>JAWDJD010000007.1:2920000-3647500 GCA_035047305.1 Bradypodion pumilum
TTTGCAAGCTCGGGTTTGGAGCCCCACCCTCTCTCCTTGTACCTGCAAGGTGTGCCGACTTTGACGCCGAGTCTTCTTGCATTGCTCGGGCTAAGGATAGAGAACTCCGGTCCTTTGTGCGAAAAGAGGATCCTTGCGCTAGGCGGCCGGCCACCACTAGGGGGCAATAAAGGGCTGCGTCTTCTCAACGGCGCCTCCCCCCCTCCCCTCCCTCGCTTCTTTGTGTAGTAGGCGCTCCGTCCTTTGGGAGCCTAGAAGATTGACAATCCGCACCGCCAATAAGACGTCGAGGTGTGGGCGGCTGCCTCTGCTTGAGTGTCAAGGGCCTCTGAGCCAATCAGCGTCGACCGGGCGCCGCTTTTCTTTTCGGGTAGGAGAGGCCGGTAAGAGGGGGAGGGACGTAGCGTAGGAGGCGGGTCTAACAACGTGAATGACGGCGTTTTGGACGTATGAGGAGGCGGAGAGGGGAGGACGGACGTGGCTCTCGCCCAATGGGGACCCGGCGGCGGTTATGTGGGCGGCGAAAAGAGGAAAGGCGGAAAGGTGAAGCCTTTCTCAGGCGGCAGTTGAGGCGGGACGGCGGCGCGCAGGTGAGTGCCTTGCTCTGGGGCTACCTGGCCCCGCGACTCACCCCGGAAGCGAAGCCCCCAACCCGGCGAGGGAGATCCGGCCCCTATGTGTCCTTTCCAGCTCAGAGGCTCCCTGCTTCATTGGGACTATATGTCCCATCATCCCCTATATAGCAGCCTGGCCTGGCGAGCTTGCACGACCTCGGCTGGAAGACTTGTGAATAGTCCCTCTCTCTTTCCCCCCCCCCTGAGACTACAGCTCCCATAATCCCCTAGTCAGCTGGTTGGAGGATTATGGGATTTGTAGTCTCAAAAAAAAGGGATAATTTTTAGGACCTTCATTCTAACTAATGGGGTGTCTGCCCTCCCCTCCTCACTACTCAATTGGGATCTGGCATTTTTCCTCCTTTTTGCCCCATCATCATCATCATCTCTTGATTATCATCTTTATTTTCACCCCCTTGACTCTCCCCCCCCCCCGAAATTGCTCCCTTCACCTCTTTCCCAATATTTTCTTCCCCCCCCCCACCCTCTTTGACCCCCTTCCCCACCGGCTTTGATTCTTCTTCTTTCATACTTTACGTCCAGCAGGAGCCCTGTGTTGGGACTCCAGGTCCCATCGTCCCCTTGGCGCCGTGGCTGTGGGAGGGATGGTGGGCTACTGTGGAAAACTATGGTGAATTTTGTTTTGAAGTATAGTTACCTGGAACCTCCCTAGTCCGGAGCAGTGTATCTCTGGAAATCAGGCAGAAGAGCTTTGACCTTTGACCCTGCCTGATGATTTCCCAGAAGCCTCTAATTGTCCCTTGGGGGAGCAAGACCGGATGCCATTGTGGGCCGCCTTGAGTGACGCTAGCATTTGCCCCACCCTTCAAATACGTTGGATTACAACTCCCACCATCCGTAGTGCAGTATGGAATTGGTGGGGCTTTGGAGTCCCATGTGTCTGGTTGGGGAGGGTTGCTGTAATAAGCAAGCCAAGCTGCACACTGTAAGGAAAAAGGAAAACACTCAAGAAATCACACCTAATGGACGTTCTGTTGTGGCAAAACGTTTTCATCCTGGTGTGGAAGTCTAGAGTCAAGCCTGAAATGGAAACCCATCATCCACAAGGCAGTTTTAACCTTGCAACTATAATAATGATAATTTCGTGTCAGAAATTGTTCTGGGTGTAAAGGGTTTTTTGCTGGAGAAACTCTGCTCAGGGGACGCCCAAATGAGGCTCCTTTCACATCCCCCAAGATCTTTTCCCACCCAAGTGGTCCCTATTGATCTACTTGCAATTTCTTGCTTTCGAACTGCTAGGTTGGCAGGAGCTGGGACAGAGGCGGACACTCAAACCGTCATGCAGTACCCGGGTCTCGAACTGATGACTTGTGGGCCTTCCAGTTTATAAGGCGAGCTTCTTAACCGCTGAGCCACGGCAGCCCTTTAATCGTGGACTGTTCTGTGTCCTTTCCCAGCCTCCAGGAACAAGGGTGACTGGCCATTGCCTTCATGCTCTTCTTATAAGCTTTCCTGTTTTTCCTCCTATCCCAAGGAGTTTGGATCGTGAGTGGAAAGTGGACTTCTCCCACCGGGTGAGGTGGGCTGGGAGATTCTTGGGCCGCCATGGCCAAGCTGCACGGGCTGCAAACCGACTACGTTTTTCGTGGCGTTGAGCATGTCGTCCGGATGACGGCGGAAGGAAACCTTCTGGAAGTGGAGGTGGAGGATCGGCTGACCACGGACCAGTGGCGAGGAGAATTTGACGCTGCTTGTGAGTATAAGAGGTGTTAGGAGACCAAATGAACAGAATTCGTGCCCTAGGATCGACAAGGAGAGGCATCTCGGGAAAGATTTTGTCTGACTACAAATCCCACAATGCCTTGTGCCAATGTTGGCTCTTGCTGGCTGGGGGCTTCTGGGTAAATCCTCCAGCCTCTTTTTTCTAACACTCCCGGGGTACTACTGAGTGTTACTTTTATACTGGTCATGCCAGGTTACCCTGCTATGGTAATAAAGTAGACCTTACTGCCACTCACTCAAAGCCGAGCATCAGGCGGCGGTTAACTAACCTGACCACCCTGAGGATTAATGGCTTTGGTGAAGACCACAGGGAAGGGTGATGGTCCCCAGGTGGATTAAATCCCATTTGAATCCTTATTGATGGAGGGCAGCAGCTTCATCCCTTGGCCTGGGGCCAAGGAGGCATTTGCGTGCCAAAAGGGCTCAGGACCAGAAAGTGACTTGCCGAACTGGAGCTGTGGTACGTGGGTCATGCTGCGATGCGGAAGGCAGATGAAAAGCCACTGCATTATATTTTCAGGATAGTCATCATGGCTAATCTCCATGAGGATTGCCAAGATTCAGATACAGCAGAAGAAGAAGTTATTTTTATAAGAATGTGGTTGAAGTGATTCTGATTAACGTCTATCTTAGTCTGAAAATTAACTAAAATGTGCAAAAGATTCTGAACTCAGTTAAAACTCATCATAAGAATTAAATTCTATTGCGACCAGGCAATCACAGCATATAATGGATTGTTTTATCAGGTGTGCTAAAATTACGTTAATTCATGCTTTTCCTAATTTAGCAGCAGAAAGCTCAGCCCAGGCAACCTTTCTCGTTATTGTCTTGTTTTGCTTTTCCTGGCAGTCATTGAAGATCTCACGCACAAGACGGGGAACTTCAAACAGTTTGGGATCTTCTGCAGCATGTTGGAGTCAGCCCTGGCCCAGGTGAGGCTTTGGGTGGCTTCAGGTGAGCTCTTTCCAATGGCTTCTTCCCACCCAGGTAAAAAGGGTTGGGTAACAGGATCAGACCAGAGCTGGGAAACTCAGGCACAACTCCCTGCTCAGTCAAGTTAAGTTCTGATGGTTGTTTAGAAGCGGTTCCCATATTTTAGCCTATATGATGCCTTAAACCAGGGGTTCCAAACCTAAGACCCGTGGGCCGGATCCAGCCTGCAGAGCCATTTCATGTGGCCCTCCATGAATGGATTAATAATTTCCAAAAGATTCTTTCATTAACGTTCCTGCTCAGATTTTGCAGGCTCAAGGCTGTGACTTCACTTAGATGGATTGTAGGAGGGTTAGAATAAGAATATTCCTTCCCTTCTTTTGGTGCAGACCAGTGAGTCGGTCACTCTGGATCTCCTCACCTACGCAGACCTGGAGTCGCTGAGAAACCGGAAAGTTGGTCTAGGTCCACGGCACATGTCCGCGGCCAAAAGCACGTCTCCGTTGAACTCCAAGCGTTACCTCATCTTGATCTACTCTGTGGAGTTTGACAGGTGAGGGGCACAACCTGAATTAGGAACGAACTCCTGGGGGTTCTGCTTGCTAGAGTGCAAAAGCCATAACTTGTGGACAAGTCTCACACACACACAACCTCCCGGAGCCCTTGGGTGGGATGATCTGGTTGTGTGTGTGCAACTTATGGCTTTTGCAACTCGCCTGCTGCCGTGGGTGTTCTGACTCCCGGCTCTGTCTCTCATCAGGATCCATTATCCACTCCCAATGCCCTATGTGGGGAAACCAGACCCGGTTGTCCTGCAGAAGGTGATCCGGGAGCTCAAAGAAGAGCTGGCTGTGTTGAAGGCAAAGCCAGGCAAGGACTTCCGGGATTCTGAGATTCGTCGACTCCGGGATGAGTGAGTAAAACGGGGTGGGTGATTAACTAGAGGTGATCTGTTTTGCTGTTTGGAGCATCTGCTATCGCCGTCAGGAGGTGCCAGTTCATTCTTTGGTGATGGTGAACCTTGGCACTCCAGCTGTTCTTGAACTTCCAATTCCCAGAAGCCCTGATCAGCTATAGCGC
This sequence comes from Bradypodion pumilum, assembly GCA_035047305.1. NCBI lineage: Eukaryota > Metazoa > Chordata > Lepidosauria > Squamata > Chamaeleonidae > Bradypodion > Bradypodion pumilum. The sequence continues at coordinate 2,924,371 of JAWDJD010000007.1, forward strand.
TGACTTGGGCTTCTGGGAATTCAAGTCCAAGCACAGCTGGAGTGCCAAGGTTCTCCATCACTGCTCTATAAAATCAGTTGCATTGCTTTGGAAACATCTGGGAGAGTCTAGGAAACCTTTCTCTTGGAAATTCCTAACCAGTTCTACTGCTAAAGCTCACCAAGAGCTAAACACAACCTTTGCACAACCTCAGCTGATTTAAGCAACGATTGTTGCTTTGCTAAACCCAAGTTCCTAGATTCCTCTCTTGCATGCCTGGCTTACCTTGCCTTTGCCCTGCCAGGCTGCATCATGCGTTGGAGGAAAAACAGGCCTTGGAGACAGCCCTCTTGGCTCTGCAAGAGGAGCTGAAGTTGTCAAGCAAGACCAGCGCCCTCAAGGAGGTGAAGATCCTGAAGAAAGTGGTCCAGAGCCTGGAGGAGGAACTGACCAAAGAGAGGTCCAAGCACCAGCGCGTGGCCAGCAAGCGCCTACAGGAGAGCCGGCAACTGGCGGATGAGGTAAGCTAAGCTTTTGCTGCGTGGAAAACTTTGCCCCCCGTAGTGGGAGGGAACAGAAGGAGAGCTTCCTTTGCCGTGGGTGGCATGGAAGCGCCTGAGACGCGTCAGGAGGGCAGCATGCATTTGAAACACCACAGCCAGACAATTTGGACACACAAAAAAGGCATAAAATGCTGAACTTGACCCACCGGAAGGTCTGCATGTCAGCAGTTTGAGACCCGAGTGCTGAACAACAATCTCCCGTCGCCTGTCCCAGCTCCTGCCAACCCGTCAGTTTGAAAGCAAGAAATTGCAAGTACATGCGTAAAATCTTACCTGTCTTGGTGCTATCCTTATTCCTTGCCCTTGTACCACTACAACGTGTGTAAAATACATCACCTGCCAAGGGTTTCTAGATTGTGGAACTGGGCCAGCCTTTCTGCACGGAAACCCACCGGGACCCTTAAACGAAATGGGCTTTTTCTGGACTTTGCCCTCTGGTGCTCTTTAGAAGCACATCCTTTTTCGTACACATCCATTTGCGAATCTGATCGTCTTTTTTAAATCGCTGTAGTTGGCGGAGATGAAAGCGACCGAGAGGAGCCTCCGAATCCGGGTGAAGAGCCTGAACAATGAACTGGCTTTGTACAAGAAAGGGTGAGTGCAGCAGCCCCGGCCAAGCTTGCTGGAATGTTGTTTTCTTCTGCAGTGTTTTCCCAACCTTTGGGTTTTGGACTTCAATTCCCAGAAGCCTCAGTCAATTCCCCCAAACGGATCAGCCAAAGTACTAACTGAGGCTTCTGGGAATTGGAGTCACCCTGTGGGTTCGCCATCACTGCCCTAGGTGTAAAACATTTGTTCCCTAGGTGTGGACTCAATGTCTTGAGTCTCTCGCAGTCAAAGGCAATATGGAATGCTAGCAAATCAAACTCTGATTTTCTTCCCCTCAAACACCCATTGCGTCCTTCTCTTCTTCTCAGGCGCTTCACCCCCTTGGGACCCTCTCCCCAAAACCATTCCACCACGTCGCGCCATTTTGCGCAGCCGAAGAAGAAAGACGGCCGCCGTTCGGCGTCGGGGGAGCGGTCCAACTCACGGGAGCGCAGCGGCACCTGGGGTTACACCCGGCAGCGGTCCACCTCCCGGGAAGGGCAGGCCGGGAGTCAAGGCCGCCTCCCTCGACAGTCTCCGTCTCCAACAGGTGAGGGTTGGTCATCTTCCTTCCCCGGTTCCATCAGCCTCCCACAACTGGGTCCAGGGGCTTAGAGACTTTAAAGTTCAGGCTAAAACCCAGACAGGATCCATCTCTCTTTAGTCGTGGTAATCATCAGCTTCTGCTAACTTCCCTAGATCTTTGAGGCTATAACACCCAGTGCTGACACCAACAGGTTTAACAGAAGTCACCTGGGCATTTTAGGCTGAAACCGGCCAGTGGTCCACAATTATCTTTCATTTCCCCTTAAAAATCTGTTGTAATTCCAAGAGGAGCCCTGGTGACGTGATGGTTAAAACTGCTGTCCTGCAACCTAAAGGTTGTGAGCTCGATCCCGACCAGGGCTCAATGTTGACTCAGCCTCTCCCATCCTTCCAAGGTCCTCAGCATGTGGTGGGTGGGGAGCAAAATGCTCATTAACTTGTGAACCGCCCAGAGAGTCCACTAAGTGCGATGGCAGGGATTCTCAACCTGCAGCCCCTGGGCCGGATGTGGCACCATTTCATGTGCCCCACTACTGCCTCCACCACACCGGGAGGTGCCATGTGGTGGAGGAAGGGCAAAAATCCCTGTCTGAAAGAGCGTAACCTAGCCCTCGGCTTTAAAAGGTTGAGAACTCCTGCACTATGGGGACAGTATAGAAGTGTGATTGATGTTCCTATCGAAATCTACCCTCTTGAGTTCAAATCCAGGTTTACAGCTGCTGAGTTTGGTGAAGAAATGGGGAAGCAAGAGGAGATTTTATATGGAAGCGGTTGGGGAAAGCTGGTTTTTTGTCTTTTTAAAGCAGAAAGCTCCCAGAAATCCAACCAGTGGCATAGTCAAGCCCTCTCTGCCAGCAATGGGTGTTGTCATTCCAAAAGTTGAATCTCCCAGGTTCTACCAGGAGTACTTTGCAAATCCACTAAAAAAAAAACTCTGTCTCCTCCTGTAGGCCCCCGGGCTCCTCGCTTTGACCCCACGGCCTTTATAAAGGCTAAGGAACGCAAACAGAAGGAAGCGGAGCAGAAAAAGTGAGTATAGTAGTCTCCAGAGATCATCCCCTTCTTTTCTGTCTGTTTAGCATGTGCAGTGTTTGCTGTTGGAATCAGAAATGAACTCCTTTTTTAAAATAAAAAACTTGGTTTTGGACATCTGTAGAACTTCAGCTTAGTAGTTAAGACCTTGAGTTTGGCGATCGGAAAGTCAGCATTTCGCGAGCCGAGTACTGCACAACGGAGTGAGTTTCCCTCTCTGTTCCCAGCTCCTGCCCACCTAGCAGTTCGAAAGCAAGAAATTGCAAGTTGATAAATAGGGACTGCTTCGGCAGGAAAGGTTACAGCATCCCATACACTCCAGGGGGGGGGTGTTCTAGTCCTGCCTGCCACGTGTATGCTGCACAAATTACAACAGTTCAAATGCCAAAAAAAAAATCAATGATGCAAGTAGTAGATTTTTAATGCAAAAATAAATATTCATTGACTCATGTGTAAATTTCCAAAGTAAATGTTTCATTGAAACATTGTACAAGATTTTGCATTTACTTTAAGAACTTTGAAGCTTTCCATATAGACTTTGAGTACTTTGAACAACTTACATGAATTAATGACATCTACTTTGGAAGTTTACACATGAGTCAATGAATATTTATTTTTGCATTAAAAATCTACTACTTGCATAATTGAAGATTTTTTTGCATTTGAACGGTTGTAATTTGTGCAGCATACACTCAACCACCGTTCTGCCCCTTTTTTGCCTGCCTGCCACGTGACCACGGAAACCTCTGCAGATGCAAGATAGCGCTGGCTGTTTTGCTGTAAACGGAGATCAGCACCGAACCCTGGAGTCAGATACCTTTAGCCTAGGACGTCAGCCTTCTCAAGATGACATACAAATCAGAGAACACGCTGTGAAAAATAAAATGACAAAAGTCTTCCAGTGCTAAAATTTAATGCTAAAATTGTGTGTCTGTCTGTTTTGTTTCACCGATTTCTCTCTCGCTCTCTCTGCTTCAGCAAGCGCTGCCTCCGACGAGGGATGGGCGACACCCCGCCTAGCGGGTGGCACAGCCGAGCCCAAACTCGGGGACCCACGGCTTTCGGCAACAGCAGCCTCGGAAAGACCAGAGGGAGAAGTTCCTCAGGTGGGTTTCCGTAGTAGGATGATGATGGCTTTGCAGAGTCTGAAAGGATGGCTTCTTACCTGCAAGTCTGCAAGATATGATCTTATCAGCTTCATAGCTCTTCAACTCAAATGAATGCCTTGAGCAGAGAAATAGCTAAGATCAGGCCTTGAACCAGGGATTCTCATGTGCCCCCCCATTACCTCCACCACACCAGGAAGTGCCATGTGGTGGAGGGAAGGGCATGTCATGTGCCCCCCATTGCCTCCACCACACGAGGAAGTGCCATGTGGTGGAGGAAGGGCAAAATGGCCGTCCGGCCCCCAAAGCTGTCTGAGGGAGTGTGACCTGGCCCCCAGCTTTAAAAGGTTCAGAACTCCTGCCTTAAACCATTCCCATCCTTTCAAACCAGAATAATTTATGACACGAAATCGTTGTTGTTGTTGTTGTTGTTGTTGTTGTTGTTGTTTATCTGCCTTTCCCCATGATTTGGCACAATTGGTTATAAGCTCTGCTATTCAGGAGCTGATGCAGTTGTCCAAGTTTTTGCAAGGCTTCATTCGGTTCTGTCAACATCAGTTTTGTTCTTCGTTTGCAAGTAGTTCGACCCCACAAATTTCCCTTCTCCCCAACATATCTCTACATGCCAGATTTGACTTAATTGATCTGTAGAGATGGTTGCCACGTTTAATTTCAAATCAAATCTTTATTCCGGTCTGAGACTGCCCTAGTACAGCCAAAGATAAAAGTTAAGATGAGGGTGCTTTAAATATAGGTATTTTATATATAGGGGACTGTAGTGGCTTAGTGGTTAAGACACTGAATGTGATGACTTGAAGGTCAGAAGTTCAAGACCCGAGAGACCTGGATCTTTACCTTTTACTTTAAATATATTTTAAGGTTGAGCAGGGCTTGTCGTAACCCTTGATCTAAATTTGACGACATTTTTCCTCCCGCAGTGGAAAGCTTTCGCAGCAGGCGGTCCTCTGCGAGTTCAGGGAGCGAGATGGACGATTACTCGGAGCCGGCTGTTTCAAGGTGAGGAGACTGAGCCTCAGAGACCAGGGTGGCCTTCGAGGGGGAGGCCAACCCTGAGTGTCTTTCTGCTAAAATCCCAAAGAATTTCCCTCGGAAAAATTAACACAAAACCACAAATAACAAGAAAAGAACAACATACCATCTTAATAAAAACAGTGGTTAAACTGCTGTACTGCAACCAAAAAAAATGTGGGTTCGATCCTGGCCAGGGCTCAAGGTTGACTCAGCCACTTCCATCCTTCCAAGGTCGGTAAAATGAGTAACCAGCATGTTGGGGGCAAAATGCTAATTAATTTGTGAACTGCCCAGAGAGTGCACTAAGCGCGATGGAGCAGACATAGAAGTGTGACTGCTTTGCTTTACTTCCGCTTCCGGGAGCGACGAGGGTAGCGCGGGCTGGATGAATTGCAGTAAAGCCATTCGTGTGGATTCACGGGGGATTGGGCTTCTGGGAATTGAAGAACAGGAACTTCTGAAGTGCCAAGGTTCGCCATCGCGGGTATAGACTGATATGTGCACCCATATATACGTGCACCAATTTATACGATGACATACATGTTCTAATCTATGGGTTTACTGCTCGTGGGAATTGAAGTCCAAGAGCCAGTAAACTCCTTTCTGTGAATTCACAGAGCAGTATTTCCCAACCTTTGTTTTTTTGGACTTCAATTCCCAGAAGCCTCAGTCAATTCCCCAAAGCACGGATCAGCCAATGGACTGACTGAGGCTACTGGGAATTTTCTATTTCAACCTTATTTAACGACGTCCTTGTCCCTGCTTTCCAGAACAATGTATAGTCCTGCTCCTTTTACTAAAATGATCAAGAAATGCTCGCCATATTTCTCTAAAATTAGACAGAGGTGTTCTTACCCATGCTTCAACCTCAGGACAAAAGTGTCTTCAGATTTGCTTTCTCTTTGCTTCTCCTTCAGGGGCCGGAGGCGAGTGGCACGGGGCCGGAAGCCCTTGAGTTCCTCGTCTTGGAACGGCCCCAATGGGGTAAGTGCTGGATGGGGAGGGTTCCCATTGTGGAACTGCTGTTGAGTGGCAGAATGGATGAGCTGAGTCCTTTCCTTCAAAGGGGACGGGGGTGGTGGTTCATTTAGCGGAGAGGGGATGACCTGATAGCTGGTTCTCATCCCCGGTCCAGGCCCCCCTCACAAACAGCAGCCACAGGAAGCACTTGGCGAGCACACCCACCCCAGGGAAACGTGGAGATAAAGGTAAGCCTTGAACTGTCTCAGGGACGGGTTGGTGCTTAAACAGTGCAGGTTCAGGGCTGGGGTCTTTCTGCCCGTTGAAGTTGTGCTGGGGCTCCCTTGGCAAGCTCTGCCAGTTGTAGTTGGCGTCTATGGAGCATGCATGTTCAGGCATGCCACCCTGCTATTTGAAGACACCTCTGGAAATTGTGGAGAGTCCAGAGACACCAGGAAGCCTGGTAAGTTTCATTTGGCATATGTTTCTGTGGACTGCAGGCTGCCTCAAAAGCCAGTTCTTGGCCTTTCTGGGCCAGAAGTCAAGTAGAGGCTCATGCTCAAGGCTTTCCGATTTCAGCCCTGCTCCAGGTGAGCTACAGAGAGGTGTCTTCCTGTCTGTCAGGTAGAAATCCCAGAATGTAAAATGGTGGGATTTTGTAGTCCGGGAAATCTGATAGTCCCGTTCGTACATTCATCTAGAAATAAACATTGCCCAGAGGTGAGAAACACCTGGTTTTATTTGACAAAAACTCATGGCATCCTACAGGCTGTGTAGCTTGTCTTTTGGGCTGTAAACAAAGGTGAGCACCAACTCCCTAGCCATGATGGCCAACCTTGGCACTCCAGGTGTTCTTGGACTTCAACTCCCAGACAGCCCTGATCGATTCAAGAACATATGGGGCGCCAAGGTTGGCCATCGCTGTGCCTAGAATCTGATAGGACTTGCTTTCGAGCATGGGAGACCTTTACAGTTTTGGGAGGCCTCCGTCATCTCCCCAGTGTCTTGGTCCTCTTAGACGGTAACGCAGTTGTTTTGCCCAGCAGAGAATCTCTACGACGAGCCTTCTGCTGACCTGTCCGAGATCGACGCTCGGCTCCAAGCCCTGCAGGAGTACATGAATAAGCTCGAGACGAGAACGTAACCTTCCCTTCCTCGGGCAGAAGAAACCAAGAAGCTCCTCTAGCAGAAGACGTTGGCGTCACGGCTTTCCTGCTAAGGACAAGCCAAAATATAGAGGTCTCGCGCTCTTCCTCTCTCTCTCCCCTCCTGCTTGGGTGTCTTTTCCATTCAGAAATGGAGCCTTTCTCAACCTCCAACTTGTAAACAAAGCCATAATGTGTCAAGCGATAATACCGAGATGGGGCTTCACAGATCTTCACCTGTGGAAATATGCATGCCTCTTTAAAGAAAGAGAAGTTGGTGAGAACAGTTTTATCTCATTGCCACTTAGGATTTAGGGTAGAGACCTCTTTAGCCCTATTTCTTACCCAAACTTGACTTTAAATAGGAGAGGAGACACCCTAAAGCTCGCAAAATCTGATCTACTAAACCCATGGTGGCGACCCTTGGCACTCCAGCTGTTCTTGGACTTCAATTCCCAGAAGCCCAAGTCCCTGTGAATCCACACGAATGGGTTTACTGCGCGTCCGCGCAGTAAACCCATTCGTGCGGATTCACAGGGACTTGGGCTTCTGGGAACTGAAGTCCAAGAACAGCTGGAGTGCCAAGGGTCGCCATCACCGTACTAAACCCTCTCCTAGTCATTTCTTCCAAGGCCACTCTTTCTTATCCTGGTTCTGGAAAGGTCCACCTGACTGGGGCGACTATGAAACCCAGGTCTTTTTTCATGGCTTCTTCTCAAACTTTCTCTCCCTTGCCTCCCCCCGAGTTGACAGACGGTTCCTTTTAACTGGAACCAATCCTGTTTCTGGATGTTTTTTGGGGGGCCTGAACAGTACAGTTTAAATCTTCTCCAGGAGCAAGCAGGGTCTCCCACCCTTTTACCACGTATAGGGCCATGATGTCCAACCTTGGCACTCCAGGTGTTCTTGGACTGCAGTTCCCAGAAGCCCACGTCAGCACTCCTGATGACCAGAGCCTCTGGGAATTGAAGTTCGAGAACAGCTGGAGTGACAAGGTTGGCCATCACGGGTCTAGGGCAACCTTTCCAAACCAGGTGCTCCCTAAACACCTTGGGCTCTTCTGCCCTCAAACCACAGCACTGCGGTCAGGATGAAAGGAATTATCAAACACGTGGAAGTTGGTGGCGTAAGAACTAGGAACTCTTAAGCCCAAAGAGAGAGAAAGAAATTCAATTCTAAATGTTCATGTTGTCTGGAATATGGAAGCGCTCCCGGGTGTACAAAATGGTCAACTCTCGTTCCACTAAGCCCCACCTAAGTTTATCCCACTGGGACCGAACAAAGGACAATGCTGGTTTTAATGATTTACCAAAATCTCTCTATCATATGTCTCTTGGCCAGGCTTCCATGTAAACACATTTCCCTGGTGCTATTCTTCGTCGACCACTCTATTGAGCCTCTGCTACTTTGGACACGATGACCCGTCAGGTGGGTCGTCCGTTGATGTTTCACTTAAAAAACTCTGTTCGTTGACTTAAGCAAGAACTTTTCCAAGCTCTGGATTGCCTCAAACGATGTCTGAAAACCACCCAACAAGACAGGAATGCCCAAACTATGGCCCGGGGCCCGGATCCGGCCCCTGACACTATCCAGCTAACGAAGCCCTCGTCGCTCCTGGAAGCGGAAGTAAAACGCGCCCGTGTGCATTTTCCACTTCCGAGAGCAACGAGGGCTTCGTGGGCCGGATGACTTGGTATCGGGAGCTGATTCCGGGCCCCGGGCCATAGTGACCAGCCTCCAGCCCAAAAAGTTTGGGCACCCCAACAACAAGGGGTTGCCTCTTCCCCTGGTCTCCTGATGGGGCCTGGTCATGATTATTTTGCCGTGTGTACAGCAGACTTTTGGTGTAAATAAACTATTTTTTGCTGATTTAACTGTTTCTTTGTGCAACTGTGTTCTCTCAGGCATGCGGGGGTTCCCACACTGAAAAGAGCTTTGCCAAATCACACTAATGGTCCACCCAAAGCATGACGATTGTACTCTCCCGTGACTGATAATACTGCACAACGATTCTGCTACTGGGAATAACACATGTGATTTACATGATATTGAGTGCGTTGATTCCAAATCTGAACTCAGAATTTGCCTATCACGTACCGATTCAAAGGCATGCTATAGCTGTTCAAATGGTCAGCAATTGGGTAATGTATTTTTTACCTGGGAACATTGTAAGAGTTGCGGCTACCACCGTGACTGCTGCTGCCTCAGCTGAATCACATCCCCTGGTGGCATGCATGTTCCAGCAGCGGCTGGGCATGTCTAGGCAATGCAAAGTCAAATTAACCCCCTGCCCAGATTGGGGACTGCAGTGGCTTAGTGGTTAAGATGCTAACCTTGATGACTGGAAGGTCAGCAGTTTTGAGACCCGAGTGCTCACCTCCTGGTGTCTATCCCAGCTCCTGCTAACCTAGCAGTTCAAAAGCAAGAAATAGCAAGCAGATAAATAGGGACCACCCTACAGTCGGATGGATTACCAAAAAATGTGACAAAATGGTTCCAGCTGCGCACACCCGTAATGCTGATTTTTGTAGCTTGATGTTCCCTCCCTAAGGGACGTTTTTTCACTTTTCAAGTGAAGGAGGAGGATTTCAGCATGAAATAGGTGCTCTCCGATGAAGAGTCTTCCACAGGAGAAGTAATTGATTGAAATTGCTTCCCCCCCCCCCCCCCCCCAGCCTGTCAAAACATCTGACGATGGAGAACGGTTTCAGATCAGAGCAAAATAGCAATTATGGCAAGGGGAGGTGGGGGAGAGGCATTTAACTGCCTTGATTATGCTTTCCAAAAAGTAGAACACTGAAAACAGTGTTCGGTGACAGCCGAACACTTCAAAGAAGCAAAACAGGCAGGCGTTTAAAGAGAAGGTTTTGGAGTACAGGACTAGGATGGTTAAGACAGTTACAAAGCGGCTCATTTATGCATGCCACATCACCGGTTGATTAACCTGAGCAATTTATATCCATGAGCATTTCTGGTTGCCAGAAACTCTGTGATCATCATGTGCTGAGAACGAGGCAAGATTCTGCAACTAGTACATGTTTCACAAAGGAAGGGAAATTACAGCCAAAGAGCAAGTGCTGTCTGCGTCTGCCGATGCTTCCATGGTCATATGGCAGGCATGACTAGACACAGAATGCTGCTTACCTTCCCACCGAAGCAGTCCCTATTTATCTACCTGCAATTTCTTGCTTTCAAACTGCTAGGAGCTGGGCCAGATGACAAGAGCTCACTCCATCGGGTCTTGAGCTGCTGACCTGCTGACTTTCCCATCATCAAGTTCAGGATTTAAAATAATAAAGAGGATTTATTAACAATGAAGAAACCAGATCTTTAGTAGAGGGGAAGACATGGAATCCAGTTTATCTCATCACAAATCTGGGCTTCGATGTCTCCTTGCATTTATGCGAATTGGGGCCTGAACATCAATTCGCCTATCTGTTCAAGAAGTGGTACATGAGATAACATATGGCAGTGATGGCGAACCTTTGGCACTCCAGATGTTCTTGGAACTTCAATTCCCAGAAGCTCTGAGCAGCAGGAGTGCTGACTTGGCCTTCTGGGAATTAAAGTCCAAGAACAGCTGGAGTGCCAAGGTTGGCCATCACTGCCATATGGGAATCTGCCCTGAGGCTGAAAAGCTGCCAGTTGAGCTTGGAGCACACAAAAAAAACCTTATTTTCCAAGATATCTTAAAAGAATTTGCAAGCACAGAAAAAGATAAATCCAACACTTTTGCAACAAAACAAAGCAACCCTTCAAGCAGTCGGGTGTAGGGGTGGGGGGGAGAGAAACGAGATCAAAATGAATATTGTTGGACTGCAATTCATCAGATAAAATTTGAGTTTGTAGATTTTCAGATACAACAGGGATCATGGGAAGGGCCCCGATTCACTCTTTTTGACATTTAGAAAATGTGCAGGACATTTTTAAAAAAAGGACATCCAGATGTGGATCAATCAAATGGAGCAAATTCTATTATACCTTCTGGATACAAATAAATTTTTGTTGTTCAGTCGCAGTCGATTCCGACCCTTTGCGACCCTATGGACCATTTTCCTCCAGGCACCATCCTCCTCAGCTGTGCCCATTGCGTCTACCACACCATCCATCCATCTCATCTTTGGACACCCCCTTCTTCTCTTGCCCTCCACCTTTCCCAGCATCAAAGCCTTCTCAAGTGAGTCCTCCCTTCTCACTTGATGTCCAAAGTACTTCAGTTTCATCTTCACTATTTGTCCCTCCAATGAACAGTCAGAGTTGATTTCTTCTAATATTGACTTACATGTTCTCTTTGCTGTAATTAATTGATGTAGAAAAAGAAAAGTAAAGAATGAAATAAATCTCATTCTCTCCTTTATATAACTGCTTTGAGTTTTCGGGTTCTTGGCTTCCTCCAAATCTGAATGTCCTTGGATGATGATGATGATGATGATGATGATGATGATGATGATGATAATAATAATAATAATAATAATAATAATAATAATAATAATAATAATAATAATAATAATAATAATAATAATAATAATAATAATCCACTTTTCCCTCTCATGGAAAAGAGATGCAAAACCTATTTGCCTGTAAAGGAATTTATTTTAAAAAATTGAAAGCAGTCTGCCTTGAGCTCTCAAATTTCAAAAAGTTCCTTTCAGGGCACAAGAGATGTGCATTCGGCCTGTTTCCAAAAAGAAGTCAGAAACACACAAGCAGAGAAATAGGTACGGAATTCAAAAGAAAGAGGAAAACTTTTATTCAACATTCTGGTTATTAAGCCTCCTGAAAGAGAGGCAACGCAGGCTTAAGCAGCAGAAGGTAGCAGGTATGAGAGGTTCGATTCCTGACTGAGGTGGGAGAACATAATATACCATTTCAGTTGGCAGGTGCCCTTCCTAACAAGTGATGTCACCGCTCCTCCCTGCAAGCAGAAAGCTAGCATGGCCAGGGCAGAAATTCTTCCTGATGCGCTAGCTTTCTCCTTGCAGAGTTCTCTTTTTAAAATTCCACATTCAGAAATGAGACTTTAGCCTCTAATCCCTCAGGCTTCTGCTACATGGGGTACAATGTTCCTGCGGTGTTGTTCAGTCCAAGGATAAACCTGGTGCCGCCCCCGCCCCCGCCCCCCCCCCCCAAGTCCTTTCCCTGTGTAGGAACTTTTATTTAGCACCTCCAAAGTTGCCTTTGGACTGGACGGCAAATAATTTAAAAACAGTCAAGACCCATTTTTCCTTGGCTCGAGAAGAAAACTTCAGTAGAGAGGAGAAAACCCTCTATTTTGGGGCTACAAAATGCCCTAAGCCAGCAAGACCACGGGCTACATAGCCTGTAGGATGCTATGAGTTTTCATCAAACCAACCCTGATGTTTCCCACCTCTTGCAATGTTTATTTCTAGAAGCATGTACGGACGGGACTGTCAGATTTCCTGGACTACAAAATCCCACAATTTTTGCATCCTGGGATTTCCACCTGACAGACACCTGGAATGCCAAGGTTCGCCATCATTGGACCAATCCACCCCATGCAGCTGGGCTTCAGGGGACGGCCAAGGAGGGAAGCCCTATAAAAGGGGTGCCAAAACTTTTTGAGCCATGGGCCGGTCACGTGGTTCAGATGAGCTGATCACGTGGTTCCTCCCACCAGAAGCGGAGGTAAAATGTGTCTTGCAATGTTTTGCTACAGGATGAGATAGATTTTAAGATGCCATTTTCTCTGCTTAAACCAGGGTTAAGCCAGATCCGGCCCCCTACACCAATTCATCTGGCCCATGCTGCCCTAAACGCTCCTGGAAGCGGAAGTAAAACGCATCCCTACTTCCACTTCTGGGAGCTACGAGGGCAGCACGGGCCGGATGAATTGGCATTGGGGGGGGCCGATCTGGCCCACAGGCTGTAGTTTGGGCAGCCTTGCCCTATAAGAAGAAACTGCCAACGAAGCTGGTCCATGAAGCCCTGGAAGCAACACTCCCATAGGGAGTAAGAGGAAGACCTGACTCCATTCCAACTCTTGGGGAACAAATTCTGTACCAAAATCAAATCCCCTGGGGGTCAAGGAAGGTCACTGACCATCCCCTCTTTCTGGACTTCCTGATTTGGGCCACCAACGTCCACGATTCTTGGAGGCCACCCCACCATCTTGCCCATACACGTGGCTTTCTTGGTGTTGGTGGTCTGTCTTCCTGCAAAGACTCAACATGCCCAAGTGAAGTTGGCCGTTTCCCCACACCATGTAGAGTTTCTTCCCGTTTTCTCCTTCTCCGTGGATGACAAGCCAAGCTTTTGGTAAAAGCCACGGTTCCAAGTTTCATACGTGCATTGATCTTGTAACACATCTATTTCTTTCTTTCTTCCTCCTGTGGCCTTTCCGTGTCTCCTCCGTGAGCGCCCCAAGATGTCGTGGTTCCTTCCACCTAGGGCAATGTTTCCCAACCTTTGGTTCTTAGACTTCAATTCCCAGAAGCCTCAGTCAATTCCACAAAGCACTAATCAGTCAATGTGCTGACTTAGGCTTCTGGGAATCGAAGTCCTCCCGTGGGGCAGGGGCCCCATGTTGGAAACCTCTGAACTAGAGCTTCAAGTATTCGGCCAAGAAGGCAGCGAGGATCTTACTTAAGTTCTGAATGGTGGGTCGATGCAGATTTGCCTCCGTGTCTTCCATTTTGTGCCAGACTTTGGGGAAGGGGGTGGCAATGAGGTGGAGGACGGGGACACCTTTCACAGAAGGGAAGAAAACACACACGTAAGTCCAATGCGGTTCAGTCAACGTATCTTAAATGTTCAAGCCTAGATGTGACTATGATGTATCCCATGCATTTCCCTTACATGCCCTCTCTTACTTTACTCTTTGACCATACCTCTCTGGAGGAAGGGCACGTGATCGTCATCAACGAGGCCGTAGATGGGATCTCGCTGGAAATACGTCTCTTCCTGGGGGTGGGACTCCAAAAGCCCTAGCCGATGGAGTCGTTTTTCTGCAGAATAAAGAAATCAGCCACTCTATGCTGCTGAAGAGGGGAAATTGGTTTAGCTTTCCTATGAAAACTATAGTAAACTAGCTGCTTACCCGGCCTTGCCCAGATTTTTTTTTGTTTGTTTGTTTACCTGCCCAGGGAGGGTTTGGCTCCTCCTCTGCCTCCGTCACCTAGGCTCCTGCTGAGGCCTCTCCCATGGTGCGCATGCGCACACACACTAACACTTTTTCATTGCGTTGTCTCGCACCCTCCCTGTCCTCTCAAGGGCCTCCGTCGCCACCGCTGTGCCGGCCCGACCAGGCCCCCCATTTGCCTTCCACCTACTGTGAAAACTACAGCTGAAAGAGGGCTACAGCTGAGCTAGTCAGATGATGTCACAATCTCAACCTACCTGAGACTATGACATCAGCTCAATTACATCACTGGGAATCACACACATTGTATAGATCAATGGCATCCCAATTGGGGGTGGGTGGGTTGTACACCACTCCATGAGTTTCGAGACCCCCGCAGTGCTAATCTCCCAAGCCCAAGGTATGTATGTGCCAAATTTCAGCGGGATCGGTCCAGGGGTATGGGAGCCTATGGACTACATACAAACAAACACTTCTGTTTTATATATATATAGATCACATGGCACGTCACTGAATTTTCCTCCCAATATTTCTGGGAGACTCCCCTCCCCCCCCTAGAAATATAAAGAGGAAAAATCGACTCCCCCAAACCAGTTCTTAACCACTGTGTCTCACCGATGAGAAGTATTAACATCTGTTCAGAGCCTCAGGAGGAATTGGTTAACTCAGGCATTCGCAACCTACAGCCCGCATGCCGGATCTGGCCCCAATGCCAATTCATCCGGCCTACACCGGCCCCAGAAGTGGAAGTAAAACACCCCCATGCATGCGCAAAACACATTTGTGGCAGCATTCTGCGCATGCGCAGACACATTTTACTTCCGCTTCCGATGGGAGGAAACACATGACGGGCCCAATCAGCTGTCCGGGGATGTGGGGTCCTGCCCACGACCTGAAAACATTGACAATCCCTGGGTTAACTATTATCTAGTCCAGGGGCGGCTAACCTTGGCACTCCAGCTGTTCTTGGACTTCAATTCCCAGATGCTCTGAATGGGCTTCTGGGAAATGGAGTCCAAGAACAGCTGGAGCACAAAGGTTGGCCCCTTCTGGGCTGACCAGTTCCTCTTGCTTCTCGAGCATTGGAAAGCAAGGCAATCCAGATGAAAACAGCCTGCCCCATTGAAACAGCTGCGGGAAAACCCATTCCCACCCCCCACCCCCAGTCCCGCATTTGCTCCTTACCAATGCCGAGAAGCCTTTCGAACCACCCAGCGGTAGCCAGAAAATGGTTCCGGATGGTTGTTTCCCGGGCTCCAAGAAGGTCCAGGAGAACAAACAGGGACTGCAAAGAAGAAAGAAAGTTTGGGGGAAAAAACAGATCAAATCTGCTCGCCCTTCTAGAGCTTTGAGGAGTCCCACTTTTGGACTACGCCTCCCTGAAGGTAACAGAATTCAGGGGACTGTGGTCCGAAAAAAAGGAATCTTTTGCAAGCAGTGTGCCAGAGCAAATGAGAATTCAGCAAAACAAGACTGGCAAAGAGCAGAGGTTAGCAGCGTTTCCCAAACGTTGGTTCTTGGACTTCAATTCCCAGAAGCCTCAGTCAGTACATTAGCTGATCAGCGCTTCTGGGAATCGACTTAGGCTTCTGGGAATTGAAGTCCCAAGAGCCCAAGCTTGGGAAACACTTGGTTAGAGGAATGATTAGGAAACCCATCTGCCACAAAAAAAAATCATTCGCAAAACCGTCATCCAGGACCTGGGTCTCGAACCGCCGACTTGCCAGCCTTCCAGCTAACAAGGCAAGCTTCATAAATCCCCATTTGTGAATTATCTCTATCAAGCCCTCGTTTCCAAACCCCTGGATGGAAGAAGCACTTACGATAGCCTGGAGTTGGGTGATGCCTGGGCGGTGTGGGGTCTTCGCCATGCGCTCTGCCAGGTGGCGTGCCCCATAGAGAGAATCCGTTTCGCTCCATTCTTTGAAAGCTTCCTCTCCGTCGAAAAAGAGCAACTGGAGGGTCATCTGGGCACCCTAAACCATTAAGAAAAGGGACAGTTCGATTTCCTGCAGTCGTTCATAGAAAAGTGAGGCTGTCACAAAATGAAAAGCATCTCCTGTTTATAACAGCCATCCCACGTTGAAAAAAGCCCTTAAAAGCACAATTAGTTTCAAGAGAGGGCGGGGAATTTATTTATTTATTACATTTATATCCCACCCATTTGGGATATTTGGTGGAATAGCAAAAGTAGCATAAAGACTCGGGTCTCGAACTGCTGATCTGTCAACCTTCCAGTCGGCAAGCTCAGTTTCTTAACCACTACGCCAACTTTTACCACTAGGATTGTTTCCACCCACCATAGCTGTCAAGTATCCCGTATTGGCCGGGAAAACCCCTTATTTTACCCTCTTTCCCACCGTCATCCTTTATTAATTAGACTGCAATGCCCTATTGCCATCATTGGAGGGCAGCACAGGATAAGCATAGCTGTCAAGTATCCCGTATTTGCCGGGAAAACCCCTTATTTTACCCTCTTTCCCGCCGTCATCCCTTATTAATTAGACTGCAATGCCCTATTGCCGCCATTGGAGGGCAGCACAGGATAAGCATCGCTGTCAAGTATCCCTTATTGGCCGGGAAATTTCCCTTATTTCCAAATCCAAAACTTGGCAGGTATGCCACCCACTCACCCGCTCTCAAAAGCTGTATTGAGATGTCAGCATCTCATCTCCCTGTTTCCGTTTCTGCCTTCTTTGACCTTGACTTACCTGTCCTTTGGCTTTCAGGAGATCCTTGTCCAGAGCCGTCACCAGTTCCAACAGAACCGAACAGGGCACGGCCGAATCGGTGGCCCCCAGGAACACTCGGCCCTGCTTGACACGAGGGAAGTACTTAGAATCGAAATGGCAGGCAAGGACCAGCGAACGGGGCGCCGCTGGGTCCAAGGTGGCCATCACATTGGCAAAGTTCACGATGCCATGGGGTGTCTTCTCCTCAAAAGTGTCCAGCTCTACGTGCCACGAAGCCTCCAGCACCTTCAGCCTTTCTGCGATGAACTAGGAGAGCAAGAAGGCAATGTGACATGAAGAACTAGGAGCTCATGTACTAGCGCAAGGTGCTAGTCCTCAGTGATTTCCTGAAACCTGCTTGTCAACAGCAAGGAACCACTGGAAGGAGGAGATGGCGGTGAGGAACCCAACCTCCCCTACGTCACTTGGAGGACCCTCTGAGGGTTGGGGTCCCTCAATGCAAGACCAACATGCGCAAGTGGTGGACAACAACACGCGGTGCGAATGTGGAGAGAGACAGAATGCACGGGCTCATTTACTGGTCTGGCAATTTCTACCAGAAACATGCACCGAAGAGGACTTAAGTTTGGCCAACGTCAAAGCCAAGAAAGTGACTTCATTTTGGCAGTCCAGGGTTTCATTGGGACTTGAAAGAAGAAGATCCTTTTGTTTTTGCTACTGGGGAAACAGGAGAGTAACAGATCTGAGGCCACTTGGTGTCAAGGAAATCTGCCGGTTCAAATCCCACCTAGCAGCTTTAGGCCAGCCTCTATGCGTTCAGATCCGCACCAGGTGGGTGAAGAAAACAGCACAACAAAGCACAACGTAGATCCTCTCTTTCCATTCAATAATCGCCAAAGAGAGTGAGTGACCAGCCCCATTCCTGTCACCAAGCATCGCCCAAGGCCAGGGGTGCCCAAACTATATTGCCCATGGGCCAGAGATGACCCCCAGTGCCAATTCATCCGGCCCATGACCCACGTCATTCCTGGAAGCGGAACTCAAATGTGCCCATCCGGGAGCGACAAGGGCCCGTGGGCCATAGTTTGGGCACCCCGGGTTTAAGCAGAGACAATGGCAGCCTAAAACAGATTGCAAGGCGTGTTTTACTTCTGCTTCCAGTGGGAGGAACCACGTGACCGGCCCACTGAACCACATGACCAGCCTGCGGCCCGCTAAGTTTGAGCACCCCTGCCCAAGGCTGATGCCGTCATCCGTGACTCACCTGCCGGACTCTCTGGTTCCCAGGACTGCCTGAGTATCTCTCGATCAGCATGGGTTGCAGGTAAGTGTGCCAAAGGCGCTGGAGATCTACCTGGGAGACCAGGTGTTTCAGGCGGTTGCTGGGCAGACTTCGGGGCCTGTGCACCTCCTGCAAGAGAGGTAAAGGTAAAGGTCTCCCTCGCTCGAAAGTCAGATTTGAGGGGGCGGTAAGAGCCAGCCAGAGTAATAGTAAAGGTAAAGGTTTCCCTTGCTTGAAAGCCAGTTGTATCCGACTCTAGGGTGCAGTGCTCATCTCTGTTTCAAAGCCGAAGAGCCAGTGCTATCTGCTGCTGCAGACATTTCCGTGGTCATGTGGCAGGCATGACTAGACACGGGAGCGCACGGAACACTGTTACCTTCCCACCAAAGTGGTCCCTATTTATCTACTTGCAATTTCTTGCTTTCGAACTGCTAGGTTGGCAGGAGCTGGGACAAAGACGGGAGCTCATTCCGTCCTGCAGTACTCGGGAATCGAACCGCTGACCTTCCGCCTTCCAGGCAGCATCTTAGGCACTTGAGCCGCTGCAGTAATAGAAAAACAATTAAAATAAAGCAACATAGTTGGCAACAAGATCTGCCTTCATAAAAAATGTGACACTTGTTATGCAGTAAAGATCTAGCTCATGCTACAAACATCCGGATAGTGAGATGTTACATATTCCTAGTGTTGCTCTATGGCCGTGATGGTGAACCTTGGCACTCCAGATGTTTCTTGGACTTCAATTCCCAGAAGCCCAAGCCCCCGTGGAGTCCACACAAAGGGGTTTAGTGTGATTCATCCGGCCCATGCCACAGTCGTCGCTCCTGGAAGCAGAAGTAAAACACGCCCGTACACGGAAGTAAAACCTACCAAGAACATCTGGAGTGGCTCTATTGAATTACAGCTTGGGCACTGACTAAAGCATCTGTAAAGAGGATCGAAACTTATGCAATGTGAATCTACAGACGGCTGCGAAGGATGTCATGGGTTGATCATGGGACTAATGTAGAAGTGTTGCGTCGGATGGGTAAAGAACAAGGACTCTTTAAGACCATCAAGGAAAGAACATAAAGAGTATAGAATACTCCAACTCGCTCTGCAAGAAGTAGGAAGAAAGGAGGCCCTGGATGTAGACGGACTTCGTGGCTGAAGAACCTGAGGGACAGGTGTGTGTGGCACATCCTCGGAAGAATTGTTCCGAATAGTTAAGAACAGGAAGACTATCGTCATGTAAAGGTAAAGGTTTCCCTTACTCGAAAGCCGGTCGTATCCGACTCTAGGGTTCAGTGCTCATCTGTTTCAAAGCCGAAGAGCCAGCGCTGTCTGCTTCTGCAGACGTACCCATGGCAGGCATGACTAGACACCGGAGCACACGGAACGCTGTTTACCTTTCCCACCGAAGTGGTCCCTACTTGCAATTTCTTGCTTTTCGAACTGCTAGGGTGGCAGGAGCTGGGGCAGAGACAGGAGCTCATTCCGTCCTGCAGTACTCGGGAATCGAACTGCCGACCTCCTGCCTTCCAGTCAGCGTCTTAGCCACCTGAGCCGCTGAGAGCCAATATCCGGAACGGATACGGCAGCCGAAGAAGCATCTACTAACATCAGGGCAGCTTTCGTCTCCCACAGGTGTCTTCATCAGGCTGGGCGTCGCGGAGCTGACAGGACAGGAGTGACGGAGAATCCTCCCGCCTTCTTCCTGCAGCCTGACGAAGAATCCTGTCGAACCCCGAAGCTGCCTCACTTTTCAGGTTGCAGAGGGTGGTTTTTTTTTAAAATTTATATACCGCTCTCTCTCAGCTCAACGGGCGACTCAGAGCGGTTCCCAACATGTTTCACCCAACCGCCTGGATTTTGCACAAGGACCATACAGAATTCTTCTTTCGTCTCCTCTTCATTTAGTTATATTTTTTATGAGACCAGGTCAGCGGTTCGAGACCCGAGTACTCCAGCTCCTGCCAACCTAGCAGTTCAAAAGCAAGAAATGGCAAGTAGATAAAAATAGGTGGGAAAGGTGACAGCGTTCCGTGTGCGCTCCGGCGTCTAGTCATGCCTGCCACGTGTCCACGGGGAAACGTCTGCAGAAGCAGACAGCGCTGGCTCTTTGGCTATGCAACAGAGAGGAGCACTGAGCCCTAGAGTCGGATACGACTGGCTTCCGAGCACGGGGAAACTTTACCTTTACTATCAAGACTCCTTCTGGTTTGAATCGTTGATATCTTGGCTTAAGCTACTACCGGGCTTTGAAGCAATGATGAGCACTGAACCCTAGAGTCGGATACGACTGGGTTTCGTGCAAGAGAGAGCTTTCACTTACCTTTACCTGTACACCTACCTGGGGGTGCACTGGGGGCATCCCTCGTGGGTGCTGATGCTCCATCCCATCCGGCCAGGTAGGCTCCGATGTCTCCACCTGCCATACCAGGTAAAGCCCCAAAAAGGCACCTGCCAAGGCCAGCAAGAGGACAGGTAACCAGAGGTGGATCGAGGCCCCGCGCTTGGGCCCCACCGAGAGTGGGGCTGGGGCCCCCCCAGCAGGGACCCCAAATCCCATCCCCGGGCGGCTCCGGCGCCACCCTTTCCGCATGGCGCATGCTAGCCCGGCCTACGCGCGGGGGGCGTGGCCAGGAAGAGAAGCCACGCCCACACGCAGGAGGAGATGAATCATGGAGGTGGGGATGAATGAAGGGGAGCCACGCCCACTTCTAAAACAGGAGCACGCGATTGGAGGGCGGGGGTTCTTTAGAGAACCACGCCCACCGGACTTCAGCCTATCGGACGGGGGGCGGAGCTCCAGCCAAGCCCAGCCCACTCCCTGGTTAAGGACACGCGGCTTAAGGCGTTAAAGGGCGCCTGCCAACCTAGCCGTTCGAAAGCAAGAAATTGCAAGTAGATAAATAGGGACCACTTCGGTGGGAAAGGTAACAGCGTTCCGTGCGCTCCGGTGTCTAGTCATGCCTGCCACGTGACCACGGAAACGTCTGCAGCAACAGACAGCGCTGGCTCTTCGGCTCTGAAACAGATGAGCACTGCACCCTAGAGTCGGATACGACTGGCTTTCGAGCAAGGGAAACCTTTATAAGATTCAGATGGGACTGCACTGCAGTGGCTCAAGTGGCTAAAGACGCTGACTGGGAGGCGGAAGGTCAGCCGTTCGATTCCCGAGTACTGCAGGACGGAATGAGCTCCCGTCTCTGTACCAGCTCCTGCCAACCTAGCAGGTCGAAAGCAAGAAATTGCAAGTAGATAAATAGGGACCACTTCGGTGGGAAAGGTAACAGCGTTCAGTGTGCTCCGGTGCCTAGTCATGACCACGGAAACGTCTTCAGAAGCAGACAGCGCTGGCTCTTTGGCGTTGAAACAGAGATGAGCACTGCACCCTAGAGTCGGATACGACTGGCTTTCGAGCAAGGGAAACCTTGACCTTTACAAGCTTTAGAAACCACCAGTGAGTTTTGTAGAAGCTGAATGCGAGCCAACAACGGGCAGCCAATTGAACATTAACTTATTTATTGCATTTTTTTATACCGCCCATTTGGGAATTTTAAAATATTTTTATTTTTTAGAATTAGCCCAAATGACTCAAGATCTTCAGACATTCTTATCCAGAGGGACTTATACTGTTATTTATTATTCAATCTGTATTAATCCTGTGCTTGCATTGGCTGGAGTTTGCAATATATTCTGTATGCTGCCATTAGGTGGTGGGAAAGTTATATGATCATATACAGGTGAAACACTCGGAAAATCAGAATATCGTGCAAATGTCCATTCAGTCCAGTAATGCAACTTAAAAGGTGAAACAAATATATAAGAGAGACTCATTACATGCAAAGCGAGAGATAGTTCAAGCCTGACTTTGTAAAATAATGTAAAAATAATGCAAACCCTCTTTCAGAAATCAAGTCTTTATTATTATTATTTTTTCTGCTGTTTAATGGGTGGTTTGCTTTCCTCCACTCAACAGTCATTTGAAAAGGTCACACAGGTACAGAGACAAACAGGCATATAAATACGGAGTGGACAGGACCGGAGGGAGGTGTTCTGTTTTGTGCCCCCCCCCTCTGCCAAGAGCAACGCACGTTGGCCAAGAGCAACGCACGTTGGCCAAGGTCAACGGGAAGGTGGCAGAGGCTCGGATGAGACTTCGGGGGGGGGGAAGTCATCCAGGAGGGACCTACGGAGAAGAAGTTGGCCAAGAATTCCAAACTGGGAGTAATTTAAGAGTCAACTAAGGTGTGAGTGAGGAGATTTGGGGTCGGGGTGGGGGGTCACTCTCAAGGGCGGCATGCAGAAAGCAAAGCATGGGAAATAGGGCTAGTGACGGCCAACTTTGGCTCTTCAGATGTTCTCGGACTTCGATTCCCAGAAGTCCAAGTCAGTACACCTGCTGATCAGGACTTCTGGGAACTGAAGTTCAAGAACATCTGGAGTGCCGAGGTTGGCCATCATAAGCATCTGTTAAACCAGAGTTTAAGAGCTGCATGGAAACAGGGAATCTGGACAGGTTGAGACTTCTTTAGCTGCCGTTCTCATGGCTAGCGGGAGGCTGAATTTCACCCATTCACCCAACTCCTTCCCTTGCATTGCCCGGGTTCTCCAGCCATCCTTTTGTCTCCTGTGGAAATAACTAAAGAATGGATCCTGTGAGATTCCCAAAGGAGAGAGAAGAGGCAGGAGAACAAGGAGACAATGTCCCAGAAAAATGTTCCAAGGAAGGATTGCACATGGACGTTGGGTTATGGCAAGATGCCTCCGGGATCAGCCAAGTTGGCGCAAATGGCCAAGTTTGCTTTTTGCCCATGGCCAAGCAAAGTAACTGGTGCTTGGTTGACTGGTGACTCGCAGTGCTGGCGAACCTTGGCACTCCAGATGTTCTTGAACTTCAATTCCCAGGAGCCCTGATCAGCAGGAGTGTTGATTTGGGCTTTCCGAGTAGTGAAGTCCAAGAACACCTGGAGTGCCAAGGTTCACCATCAGTGCTCCAGAGCAAAGCACTCCAGAGTTGCTGCATCCAGAAGTTGCCAACGCTTGTACTGAGGATGCGTTGATATAAGGAGTGCTCAGAAATATCCTTTAATTCCTCCGAGGGTGGAGGTGGTTTGGGGGCCACATGATGGGGTGAGACCTCATTTCTTTACCCAAAAAGTGTACGGAGCCCAACAGATGTTTCTTTATTGGAAGCAGAGGCATTTTTCCTGGGAGCGGAATGGGATAACTTTGGAAAACTTAGAAGAAGCCTAGATCAGCGATGGCGAACCTTGGCATTCCAGATGTTCTTGAACTTCAGTTCCCAAAAACTCTGTTCCTGCTGATCAGGGCTTCTGGGGAATTGAAGTTCAAGAACATCTGGAGTACCAAGGTTTGCCATCACTGGCCTACGAAGGCTATAGGTAGGTACGAACAGACCATTCATTCCACATGTGTTTTCTTTGACTGCATCAACCCCAAAAGCACAGAATTCTCCACATTATGGTCCGTTAAGAGGCCAGAAGAAAGCGCGGCCAGACAGCAATGAATTGGAAAAATAGCCCTTAACTTTGGCTGGCAGGAAAAGCAGTCCAGCCGCTCTAGGGAGGTTCCCGGCGCCAAGGGACGTTCTCCCAACCTGATGTCCAGAGCCCTTAAGAAGGTGCAAATAACCTGTAGCCCTAAAATGATGCCAGAGCATTCAAGATAACTGGGCAGGAGACAAAACCATTGGAAGGTGGTTCTGCGGGAAGAAAGATCCCGTGGTGGGTCAAGGCTGGGTGGATATGTGCAGAAACTTCCAGGCAAAGTTAGGTAGCAAAGCAGCACACCTGGCGCTCCTTTCCACCACTAGGCAAGACTGCCAGGTAAACCCGAGTTGCAAGCAGCCAATAGAAAAGTCGCATGCGCTGTGGGTACGGGAGGCTCACTACACCCTGCCAACCCTCCCCTCGCCTATTAGTTAGCCACGCCAGAGGGCATCTGGTGCCATGCCACGATGAGATGCCCAGCCAGTCTTCTATGTTGCAGCGTCGGTCATTCTTGCGCCAGAAAGTCCAGTCTAGATCTGGGCCGTCGCCAAAACCTGCAGCTGTCACAAATGGATGATGCAGCTCACAAACCAGATGTTCAATGGGCCTGGTTAGGGGGTGCCAAGAGGGTCTCTGGGCTTAGAAATGCTCCCTTTCTAACAACCAGAGTCCTGCGATCAAGATATTACTGACAGAAAGCCGGAAAACACACAACCATATTATTATTACAGTATTTTTGCAAAGCCTTTTTTTTGGGGTGGGGGTGGGGGGTGGGGCGTGTTTGGGGCAGGACAAAGAGCCAAATTTATAATTTTTGAATGATTCACAGAACCTTTAGCTCAGGAGTTCTCAACCTTTTTAAGCCGGGGGTCGGGTCGGATGGCCATTTGGCCCTTCCTCCAGCACATGGCACTTCTGGGTGTGGTGGAGGCGGTGGGAGTGTCACATGAAATGGCGCCGCGGGCCGCATCCAGCCCGCTGCCTACAGGTTGAGAATCCCCGCTTTAGCTCTTTAGACATCGATTTTCTTCATGTTGCCATTCCCATACAGTAGGAGATTTATTCCCCTTTAAACATCCAGCTGCAACTTAACAGGGCGAGAGGAAAAGGTTGAGAGAAACCAAACCCCAAAAGTGGCAAACCCAACCAAGTCATTCTTTAAAAAAAAAAAAAAATCAAAACAAAATACCGCAACAATCTTCAACACAACAGAACGCCTGTAAAACACACTCACACCACACAGAGAGGCGAGGAAGAGAAGAAGGGGGGGGGGGGGGTCGGCAACGGCCACCCACCCCTCACCTTCCGTCCTCCTTCCGGGCTGCCCGTTCCCGGAGCATCTCGCAGGGCTGCACCCAGTTGTTGTCGTGCAGTCCCACCCGGCAGCCCGGCGTGTCCTTATCTGTCCGCCGGCAGCACATCCAGTAGGATCGTCCGTAAGGCAGATCGTGATGATAGGGCTTAGGGTGCCACCGGCAGAGCGAGACGTCCCCTTTCTCGTAGTGCCTCTTGCACTGCTTGCAGGGGTCGTCGCGGTACAGAGGGTCCCTGTTCCACCGGGAGTCCGTGGCCTGCACCCCAAAGGTCTCAATGATGTACTTGAAGTAGTGGCAGGAGCACTTTAAGGCGGCCAGCGCCTGCGTGGGCAGGTAGCTGAAGATCTTCACCATGATATGGTCCGGCAGCAGCAGCATGTACTGGCGGGGCTCCAGCAGGCGCTGGATCTTGAAGCGGATCTCCAGGAAGTCGTGCGAGACGTGGCGGTAAAGGCGGCACAGGGAGGTGTCCGAGGAGGACGGGTCTAGGCCCAAACCATCGCCCCTCTCTGGCCCGGCCTCGCCAGTGGAATCCATGAAGGACCCGTCCACCTCTCGGTTGTCCTCTTGGGTGTGCAGGAAAAAGAGCTGTCCTGGCGGAGGATCCTCGCACGCGGAGCACAAGACATCCTGGGTGGGCGAGCCAACGGTCAAGCACACTGTCTCCTCCTTCATGTTCTTGGTGCTGTCCTTGCCGAAAAACACGCACTGGTCCACCACCCCGGTGACCACCACATCGACGTGGAAGCCAGAGACGCAGTCCCTGGGAGTGGCGGTGGCGGCTGTGGAAGCCGCTGAACCGCCCATCTTTTCTGCTGTGGCCCTGCCGTTCTCCGGAAGGGTCTCTAGCTTGCCCAAAGACCCCTGGCTCTCCCCACAGGTCATCTCCACGTCCGAGGCTTCGCCGCCGGCCCCATCGGGCCCTTTAGGGGAGGCACTTGCGAGCAGGAAGTCCACGTTGTTGGGCAGGGTATCCCGGGAAGGGCTGATGAGCTGGTAGAGGTCGCAGGTGATCTTGTCTTTGGCACGGGCGGCGTTCCCGGCGGACGAACCACCGCCACAGCTCATGAACATGCAGTTGGGGCGGGGGCCGGAGCCGCCCTCAACGGGCGAGCGGGAATCCCGGCTGCTGGAGATGCGGAAGGCAATGCGGACCTCACCGGGACTGTGCTGAGTGTTGGCCACACATTCAGGCGACTCCCGGCAGAGGCCGTTTGGGAGCGAGACGCCCCGCTCCCGTGACTCGAAGTGGGCCACCGCCTCGGCCACCCGGCTGCAGTCTGCGCCGGCTCCTGTTGTCGTCGTAGGCGCTTTCTTTTCCCGGCATTCATCCTGCTCCGTCGAAATGAACACCATCGAGGAGGGGGGCGCAGTTGGGGGATTCGTCCGGGAGTAGTTCTGCAGCGCCAGGGCTGTCCGCTGCTCCACCAAAGCCACCATCTCGGCCACAGAGAGGAGATCGGTGGTGTCTCCGGGCTCGGCATGAGACTCCGGGCAAAGGCACACATCTTCAGCTTCCTTGCTGCCCACGCCGCCAACCTCCTTGGCCTTAACCGGACAAGCTTTACTCTTGTCCGGGTCGTGAGACCTCCGCCGGCGCTTGGCCTTCGAGCTGTCGCTGCCCCAATGCCCTTTGACCTTCATGGCGCTGGCCCGGCTCCCGCTGCTGCACTGGTGGGCCACGAAGAAGGCGATCTTCTCCTTGGTGTTGCCGGGCTTGATCACGTACCACGTATCCAGCAGCACCCGACCCTCCTCCACCTGGCTGGGGGTCGGGGAGACCGCCGGGGGCGGCAATGGGGGTGGCAACGGGGGCGGTGGGGCGGGGGGCGTGTTCTCCGAGCAGGTTTCACCTCCAGTTTCCTCCTCTTCCTTGGCTTTACAGGCAAAGTCCCCAAACGCCTTCCTCGCCTGGCCGGCGGCGCACTGCTTGTTCTGTGAATAGGTGCCGAAGGGGCGGGGGCACCATAGCTGGATGTGGGGGAAGGTGTTCTGATCCATCACTTTCGCATGGCAGAAAGGCAAAGGAAGAAGGCAGGCCCCTCTCCCCTAGCTCATGATAGGAGCCGAGCACCAGGATCCACCCGAGGCCACGGAGAGATCTGTGGGTAGAGAAGCAGAAGCAGAAAAAGCATTGTCATTGTCTTATGTGCAAATGGTAACAGAAAACAGATAAAGGCAGAGCTAGATGTATGCTTTCTTTATTATTATTATTAGTATTACACTGCATTACAAAAAAGTATATCGTCTGAAACTTGGTCTAATCCATGTGTCCTACACTAAATCAAGTGCGCTGAATCCAAATCTGAAGTCCGATTCTGCCTAGGACGTCAGGATCTTGAGTAAACATATCCCACCCTCTTGGTTAGGTCCTTGTGTTGATCACGCGGGGTGTATTTGCCACAAAGGTAGCAAAAATTGTCCGGCTTATTAACACAGCTGCACCTACTCCTCTTTAGCTCAAAACAGACTCACTATGCCCTTGCTGTATTATCCCGTAAGATGGCTTCGCACTAGAGACAAACCCTTGGCCTATCTCGCCTTATATACCTATTTCTGAGGTCAGCTCACTGACTTGCCCAGACATACCCGGCCACTGCTAGAACATGCATGCCACCAGGGGACGTGATTCAATTGAGGCGGCAGCAGGCCTAGTGGTAGCTGCAACTGTTATAATGTCCCCGTGTAAAAAATACATTACCCAATGCCATTTGAACAGCACACCTATAACTTAAAATCTGTATGTGATAGGCAAATTCCGAGTTCAGATTTGGAATCAGCACACTCGATATCATGTAAATCACATGTGTTATTCCCCAGTAGCAAAATCATTGTTGTGCAGTGTTATTGTTATTATTATACTTTTTATAATTTCAAGTATAACACAAACAATAACAAATGTCAAAGCTGTTACCATTTATAATAATCATTTCTGTCTTATTCCTGTGATGAACAGAGTTAAATTGAGAGAACAGTTTACGCGCAGTAAACCCATTCGTGTGGGTTCACAGCTCATGGGAATTGAAGTCCAAGAACAGCTGGAGTGCCAAGGTTCGCCATCACTGCCATAGGGGGGAAAACAGGCAAAACTGGGCATTTTTAAAGTCAGGAAAACCTATTTTTTCCCAAAGTTAGTGAGGACTGATGGCTCTCCCACTCAGGAAAACAATTCCACCTCCACTTTCTCTCAGTTTAACTCTGTTCACAGGGGATGCGGTGGCTCAGTGGTTAAGAAGCTCGCCTTGTTAGCTGGGAGGCTGGCAAGTCAGCAGTTCAAGACCTGGGTACTACATGACGGATTGAGCACCCGTCTCTGTCCCAGCTCTTGGGGACGTAAAAGGAGCCTCATTTGGGCGTTCTCTGAGCAGAGTTTCTTCCACAAAATCCTTTCAACCCAGAATAATTTCTGACATGAAATTATTATTATTATACTTTGTTCATCACCATACTTTTAAAAGCAATCTCTTAACATCAGAGAGGAAATTAAAGAAGGTAAAGGTTTCCCTTGCTCGAAAGCCAGTCGTATCCGACTCTAGGGTGCAGTGCTCATCTCTGTTTCTAAGCCGAAGAGCCAGCGCTGTCTGCTTCGGCAGACATTTCTGTGGTCATGTGGCAGGCATGACTAGACACCGGAGCGCATGAAACACTGTTACCTTCCCACCAAAGTGGTCCCTATTTATCTACTTGCAATTTCTTGCTTTCGAACTGCTAGGTTGGCAGGAGCTGGGACAAAGACGGGAGCTTATTCAGTCCTGCAGTACGGAAAGAAAGGAACAATAAAAAAAAGGGACAATAAAATTTTTAAAAGGGACAATAAAGAAAGGGACAATAAAAAAGAATACTTTTTGGGAAATATGGAAACCTTATTTCATTTCACTTTATTTTTGTATACCGCTTAATTCAACCAGAGGGACTGCAGTGGCTCAAGAGTCTAAGACGCTGACTGGGAAGTGGAAGGTCAGCAGTTCGATTCCCGAGCACTGCAGGACGGAAATGAGCTCCCGTCTTCGTCCCAGCTCCTGCCCACCTAGCAGTTCGAAAGCAAGAAATTGCAAGTAGATAAATAGGGACCACTTTGGTGGGAAGTTAACAGCGTTCCGTGCATGCTGGTGTCTAGTCATGCCTGCCACATGACCACGGAAACGTCTGCAGAAACAGACAGCGCTGGCTCTTCGGCTTAGAAACAGAGATGAGCACTGTACCCTAGAGTCGGATACGACTGGCTTTCAAGCAAGGGAAACCTTTACCTCTACCTTTACCTTAATTCAACCAGAGGTGACGCTAAGCGGTTTACATCAAGGAAAGTGCAAGAAACAGTAATAATAATATACACAATCACAAGCATCAAAAATCATACAGTAAACAAAGTACAAAACAAAATAAATACATAGTGATGTATATTATATATGGTTTGATGAGTAACGACGGAGTTAAGCCAGCACAAGAAGCATGCAAATTTTGGGAAAGATAAACGAATAACAGTTAAGATAATAAGATTAATTGGCAAATTACACCTTGTACAATAGTGGGTGTGGGAAGGGGTGGAGTGATTATGGTGGCTTGTTGAATTTTCGAATTGTGTAGCATTGTTTTGTGTAGTTTGTGTTGTTATGTCGTTTTATGCTGAAAGAATTTTAATAAAAATCATATATATTTTAAAAAGCAATCTCTTTTTAAACTGAACTTTTTTTTCAACAATGCAGGGGTGATTTTTGGTTATTTAAAAACTTCTGGACTGCCATTCCATGATTTCCCAAAGGAACCTGGAAACTGAAATGGATAAAAAGCTTTTGATGAATTGCACGCACACAAAAAGGAAAAGATCGGGAGGCAGGAATATCATGCGCATAGAAACATGGCCTGTCAATTTGCAGCCTAGCTTTTCCACTAACATGACACATGTGGACAAACACACACACACACAAAGATCTTTCTGTCACGTCACTAACCCCCTGCTGCAGCCTGGACACAAATTGACCACCTGTGGATTAGGACTTCCCAGAAGGGAACCAAATGTTATCTCACTCCTAACAGATGTTTGGCTACTTGGAACATGTTTAGCCCATGTTTACCAGCAAACAAACTGGGACACGCAATCCAGCTATTTATACTCCTGATGCAGCCCTTGGCACTGCCCGATATTCCCCCTTGCAAAAGTTTCTTTCCTTGCCTAGCCTGGCTTTAAAATCTGAAGTCGACAGACTCCTATGGTGAGGATGAGGAAGGCGGTATATAAATGTTGTAAATAAATAAATAAATTACAGGACCCTCGATATAATCGCAATCTTTCTCTTGGTGATGGAGAACATTGTTTTACTGATTGATATAGTTTCATGTCTTTAATGGTGGTAAGCCATCTGAAGTGGTGTTTACCAGTAAGGTAAAGGTAAAGGTTCCCCTTGCTCGAAAGCCAGTCGTATCCGACTCTAGGGTGCAGTGCTCATCTCTGTTTCAAAGCCAAAGAGCCAGCGCTGTCTGCTTCTGCAGACATTTCCATGGTCATGTGGCAGGCATGACTAGACACCAGAGCGCACGGAACACTGTTTATCTTTCCTACCGAAGTGGTCCCTACTTGCAATTTCTTGCTTTTGAACTGCTAGGTTGGCAGGAGCTGGGGCAAAGATGGGAGCTCATTCCGTCCTGCAGTACTCGGGAATCGAACTGCTGACCTTCTGCCGCAAGTCAGCATCTTAGCCACTTGAGCCACTAGGGAGGGATATAAATGTTCTAAACAAACAAACAGGAGTCCTAGGAATGTCTCCCCACGGAAATTCTCAAGTCTACCTGTATCACCCCGTTGCCAAGATGGCAACCCAATTATGATAAATACACCTTTGGAAGAGGCAACTAAAAATGTAAGTCAGTGGTTCCCAACCTTTTTTTGGCCATGCCCCACCTAAGCATCACTAAAATCCTGATGCCCTCTCATGCGACATATAATTCTTATTATTCAAAACGTGAAGCCCTATCTTCGTGGAGGAAATCTGGTAACTCATTCTCGAATTCCCCCCCCCTTAAAAATCAAACTGCCCCACTGTGGGGCAACCGCCCCACGTTGGGTATCACAGGTGTAAAAATACTTGCCAGAGGGATGATACCTTGGCATGAGTGAAGGATGATGCCTACCAAGTCAGCCAGCATGATCAGGACTCTTACATGTACCCCTATGCACATTCCTGTCTGGTGACCCACCTATAAAAAAACCACACAATTAAGCTGACATTGACCGAGACAACTAAGCGAAACAACTAAACTGACATTGACCAAAACAATTATTCTGATGTTGACCAAGACAACTAAGTGAAACAGCTAAACTGACATTGACCAAGACAACTAAGCTGACATTGACCGAGACAACTAAGCGAAACAACTAAACTGACATTGACCAAAACAATTAATCTGATGTTGACTAAGACAACTAAGCAAAACAGCTAAACTGACATTGACCAAGACAACTAAGCTGACATTGACCGAGACAACTAAGCTGACATTGACCAAGACAACTAAGCGAGACAATTCAGCTAACATAGACAGAGACAACTAAGCGAAACAACTAAACTGACATTGACCAAAACAATTATTCTGATGTTGACCAAGACAACTAAGTGAAACAGCTAAACTGACATTGACCAAGACAACTAAGCTGACATTGACCGAGACAACTAAGCGAAACAACTAAACTGACATTGACCAAAACAATTAATCTGATGTTGACTAAGACAACTAAGTGAAACAGCTAAAATGACATTGACCAAGACAACTAAGCTGACATTGGCCGAGACAACTAAGCTGACATTGACCAAGACAACTAAGCGAGACAATTCAGCTAACATAGACAGAGAGAACTAAGCGAGACAACAAAAGTGACATTAACCAAGACAATTAAGTTGACATTGACTGAGATAACTAAGATGACATTGACCAAAACAATTAATCTGATGTTGACCAAGACAACTAAGTGAAACAGCTAAACTGACATTGACCAAGACAACTAAGCTGACATTGACCGAGACAACTAAGCTGACATTGACCAAGACAACTAAGCAAGACAATTCAGCTGACATTGACAAAGAGAACCAAGCGAGACAACAAAAGTGACATTGACCAAAACAATTAAGCTGACACTGACTGAGATAACTAAGATGACATTGACCAAGACAACTAAGTGAAACAGCTAAACTGACATTGACCAAGACAACTAAGATGACATTGACCAAGACAATTAATCTGACATTGACCAAGACAACTAAGCAAAACAGCTAAACTGACATTGATCAAGACAACTAAGCAAGACAACTAAACTGATCTTAACCAAGACAATTAATCTGACATTGACCAAGAGACAACTAAGCGAAACAGCTAAACTGACATTGACCAAGACAACTAAGTGAGACAACTAAACTGACATTGACCAAGACAATTAATCTGACATTGACAGAGACAACTAAGCGAGACAACTAAGCTGACATTGACCAAGACAACTAAGCTGACATTGACTGAAACACTTGCATGCCATCGCTGCCTCCCACAGCCCACCATGAGAAATCTGGGCCAAGCCTGGTTCTTTGTGGTGTCCCCCACCCACAAACACACACACACACACACACACACCATCCTTTTAATCAGGGGGGGGGGGAACCATGAAAAGAAAAGGACCGTTACACGTGGGAGCGAGTGCTGGTTGATCTTGCCAAAGCAACAAGGGCTTGCCCTTCCATGAGAGTGGTGTTTTCCTATGGAGGATGGGTG
The DNA here is from genome assembly GCA_035047305.1 of Bradypodion pumilum. Classification (NCBI taxonomy): domain Eukaryota; kingdom Metazoa; phylum Chordata; class Lepidosauria; order Squamata; family Chamaeleonidae; genus Bradypodion; species Bradypodion pumilum. Next base: position 2,956,959 of record JAWDJD010000007.1, read on the forward strand.
TGTAAAGCACGGCAACCATCCTCGCCAGAAATGTGGGTGTAACGGCTTGCTTCTCGTTCCCACTCGCAACCTCCACACCCAAAGCCCCAGAGCCTGTTATGCCCAAGCAGTCTCCAATGCCGTGCAGATATCCAAAGGATTTTGATTAAATAAAATGGGGAAAAAAGGCCCCTTTCCTGGCCAGACAGCACCACCCCATCCCTGGCCCAGGGACGAGCCCACCCCGTATCCCCCACGGTGCTCTTACCTGTTCCCCCAACGCCATGGGGTCTGTGGGGTGGTGTAGGAGAGGAAATCGGAGCTAGAGGAGGCCTTTCTGCAAAAACTACATCCTGGTGCTTGCAGCCTGCAAAACATTTATTAAAAAAAAACATGAGATAACATAAAAATCTAACAGGTTGCAAAGGTGGTTTTTTTTAATTTTGCAAAACACAAGAGGTGGGGGGGGAGAGAAAGGGGGAGGGATCAGTTCCAAAGTTGGGGGGTGGGAGGTGGGTGGGAATGAATTTTCCAGCCCCCCCCCACCCTTGTCTATGTGTGTCTATGTGTGCATGCGCAACAGAAACCTGATCTCTTAAAGGGCCAGTGCTGCCATTCCAGCAACCCTTCCATGCCCCTTTGCAATCAAAGAGGCCCTTTAATCCACCCCACTCCCACTCATGCCCCCCCCAACATGTGCGCGCGCGCACACACACACACACACCACTAGCCCTGCAGGGCCATTTGTTGACAGACAGATGCAAGGAGCCTGGCAGCCAATCAGGAAGCAGAGTTTGGGGCATGTCCATATATGGATGGCGGTAGAGTGTCAGCCTACCTAGCAAATAAATAAATAAATAAATAAATAAATAAATAAACATACAGGTTTTTTTTTCCTTCCACAATAATCCCCAGTCCAGTTTAGAGGTGGTGGCAGAACTCAGGCGGCAAATTGCAAGGGGGCGGCAATCTTGGCCTGGCAAAGGCGGGTGGGGGTGGAAACCCCAAATATGCATCCATTCCACCCCAACCCCTCTATGTTAACATCCAGAGCTTTTCTGTCCCCAAAATCCAGCCAGGAGATATTAAAATAATATCAAATACTGTATAAAAGAATACAGGTGCAAAAGTCTTATAGAAAGTTGCTCTTTTTTTTTTAGAAACCCTGCTTGGAAAGGTTCTAGGGCTGTGGTTCCCAATGTGGGGCACAGGACCCACAGGGGGGGGGAATCTGATTTTTAGTAAAGGTCACCCGTGCTTGAAAGCCAGTCGTATCCCGCTCTAGGGTTCAGTGCTCATCTGTTTCAAAGCCAAAGAGCCAGCGCTGTCTGCTTCTGCAGATGTTTCTGTGGTCATGTGGCAGGCATGGCTAGACACCGGAGCGCACGGAACACTGTTTACCTTCCCACCAAAGTGGTCCCTATTTAGGTAAAGGTTTCCCTTGCCCGAAAGTCAGTCGTATCCGACTCTAGGGTCCAGTGCTCATCTGTGTTTCAAAGCCGAAGAGCCAGCGCTGTCTGCTTCTGCAGACATTTCCGGAGTCCATGTGGCAGGCATGGCTAGACACCGGAGCGCACGGAACGCTGTTACCTTCCCACCGAAGTGGTCCCTATTTATCTACTTGCAATTTCTTGCTTTCGAACTGCTAGGTTGGCAAGAGCTAGGTTGGCATGACTAGACACCAGAGCGCACGGAACGCTGTTACCTTCCCACCAAAGTGCTCCCTATTTATCTACTTGCAATTTCTTGCTTTCGATCTGCTAGGTTGGCAGGAGCCTGGCTTAAAAAAGGTTGGGAACCACTGATCTAAGCTGAATCCCTCTGCGCACATCCAGGTAGGGTGAAGAGAGCCACAACCACACCCCGGCTGGTACCAAGCCATCGACGACAATTACAGAGTGAGACTAACACGAGCTTGCAAACAGGCAGCTACAAAGGGTAAGCTTTAACTGCGGCTGCACCAGTGAACCTCTGCCTGCGTTTCAGCAGGGTTGCAGAGGTTGAACATGACAGGTTCAAAGCTGTGGTTTTTTTTTTTTAAAAAAATGACATTTACTCCCTCACATATACAGATCCAGCTGTCCAAAAGCTCTTGTGGGAAAAAATACCCCAAGAAAGACATTTAAAAGGCCAAGCTCTGAACTGGTCAGATATGCAAGCTTGCATTTTACCATGTTTGGCGAGAATGCCGGTGATGCACCCAAAGCTTGCACACTTTTGCATGGAAAGGAAGACCCGGTGAGAGCAAAAAAACCAAACTCTTTGCAACCCATGCTGGACAATTTTGGGAGGTTTCTCTCGCTCGAAATGAAATGGAAGAACCCCAATGGATCAGATTTAAGGAAGAATCGCAGAGCGAGGATTAATAGGGTCTCGTGAGCTCAATGTCTGCCTGTATTGTTGTTCAGTCGCACAGTCGATTCCGACCCTTTGCGACCCCATGGACCATTGTTCTCCAGGCGCCTCTGTCCTCTACCATCCCCCTCAACCCTCCCAGCTCTGTGCCCATTGTGTCTATAATACCATCTAGCCATCTCATCCTTGGCCTCCCCCTTCTTCTTTTGCCCTCCACCTTTCCCAACATCAATGCCTTCTCAAGTGAATCCTCCCTTCTCATTTGATGTCCAAAGTACTTTAGCTTCATCTTTACTATTTGACCTTCCAATGAGCAGTCAGGGTTAATTTCTTCTAGGATTGACCTATTTGTCCTCCTCGCTGTCCAGGGGACTCTCAAAACCCTCCTCCAACACCACATTTCAAAGGCATCTATTGTTCTGCGTTCAGCCTTCCTAATTGTCCAGCTCTCACATCCATACATTACTACTGGGAAGACCATTGCTTTGACTATTCTAATTTTTGTTTTCAGTGTGATGTCTCTGCTTTTCACTATGTTCCCCATGTTTCTCATCGCTTGTCTCCCAAGAATCAGTCGCCTTTTTATTTCATGACTGCAATCCCCATCTGCAGTGATCTTTGATCCTAAGAAAGTAAAATCTGTCACTGCTTCTACTTCTTCCCCGTCTATTTTCCAGGAACTGATGGGGCCTGTGGCCATTATCTTGGTTTTCTTGATATTGAGTCTCAAGCCAGCTTTTGCACTCTCCTCCTTCAGCCCAATCAAGAGATTCTTTAGGTCTTCCTCACTTTCTGCCATTAGGGTGGTATCGTCTGCATATCTCAGATTATTGATGTTTCTCCCAGCGATTTTAATCCCATATTGTGATTCCTCCATCCCTGCACTGCGCATTATGTGCTCTGTGTATCGGTTGAATAAGCATGGTGACAAAATGCAGCCTTGTCTTACTCCTTTTCCTATTCCAAACCACTCTGTCATTCCGTGTTCTGTCCTAACTGTTGCTTCTTGGTTCATGTACAGATTTCTCAGGAGGCATATGAGGTGCTCTGGTATTCCCATCTCTTTAATTACTTGCCACATCTTGTTGTGGTCCACACAGTCAAATGCCTTAGTGTAGTCAATAAAACAAAAGTAAACTTGTTTCTGGTATTCCTTTGTTTTCTCCATGATCCAGCGTATGTTGGCGATGTGGTCTCTAGTCCCTGTATTAGGTGTGCCTGTATTAGGTGTGCACAATCAAAAGCTTGGTGCTTGGAAACCAAGAACAGAACGAAACAGTACACTTTGGCGTTGCAGACCACAAGTTACTGCTTCTCGCAGAAAGCTGTATTTCTGGGTGGGTTCTTTGGCTCTACCCACCGAAACATTATATATAAGTTACTGGCCACAATAAATGCTCCCAAAATATATTGCTTTCTAATTTTAGCTATTTACATAGGCTTGCATTTAAGTCTGGCCTAAATTCAAATCGGCCCCCATACTTTTCTAAAACCCTTGCGACATCTCTGTGGCCATGCGGCAGGCATGACTAGACAACGGAGCGCATGGAACGCTGTTTCCCTTCAAACAAAAGTGGTCCCTATATATCTACTTGCAATTTCTTGGTAAGGACAGTGTCTCGTTTGACTAGTATTTCTGCATCTACAGTACGAAAACGTTCTGTATGATTCAACCCAACTGACTGGTTGTAAATAGCTTTAAGACTTTTCATTTCCTGGTCCGTGACTCAACCCCTGCCATGGACAAGTAGCACTGAGTTCCAAAGGTTAATCGTTTAGCCGGGAGAGACACATGGGTGAGGTTCAGAAAAGTGCAACAAGAGCAATAAGACTTCCAAAATGTCAGAAACGCTTCAAACATTGGTAAAGGTCACCTTTGCTCGAAGCCAGTCATATCTGACACTACGGTTCGGTGCTCATCCCCGCTTACAGCCAAAGAGCCGGCACTGTTTGCGTCTGCACATGTTTCCATGGTTAGGTGGCAGGCATGACTAGACGGAATACTGTCACCTTCCCGCCGATATCTACTTGCAATTTCTTGCTTCCAAACTGCTAGGTTGGCAGGAGCTGGGACAGAAATGGGAGCTCACTCCGTCGTGCAGCACTCGGGTCTCGAACTGCCGACCTTCCAATCGTCAAATTCAACATCTTAACCACTAAGCCACTGCAGTCCCACTTCGAACATACCCTGGGGCTAATCTTTACAACAGAGATAGGTGGCTATGGTGGAGATAGAAATGAGAATTTCGAACTGATTAAAAAGCCCTTTATGCATCTACATCCAAGGTAAGATTTGAACTCAGGACTTTGAACCTAGCTTAGACACTTATGATACAATCTTGGACACAACTGCTTAGAAGGAATTTCCATCATATCAGTGAGGCCTCCTCCTGGGTAAATGAACAGAGCAGAGTTGTAGTTGCAGCCCAGTGGTGGCGAACCTATGGCACGTGTGCCAGAGGTGGCACTTGGAGCCCTCTCTGTGGGAGCCCGTGCAGTCACCCCAGCATAGAGCATGCCCCGCCCCTCTGCCCAGCAGCCCAATGGGAACGCTTCCTTCCTCCCCCAGCACAGAGTTCATCCCGCCTCCTGCCCAGCAGCCCAATGGAAGTGCTTCCTTCTTCCCCAGCACAGAGTATGCCCCACCCCTCTGCCCAGCAGCCCAATGGGAACGCTTTCTCCCTCCCCCAGCAAAGAGTTCATCCCGCCTCTTGCCCAGTAGCCCAATGAGAGTGCTTCCTTCCACCCCCAGCACAGAGTATGCCCCACCCCTCTGCCCAGCAGCCCAATGGGAGCGCTTCCTTCCTCCACCAGCACAGAGTTCATCCCGCCTCCTGCCCAGCAGCCCAATGGGAACATTTCCTTCCTCCCATGTTGATGTGTTGGCACTTTGCGATAAACAAGTGTGTTTTGGGTTGCAGTTTGGGCACTCGGTCTCTAGAAAGGTTCGCCATCACTGTTATAGCCTTTTAGCAGGTGCAGTGAGACCTACTGTACTACTGATGAAATATTCATGGGGAAATATAGACTGCAGAAGACCTGGAACAGCCTCGGGAATGCTAAAAGCCAAGCAATGCGCACCCGGAAGCCAAGCAAGGAGGTGCGCCACAGCTGGCTACTCGCCAAGCGCAAGGCTTGGCGTTAAATCGCGCCATCAAGATTGCAGCCATGTAAACCATGTAATTAACCTTTTTAAATCAGCAACTGGGAACATGAATAAAACAACAGAAAGCTGGGAGGCCAAAAAAGCTGCTCTGGGTTGCATAAGTGAAGGTAAAACATAATATGAGCTTTAGAAGTGAGCGCTCCCGGGCACTGACAGAGAAGCTGAGTCACAGAGCACACCTTAATTATTTTTAAGAAACTGTCTTCCAGCATGCGAACCGGCTCTGGCTTTCCCCAGTGGCCCAAGACAGAGTTCCCTATCAGCTGACTTTACAGGAAAACCAAACAAGCCATGGGAAAAGGCAACTCATAACTCAAGTGGATAGAGAGCCACAGACAAACATAGCGTCCAGGAGTTAATGCCATAAATTGGGAGTGGAGTGTGTGAAATTGCCCATGTACTTTTCCAATCCCTAAGAGCCGTGACGGCGAACCTTGGCATTTCAGATGTTCTTGGACTTCAATTCTCGGAAATAAAACTCGCCCAGACGGAGGAAGGGTTAACAAGGAAGAGCCTTAACCGTACGGGCGCGTTTTACTTCCATGTCCAGGAGCGACGAGGGCGGCGCGGACCGGATGAATTGCAGCAAACCCATTCGTGTGGATTCACGGGGGTGAAAAATGCAGCAGCTGCTAGTGAGTTTCAATAATTAAAATACATGAAAATACGGAAAAATTAATTAATTTAGACATTTGTGTAGGTAAAGTTTTGAGTGTTTACGTTGACCCAAGTATAAGCTGAGTCCCATTTTTGGACCTCATTGGGGTGGGTGCTAAAAAAAACGGCTTATACTCGAGTATATAGGTACAAATTTCCTAAAGCTTGCTTGCAAAACACAACCGCTTCCGTCACAACATGCTCTGCTTTTAAAGACTGGAGTGCAGAAAGACAAAGTTTCCAACACATTCATCTTCCATGAAAAGCCCTTGAGATACTGCAAGAAGGAAACGGATCCGTGTTTTTCTCGCTTGTTTCGATTCCCGAGTACTGCAGGATGGAATGGGCTCCCGTCTTTGTCCCAGCTCCTGCCAACCTAGCAGTTTGAAAGCAAGAAATTGCAAGTAGATAAACAGGGACCACTTCGGTGGGAAGGTAAAATAGCGTTCTGTGCGCTCCAGTGTCTAGTCATGCCTGCCACATGACCATGGAAACGTCTGCAGAAGCAGACAACGCTGGCTCTTCGGCTTTGAAACAGAGATGAGCACTGAACCCTAGAGTCAGATACGACAGGCTTTCGAGCAAGGGAAACCTTTACCTTTCTCTTCTACTTCCTTCTGCAGGACAAAGAGCCTCTTTTCATAGACCAGGTCCGAAAGCCCAAATGCCCCTGCAAAAGTTGCATTATAAAGGCATGATAAAGGTTTCCCTTGCTCGAAAGCCAGTCGTATCCGACTCTAGGGCGCAGTGCTCATCTCTGTTTCTAAGCCGAAGAGCCAGCGCTGTCTGCTTCTGCAGACATTTCCGTGGTCACGTGGCAGGCATGACTAGACACCGGAGCGCACGGAACGCTGTTACCTTCCCACCGAAGTGGTATCCCTCAATAAACCAGGTCTCCTCTTAGTAAGCCATATCATGGAAAGCTTTCCCTTCTTCAAACAAGGTTGCCAATTGGTTTGCTCCTCTGCCTCCACTTATGGAACAGAGTAACAACAGTTGCCAATTATCCGAGTTGAACTTCGAAAAGATTTAATGCAATTAACCATGAGCCTCTATGAACTCGCAGAGAAAGTGGAAAGTTTGGGCTTGGGAGATCGCTCATTTTTTTTTTTTTTGTATCTCCCTGGCAATAAATGCATGCACCCAAAATCTGTGCCTTTTAAAAGCAGAGGAGCAATGCTAAAGAAAGAAGGTGGCAACCCTAAACTCACATCTCCCATTTATTCCAGACTGGGCTGATTTTATTTTTATTTATTTATTTATTTGCTTCCTCCACCGCCCCATTCCTCGCCCTGCACAGCTCCTGCCTCGCCCCATCCCTTACCTGCTGTCTACCTGGACCAGGTAGGTTCCACCTTGGCACTAGCAAAGCCACCGACTTCCTGGATTTAACACTGCGCATGCGCCAACCCTCCTTTCCTCGGACACACCACACCATGGAGGAGGTATGCATGCACCACATACACACATGCACACACAAACACGGCCATTCCGGACCTCCCTCTCTCCCCATGGGCTACGTTGGCCTCCGCCCACTCCTCCGCCGCAAAGGCTCTTGGGAACTGTAGTCCACTCCCCTTTACTGCAACAGCGCAGAAAGAGGATGTAATAAATATATACCGTATATTGCCGTGAGGGTGAACCTTGGCACTCCAGATGTTCTTGGACTTCCATTCCCAAAAGCCCAAGCCCCCTGTGAATCCACACGAATGCGATTCATCCGGCCCGCGCTGCCCTCGTCGCTCCCAGAAGCGCACCCATACGGTTAAGGCTCTTCCGGGTTAACCCTTCCTCCGTACGGGCGCGCTTTACTTCCACTTCTGGGAGCGATGAGGGCGGCGTGGGCCGGATGAATCGCAGTAAACCCGTTTGTGTGGATTCACAGGGGCTTGGGCTTCTGGGAATTGAAGTCCAAGAACATCTGGAGTGCCAAGGTTGATCATCATGAGTATATTGGTTAACCTCTGAGTATGTACAGAGCTTTCTCAGAGGAAATAATTATGGCTGCTTCTCTTTGGATGGATGTTTAGAAAACATATCTAAAGACAAATCTTACATCGAGTGTTGTTTTGCAATCACATTTTTTTTAAATTTTAATTAAACAAAAACCCACACGTCACAACTACAGGGTGGAAAAGCCAAACAAAAAATCTTAACAAAAACATATATAAGTGCACCCACCATCCATGGGACATTATAAACCTTCTCAGTTAATTACTCCCAATAGAATTACATTTTATTTATATAGTCGTCCCCACTTTCCAAAAAGATAGCATATCTTGCTCTGGCCTTTCCTTTTCACTAATACATAATCTAAAAAAATTCCACCACATTTCTCCAAAATCATGGGTTTTTTTTACCAACCCCTTTTTTCACCTTTAACTCACATGTTGATTTCTCATTTATAGTTATATTCCATTTATTTATAACAATCATCCAGTTCAAATTACCAACCTACATTTCATTTTTAAACAATATTCAGTCTCAAAGCTGTTACAAATATAACAATCATCTCCTTTTTATTTCACATGTTTCCAAAATCCAGGAATAATGGTATTTTAGGACACATCTCCAATTATACAATATTTGATTTTTTAAAAAACCCTATTTTCCATATTTTCTTCACATTTGTACATGCCTACCATAAATAAAAATAATACATACAGTGTTGTGGGACTGTGAAATACATTGTATTTGGCACAACTTTCCACACCCTGTCCAGTTTTTCAAATGCATTTCAAGCAAGGGGTGCAATTTTTGCTGTCTTTGCCCTTAGATTTCTTAATTAAACCTACACACCACCATTCAAAGCTTTATTTAGAAGCCCCCGAGAAAAATAACCCCCTTCTGATTAAAAATAGTCTAATAATTTTAACTTTATTATTTGCTTTGAGTTCCGTGCAGTCCGGTGTCTAGTCATGCCTGCCACATGACCACAGAAACGTCTGCAGAAGCAGACAGCACTGGTTCTTCGGCTTTGAAACAGATGAGCACCCAACCCTAGAGTTGGATACGACTGGCTTTCGAGCAAGGGGAACCTTTACCTTCATCTATACTTCATATCCATCCATGATTTTACATGGACAATGAAAACCATAAGCAGCTCCATGCTGCTGCTTTAAGATGGCCAGAAGGTTCTTGGCCTGTAAAAGATGTAAAAGACTAATAATAGGTCCAAAAGTTTTGAATTGTTTCTTTGATGTTGCTATTTATAATTTATGTTTGTTTATTATTTATGTTTAATTTTCTATTGTAAATATTTTTAGTAACTTGTCAGCTGCCCAGCGTGGGAAAATATCCCAGATCGGTAAGATATAAATGTAATAAATAAATAGTCCAAGAGTAGAGTGCTTCTAGGCTTGTACAGAGTGCAAACCTGTCTTCTGAAGAGAAGAGGTATCTTTCAAGCCCATGTCAAAGATAGGGAAGCCACTACAATACTTGAAGGGGAATCCAACCAGTTGTTAAACTATAACTCTGAAAGTCCAATTAAATAAAATAAAATAAAAACTACAAAATGTGACATCCAGAAAGTTAAACCCCCCCCCCTCCCAGATGTTGACGAGCCATTGAAAGAAAGAGAAAATGATAATTAAGTGTATATCATCTGGGTTAGTCAGTCCTGAACATACAGTTTTATAAGAGCTGCAGTGGCTGAAGTGGTTAAGAAGCTCGCCTTGTTAGGTCAGTAGTTCGAGACCCGGGTACGGCTTGATGGACTGAGCGTCCGCCTCTGTCCCAGCTCTTGAGGACATGAAAGGAGCCTCATTTGGGCATCCCCTTAGTGGAGTTTCTCCAGCAAAAAATCCTTTAAACCCAGAATAATTTCTGACACAAAATTATTATTACTATCCGGTTTTCTTCGTGTTATGTTGAATCAGATCAAGACTTACCTTGTTTTTCAGTAGGTCTTCCAAGAAATCCCAAAATGTAGCCAAAGGTAAGACATCAAAAGCAGGTAAGCAAATGGGGAACCTATTTTCCACCTCTGTCTTTTATATCACTAGCTCCACCCTGGCTTCCAGGATGACGTGATCAGATGATGTGCTTATTACTTTTATCTCTCAAGATAATGAGATTATTATGAGAGAGAGGGAGAGAGAGAATATCTTGTGCTCAGAGCTTAGAAAGTTACTTGTTATAGTATTTAGAAAGCAATTTTATTGCCATGACTTTGTGGGAGGTTTAAAATGTAACTAACTAACTGCATTCATGGGATGGCGCATGACTATTTTATTGCTCTCGGTTGCTTTAAAAACAAAACACTACATGGGCCTTAGGATTGATAAGAGAGTGGCGGGTAAACTGGACAATATCTGATGATGCTTCTAAAAATAGCATTTCTAAAAGGAAATGCAAAAAGAAACTGGAAAGCATTACCTGCTGTATCCACAAAGTGTTGTGACATCTATTTTTGTCACACAACGTTTGAAACGTAATGTTATGCCCACATTACCAAAAAAGGGCATGTTGCGCCTAACTACATTTACCAAGAGCTCCCGTCTTCGCTCCTGCCAACCTAGCAGTTCGAAAGCAAGAAATTGCAAGGAGATAAATAGGGACCACTTCAGTGGGAAGGTAAACAGCGTTCCATGCACCTCGGTGTCTAATCGTGCCTGCCACATGGCCACGGAAACGTCTGCAGAAGCAGACAGCGCTGGCTCTTCGGCTTTGAAACAGAGATGAGCACTGAACCCTAGAGTTGGATACGACTGGCTTTCGAGCAAGGGAAACCTTCACCTTTACCTTATTATCTAGATCAAGGGAGATAGTTTTAGCCTACAACTGGGAATGGCCAAATATCCACTTATGGCTTTTATGCCATGAGTATTTGTGGTGTTAATTATTTTTATTTTAGTAGAGATGGACTGTGACCCCTCTGCCCCAGCTCCTGTCAACCTAGCAGTTCGAAAGCAAGAAATTGCAGGTAGATAAATAGGGATGACCACAGTTCCATGTGCTCTGGTGTCTAGTCATGCCAGCCACATGATCATGGAAACATCTGCAGATGCAGACAGTGGGCTATAAACAGAAATGAGCACTGAACCCTAGGGTCGGATATGTCTTTTACCTTTACCTTGACTGTGACCTATTCATAAAGTGTCTTCCCACTCCTGGAGGTTATCAGAATTGACCCGGGTTGCAAAAAACAGATTTGGGGGAATTAGACACAATTCCAGAGCCACATTTTGCCCATACCAGATTTATTTAGGGTTGCCATATGTCCCGGAAAACCGGGATTGTCCCGGATTCAAGGTTGGAAAAATAGCTATCATTATATTATGTTTGTTTTTAAAAAGGCTATTTTGTACTTCTGTCCTGGTTTTGCGAGAGAGAATTATGGCAACTCTAGATTTATTCCTTTATTGCAATTTTCTCTTTGCTTTTGTTTATTTCTGGTGCATGATTCAACTGGTGGCAGGGACGGGGCAGGACATATTTGTTAAAATAGCATAATAAAGGAGACCGCTCTCCCCACCAATTCTTTTTAAGTGATGGATAGAATAGATAAATTCCCACCAGACTATTATTTTTTAGCTTAGCTTTTTGAGAAAGTGGTTAACAGTGGAGCATGCAAAAGAACCAAGTTCAAAAAAGCCTATATGGTTAACTCCTTAGAAAAAAAAATATATCCCTTAATATATTGTATTTTTAAAAATTGAAATGGTAGCTGTGTTAGTCTCTGTTTCAAGCATATCAGAGAGTAAATAAAACAAAAAAGACAAAACACATGTGGCATAGGCAAAGACCATACATGTCAAGCATCCCGTATTGGCCGGGAAATACCGTTTTTTGCCCCTCTTTCCCACATGTCATCCATATTGGAGCGGCCAGAAAAGGGGTTGCTGCGCATGCACGCCCGTCAGAGGCAGCGGTGCACATGCACAAAGGGGTTGTGCGCATGTACGAAGGGGTTGTGTGCATGCGCAAAGGGGTTGCTGCGCATGTGCGCCTGTGCCCGAATAATTTCCTGTGTTTTCACAGGCAACACTTGACAGGTATGGCAAAGACAAGCCGTGTGATCCATACATAAAATAAAATAAATGCAGGCAGAATCAAGTCTACTTTGTCAGACATAACTGATGTCATGAAGTCTCACTCTTACGCCTGACGTAGTGAACTTGATCCACAGAAGCTAACATCAAATGCAGGAGTTAGTCTTTAACGTACCACAACATTTTTGTCTTTTTGTTTTGTTTACTCATTTGTTTGTTTGTTTGTTTGTTTGTTTGTTTGTTTGTTTGGTTGGTTGGTTGGTTGGTTGGTTGGTTGGTTGGTTGGTTGGTTAGTTAGTTAGTTAGTAAGAACCACTTTGGACTTGTACAACAGGGATGGCACCATCCAAGAAACATTTCTTAGCTCACGGACCTTGAATGATGCACGACCCAGAAACCAGATCTTAGAGAATGGAATCGATATAATTTATAAGCAACAACTCATCAGCTATGAACCACTTATTATCACTTATTGTTAACCACTAAAATAACAAAGGATACAGAAATCCACACTAGTAGTTATCTGGCTCACATGCAGTTATGTACCGTAAATACCATGCTTGACAATAAGCTTTTTTTAATGAAAGAGAGTCAACCTTTATCCAGTTTACATAATTTCCCATGTCAGATCTCCTAGGGTAGTGATGGAAAACCTTGGCACTCCAGGTGTTCTTGGACTTCAATTCCCAGAAGCCCAAGTCACAGAGACTTGGGCTTCTGGGAATTGAAGTCCAAGAACACCTGGAGTGCCAAAGTTCGCCATCACTACCCTAGGTTGATTCTTAACACATCGTAGGTGACTGGTAGAATGGCAGTTAAGAATCCTGCCTGTTCCTGGCAATCATGCTTTACCCAGACCCGAAATTGAGGTGTCACATTTGTCTTGCCTATTGTTCCAAGAGTTCATATCAGCGCTCTCAAACATTTTTGGCCAATGTCCTTTCATATCCTTGGTGGTGCAGTGGTTAAACTGCGGTACTGCAGCCAGAACGTTGTGAGTTCGATCCTGACTAGGGATCAAGGTTGACTCAGCCTCTTCCATCCAGGTCAGTCAAATGAGTCCCCAGCATGTTGGGGGCAAAATGCTAATTAACTTGTGAACCGCCCAGAGAATGCACCAAGCACTATTGGTGTGTGTGTGTGTGTGTGTGTGTGTGTGTGTGTGTGTGTGTGTGTGTGTGTGTGTGTGTGTGTGTGTGTGTGTGTGTGTGTGTGTGTGTGTGTGTGTGTGTGTGTGTACTGTACTTGCTGTCCATTTGCAACTGGGGTTCTGCAGATGTTTCCAGGACACTGTTAGGGCATGCAAGACCCTTCTTGGTGGAACTGGGGAGCCCCTTCTGCCTCGTCTTCTAACTTTATCCTGATAGGGACATAGCAGTAAGATGTGCCCCCCATCTGGGTTTGGGGCAGAGTGCCTCCTGGGTGTTCAAGGCCGTTGGGGGCACCCGATCGTTCCAGGCCTCTGTGAGGGCGCGAACCGCTGGCCTTCCTGCCACGTCCGCTCCAGCTCCGCCAAGACGCCCAGTTGCCCATGTTGTGCCCTTGCTTTTCCAGCCGCCCTGAACTCAGTAGGCACCGCTGCCACTTCCTCTGGATCTCTGACTGGACCTGAAGAGGAAAATGGAAAGAGAAATTGGCAATATAGCAATAGCAATATATCACCCCATAGTACAGGGTTCCCAACCTATGGCCTTTGGGCTGCATCAGGCCCACAGCACCATTTCATCTGGCCCATCGCCCTCACTCCTGCCGCCATCGGAAGCAACGGAAAGTGCCACATCTGCATTTACAGCTGTTGTCAACGCGCCCACGGTTGTCATAAACATGTTTACGACAGCTGTGGATGTGTTTTACGGCAGTGTTTTTGGAGGGGGGACCACCAGTCCGGCCCACTCAGCAGTCTGAGGGAGCGTGATCTTCAAAAGGTTGAGAACCCCTTCCATAGTACTTAGTGCATTCTCTGGGTGATCCACAATGGAATTAGCACTCTATCCCCAACATGCTCGGTACTCGTTTTACTGACCATGGAAGGATGGACGGCTGAGTCAACCCTGCTACCCATCAGGATCAATCTCACAGAGCCGGGACTTGCAAGGTGGTGGTGGAAGCAACAGCCTTTTATATTACCATGAGCGATTGTCCCATACCTATCAAGATAACTGGAGCCTTTTGAGCTTAGTTACAATCCTCAGAATGATTGGGGAAGATTTGTCCATCATCGTTGTCTTGCCACAAACAAAATCATTGGTTAAATGCGCAACATCTTGCAGCAATCTAGTCTTGGGTGGGCAATTAAGAGCCATTAGCTTTGCAAAAGACCTGCTCCTGCTTAGCCAACTATGGTTAAAACGCCTCCATGGTTTCAGACCTTGCTATTTGCCTCCATCATGGTTCAACTGCCAATCAGACTAGATCCACTGGATCTCTGCAGTTAAGGATGCTTAACCTGAGAGAGGCTCGTAAATCTTTAACAAGAAACAGGGCCTTCTCATAGGTAGCACCATCCCTAAGGAATAATCTTCATTTTGAAATCTGCCAGGTTCCTTCCCGCCTTTCTTTTAGGAAGCAAATAAAAACTTTGCTTTTTAAAGGAGCCTTTGGGGAGCCTCTTCCCAAGGGTTTCCCTCCTAATATATTGCATTTATTTAGCTGGACCTATACAGCAGAGCTGGCGGCCTTTCGGATGACCTACCTCCTTATTGATGAAGCAGTAAAGGACGCTCACCAGAAAACCCTAGAAGACAAAAGGTAAAGTTTGCCCTTGCTCAAAAGCCTGTCGTATCTTACTCTAGGATGTGGTGCTCATTTCATGTTCATTTACAGCCAAAGAGCCAGAGCTGTATTTGCGTCTGCAGACATTTCCATGGACATGTGGCAGGCATGCCTCGACACCAGAGTGCATGGAACGCTGTTTGCCTTCCCACCAAAGTGGTGCCTATTTATCTACTTGCAATTTTTTTGCTTTCGAACTGCTAAGTTGGCAGGAACTGGAACAGAGATGGGAGATCACTCCGAGGAGCAGCACTCAGGTCTCGAACTGCTGACCTGCCGGCCTTCCGGTTGTCAAGTTCAGCGTCTTAACCACTAAGCCACCACAGTCCCTAGAAGATTAAAGGCAGCAACACAAATGAAGGATGAGGGATCCACAGGGCGACCTTTCATGAGGACTCCAGAGACCCGGGTTCAAATCCTTACTGAAGCTCACCGGCTGGTTTGGAGCCCGCCACGTTTTCTCAGCCTAACTCCCACCTGGTTTGACTGGCAGTTTCCAAAGAAGTGACACTAAACTCTATAGAGCAGGAGTTCCCAAACTAAGGCCTGAGGGCCGGATCTGGCCCATGGCACCATTTCATGTGGGCCCCCAACCCCTCCAAGGGCATTCGAGAAACAAAATGACTGCCCCCCTTTGAAGCTGTTGGGACAAAACGGATGCCCCCATCATGCATGCAGGTAGGGCAAAACGGCCATACGGCCATCGACGCTAACTAAGAGAGCGTGACCCAGCCCCTGGCTTGAAAAGGTTGGGAACCCTCTCCTCTAGAGCAGTGATGTCGAACCTTGGCACTCCAGCTGTTCTTGGACTTCAATTCTCAGAAGCCCAAGTCCCTGTGAATCCATACAAATGGGTTTGTGTGTACACAGAGAACTTGGGCTTCTGGGAACTGAAGTCCAAGAACAGCTGAAGTGCCAAGGTTCGCCATCCTGGTTCTAGGATGTGTCTGTCCTCTTACCTGGAGGGAGTTGAGGAACAGTTCGAAGAAGAATTTGACGTAGCGCAAGGTGCCCTGCGCTTGCTCCTCCGTCACCAACACAAACGCCACCTCATGGATGCCCAGCAGAGGAATGAGAGTCAACGTCGACTTGGCTAATCTAACAAAGAAGAACAGAACACATGGTGGTCGGTGTTCCTATTTCTGCGTCCTTGTGCTTACATCCAAATACAAAAAGGAACGCATCACCACTTTGCAGTATGTACTCCCAAGCCAACAAGTTGAGAAGAGAGGAGGCTGTGGTGCCTCAGTGGTTAAGAAGCTCGCCTTGTTACCTGGAGGGGCGGCAAGTGGGCAGTTTGAGACCTGGGTATTGCATGATGGAATGAGTGCCTGTCTCTGTCCCAGCTCCTGCCAACCTAGCAGTTCGAAAACAAGAAATTGCAAGTAGATAAACAGGGACCAATTTGGTGGGAAAATATCTTGGGGACATGAAAGGAGCCTCAATCGGACATCCGCTGAGCGGAGTTTCTCCAGCAAAAGTCCTTTCAGCCCAGAATAATTTCTGACATGAAATTATCATTATTATTATAGCTAGATGAGACATGCCAGAACAATATCCTTAATATTTGTTACACAAAACTGTCATCATGCACTGAGGAGGACCTTATGTTGGCAAGAGGAAATGCTGTTGATGTGGCTTGATTTTGGGCAGAGGTCATCTAGCCCTTTTTAATTCCATTTTGTTTTGGATGCGTTGATTTTGGCTTTCAAGGGTTATTATATGCTGGTGGCGCATCTGACACAAATAAAGAAAGAATTGGCTAGCAGAGAAGTTGTTCCCTACCTAAATTTGTAATCTGTGCAAGGCATCTGTTGCGCCCGGAGCTTGGAGACGAGAATCTTAATAATGCGCAGAAAGATCACAAAGTTGACCTGGGAAACAGGAAAAGGAAAAAAAAGACTTCACACTTGCAATTCCACCGTTCTGGGTCTCATAAAAGCAAACGAACAGCCCAACTGAATCAGGCCAAAATTTTCTTGCTCGCACTGTAGGTAACACTGCACAACGACGATTTTGCTACTGAGAATGACACATGTGATTCACATGATATCGAGTGTGCTGATTCCAAATCTGAACTCGGAATTTGCCTATCACATACATGTTCAAATGGCATTGGGTAATGTATTTTTACACGGGAACATTATAACAGTTGCAGCTACCACTAGGCCTGCTGCCGCCTCAGCTGAATCACGTCCCCTGGTGGCATGCATGTTCCAGCAGCAGCCGGGTATTTCTGGTCAAGTCAGTGAGCTGACCTCAGAAATAGGTATATAAGGCGAGATAGGCCAAAGGTTTGTCTCTAGTGCAAAACCATCTTATTGGGTAGTACAGCAAGGCCATAGTGAGTCTGTTTTGAGCTAAAGAGGAGTAGATGCAGCTGTGTTAATAAACCAGACAATTTTTGCTACCTTAGTGGCAAATATACCCCGCATGAGCAATGCAAGAACCTAACTAAGTGGATGAGATTCACTAACTTAAGATCCTGACGTCCTAGGCAAAATTGGGCTTCAGATTTGGATTCAGCACACTTGATTTAGTATGACACATGGATTACACCAAGTAGCAGACGATAGATAGATAGATAGATAGATAGATAGATAGATAGATAGATAGATAGATAGATAGATAGATAGATAGATAGATAGTACCTGTAATAAATAAATAAATAAATAAATAAATAAATGAATGAATGAATGAATGAATGAATGAATGAATGAATGAATGAATAAATAAATAAATAAATAAATACATAAATAAATAAATAGAAATACAGTAAAATAAATAAAGTGCAAAGTCACTTTGTTAATTGTGTATGTCTTTCTATATTACATTTGTTTGGTTTTGTATGGTAAGAGAGTTTTCTAGTTGTTATTCCATTCCAGATAGGTGGAATATAAATATGCATAATAAGCAAAATAAAAAATGTATGCTCTACTGGGCCAGACAAGGCACTGGAGATTTAAAGCAACCAGACCAGCCACACTTCTATCCCACCCCAAAGCGCTTCGTGCACTCTCCTGGTGGTTCACAAGTTAATTAGCATTTTGCCCCCCAACATGCTGGATGCTCATTTTAACAACCTCCAGAGGATGGAAGGCTGAGTCAACCTTGATTCCCGGCTAGGAGTGAACTCACAACCTTTTGGTTGCACTAGTACAACAGTTTTAACCACTGCGCCACCGGGGCTCCTTATTTAGGATTTAGAAGACCTATTTTCCCCCCTATTTCTCTACGACTTACAAAGATAGCAAGCAGGATCGGGCAACGGATGATCCACCAGTAACCCAGGTTGTCGTTCCTTTCCCAGCATCTGGAGAAAAAGTGCAGTTAAAAAGACATCAATGGAAAGCAGAAATGGGGTGGGAGAGGAATACAATTGAGATTTTTTTTCCTGCTGCGGGGAATGTAGTTCCGTAGGTAGAGGACAGGCTTCTATGCATGAATCCCTATCAGTGATGGCGAACCTTGGCACTCCAGTTGTTCTTGGACTTCAATTCCCAGAAGCCCAAGTTAGCACTCCTCCCTATCAGGGCATCTGTGAATTGAAGTTCCAGAACACCTGGAGTGCCAAGGTTCGCCATCACTGCTAATCCCTTGGCACTCCAGCTAGAGTTGCCATAATTCTATCCCACAAAACCGGGACAGAAGCATACTTGACAAAAAAAATGGCGGGTTATCTACAGAATAGCCTTTTTAAAAAAAAAAACCATAATATAATGACAGCTATAAAACACTTTCACATTAAATATATGAATTTATTTACAACAGTTAATTCTTACTGTAAGATGATTTGTTGCGCTTCTGAGAACTTGCGTCACAGTCAACTCTTAATGTCCTCAGTCCCAGGAAACACACTGGTGGTGTGAGGTGAGGACGTTAAGACTTGTCTCCAGGTATGCTCCAACTCCAATGTGGCTGGACATCGCTCGTTTGGTGGTGAGAGTTAGGATTTATTTTAATGGTGTGTTATAATACACAATCGGTAAGTTTTTAAAATCCGGGACTTTAACATGATTTTTACTGAACTGGCCGGGATAATTTTTCTGACCTTGAATCCGGGACAATCCTGGTTTTCCAGGACGTATGGCAACCCTAACTCCAGCTGCTCTGGAACATCAATTCCCAGAAGCCCAAGTCTCTGTGAATCCACACGAATGGGTTTACTGCGCGTACGCGCAGTAAACCCATTCGTGTGGATTCACAGAGACTTGGGCTTCTGGGAATTGATGTTCCAGAACAGCTGGAGTGCCAAGGTTCGCCATCACTGGCCTAGGTCTTGACCCCCAGCACTCCCACGGAGGGCAGGGAAAAGGGGGCTCTGGAACGCTTAAATTGCTGCTGTAAATATACAGTGCTTGTGTGGCATAGCCAGATAGACTTACTCGTTATTTTCATAGAAATATCTCACAGTTATCCACGGGACTACAAAAAGGATTGGCAACCCTGCAGAGGAAGACAGACAGATGTTCAGAAAACATCTGGATAAACCATACAATGGCCTTTTGCATAACAGAGGTTCGACCTTCCTCTCATTTCAGCACTGAACAGCTCCTTGCCTTCCCACTCCTCATGTTGCATCTGAACATTATTATCCTCTTCACAAGTAAGCCACTTTAGGTAACTGAACTACTTGTAACTTGTTACTTCCAAGCTTGGCTTTAAAAGGCCTTTGATAGTGTGGGACTAGCTTATCAGGAGAACTATTTGCACGCATGTCTACCGATGTGACTCCTGGGGTTGACGTCAGAGGCCCATCGCTTGGGTGCGCCAGTTAAAAATATATTGTTTTACTGATTTCTTTAAATGTTTTTATGATCATCTCAATTACTACCTTAAGCTTTTCATTCTCCAATTTACCTTTGCTATGTCATATTTGTTGTGTATTGTAACATGTATTCTTTATACCAATTAAAGGTTTTGAAACTGACATTGAACTGATGCTATTTTTAAATAAATAAAATCCATTGAGTAAATGCCAGTTTTCTGGGTAGGCTCCTCTACTCTACAATTTCACCTTTCCAGGGATCTAAATGTTTAATAGAGACTAGGGCTTGTTTGGTTCTTAGCTTAAACCCAGTAGTAAGTTACAACTAGAGCAAGCCCATTGAATCAATGGAACATAGGAGGACTTGACTCATCATGTCCTCACTGATTCAATGGGCCTGCCCAAATTCTGTCCTGCTACTGAATCTCAGCCCATACACTTTAATGTGCAGGTTTTCTCTACACCCTTGTGTATGGCTAGAAAAAACTATTTTGCTTGACAAAACTCTGGCCTTAGCTAGTGATGGCGAACCTTGGCACTCCAGATGTTCTTGAACTTTAATTCCCAGAAGCCCTGATCAGCAGGAGTGCTGACTTGGCCTACTGGGAATTGAAGTCCAAGAACACCTCGAGTGCCAAGGTTCGCCATCATGGCAGGGCAACCAATACTTATGGAGCTGGGGAGGGGGAGAGAGATGAATTTAAGAATTTAATTCAAATGCAATGGCCTAACAAAAACCTGCTTGCTTAAACACAAGCTTAACACTCCACTTATTCTGCAATTAACACTTTCTGAATGTTCATTACCTGTGTGAGTTTTTCATGACAAAAACATCCCCCCCCCCCCACCCACAATCCAAATTGTGCTGCGTCCCCAAACCTATAACCAGCCACAGTGAGCACGTCCCCTTATTACTTAAACCAAACTTTTTGGACTGTGGGCCGGTCATGTGGTTCCTCCCACCGGAAGCGGAAGCAAAACCCGCCTTGCAATCTGTTTTACAACAGATTTGTTTTGCAACAGGTTGAGACAGATTTCAGGCTGCAGTTTTCGCTACTTAAACCAGGGGTGCCCAAACTATGACCCATGGGCCAAATCTGGCCCCTGACACCAATTCATCCGGCCTATGCCGCCCTCGGCGCAGTTTACTTCTGCTTTGTGGAGCGACGAGGGAGGCGCAGGCTGGATGGATTGGCATTGGATGTCCGATCCGGCCCATGGGCCGTAGTATGGGCACCCCTGACTTAAATATTGCATTCCCTATGTCTGAGGAATTGGATGGCTATCTATACAAGCTCCCATTGAAATTAAAGGTTAGAATGTTAACTCAGTCATCAAATAAAGGTAGAACCTGAGTCGGGTTCTACCTGAGTGGGCGGCATATATAAATATGACTATTAAATTAAAATTAAATTAAATTAAAAATACATGGTCAGGGTGGGGGAGGCTGGTCTATTTTCTTGCAGGCTGGTGAGCAAACTCACCCCATCCGATGAGCAAATAGCCTGGAAAATAGCTCTCTTCTGAGAAGGTCATCGGCCCCAGAAGGTTGTGGAGATAAAGTCCTTCCACCAGTAACCAGTAATAGTTCGCCCCAACGCAATATTGGGTTAAGACCTGTGCTAGGCGGCAGGTAGTCACAGCCTGAACAGCCAGAGACAGAGAGAAGAGAAAAGTGAATTTAGTTAAGTCTCCCACTCCCGTGTCATATAGTGGTCAGAACAACAGTGTGCAGCCTTGAATCCCCATATGTTCCTGGATTAAAACTTGCAGACGCCTTCACTGTTGGCTATGCTCGCCAAGATTACTGGGAGCTGTGGTTTAGTGGTTAAGCCACTGAACTTGATGACTGGAAAGTCGGCAAATCAGCAGTTCAAGGCTCAGAAAGACCTGCAACAATTCTGTTCAATGCTAACCAACACATTTTCCATAATCCTTTGCTTCCATAGTCTACCCCATTCCTCTTCGTTATGTGTTGGGGGATTTTTTTTTTTTTGAGGAGACATGTCTACATCGCCACTGAATGGGGAACCATACCTACCTGCCCAATAGGAAACTGAGGCAGATTGCCTTCCTTTTGGAATTCCTCAGGAAAGCGTAACCTGAGGAGCGTGTCGCGGACAAGGATGGAGACGGCCCGAAGCATGTAGGACAGAAAAAGATTTATGTGGATGTAATTGCGGATGCATCGGAGTTTCCTGGAGGAAATCAAGACAGCCAGAGTCAGCTAGTGGAGGGTGTAGCTGAGAAACTCAGTCCTCCCCTACGTCACTTGGAGGACCCTGAATAGGCTGAGGGTTGGTTGGAGTCCCTCAATGCAAGACCAATAGGCTCAAATAGGGGCTGCTGGCGGACAAACAACACATGGTGTGAATGTCAACACAAACACAATACTGGTCTGCCGACGAGTGCCAGAAACATGCACTGATGAGAACCTAAGGTTGGCCAACGACAAAGCCAAGAAAGTGGCTTCATTTTGGCAGTCCGGGGTTTGATCGGGACACCAAAGAAAAAGAAGCTATTAGTCAATCCAGCAGTTGACCATGACATCTCTCCTTGGCTTCAACTGGCAAGAGGCAGTGGGTCCAGCCATTAACAACTGCCCCAGTGTGAGACATCCTTGCCTTGCCTTTCTTCTGATTTGTCAAAGGTGTTCAGTAGCATCCTTACTCTTGGGACCATGACACCTGAAGACA
Organism: Bradypodion pumilum; assembly: GCA_035047305.1. Lineage (NCBI taxonomy): Eukaryota > Metazoa > Chordata > Lepidosauria > Squamata > Chamaeleonidae > Bradypodion > Bradypodion pumilum. Next base: position 2,979,348 of record JAWDJD010000007.1, read on the forward strand.
CTGCCCATTGAGAAGTCTGCTCCTCCAAACCTCTGGCCGATCAGAACGAAGAAAGTGAAGGAAGGTATCAGTACTCAGTACTAATCATTTCGTGTCGGAAATTATTCTGGGTTGAAAGGATGTTTGCTGGAGAAACCCCACTCAGGGGATGCCCGAATGAGGCTCCTTTTCCTGTCCCTCAAGATCTTTTCCCACCGAAGTGGTCCCTAATTATCTACTTGCAACTTCTTGCTTTTGAACTGCTAGGTTGGCAGGAGCTAGGACAGAAACAGGCGCTCAAATCATCATGCAGTACCTGGTTCTCGAACTGCCAACTTGCCGGCCTTCCAGCTAACAAGGCGAGCTTCTTAACCACTGCAGCCCCATGGCGTCAGTAAAATGGACGAAGGGATATGGTTCTACTGATGTTAGAAACGGCCATGGAGATTGGACAGTCCCAATGACAGAAGGAGTATCTTTGAGTTGCCAACTTCCCAATTTCTGATCCTTCCTGCGGCAGGATTAGCCATAACCAAGTATTCCTGATCTTTGCTTATCCCAATACCCAGTGGTGGGCTCCAAAAAAATTACTACCACACTGTGGGCATGGTATGGTGGGCATGGCCAGGGGGGAAGCCCTGTGTTGCACCCACATTAGGACTACTTTATTTCAAAACTTGGATGAGTGGGGCCAGCTGGAATTTCTGCTACCAGTTCTGGCAAACTGGTGCGGACCTGATGATGCCCACCACTGCCAATACCTGAAAGCTGCCAACAGCGCCAAGGCTATCAAGACAGCCACTAGCGAAAGAGAGTAGCCCACTGTATACATCAGTCGGAACTGTTCCAAAATCCACAAATGTTTCTGGAAGAAAACAGAAATGCACATTATAGCGATATCCATATAGGAAAATGATACACCCATCAAAGATTTACTATTCCCTCCAGAGCAAAACTTCAGCCAAACTATCAGGTTTAACAGTAGAAAAGTGGAAATAAAGTATATTTAAAACCAAGATTTGTTGATACCAGCTGTGTAACTTTCAGCAGTCAATATTTATAAATTATGAAGTTGGTGTATGGGCAATGTTTCCCAACCTTTGGTTTTTGGACTTCAATTCCCAGAAACCTAAGTCAATTCCCCAAAGCACTTATCAGCCAATGTACTGACTTAGGCTTCTGGGAATTGGAGTCCCCCTGTGGGGCATGGGCCCCATGTTGGGAACCACTGCTGTCGGGCAATGGGTTATAGAAAATGTGCACTCTGGTTTTTTTCCACTTGTGACAATTTGCCACTGAAAGTTACATCGCCGGCAGAAATATACAGTACAATAGAATTCCAGTCAATGTTTTAAGGAAATACCTGTACAGTAAAACCCCGCATAACAAAACCATCTGTTTCACGAGGCTGTCCGCTATGCAATTTTTCCATCATCCGAAAATGTTTTTGCATAACGAAAATTCCTATGGGGAAACTCACATAACAAAAAAAAAATGTTCACATAACAAAAAATGTCCTATTTTCGTTATGCGAATTTCCCCATAGGAATTTTCATTATGCGACAATTTCCCATAGGAACGCAATTTTCGCATAATGAAAATGTTTGCTATCTGAGGCGATATTTTTTCAATTTCCTTTCATTATATGGTTTTTTTGCTATCAGAGCCCTTTGTTATGCGGGGTTTCACTGTAGAGAATGGCATGCAATGTAAAGGCTGAAATCCTGTTGCAGTTAAGTTATGCCACGTAAGACCAATGGCATTATCAGCCTTTCATGGCATAATTCACAGCAACAGGATTTCAGCCAATTAGTAAAATTGTCTGTCACTGCAAGAAGGAAATGTGATCTTTTAATCATTTCTATCTTCATTCTCTGTTAATAGAACAACACACTAGTCAAAAAGATTACTTTGCTTGCTACCTTAATGAATCGGTTTTCAATCAATCAATCAATCATGTTTATTTCAGTCATTGACCAGCATGAGAACAGGAAAACATCAATCGCTCTGGGATAACAATAAAATAGAATCATATTGATAGACTAATCAGTAGAAGGATAAAAAGTATTAACTTGGAGTTTCAGACACGAGAATTAAGTGCAAAAGAATAATAACAATGAGAATTAAAAACACTTATAGTTCTAAAATCTAAGGAGGATTAGGAATAATATTACAACATAGTGTCACAGTGTGCAAATTATAGAACAATATTTAGCTATGGTCAGTGATATAGAATCAGATCAGTCTGATAAAGACAACTGAAGATACAGTAAAAGGAGTCCATATGACCAGTTTTGTTTAATAATTGTTTGTTGTCAAGTCTATTCCAGGGTTTCCTAGGTAGAAAATACACAGAAGTGGTTAACATCCTTTACTTCGTCACAGGCTGTCTATGAGGGATCGAACCCACAAACACTGACTCCACAGCCAGAGACCTAAACTACTTTTCCTCAAGCATAATTCACTCATTCCTTTTAATCAACTAAAACTCCAGCTGATTAACCAGCTTGAACAGATTGTGCTCGGTTTTATTAATTTGATCAATATCAAACTTGAATTGATTAATCTACCCATGAAACGAGCTACAAGCTGCAGCCAATGTTTTTGATTATTGAATGTGGAAAGCATACTGTACATCCATGCCTAACAACAAGAAATCAATTAACAATGCTTTGTTTAAAAGGCCGCTTCTCTCTTTTCTCCGCAACTTCATGCTTTTCTGATTCAGCATCCTTGACTTGATAGATTTACCTGGAAAGGTAGGTCCTCGTTAAAACCTTCACACTGGGAGTGATCTCGCCAAGGGTGGCCTGATTCATCCACCACCCACTGTCCATCTGCCCCACACTTCTGGAAAACAAAGCCATCTCGTACTAGAGAGGAAAAATTGAAGATGATGAAGATGAGAAAAAGTGGTTTATTGATATATTGTTTACTAGCTAATTACTCGGCCTTGCCCGGGTTGTTTTTGTCCTTAAAGCAAGGATGATACGACTTGACTGCAGTTTTACTTTCCCACCCGGTGGCGTCCCCGGCCCGCAAACATTACATTCTGTCTAGCCGCGGCCTCCTTTGGTCAGCGAAACGAGGATGTGGCTTGACAAAACTATATGTTGACAGTTAGGAGACCCCGCCGCTGAAGAAAGCTGTGGCCGCTGATCGTGGCCACAGCTTTCTTTAGTGGTGGCATCTCCCAGCAGAAAATTCAAGCCGTTGGCTTGGCTGTGCTGCACGTGCGCAGTGCCGCTGTTTCATTGCTGCTTCTCTGGCCGGTGTGGGTGTCCCATTTGTGTCCCATTTTGGGGGGCATAAACCTCCAAATGGGGTTTGAGGCCCCCACAGTGCTGATCTTGCAAGCCCAAAGTATGTATGTGCAAACTTTCAGCGAGATTGGTCCAGGGGTGTGGGTTCCTTTGGAGCACATACAAACCCACACCTCTGTTTTATAGATATAGATAGATTCAGGGACATTAGTATACCTTAGATCAGGGGTTCCCAACCTTTTCAAGCCAGGGGCCGGGTCACATTCTTTCAGTCAGCTTTGAGGGCCAAATGGCCATTTTGCCCTGTCTGCATGATGGGGGTGGCCATTGTGTCCCAACAGCTTCAAAGGGGTGTCCATTTTGTTTCTTGAATGCCCTTGGAGGGGTGGAGGCCACATGAAATGACACCAGAGGCTGGATCCAGGGGCTGAACCTGCCCTACATCACTTGGAGGACCCTGAACAGGCTGAGGGATGGAGTCCCCAAACCTAAGACCAAGATGCTCAAGTGGGAGCTGCTGGTGGACAACAACATGTGGTGTGGCTATGGAGAGATGCAGAATCCGGCTCATTTTTAGCAGATATCCAGATTTCTTATGAAAGGAAGTTCCATAAAATGGTACATGTTGAACTGGACCTACTTAGCTAAGTAGACCTAGGTAACATGAGATGGAATGGTACCAGGTGTCTTCAGACCATGCTTACCTTGGTGGTACCACGGCAGGTACCAAGGACAGGGGACTTTGGCAGAGGCGTTGGGGAAGGCATCATCCCAGCAGGCGTACATGTCAAATGTACGATTGCACACCAGTCCTAGAAGCAGAGCAGAGGGGAAAAATCATGTTGGCCACAGACTTAGGGTCAAATTATAAGTTCCTGGCTGTATTTTCTTCATTTCCCAGAAATGTGGTTCTAACAAATCCCACTTCTCACCCCCTGACTTACAAAGAAATCCCGGGCTCATTTTCTGAAGACAGTCACAAGAACAAAGCAAGCTAATTTGCAAATCAACGAGAGGTATGAAAAGCTCCTCCTGCGATAATCCTCCAGCACTTAAGAAAATCCTTCTCCTAACAAGTTGCCATGCAGACTTGTGTAATGTATAGTTTGACCCCCATAGTTAATGCTTAGGATACAGGATTTATATTAAAGAAAGGACAGAAGGTAAGTAGAAAGTTGACATCTCCCAAGGATATGCCAAGATATTTCACAGCACAAAACAGTACCCAAAGGGAGCAAGCATTTGAGAAGAAAAATCTCTGATGGAAAAGTTGCGTCCACCCACCCACCCCGGATGGCCAATGTATGACAGAAAAAAATACTTATGGGATGTCTCCATGGAGGCTAGGAAGGACGTGCCTGGAGAGGAGATTTCCTCACCTGGGGGTTGTGGATCCAGTAGCATCTTGTGGAAGCAGCCCTGTCGATATTGGTGCCAAGCCTCCAACATTTCCTTGGCTGAATTCCCAATAGTGCTACTCTGCGACAGGAAGAGAGAGAAAAGAGAACACATTGGAGAGATACCAACTTAAAATCTAGAAACTCATATTTCTTCCGGGGGGGGGGGAGAGCATTTGTGTACCTCCGTACAGCTGCTGTTTGGTATTGGAGGAATACATCATCATCTACCAATATTTGTATATAAAAACCTCTTTTAAAAACCCCACGTCTCTTCTGTTGGGGCATTAAACTGCTGACCTTCCAGTCGTCAAGTTCAGTGTCTTAACCAGTAAGCCACTGCAGTCAAAATAAATAATTAGGTAAAGGTCACCATGCCATACCTGTCAAGTTTTGGATTTGGAAATAAGGGAAATTTCCCGGAAAATACGGCATACTTGACAGCTATGCTTATCCTGTACTGCCCTCCAATGGTGGCAATAGGCATTGCAGCCTAATTAATAAGGGATGACGGCGGGAAAGAGGGTAAAATAAGGGGTTTTCCTGGCCAATAAGGGATACTTGACAGCTATGCACCTTGCTCGAAAGCCAGTCGTATCTGACTCTAGGGTCCAGTGCTCATTTCTATTTATAGCCAAAGAGCCGGCGCTGTGTCTGCATCTGCAGACGTTTCCGTGGACATGGGGCAGGCATGGCTAGAAACCTGACTGCACAAAACGCTGTTTGCCTTCCCACCAAAATGGTACCTATTTATCTACTTGCAATGTCTTGCTTTTGAACAGGTTGACAGGAGCTGGGGCAGATGACAAGAACTCACTCTGTCACGCAGCACTCAAATCTCAAACTGCTGACCTTCCAGTCGTCAAGTTCAGCATCTTAACCACTAAGTCCCTGCAGTGAAAATAAATAATGATGTGCTATTAAATCAGTTCCTTTGTGATCCTTTCCCCAGTTTAATGGATTTTCTTGGCCATCTAACGTCATCCTTGGTGCATTCCCGCAGAAAGTCCATCTTTCCCTTGGCCTCATATCTCTTGATCCTTTAGTTGCCAGTGATAGAAACTAAAAAAAAAATCAAGTGTCCTAAAAATAATCCTTCCTTTCTTCTCCCCTCCAGTGTAGCTTCTAAGGATTCTCACGGGAACCAGTTTCCATACATAGGAAGTGGAGTGGGGTCTAATGGCACAAGAGATCCTTAGAGAATGATAGACAACTCAAGGCAATAGACTGAACTGGGAGAACCTTCCCTTGCAAGATGGGCTATTTTGAGCCAGAGGGTCCATTACTCCATCTAAGCCAGTAATGTCAACTCTGGTTTGCAGCAGCCATTCTCTATAACTCAATAGAGGGTTCATTTCTCACCTTTTCTGGAATTTATGCGGCTCTCCTAAAGGTGAAGCATGGATTTCCTTATTTAATCCTTGTAGTATTTTCAATTAGGTTTTAATGGGTTTTTAATGTCCCAGCTCCTGCCAACCTAGCCGTTCGAAAGCAAGAAATTGCGAGTAGATAAATAGCGACCACTTCGGTGGGAAAGGTAAACAGCGTTCCGTGCGCTCCGGTGTCTAGTCATGCCTGCCACGTGACCACGGAAACATCTGCAGAAGCAGACAGCGCTAGCTCTTCAGCTTTGAAACACAGATGAGCACTGGACCCTAGAGTCAGATACGGCGGGCTTTCGAGCAAGGGAAACCTTTCCCTTTATACCTTAATGTTTTAGACTGTTATGTTGAATTTAATGTTATGAGCCACCCAGAGTTGTTTCGAGATGGGCGGCTATGTAAATCGGACAAATAAAATAAAATAAAATAAAATAGACTTCTAGCTCCACTTTTTGCTTGCCTTCCTAAGTATGCTTGATCAGCTTTGAAGTTAAATACTGTATTGCTTTCTTTAAAAAGATCTCCAAGAAGTCTTGCTATAAATGCAATATTTTCCATCTTCCATGGAGTGTCCTTTTAAGCTGGAAGGTCAAGCCCCCCCCCCCCAGCTTGCTCAAAAGCCAGGCATGTCCAACTCTAGGAGGTGGTGTTCACCTCCATTTACACCCAAAGAGCCAGCGCTGTCTGCATCTGCAGTCGTTTCCATGGTCATGTGACAAGCACGACTAAACACAGAACACTGTTACCTTTCCTGCCCAAGTGGTACCTATTTATCTACTTGCAATGTCTTGCTTTCAAATGGATAGGAGTTGGGATAGACGACGGGTGCTCACTCCGTCGCACAGCACTTGGGTCTCAAATTGCTGACCTGCTGAACTTCTCAGTGTCTTCACCATTAAGCCACCGGAAACCCTCTCCCTAATCATCTAGCTAGCATATTACACAGAAAAGAAGTAACTTCGCCCTACATACGCTTGAAAGCACTTGTAATTACTCACAATACGTAAGGATATATGCGATGGATACAGCCAAGAGCCAGTTCTTGGGAAGGTAGGTAACTTCCTTGCACTTTGCCTCTCTGAATGGAACTGACAGTGGCTACAAGATCCTGGAGTTATAAACCCCAAACAGTTACCTTTCTAACCAAGCCAGAAATGTGTGGTCCCACAGACCATACCTGTCAAGTATCCTGGATTGGCTGGGATTTCCTGTATTTCTGCGCCGATTTTCTCCATTTCCCGCCCGGAGCTGCCAATACCCCATAATTTGGCAGTGAGGGAAAGGAGTTATTGCACATCCCTTCTGCGCAGGTCCTTTCTACGCATGCGTAGAACCCTTCCACGGATGCGTAGAAAGCTTCTGAGCAGAAGGGGATGTGTAGAAGCCTTTTACGCATGCGTAGAAGTGACCTGCGCAGAACGGTTCTGCGCAGGTCCATTCTACCCATGCATAAAAGCCTTCTACGCATGCGCAGGAGCGACCTGCGCAGAAACATTCTGTGCAGGTTGCTTCTATGCATGCGTAGAAGGCTTTTATGCATGCGTAGAATGGACCTGCGCAGAACTGTTCTCCGGAGCTGTGCTTGACAGGTATGCCACAGACATCCAGCAAGCCACTAGAGCTGCTGTTTAGATCTGTTTAGATCTTCTATGCATGCGTAGAAGGCTTTTACGCATGCGTAGAAGGGACCTGCGCAGAAACGTTCTGCGCAGGTTGCTTCTATGCATGCGTAGAAGGCTTTTATGCATGTGTAGAATGGACCTGCGCAGAACTGTTCTCCGGAGCTGTGCTTGACAGGTATGCCACAGACATCCAGCAAGCCACTAGAGCTGCTGTTTAGATCTGTTTAGATCTTCTATGCATGCGTAGAAGGCTTTTACGCATGCGTAGAAGGGACCTGCGCAGAAACGTTCTGCGCAAGTTGCTTCTATGCATGTGTAGAAGGCTTTTATGCATGTGTAGAATGGACCTGCGCAGAACTGTTCTCCGGAGCTGTGCTTGACAGGTATGCCACAGACATCCAGCAAGCCACTAGAGCTGCTGTTTAGATCATCTTGTTCCCAAGAGTGATGCTGAAGTTGCCTCTGATCATCTAACTGCCTCAAGGGGAAGGCTTATCAAAGGATTCCTGTTTAGATTGGGCCTTTGATTGTGCGACACTTGTTTACTTGGCTCTGATATATTTCTTCCTCCTGGCTGTGATTCCCGGCTTCTGTTTGATTCATGCTGATGACTCACAGTTTTGACAGGATGCTCCAAATCGGAACCAGGCCATCCGTTCATCCATTCCACATTAAGGCTAATCTGAGAAAGTGGGGTTTTCCCTGTAAATGACAAACTGTGTGAATGTGGAGAAGAGCAAACTATCACCCATAGGGTACAATGTACATGATGCCCCTCCAAGCGCACTGAGGAGGACCTTATGTTGGCGAGAGGAAATGCTGTTGAGGTAGCGCAATATTGGGCGGACATCATTTAGTCATTTTAATTCCTTTTTGTTTTAGTGGCTAAGATGCTGACTGGAAGGCGGCAGGTCAGCAGTTTGGCACCCGAATACTGCATGATGGAATGAGCTCCCATCTCTGTCCCAGTTCCTGCCAACCTAACAGTTCGAAAGCAAGAAATTGCAAGTAGACAAATAGGGACCACTTCGGTGGGAAAGGTAAACAGCATTCCATGCACTCCGGTGTCTAGTCATGCCTGCCACATGACCACAGAAACGTCTGCAGAAGCAGCTCTTCAGCTATGAAACAGAGATGAGCACTGAACCCTAGCGTCGGATACGACTGGCTTTCAAGCAAGGGTGACCTTTACTATGTTATTCTATACTGGTGGTGCCTCTGACACGAATAAAGAACCAAAGTGAAGGTGTCTTTCTTTTGCCTTTATATCCTCATATACCGGCAATTACAAATCATTTATATAAAGATTTTTCTCTCTCTTTTAATGGATGAGGTGAGTGGGTAAATTATTTAGAATTTTTAATGAGGGTTTTAAAGGGCTTTTTAATTAGTTTGATGTTGCTTTTAATTGTTGTTAGCAGCCCAGAGTCGTTGCCGAGTTGGGCGCCAATAGAAATTTGAAGAATAAATGACTAAATAAATAAATCCACTTTTAAAAAAAACCTTCACTTAGAAAGCTAGCATTTCAGGAAAAATGTTCCTAGTCTAACCTTCTGTATCAAATGCTAGTTTTCTACCTGCAAGGATTTTTTTTTAATGCATAGAAATGTTATCCAAGAAAACCTGATTCCCCCCCCCCCGAAATTAGTACCATTAGGCTTTCCTTTTCTGTTTTATTTTCTTGAACCGATACGTCTCATGCCATCTTACAACATGGACGCGAGATGAAAAATGTCATTAAAGGAGTTAAACATCTAACCTTAAAAGCCCTCTCATCTGTACCATCAATTTCTTGTTTCTGCAGAGTGATGTTTGCTTGGCCAAATAGCTGTCGGGAAGGAGTAAAAATTGAAAAATCAATATTAATTTCTCAGCAGTACTGCACTTAAAACAGCCAGAAGCATCTCCTACGTCTGGTAGACCACGTTCTGGGGAACAAGAAAGGATCCGACAGACACAAATAGACATTAAGGATTTTGCTATAATCTCAAGGAACTGGTGGCTGGGCGGACACAAGAAGTGTAGCCTTCCAGATGTTTTCAAACTAGTTTTCACATCTGTCATTATCGGCTATGCTGGCTAACATTGGTGGAAGCTGCAGCTGAAAAACATCTGGAGGGCCAAACCTTCTTTTGCTACACTTCCAGATAATTATTCTAAGAGTCCGATATCTGTCCTCCTTACAAGTTCTTTACACGTTGGACAATTTTTCTAAAGCTTTATGTTTCAACGTTTGCAACTGCGGTGGCTTCGTGGTTAATTAAGATGTTGCGCTTGGCGGCTGGAAGGTCGGCAGGTCAGCAGTTTAAGACCCGAGGGCTGCATGTTGGAGCGAGCTTTTGTTTCTGTCCCAGCATCTGCCAACCTGTGGGTTCCGCGAGCGCACAATCCCAACGCCAACCTAGCAGTTCAAAAGCAAGAAATTGCAAGTAGAGAAATAGGGACCACTTCGGTGGTAAAAGCAACAGCATTCCGCGCATTCTAGTCATGCCTGCTCATCTCCATGTATAGCCAAAGAGCCAGCGCTGTCTGCATCTGCAGACGTTTCCATGGACATGTGGCAGGCATGACGAGACACTGGAGCGCACGGAACACTGTTTACCTTCCCACCAAAGTGGTCCCTATTTATCTACTTGCAATTTCTTGCTTTTCGAACTGCTAGGTTGGCAGGAGCTGGGACAGATGGGGGGTTTTCACTCTGTTATGCAGCACTCGGGTCTCGAACTGCTGACCTGCTGACCTTCCTGTCATCAAGTTCAGCATCTTAACCCATTAATAACTTAAGGCACGAGTTCTCAACCTTTTAGAGCCAGGGGCTGTATCATGCTTCCTCATACAGCTTCAGGGACCAGATGGCCATTTTACCCTTCCTCCACCACATGGCACTTCCTGGTGTGGTGGAGGCGGTGGGGGGCCACGGGAAACAGTGCACCACATCTGGCCTGTGGGCCGCAGATTGAGAATCCCTGACTTAAGGCTATGAAAGTGCACTCTTTTGCTACACTGTATTTGTTGTTTTCACATGGCATCAAGTCACGTCTGACTTAATGACGAATCTACCAGGATGTCCAGGATAGAAGCACTTGGATCAAGAAGCGATTTGCCGTCGTCTTCTTCCAGAAATTTTCCATTGCAGACTGGCAATTTGACTCCATGCTTTACGGGTCCTTAATCCGGCACTCTACGGGACTGTCTGTGCTGTATTTCGGATATTTTAAAATACAACGACCTTGGTTTTATGCAACCAACTTTGCAAAGAGGCAGCGCTCGAAGGCACTTGACCTGTAGAACAACCTTAATATAACTCAGTGACTTGATCGAATGCGTAAGAGAAAAGCAGGTTATCCAGGCACATTGGGGAAACAATGTTCTGCCGTCACTTTCCAGCATCTTCTCAAACCGCTAACGAAAGCAAAACGAATTATCTCACTGATGCTTTTTCTGTTGACTTCTCCGTAAACTCATCTGTACCTCTTGCTCTTGGCCACGTAATACTGATTTCAGCCATCTTTTGCCAAGTCTTGTCATTAAAGGTTTCCCTTGCTCGAAAGCCAGTCGTATCCGACTCTAGGGTGCAGTGCTCATCTCTGTTTCTAAGCCGAAGAGCCAGCGCTGTCTGCTTCTGCAGACGTTTCCGTGGTCATGTGGCAGGCATGACTAGACACCGGAGCGCACGGAACGCTGTTACGTTCCCACCAAAGTGGTCCCTATTTATCTACTTGCAATTTCTTGCTTTCGAACTGCTAGGTTGGCAGGAGCTGGGACGAAGACGGGAGCTCATTTCCGTCCTGCAGTACTCGGGAATCGAACTGCTGACCTTCCGCTTCCCAGTCAGCGTCTTAGCGACTTGAGCCACTGTCATTAAAAAAACCAAATATATGGCATATGTTTTACACTAAGGAAACCGACTCTGAGTAAGTGCAGAGTACCTTCTTATTTATTTATTTACATGATTTCTTCTTGCCAATGAGCCACTACAATCTGTACCTAAAATTCAAGAGCAGGGCTTCCTTACAAATTGCCCGATTGCCACAAAGGAGTGAGACCGTGCTAGGCGAAGGTCAAGGTCGCCTCTTGCTCGAAAGCCAGTCGTATCTGACTCTAGGCTTCAGTGCTCATCTCAGTTTATAGCCAAAGAGCCAGCACCGTGTGTGTGTGTGTGTGTGTGTGTGTGTGTGTGTGTGTGTGTGTGTGTGTGTGTGTGTGTGTGTGTGTGTGTCTGCAGACATTTCCGTGGACATGTGGCAGGCATGACTAGACACCGGAGGGCACAGAGCACTTGTTGCCTTCCCACCGAAGTGGTACCTATTTATCTAATTTCTTGCTTCCAAACTGATATGAGACCATGCTACCTGTTTGTAAAAATTAAACAACTCTCCTGAACTCCTCTCCGTTGTGTCTCTGTCTTCTGCACAACGTGTAAAGTTTACAAGAGTTGGCTGCACAGCTCAGTGCTTTAGGTACAACCCAAGGATGGGAGTTTGATTCCCCAACTGTGCCTCCAGGGGAAAGAGTTAGCCTATGTTGCCTCGGGCAAAATGCACAGTGCCAGGACGAAAAGCAGGACATCTACATCACTGCTAAGTCTTACACCAATATAATTTTATTACTGGCTCACTTTCCCTACTATTTTCCAAACCTTCCTTAGCTGTCTCCCCGCATTGCCCAGCCTCTGATACAGAGAGACATGTTCTGTTTGATCCTCATGTATAAACCAAATAGAAACCTTTTTATTTGATTAAAAAGCGGGGCGAAGGCAGACAGAAGCCAGGAGCCGTTGGAAGGTTTGCAATATATATTATTATTAGCAGCACCTCTGTTGTTCCTTTTTTTAAAAAGCTGATACTTCTCCTTCTTCCATGTCTCTAGACCAGGCATGAAATGCCAAAATGAAACCACCTTTTGGTGAGTTCATTCCACAGTAGTGAATACATGATAACGCCAGTCCCAGATTCTGCCATCTTATGACCCAAACCTGAGAAGTTTTTCTTTCGCTCAGAAGCCAATCTCAGTTTTCAAACTTCTTTGTCCAAAGTAAGTTCATTATGGACATGATATAGAGTCAAAATGTGGACAGAATTACAAAATAATAGGATTATATAGGGTCTGGAAAGGTCATCTGATCTAACCTCCTGCAAATGAAACAAAATAGAGCTGCCAATTTCTTTCCTTCTCTAGCTTCTTTTGCTGCTACTCCTGCTAAAATCCCCTTTTCTCTTATCAAAAGGAAAGGAGGTCTTATCTCACTCTACAAAATACCTTTTAACTTGTCACTTCTCCTACTCCCATAGAAACAGAATTTAATTTCAAATGGAAAAACAGGCACAAGCATTTTTAGGTATCTGATACAAGACCATTTCCAAAAATGCCATCCCATCTAGAAAAATAAATGTTATAATAATTTCATGTCAGGAACTATTCTGGGTTGAAAGGTTTTTTGCTGGAGGAACTCTGCTCAAGGGACCTTTCGTGTCCCCAAGATCTTTGCCCACCAAAGTGGCCCCTATTGATCTACTTGCAATTTCTTGCTTTCAAACTGCTAGGCTGACAGGAACTGGGACAAGGAAGGGCACTCAATCCGTCATGCAGTACCCAGGTCTTGTACTGCCAGCTTTCCAGCTAACAAGGCGAGCTTCTTAACCACTGAGCCACCGCAGCGGCTCAGAAAAGGGAAAGGGAAACGGTTCTGGTGCCTCTCTAGCAGAAACTTTGCCTAGGGCCATGATGGCGAACCTTGGCACCTGGAGTGCCAAGGTGTGCACAGTAAACCCATTAGTGTGGATGCACAGACACCTGAGCTTCTGGGAATTTAAGTCCAAGAACACCTGGAGTGCCAAGGTGCATGCAGTAAACCCATTTGTGTGGATGCACAGAGATTTGGGCTTCTGGGAATTGAAGTCCAAGAACACCTGGAGTGCCAAGGTTTGTCATTACAGGCCAAGGGAAATCCACCTGCCAAAGTTTTCAGAGCATCAAGAAAAGATGGATTCCGGGTGGCCCACTACCATCTGCAGAAGAAGCTGCTACTAAAGGTGTGAGAAAAGTCTTTTTTTTTGCCGGGGGAGGGGGGGAATCTGACATTGAAACTGCGAAATGTCTGAGCCTTTCGAAACATCCCCTCCCAGGGTGGTCTTGAGAATCAGCATCAAGAAGACAATCCCCAGATGTGCAAATGCAGAGGAGGAGAGAATCCAGATGTCATCTGTGCCTTTGGGAAGAAAGAGACCCAGACCACAGCTAAGAGGAAAAGGAGCCAAGCTCTTACCTGTGAAGTCGAAGGTGAGCGCCTTTGGCTTCCTGCTTTTGCCACCTGTCTTCGGCAGTCTGGCAGTCGAGTGTGCTTCGACCTCTGGAGTTTAAAGGCAGCATCTCCCCTGGCTTTGACAGGAGTGGGTGACTCTACCGAGGGAGCGAGCGGGGGCTGATTCTGGAGAAGAGGCATGCGGGTGAGTAAGCAATAGATGGGTGTCACAGTCTAAGTTTTCTCTCCCTGGGGAGACCTTGGGATCGGTTGTCTTTGCTCTACACATCTTCAGTAGTGACCGGTTTGGATTTCATCTAGGTCACAACTTTGGGGAGGTGGTTGGGAGATGCTCTATTCCATAAATGTGGCAGTGGGAAGGGAAATTCCCTGCAAAATACAATTCCCATTGCAAGAGATACTGGCAGTGAGCTATTACTCTTCTAAGGACTGGCTCAAGTAGCTAAGACGCTGACTGGGAGACGGAAGGTCAGCAGTTCGATTTCCAAGTACTGCAGGACGGAATGAGCTCCTGTCTTTGTCCCAGCTCCTGCCAAGCTAGCAGTTCGAAAGCAAGAAATTGCAAGTAGATAAATAGGGACCACTTCGGTGGGAAAGGTAAACAGCATTCCGTGCACTCCGGTGTTTAGTCATGCCTGCCACATGATCACGGAAATGTCTGCAGAAGCAGACAGCGGCTTTGAAACAGAGATGAGCACTGAATCCTAGAGTTGGATACAACTGGCTTTCGAGCAAGGGAAACCTCTACCTTTACCTTTAACGACACAACAGGAAAGGGCAGGGTGAAATTTAAAAAAATTAATGAGGAAAAATTGCATTTACTCATCAAAGTAGCAAGAGCAATTAGACTTATACCACCCCATAGCACTTAATGCATTCTCTAGGTCAAGGGGTTCCCAACCTAAGGCCTGCGGGCTGGATCCACCCCTCCAATGGCATTCAAGAAACAAAATGACCACCCCTTTGAAGCTGTTGGGACAAAATGGCCACTCCCAACGTGCCGGCAGAGCAAAATAGCTGTCTGGCCCTTGAAGTTGACTGAGAGAGTGTGACCCTGCACCAGGCTTGAAATGGTTGGGAACCCCAGCTCTAGGTGGCTATTTAGCATTTTGCCCCCAAAATACTGGGGACTCGTGCTTACCAACCTCGGAAGGATGGAAGGCTGAGTCAACCTTGGTACTAGTTAGGATTAAACTCACAACCTTCTGTGTGAAGCACAAGTGTATAATCACTGCGCCACCAGTGCAAAAGAAATCGTTATTCCCTGAGTTGCAATTTGTATGCATAGTTGGAAACAGTTAAAAATACATTTTAAAACATATTTTCAATGTGACAATTGTAGCGTTCCCCAGATGAATGTCTTGGGTGGAAAAGTTACTTTGTTTTAAACCACAGTTTCAGTGGCCTTGCTAGCTAAGGATGTGTGGGATGTGAGTCAAAAATAAAAGTAGCTTTCCCAAAACGCTGGCAGGGAATGGTTATGGTTTTAAAACAGAGACGTGTGGAAGAGAATCTGTTTTAGGGAAATCCAGATTATAATTGCTCCTGTGAATTTAATAGGCAGCATTAACCAAAAATCAAAATCAGGACTTCTGAGTAGCCCTGGGGCCAAGCATTATCATTTGCTAATTACTGCAGACCCAAGCTACTAATAATGGCATGGGAGCAAGAGACAATTTTTAAAGATTGGCAGTCCGACCCCACCCCACTCCAATATGTTTAGTCTCATCAATGTTATTCTTAGAACTTTTCACTTTACCTTTTTAATCAAAGTTTTCATCCTCAATAGAAATCAAGCTAAGGTGTTTCACTGTATAACTAGCTCCCAATCCGTTGTGGGGGTATAAAGTTTCTCTCACCCAGGTTGGAAAGTTTTTAAGGGAAGGAAAGTTTACAAGATTGCCAAGGCGTGCGCAAAGAAATCTGAATGGGAACAGCAAGGATCATACTAAAGCGAGGAACGGTCTCCTGGGAACAGATGATGCAAGAGAAAAAGGAACGTAAACACATTAATAAAATGGTTGGGTTTTAGAGAAAATGACAAAATTGCTTATGCGTTCGCACTATTTGCGGACTCGGGCTTGGAAATGTCAGGGTTTGTTGTGAAATTACAAACCAGATCCCAAGAGAAAAACAGGGTTAAGAATGTGCAACGTTCCCTGGGTTGGATATCCCATCACAGAGAAAAACCGAATTGTTTTCGTTGTAACATTATAGTTAAAAGGTAGGATTTCAGATCTAGATAGTAAAACAATATCATTTAGCAAAGGGTAATCTCTTCTCCAAGCAATGACTCATAGATCTTGCTCCCCCCATTAGAAATGTATCTTTTAAACTAAAGCTAACTATCAAAGTAATTGATCCATTTAGCACATGTTTAAAGGGGGTCCTCTTTCAAATGGTGAAAAAGTTCTGATTGTTACAGCATCTGCTTTTCCTCTCTTCTCTAGTTGTGCTTTGTTTTGTAAATATTCATTAGAAAGTAAAGATGAGCCTCATTTTACACAGTGTCACTGAGAAAAAAAATTACTAATCGCAAAGAATGCTCATTTGAGTCTGAAACCAAATGCAATGCATACATAAAAATACTCAATACAGAAGCAATGGAATAAAATTACAGATTTTAAGATCACATTTTAAAAAGATGGTGGAACAATTTTTTTTAAAAAAAAGATGTAAGGTTGGGTATATTCAGAAGGTTATTCTACAGGTTGTTTAGATGGGTTTATCAGTAAGGCAATTTACTTAAAGAACTGGGAACAAAGAGATGATTCTAAGGGGGTTGAATAGATATAAATTTGGAATGTCACATAGAATGTTCTTTAAGAGTCTCATAATTTGACTTTCTTAGAGGCATTTACAGGGCATAGGATTAGATTCATTCATTCATTTATAGATGTTTATAAACACCTTGCATCCAAAGACTTCAGTAATTTTAAAAGAAAAACAGACCTATCTTCATTATATACCTAAAAATAACATCTGTCAGACAATGGCAGGAAAGTACAGGCAAAAACATTGTAGCACCTAAAGACTAACTGCTATATTTCAAGCATATATTTTACTGTTAGCTTTTATGGATCAAGTCCACTTCTTCAGACATAAGAGAGAGGCTTGATAACAGTACTTTACACATGGCCTCATGACCAGATGGAGCTACAGGAAGACAATGGTTGTTAGTATAGTAGATATAATTGCAGTCATGTGAGTCAGTGTGGCTTTTCACACTTGGCAATGATGAATCATTACACAATTACCAATTGTGTAATGCAGCATTGACTATGTTGCATTTATCTACTAGCCATTTCTGACTTTGTAGAACAAAAGCTTCACAGGAAGAAATCTGAATATCAATGAGGAATCTTCTGTCATTACAAAGTATGAAAAACCTCTTGTCTCACATGATTCGAAACTGTATCTACCATATTAACCTATTTTTGTCCTTCTGTATCTCCACCTGGTTATGGAGCTCAATTGGCTAAGATGCTGACTGGGAGGCGGAAGGTCAGCAGTTCCATTCCCGAGGACTGCAGGACGGAATGAGCTCCCGTCTTTGTCCCAGCTCCTGCCAACCTAGCAGTTCGAAAGCAAGAAATTGCAAATAGATAAATAGGGACCACTTCAGTGGGAAGGTAACAGACAACGCTGGCTCTTCAGCTTTGAAACAGAGATGAGCACTGCACCCTAGAGTCGGATACGACTGGCTTTCAAGCAAGGGAAACCTTTACCTTTACCTATAAATTATTGCCAAGAAGTCTTTTGTCTGAGGAAGTAGACTTGATCCACAAAATCTAATACAAAAGCATAGCAGTTAGTCTTTAAGATGCCACAACTTTTTCCGTCTTTTTTTTTTTGCTTTGTTTGTTCTGTTTTGTTTCTTGTCTGAAATTTTCCATATACTTTACTTTCAAAAATTGGTAGTGGCCAAGAAAGTGGAGTTGTGTATACCCGATTTGTTGTTGTGGGTTTGGAAGACAAATTCCTAATCCCAATCACAACTTCGTTTTCCCGTCTTTATGCATGAAAGCAGAACAGTCAGAACAAATGGTAGTACTGGACAAAACCAGCCTTTCCCAACTTGGGTTTTTCAAAATCTTTTATACAACAAGTCCCAGCAACCCTAGATAGCATGCACAATGA
The DNA here is from genome assembly GCA_035047305.1 of Bradypodion pumilum. NCBI lineage: Eukaryota > Metazoa > Chordata > Lepidosauria > Squamata > Chamaeleonidae > Bradypodion > Bradypodion pumilum. The sequence continues at coordinate 2,997,393 of JAWDJD010000007.1, forward strand.
TTGGGGATTTTGGGATTTGTAGTCCCAAACAGTAAAGTTTAGGAAAAAAATCCCTTTTTAGGTTGCAGGACCAATGAATCCCAGTTATGCTTGTTTGAGATTTCTAAGCACTGCAATTTTAATGTGCAATGTTTCCAAGCATGGGTCAAAAAACATCTGGAAAGTACTGGTTTGGGTAAAGGTGGTTCTGATTGGAAGAACAACATGAAAGCAGGAGTTGCTGCCTTTTAGAAAAGGTTTGAAGACCTGGCTGGCAGGGCATGTGTGGGGCCCTGATGGGAATGTGGCCCCAGCTTGCTGGCTCATCCCTAGCTAAACTGAGTTCAGTCAATGCCCCTCTTTTTGTATTTATGTATTCCCCCTTGCCCCCCCTTTTTTTAGCTTTCTAAAGGGGAAATGGGGTGGGTGGATAATGGGTGATTGGGGTTTTAACTTGTTTTTATGTATTTTTAATGGTTGTACGCCGCCCTGAGTCGGGTTTTTACCTGAGTGGGCGGCATAAAAATTGAAATAAAAAAAAATGAAGCATGGCAGCTTTCGTATAAGTGCATTCTCATAGGCTTTTATAAAAATTAGTTGTACTGTGGGAGGGAGAAAGTTTGAGAGATGAGAGTCTGACGGTGTAAGAGCATGCAAATCCTATTGTGTTTTCTCACTGGTAGCCACACTAGTCTGTGCAGCTTTATGCAGACATGAAGTAAGAAGTAAAAATTTAAAATAAAATAAAAACCAAGAACTTTGTGGCACCCTAAAGATGAACTGCTATATTTTAATCTGAGCTTTCGTGGATCAAGTCCACATCTTCGGACTTTTTTGTCTTGTTTTTAACTTTTGTTTTATTGTCTAATAAAGCATATGGAAATATTTTTATTTATTTATTTCTGAACTTTGAAGACAATATCAATTAAAAAACGTTGCATTTTAATATGCATGGAAGTTGTGACCTCCGACATCCGCACGCATAGAAACTATTGACAATAATTAAATATTGCGCGCCGGGCCCTCTCCTCCTCCATTATCACTGAGGCCATCCTTGGTTCCCATGACAACCGACGGCTCTGATTGGTCCGCCGCGCCGCCGCGCCTAGGCCGCCGCCCGTCATTGGTCGGCATTCCAAAAGGGTCACATGACCGGCCAACATGGCGGCGCCCATGGGGCTCTACCGGAGTGTCGGACTGCCGTGGCGTGCGTTGCACCGGGTGTTTCTTCGGCCGCGGTGGAAGCGGGAAAGCAGCCGTGCTGCCTCTGAGGGCCTAAAAAGCCGTCTATACGAGTACGCGCGGGAAGGATGGACCGCCCGGCCGCAGCTGGGCTTGGAAGCGCTGGAGGGGCGTCTGGAGGAGGTGGAACAGGACCTAGAAAGGCGCAAAGGGCCCCTCGGGGCGGAGGATCTGCGTGAGATGGTAGGTTAGAGGGCGAAGAAGCTCGTTCTTCCGGGGTGGAGAATGGCTCAGGCTTAGCATTGTCTGCACCACCGCTTGGCAGCATCTCTTCAGGACTTTACAAAAAGGTTCCCCTCCCTGAGCTCCCTCCCTTAAAACACACCCAAAATGAACCTGGAATGCTCTACATACATGTACCAGTATTTAGCACTAATTGTTGGGGGGCAGTGGCTTAAGTGGTTAAGATGCTGACTGGAAGGCGGCAGGTCAGCAGTTCGAGACCTGAGTACCGCATGACGGAGTGAGCTCCCGTCTGTCTCAGCTCCTGCCAACCTAGCGGCTCCAAAGCAAGAAATTGCAAGTAGATAAATAGGTACCACTTTAGTGAGAAGGTAAACAGTGTTCCATGCACTTCGGTGTCTAGGCATGCCTGCCACATGTCCATGGAAACATCTGCAAACGCAGACAGCGCTGGCTCTTCGGCTATAAGCAGATGAGCACTGAACCCTAGAGTTTATTTATTTATTTATTTATTTAGTATATTTTTATACCGCTTTCCTCACCTATTGGTGACCCAACAGACAAACAAAGATGGTAAAAGATGGATACGACCGGCTTTCGAGCAAGGGTGACTTTTACCTTTACCTATTAAATAAATAGTCTAAGAATAAAACATGCATCATATATTTTGCTTTCCATTGTTATTCTCTTCCCTTGTGGCATTGTAGTTTCAAAGAGGAGGGACATCTGTATCTGTTCATACTTCCTTCTTTGTCTCTGAATAATTTTGGTGAAATACTATTGGGTTGTATCATACTCCCCCCCCCCCCATGCCCTTCCAGGTTGCATTTGGGCAGCAACTGGCTGAAGTGCAGAAAGAGATGGCCAGATTGGAAGTGGAGAAACAGAAAATAACTGAAGGTGTGACGGATCTTGTGGTGAGTGCCTAAGACCATGACTGTCTAGAAATAATCCATAACTGAAAGTACCTATGCACAAATTGGAACATGTGACTAGTTGTGTGTTCTTTTGTTTAGAAGAATGAATGTTGTGTTTGCATTGGAAGCTTTCCAGCAAAACGCCAGTCTCAAATTCTGAGGTTTTGGTTTCTTAGGTCCTTGTACTTGAGTCCCAACCAGAAGTATTATTATATTGTTTATTTTTAAGGGAATAACTTTTAATTCACTTTTTAATCTTCCTGTTCCAGAAAATCCACAAAAGCAGTACTTTGCAATCGGTAAGGATTTTCTTTCTTTTTTTACTAGATGGACTATTGAGCATCTGTTGCCTTAAAATGGAGCCCCCCCCCCTCATGTTGCAGCAAAAAGATGGTTTATTGCATTTGTTTGCTGATATTAAAATCCAGGAAGATCAGATATAGTCAACTTGATCCATGCAAGCTCAATTATAGCAGTTGGTTTTTAAGGTTTCTTCTTTCTTATTTTGTTTCTGTTTTTGCTTTTGTTTTGTTTCCCTTCTGATACATCCACCTGAAGCATCTTGTTTCTTACTGTGGTCAAACAGCTGCCTCTCAGCAGCCCACCAGGAGGGTGTAAAGGCAGCAGAGTCCTATGTTGTTACCAGTATCTGGTATTCAAAGGCATGCTGGTGGGTGGGGGTGGGGGGGGGACAAGACAAGAGGGAAATTTGTAGCCACTTGTCTTAAAACAAGTAGCCAACCTAAGTATCTTAAGAAATCTAAAGTCATTTTGTCTATCTGAGGATTCCCTGGTAACCTGATTTTTATAAAGTGTGCCTCTCCTAGGAAGGTTACTACTGTTAAAAAATGGACCCTGGACTCTCTGTTGTTGCTGAGGATGTGAATGTTCTTCTTCTTCTTCAACTTACTTGCTCCTGATTACCACCTCCTCTTTTCCATGCCAGCTCCCTCTTTACAACACTTTGCGGCAGGAGGGGAGGAATATTCGCCATCAACTCAATGCCTTGCAGCAGGAAGAGGCAAAGTTGGATGAAAAATACCACCTGCTGGTCCTCAAGCTGCCCAACAGGACTCATCCTGATGTGGTAAAGAGTGTGATGCAGGGGAAAAGTGTAGAGCTGTGTACGCTTGTGGGTGGCACAAAAAGAAGTGAGGCATGCCAGAGGTTCAGAGCTAGGGGAGAAACTGCCGTGAGGACTTCCTCTAGCTCTGTTGAAGAGATGCTCAGCAAAGTGTTGAGGTTGTTTGGAGCCATACCTCCTTTGCAGGCGAAGCAGCAGGGGTCTTGCACAACATGCCATAACGCTGGACTCATCACCTGTAGGTGGGAGGCTTTGATGGGCAGTCAGCACAACACCCACCTTAAGGGCCTTCTCCTTTTACATCCTGAAGCAGGGGTTCCCTTTTCAAGCCGAGGGCCGTGTCACGCTCTCCCAGTCAGCTTTGAGGGCCGGACGATCATTTTGCTCTGCCTGTATGATGGGGTAGCCATTTTGTCCAGCAGCTTCAAAGGGAGTGCCCATTTTGCTTCTCAAATGCCCTTGGAGGGGTGGGAGGCCACATGAAATGGCACCACAGGCTAGAACCGGCCCTCAGGTTGGGAACCCCTGTCCTAAAGGGGTGCAGGTTGCTTTGCCAACTGTGGCTTGAGTCAGAAGGGTTTCTGGCTGGCACTGGCTGAGCTGCTTAGGTCATTCAGATTGACCTAGGGGGTCAAGAGGGTCTTGAACAGTAGTTCCCAAAGTGGACCCAAGCCTCACAAGGGGACTTCAATTCCCAGAAGCCTAAGTCAGTTCATTGGCTGATCAGTGCTTTGGGGGATTGACTTAAGGCTCCTGGGAATTGAAGTCCAAAAGCCAAAGGTTGGGAAACATTGGTCTTGAGTAAAGAGGCCAAGACCAAATAAGGCACGACTGGCCAGACTTTGGTCAGAGTGCCAGGAATGTTGAATTCCACTTTCCTGTGGCTGCATTCCCCTGCATGCTTCATGACTCCCTGAACCTATTGATAGCACCGTACCTACCTACCTGCTTTCCCACCTGTTTTAACTCTTGCCTTTTCCTTCCCCAGCCAGTTGGAGATGAGAGCCAAGCACGAGTGATGGAAATTGTGGGGTCGAAGCCGGGTGAGTAAGAAGAAGCCTGCGTGGGTGTCAGAATAGAGTTACTACCACCACCACCACCACCACCCCTCTGTCTCTGAAGGAACTGAGGTGGCTCAAGTGGTTAAGACGCTGAACTTGCTGACTGTAAGGTCAGAGTTTGATTCCCGAGTGCTGCATAACAGAGTGAGTTCCCGTCTCTGTCCTAGCTCCTGCCAACCTAGTAGTTCAAAAGCAAGAAATTGCACGTAGATAAATAGGGACCACTTCGGTGGGAAGGTAAATGGCATTCCATGCACTCTGGTGTCTAGTCATGCCTGCTACATGACCATGGAAAATGTCTGCAGATGCAGACAGTGCTGAACCCTAGAGTCGGATACGACTGGCTTTCGAGCAAGAGAGACCTTTACCTTCTGTTCTGTGCTTCCCTTCCTTTGGCAAGCTGGAAATGGGTCTGTTGAATTCCTCCTCTCCCTTGGGATTAAATCCTTGTTTGTTTGTTTGTTGTCTGTTTAATAGCATTTGACTTCAAAGTGAAAGGGCATATGGAAATCGGGGAGCAGCTGGATATTATAAGGCAAAGGTGAGTATGAGAACTGTTTTAGGAGGGATAAATATCCCTTTTTGGTCTCCCCCCGCCTCCTGATAGTGAAAAGGGGCATTTCCAGAACTTTGAAAAAGGCAAGAGTAAGACTTTGGTGGCTCAGTCAAGTGGTTAAGACGCTGAACCTGACGCCTGGAAGGTTGACAGGTCATCAGTCCGAGACATGAGTGCTGCAGTTTGAAAGCCAGAAATTTCAAGTAGATAAAGAGGTACCACTTTGGTGGGAAGGTGAACAGTGCTCCATGCACTCCGTTGTCTAGTCATGCCTGCCACATGTCCATGGGAAACGTCTGTAAGTGCAGACAACACTGGCTCTTTGGCTATAAACAGAGATGAGCACTGAACCCTAGAGTCGGATACGACTGGCTTTTGAGCAAGGGTGACCTTGACCTAAAACAAAGCAATGGCTCCATCTGGCGGCAAAGAAATTACAAGGACTAATTGGGGCTAGATGCTATTTAATTTTAAACCTTGAATACACTGAAAACCATCATGTTTCTTTGTTCTCTTTAATCAGCCCTGCAAATATTTCAAGAAACGATTGTCATTTTTTAAAGGGGTAGAGCGATTGTTTAGAAGTAAGTTAGATATTGCTTGTTTTATGTCAATAATAACACTGCACGACAACAGTTTTGTGATTTACATGATATCGAGTGTGCTAATTCCAAATCTGAACTCAGAATGTGCCTATCACGGACAGATTTTAAGACGTGCTATAGCTATTCAAATGGTATTGGGTAATGTATTTTTCCTTGGGAACATTATAACAGTTGCAGCTACAACTAGGCCTGCTGCCGCCTCAGCTGAATCACGTCCCCTGGTAGCATGCATGTTCCAGCAGCGGCCGGGCATGTCTGGTCAAGTCAGTGAGCTGACGTCGGAAATAGGTATATAAAATGAGATGGACCAAGGGCTTGTCTCTAGTGCAGAACCATCTTACTGTATAGTACAACTAGGCCACAGTGAGTCTGTTTTGAGCTAAAGATGAGTAGGCGCAACTGTGTTAATAACCCGGACAATTTTTGCTACATTTGTGGCAAATATACCCAGCAAGAACCTAACCAAGATCTTGATGTCCTAGGTAGAATCGGACTTCAGATTTGGATTCAATGCACTTGATTTAGTATAAGATTTATTTATTTATTTTTCTGATTAATATTGCTGCCCAACTCGGAAGACTCTGGGCGGCTCACAGAAATTATTATTATAGAAATTATTATTGTTGTTGTTGTTGTTGGATTTGTATGCTGCCCACTCAACAATGCGACACCGGGTGGCTCACAACAATAGAACATCCAATGCACATTATACATACCATGTCGAAAATATACATACAGTATCACAATATAATAAAATACAATACCATAATAACAAATGGATTACAACATCATATAAATCACAACATCAAGAAATAACAACCATTATAAAACATTAAGGGGGAAAAAAGAGAGTAAATCGTTTAAAGAAGTCCCACAAATACTTGGCAATAAACATTTGGTTATGTGCTGAATTCATTAATCCGTGTGCTGAGGAAATGCTTTAAAATGAATAAAAATATCCCCTAATGCATCTGAAGCAAAAGCTTTTGATCAGATTAGGTCTGGGCAGCCGGGCGTGGTGTTAGCAGGAGGATTATGCATTTTCATGCAGTGCTCTATCTGTTCTCATGCCACCCACCCGTTTATTCAAAGTCTCCTTTCCTAAAGCCACATTTACTCCCATTGAAAGACCGAACCCAAAACAGGCTCATGCAGGAATTGTTGAAATGAGGGGCCCAGTGTGTGCCTGCCTCAAATGCTAGGATAAATAGCCATGCAAATAACAGTTTAGTTCCCCGTCTGCACTTCTGGTATCTAAAGAAACAGACAGAACTTGGTACAAATGTTCTTTTTCGGTGCTTTAGCCAGAGGTTCCCAACCTTTTCAAGCCAGGGGCCGGGTCATGCTCTCAGTCAGCTTCGAGGGTCAGATGACCATTTTGCCCTGCCTGCACAATGGGGGTGGTCATTTTGTCCAAAAAAAAACCCCACCTTCAAATGGGTGGCCATTCTGTTTCTAGAATGCCCTCGGAGGGGTGGGGTGGGGGGCACATGAAATCTTGCCATGGGCCAGATCCAACCCAAGGGCCTTAGGTTGAGAACCCCTGGGTTTAGTTCTCAGAAGAACTGGCTGGCTGTGTTGTGGCTGTGTTGCAGTCCCACAAAATAACTTTTCTCTAGCTTTAGAAATAATAACTAAAGGTCTCCCTTGCTTGAAAGCCTGTCGTGTCTGACTCTAGGGTTTGGTGGTCATCTCTGTTGTTTACAGCCAAAGAGACAGCGCTGTCTGCCTGCAGGTGTTTCTGTGTTCATGTGGCAGGCATGATGAGACACCAGAGTGCACGGAACACTGTTTACCTTCCCACCGAAATGGTACCTATTTATCTCCTTTCAATTTCTTGCTTTTAAACTGTTAGGTCAGTAGGAGCCGGGGCAGAGGACGGGAGCTCACTCCCTTGTGCAGCACCCAGGTCTCGAACTGCTGGCCTGCCGACTTCTAGTCATCAAGTTCAGCGTCTTAACCATTAAGCCACTGAAGTCCTTGGAAATAATAGGTTAAATAATAGGTTGCCAATAATTACTGGAATCTGTCTCAAAGGAACAATTGGTCTTGTCCATGAGTGTGGTTGCACCCCTACAAAACTCTCCAATCTCTTCTTCCCTCTCCATAGGCGATTGTCACACATCTCTGGGTACCGGTCGTACTACCTCCGTGGAGCAGGAGCCATGCTTCAACAAGCCCTGGTGCAGTTTACTTTCAATAAGCTGCTGAAGAAGGTACTGAGAACTGCTTATTTTAACCCAATGGTGCAAAGGGAAGCCTTACCATTTAGCCACAATTCCTCTGGTTTCATGCCTTACTTTGTACCAAAAAGTATCAAACTGGATCCATCCAAGATGTACATCATCTGGGATTCTGCACAATAATAGTCAACAGGAGTGATGGCTAACATTGGCACTCCAGCTGTTCTTGGACTTCAATTCCCAGAAGCCCAAGTCAGCACTCCTGCTGATCAGGGGCTTCTGGGAATTGAAGTTCAAGAATACCTGAATTGCCAAAGTTAGCCATTGTCCTGATGTGACCAAAGGTCTAAATCAGTGTTTCCTAACCTTTGGATTTTGGACTTCAATTCCCAGAAGCCTCAGTCAATTCCCCAAAGCACTGAACAGCCAGTGTACTAACTGAGACTTCTGGGAATTGAAGTCCCCTGGTAGGGCGTGGGACCCACATTGGGAACCCCCACTGGTTTAAATCTAAGGTCTCGTTAAGCCAAAGGTCTGCCTCTGGACCAGCGTTTTGCAGCAGAGAACAACAGCTGGAAACCAAGAAAGTTGAGTCTTTCTTCCTGATGCTCTTGCTGGCTTACCTGGCACGTATCTTTTTAGGGCAGAGGGGCTAGATGTCTTTCTGCAAGGATTTTTCCATGGTCCCTGGAAGCATTTCAGGGATTTCAGCATTTTGAGGGATTCCCAACGCCTCTCTCCCGATGCCCACGCCACCGGCCCGAGAGGAGAGGCACCTGGGGCTGTAGACGCCCCCCTCTTGGCCCCACCAAGATCCTGTCACTGTTGGAGCCGCTGGACTCATCGGACCCCTGCCCTTGGTGAGAGCAAGGGCGGGGAGAGAGACTGGTCCAGCTGTGGGTGGAAGACGCAGAGCGCAATGTTTCCTTAGCTCATCATGTTGAGACCAGGGCTCCATCATAGACATTGAGCCCTGGGCTCCGTCACTTGTGGACTTTGTTATATAGTATTTGATATTGGTGATATTTGATACTATGTGATATTTTATTTGATATTATGTGATATTGTATCTGATATTGTATCTGATATTTGATATGATATTGCTTTGATATTTTTGATATTATGTGATACTTTGTTACTTTTTGACTTTATATTGTGAGCCACCCTGAGTGGTGCCTGCACTAGTAGGGCGGGGTATAAATTAAATCATTCATTCATTCATTCATTCATTCATTCATTCATTTCAGCCTCTCCATGTCTTCTTTTCTTACAGGGCTTCATCCCCATGGTCGTTCCTGATCTGCTGAAGGCAGCCGTGTTTGTAAGTATCTCTTCAAGCGGACTTGATCCACGAAAGCTCATATCAAAATGCAACAGTTAGTCTTTACGGGGCCACAACGGTTTTTTTTTGTCTTTTTTGTTTTGTTTACTCTTTTGATATGCTTGAAACACAGACTATCACGGCTACCATTTCGAAAAAATTAACTATGTAGTTTCCAGGTTACTCGGAACCTGAACTCTCCCCTTAGAACATCGTTTCCTAACCTTTGGTTTTTGGACTTCTATTCCCAGAAGCCTAAGTCAATTCCCCGAAGCCTTGATCAGCCAATGTTCTGACTTAGGCTTCTGGGAATAGAAGTCCAAGCACCAAAGGTTGGGAAACACTGCTCTGTGAATCCACACGAATGGGTTTACTGTCCCACAGTTGGGAACCACTGTCTTAGAAGTTCTCTACTGGTCCTTGTCTTTTTCTTGTTATTTCTCATGGCCAATCAGTTTTGCACACCTTGGTTTTAGCTTCCTACTCAAGGATAATCGTGTGGTTTCGGGTGTATGTGATGGCAAGGGCCCAGAGGACTTGAGCGGACTCACAGAGTTGATGTTCTGAATGTGATGTACGCCCATGTGTTAACACCCATGCATCTTGTGCTTCCCAGGAAGGCTGTGGCATGCTTCCTGATGCCAGTCCCTCCCAGGTGTACAACATAGACCCGACCCGTTTCGAAGATCTGGTTTTGGCTGGCACCTCCGAGGTTGGGATCGCAGGTACTGCCCCAAAGGAAGAGGCCGAATCTGGGCTGGGGAAGGAACTGCTGAAGAAAAATGGCTTCACCCAGGGTGGCATGAGATGATGATGGGGTTGCAGTCTGCCCAATCTAGAGAGTGGCAGGTTGGAAAAAGCTGCCCAAAAGGGCTCTAGAGCACTGATGGTGAGCCTTGGCACTCCAGGTGTTCTTGGACTTCAATTCCCAGAAGTAAACATGCAGTAAACCTATATGTATGAATCCACAGAGACTTGAGCTTCTGGGGATTGAAGTGCAAGAACACCTGGAGTGCTAAGGTTCACCATCACGGCTCTAGAGTCTGGCCAGGTGATCCTGTTGTATTCATAGAGTAGACCGTACTGCCAGCTACACAAGATGGTCATTAGGCGGCCCTGAGGACTCACAATCTACGGTGCCAAAGTCCACTGAGAAGCATGATGGTCCCCAAGTGGATTAAATCCCACTTGAATCCATTTTAAAGTCTGGCAGCAGCTTCATCCATCCTGGCCTGGGGCTGAGGAGGACTTTGCATGCCAAAAGGGCTCAGGACCAGAAAGTGACTCACAGAACTGGATCAGTGGTACTATGGGTGTCCTGCTGCAATGCAGAAGGCAAATGGAAGGCCACTGCAATATATTGTTCCTGGGACAATCTTCCAGGAGTGGCTCAAGACCAGAAAGGGACTCATGGAACTGGATCATTGGTATTGTGGGTGTCAACGCTGCGATGTAGAAGGCAGATGAAAGGCCACTGCATTATATTCTCAGGACAGTCATCATGAGGATTGCCAATGTTCGGATTTGGATACGGCACAAGAAGAAGCAGCCTCTACTGAACATCCTTTGAAATGGTGTGTCAAGAGGTGGCAAAAGATCGGAGCTTGGAAAAAGTTCATTTTTTGGGACTACAACCCCCAGACATAGATTTAGATCATCCCATGTTACATACCATTTTGAGCAGCAACAGTTTTGGTCTTGGGCGAGTATTTTGGCATTCTCCTATATAATTTCCAGGGTCTTAAAATCTGTCATGGTAATTTCCGGGGCCTTTAGATTTTGACAAATTTAAGAAGACTGAGAAATTCTGAGTGGTGGGTTCCCAAAAAAAGTAAAATTTTCTAGATTATGCTGAAGGGAGTGGATTCCAACAGGCTTGGCAGGAAAAAGAACAAAGTGATCAGTGTAGCGCTATGAAATGGCCAGACAGGAAGAAAAGGTAAACGTCGCCCTTGCTCGAAAGCCAGTCGTATCCAACTCTAGGGTTCAGTGCTCATCTGTTTACAGCCAAAGAGCCAGCGCTGTGCATCTGCAGACGTTTCCCATGGACATGTGGCAGGCATGCCTCAACACCGGAGTGCACAGAACACTGTTACTTTTCCTGCCAAAGCGGTGCCTGTTTATGTACTTGCAATTTTTTGCTTTCGAACTTCTAGGTTGGCAGGAGCTGGGACAGACACCAGGAGCTCACTCCATCCGGCAACACTCGGGTTTCAAACTGCTGACCTTCCAGCCATAGAGTTCAGCATTTTAACCACGTGAGCCTCCGCAGTCCCAGACAGGAAAGCGATGCTTAAATGTAGGAATGAAACTTTGCTGCACTTAAGCATTGACGGCAAATGGGGTTTTCTCTTTGTGTGGGGCAGTGGGTTGAAAGACTGAAGACGGAAATGTCACCATTTCTTACCCAAATCTTTTCCTCCTGTTCCCAACAGGGTATTTCATGGATCATGCAGTGGATTTGAAAGATATGCCCGTAAGGTGAGATTTTTTCCTCCCTCCTTGAGTGGAATAATAATAATTTCGTGTCAGAAATTATTCTGGGTTGAAAGAATTTTTGCTGGTTTTTAAGGGGGAATGAAAAATAATCATGGACCACTGGCTGGTTTAGAAAGCTGATGCTGCAGTCTCAGAAGCAGATATTAGAGACTAAAATGCCCTGGTGTCTCTTATTTAGACCTGTTGGTGTCAGTGGTGGGCATTATAGCCCCAGACATCTAGGGCAGCCAGCAGAAGCTGAAGATTCCCATCTCTAGGGAGTGATGGATCCTGTTTGGGTTTTAGCCTGAACTTTAAAGTCTCTAACTAAGCCACTGGGGCAGTTTTGCTTCCTTTTAACTATCACCTGCCTTGTTGTTCCGTCCCCTTTATGGTCTTGGAAAGGACGGTGTGTTGTAGCTGTTGTTACCGAACTGAAACGGACAAAGCCAAAGAGCCGTGGGGTCTGTACAGAGTCCATCAATTTACCAAGGTGAGGATTGCGTGAACCGAGGTCGGGCGTTTGGAAATCAAGGCTGGGAAGAAATAAAGTCTACAGCAGGGTGCCCAAACTTTTCAGGCCATGGGCCGGTCACGTGGTTCTGCGGGCCGGTCACGTGGTTCCTCCCACCGGAAGCGGAAGCAAAACATGCCTTGCAATCTGTTTTGCAACAGGATAGGACAGATTTTAGACTGCCATTTTCTCTGATTCAACCAGGGCTGTCCAAACTATGGCCCAGAGGTGCGTTTTACTTCCACTTCTGGGAGCGACTAGGATGGCATGGGCCAGATGAATGGGCATCGGGGGGCCAGATCTGACCCACGGGCTGTAGTTTGAGCACCCCTGGTCTACAGAGGAGATGCTTCTTGATCCAAGAAGGGTGGAAGAGAAATGAAGATCTTGCAGGTGGTGGAGGGAGCTGTGAATGCAATTCTGCAGTCTTGCGGGGTTCCTTGCAAAACCCCAGGCAATGCGTGGGTTTTTAGAGGATCTTTGTTTTCCCTCCAGATGAAGTTTCTAGTCCATAAGGGGAAAATCTAAAACAGTCATTCCTAGGGCATTTGAGATTCCACTATGGACAATGCAGGCGTCAGGGCAGGTCCCTGTTCTCCACTAATAATGGCAACAGAGAAAGAGATGCACATTTTTATAAGAACTACAAAATCCAATTTAGCCAGCTGCAGAATTTGGATTTTCTAAAAGCAGATACCAGTCTGGCCTGGTTATTCTGCTGTGCTCATAGAGTAGACCCTACTGCCCGAGACTCAGGCAACAGTTAACTAATCTGACCACCCTGAGGACTAGTGGCCTTGGGTGGCGAAATCCACAGGGAAGGGTGATGGTCCCCAAGTGAATTAAATCCCACTTGGATCCATCTTGATGGAGGGCAGCAGCTTCATCCATCGTGGCCTGGGGCTTTTATGAGGACTTTGCATGCCCAAAAGGGCTCAGGACCAGGACGCGACTCACTGAACTGGATCAGTGGTACTATGGGTGTTAACGCTGCGATGCAGAAGGCAGATGGAAGGATACTGCTTTATATTCTCAGGACAGTCTTCATGGCTGATCACCATGATGATCGCCAATATTCGGATTTGGATATGGCAGAAGAAGAAGAAAAGCAGATCTTTCTCACTCCTTGGCTATGGAAAAAGTGAGTGAGCGAGTACATTAGGAGGGCTCAGTAAACAAGTGATGGCAAACCTTGGTACTCCAGCTGTTTTTGGACTTCAATTCCCAGAAGCCCAAGTCTCTGTGAATCCACACGAATGGGTTTACTGCACGTACGTGCAGTAAACCCATTCGTGTGGGTTCACAGAGACTTGAGCTTCTGGGAATTGAAGTCCAAGAACACCTCGAGTGCCAGTAAACCCATTCCTATGGGTTCACAGAGACTTGGCCTTTTGGGAATTGAAGTCCAAGAACACCTCAAGTGCCAAGGTTCGCCATTGCTGCAGCAGACACTTATTCCTAAGCTATTGTCCTTGAAAACCTCTCCTTTCTACACCTCTTTTCCTCTTCTCCGTTTCTCTCTGCCCAGGTGGAAATGTTTGGAGTCGCTGCCAATGAGACGGGGCTGGAAAGTGCCGCTCTCTTGGAGGAGTTTCTGAATATACAGAAGGAGATTTTCTCTGACCTGGGGCTTCATTACCGGTAAGAAGAGAGACCAGGCTTGGGTTGGGGGCCTCGGGCTTCCCGGTGCCCTGGTGGCGCAGGGGTTAAGCTGCTGTCCTGCAGTTTAACCCCTGTGTGTTATGAGTTCGATCCTGACCAGGGCTCAAGGTTGGTTCAATGAGTCCTTCAAGTTGGTTCAATGAGTCCCCAGCATATTAATGGAGGGGGGGAAATGCTAATTAATTTGTGAACTGCCCAGAGAGTGCACTAAGCGGTATGGGGCAGTATATAATTAACATTGCTATTGCTATATCCCTATTAAATATAGCAATGTTCTAATAATGGGCTATCTATAAAGTGTTATTAGAACACTGCTATATTTAATAGGGATATAGCAAGAGCTATCTATAATAACTATTCTCCTGCCAACCTAGCAGTTCGAAAGCAAGAAATTGCAAGTAGATAAATAGGGACCACAGCGGTGGGAAGGTAAACAGCGTTCCGTACACTCCGGTATCTAGTCATGCCTGCCACATGACCACGGAAACATCTGCAGAAGCAGACAGCACTGGCTCTTCGGCTTTGAAACAGAGATGAGCACTGCACCCTAGAGTCGGATACGACTGGCTTTCGAGCAAGGGTGACTTTTACCTTTACTTATAATGTCTATTTCTGCTCTCTACATTCTATCAAGTCCTTCTTCTTCGTGGTCTTTGTCAATTCACACAAACGGGTTGACTGTGCAGTGAACCCAAGCGTGTGGATTCACAGGAGACCACGAAGAAGAACAGTTACAGGTAAGCAAAAGGTTGTGAGTTCGATCCTGACCAGAGCTCAAGGTTGACTCAGTCTTCCGTTCCTTCCAAGGTCAGTAAAATGAGTCCCCGGCACGTTAATGAATACAAAATGCTAATTACCTTGTGAACCGCTCAGAGAATGCACTAAGTGGTATAAAAATGCGATTGCTTTTGCTTCTGGTGTCACAGAGTATGGGGAATGGTTTGCAGGTCAGCTACAAAAAGCAAGAGTTTTTCCGCGCATTGGTGCAGAAAAGACAAAACCAGGCACTTTGGGGAAGATTTTACTGTACACTGGTAGGTTTTTGCACAGGTGGTTCAAACTCCAAGTGGGCACCGATGAGACCAGGGTTCAGACTTACTTGTAGTCGGCTCCCACCTTTGGAGTTCTGATGACTGTCTCCTTGCGTGCAGGGTGCTGGATATGCCCACGCAGGAACTGGGCCTCCCCGCCTACCGTAAATTCGACATCGAAGCCTGGATGCCAGGCCGGGATGAGTATGGAGAAGTGAGTAGGCCAGTCGGATAGGATGTAATAGAGATAACATTTCTCATCAAGTCGGAAAGGGGCTCAGTGGTTAAGAAGCTCACCTTGTTAGCTGGAAGGCTGGCAAGTCAGCAGTTCGAAACCTGGGTACTTCATGACGGATTGAGTGGCCGTCTCTGTCCCAGCTCCTGCCAATCTAGCAGTTGGAAAGCAAGACATTGCAAGTAGATAAATAGGGATGTTTCTCCCCACCCCCACCTCTTCCCTGCCAGATCTCCAGTACCTCCAACTGCACAGACTACCAGAGCCGGCGACTGAACATCATGTATTACAGCCAGGACAAGCACCTGTCTTATGCTCACACTGTAAGTTCCGCTCACTGTGCAGACATGGGGGCAGGCAAGGGCAGGGAAACGAAAAGCCTGAGTTGGTGGATTTTGCAGACTGGTGGCGCGACTCCAACTCTGTCCAGTAGCCTTTTGGGGTTTCTCAACATGCTCTCTTCTTTGGCAGGTCAACGGTACAGCCTGCGCCATCCCCCGGTTGGTGATTGCCATTCTAGAGTCGAACCAGTGCAAGGTTGGTCTCGCCGTTCTAAATCATGTTTCATATGTCTGGCCAGGTTATTCTGCTGTAGTAATAGAGTTGTTTTTTGGACTTCAATTCCCAGAAGCCCAAGTCAATTCCCCAAAGCACTGATCAGCCAATGTGCTGACTTAGGCTTCTGGGAAAGGAAGTCCCCCTGTGGGTCCTGGTCCCCACCTTGGGAACCACTGGACCATATTGCCAGTGAACATTGCTCGCCAGTTGGCAGTTAACTAACCTGACAGCCCTGAGGACTAATTGCCTTGGGTGACGAAGTCCACAGGGAAGGGTGATGGTCCCCAAGGGGATTAAATCCCATTTAAATCCATCCTGATGAAAGGCAGCAGCTTCATCTATCCTGGCCTGGGGCTGAGGAGGATTTAGCGTGCCAAAAGGGTTCAGGACCAGAAAGTGACTCACAGAACTGGATCGGTGGTACTATGGGTGTCCTGCTGCGATGCAGAAGGCAAAGGGAAGGCCACTGCAATATATTGTTCCCAGGACAATCTTCCAGGAGTGGCATGAGCCGGATGAATTGGCATCGGAGGCCGGATCCAGCCCATGGACCGTAGTTCAGACAGCCCTGTTCTAGGCAGCAGGATGGATGGATGGATGAATCCTGGCTGCATCATGTGTCATGTCTCAGAGAGAGCATCGCTTTGGAAACCCCCTTTCAACCCAGAATAATTTCTGGCACCAAATTATTATTATTTGTGGGGAAGGTATTTTTTATAGTTTTGTGTCTTACACGGAAGAACCTGGGGGCGTGGAACGTTATTGCCCAGTTCTGCTGAGATTGCCCTCCCATCTGGTTAGAAGAGTGGGACATTTCCCAAGTGGGCGGTATAAAAATGCAATCAATATAAAAAGGAATATTTATGGCCTCTCGGGCCCTCTTCATGCAAAAGTCTGCCCTAGGGCTCTGCTGTGTCTTGCTTTGTATGGCCAAATACAGAATATGAGACACAGAGTCTGTACAATATCCTGATTAAACCTGCTCTGCTTTTGCCCTGTGATTTTCCTACTTTCAGGATGGCAGCGTCCGCGTGCCGGAGGTTCTACAGCCGCTGATGGGCATGGAAAAGATTGGAAAGCCCAGCTATGCTCCGCTAAAATACATTGGCCCGAACCAGCCCAAAAAGCACTGAATCAGTGGCTGGAAGCACTCGAATTGTCCTGGAAAATCTGGCATGAGTAGATCCATGGAGAGACCCGAATGGAACGTGATTGCAGGGGGGGGGGGTAGGGGGGCATTCAGCGCACAGCATGTGGAAAGAGAGTCTAAACACCGTTGTGGTGGCCTTGGACGTCAGACTAGACCGGCGTAAAGATGGAGAGCAGACCAACTTATTTTGCAGGTGGCGAGACCCAGTTGGAAAGCTACTGGGAAATCTGTGGGTTTCCAAAGCTCTGCGCTCTCCGAGACATGACACACTATGCAGCCAGGATTCATCCATTCATTCATCCTGCTGCCTAGAACAGGGCTGCCTAAACTATGGCCTGTGGGCTGGATCCGGCCTCTGATGCCAATTCATCCGGCCTGCGCTGCCCACGCTGCTCCTGGAAGCAGAAGTAAAATGCACCCATATGGAAGTAAAATTCACCCATTTACTTAAACCAGGGGTGCCCCATGGGCCGGATCTGGGCCCTGACGCCAATTCATCCAGCCACCCTGCCCATGCCACTCGCGGAAGTTAAACACATGGATTCTTCATGGGCAGTGCGGGACGGATGAATTGGCATCAGGGGCCAGATCCGGCCCCTGGGCTGCAGTTTGGGCACCCCTGGTTTAAGCAGAGAAAAGGGCAGCCTGAAATCTATCTTACCCTGTTGCAAAACAGACTGCAAGGCATGTTTTACTTCCGCTTCCGGCGGAAGGGACCACATGAGCGGCCCGTGGCCCAAAAGATTTGGCCAACCCCTGGCCTAGAAGATCAGGCAATTCTCCATCATCTTCTGGTATTCTTCTTGATCTTAACTCCTGTCTAGGGAAGAGGAAAATGCAGCTTGATTTCCAAACCTTGTACAGGTTGACTTTTGGCACAAACTTCCCAGTTCCGGACAAGGCAGAAAAGACGTTCGTTCGTACAATAAAAGTCACACATGGAAAATCTGATTTGTTTATAGTGGGGATAATTTTTGGGTATTGCTGGCTCCCTAAGTAGGGGCCCCTTTAATGGAGACAAGGAGGGGTAGTGTGGATGGATACTTAACGCGGGAAATTGTTGTCTCCACACCAGATAAGTTTAAAAAGGCCCGCGGTGCATTAGCGGTTAAGATGCTGAGCTTGTTGACTGGAAGGTTGGCAGGTCAGCAGTTTGAGACCCTTGTGCTGCATGGCAGGGTGATCTCCAGTTGTCTGCCCCAACTCCTGCCAACCTCACAGCTTGATAGCAAGAAATTTGCAAGTAGATACATAGGTCTGGGACTGCGGAGGCTCACGTGGTTAAAATGCTGAACTCTATGGCTGGAAGGTCAGCAGTTTGAGACCCGAGTGCTGCCAGACGGGGTGAGCTCCCGGTGTCTGTCCCAGCTCCTGCCAACCTAGCAGTTTGAAAGCAAAAAATTGCAAGTAGATAAATAGGCACCGCTTTGGCAGGAAAGATAATGGTGTTCTGTTCACTCCAGTGTTTAGTCATGCCGGCCATATGACCATGGAAATGAGCACTGAACCCTAGAGTTGGATATGACTGGCTTTTGAGCAAGGAAACCCTTTACCTGTTATTTATTTATTTATTTATTACTCACATTTCTACCGCCGCCCCTGATGCGAGGCGACTCCGGGCGGCTTACAACAAGAACATTAAAAACAGCATTAAAAATGAATTATTTAAAATTAAGAAATTGGTTTTTAAAAAAAGCCCTCCCAATACCGCATACAAAACTGACAGCTCTGGCCATACAAGCCAACCCAAGGTGGCTGTTTCCCCAGCCACTGCCCCCACACCCATTCAGTTGGCAGGAGGATCCACAGGGCACAGAACTCTCTTTACCTTCCCACCAAGGAGGTCCCTATTGATCTACTTGCAATTCCTCGCTTTCAAACTGCTAGGTTGGCAGGAGCCGGGGCAGACGGCGGGAGCTCATTCCGTTGCGCCGTACTCGGGTCTCAAAACTACTGACCTGCCGACCTTCCAGTCAGAGTCTTAACCCCATGGAGCCACTGCAGCCTGTGGGAAGCTCAATAAAATGACCCCAAAGCCTTGGCTGCAGATTGGAGCCAAGCAATGCTAGGGTTGTGGTTGTTTTTTTGCAGGCAGGGTTAAACCCATGTGCATCAAGACTGTGGCTAATCACTGGGATGAGATTATTTCTATGTGGGGGGGAGGAGAGATTGTCCAGTGCACAGATGCTCCCTCCCACCCTCTGTCCTGAATAGGTGACATCACTTCCTTCCCAGCCTGCCTCCTATTTAAAAATCCTCTCCCAGTGCTCCCACCCACCCCCTTCCACAGTCTCAAATGCACCTTGTCTAGTTTGCCTTTGCACACAAAGAAGTCCTTCGGAAACCCAAGGGCATTTGCCGGCTGGCATCTTTTCCTGTCTCTTCTGCCCAGCCCGGCTCCTGGCCATCTCCCCCTACCCCTCTGATCTCCCCCCTGTTTCATTTTGCAACCACCACCACCACCACCACCCAAAAAGAAAAGAAAGGGAAAGCCTGCAGATTTCAGAAGACCCCAGCAAGCATGCTTTCGCCCGGTGCGCCGCTTCTGCTGGCACTTTGCCTCTGCCAAGGTAAGGCTGGAAAAGGTGCAAAGATGTGGAGGGTGGCATGGAGGAGAGGCTGCAGCTCTTTATAGGCTAAGTTAGTAAAGTTAAGGAAGGTGTCCTTGGGATGCAACCTTCGATGTTCTGGAAGTGAGCAAATGTATATGCATTCCTATTGCAGATTGGCTCTGTCGATTTGCCACTTTCCGTTCCTCCTCCTCTTAAAAAACTGGTGATTGATTCCTTGATCAATAACAGATCCACCTTTCTGTCTTTAGACACAGCCAATTCTCTCTCTGTCATTCTTCCTTCCTTTCTGTCTTCCTTCAGTTGTCTCAAAAATTGGGCAGATTTTGGTGCCAAAAGGAATACATGCACCAAAAATCAGGAGAGAGAAAGGCTTTATTAAAAAAATACTTTTGCAAAAAAAAAGATGTCTCTCCATCCAACACAATGTTAATTTGTGTTAAGGCTCTCTTACTTTCTCTCTCTGCTCTTTTATTGCACCAAATGTTATCTCCCTGCCCATGCTCCCCAAACCAGGGACAGGTTGTACAGGGTTTTAAGACCATCCACTGCAGCATTGTTTGATCTCAGTGGGGGGAAACTTTGCAGCCTCTATAATGTAGCTTGATACCATTATACATGATATGCATTGGCCTCACTCAGCTCTGGTGCTTTTCCGCCTCGGTTGTGGATGATGGGATTTGTAGTTCGACATATGTACAAGTATCAAGTTGGGGGGCAGCGGCAAGGGGCTGTATGGCATCATTTCTTATCCCCAGAAGACACATAAATCATAGTTCCAACCTCACCGTGCCTTATTTAGGATCTCATCCATCATTGTCCATTTTAAATGGTTCTCTTGAAGAAGAAGAAGAAAGTGTGTGATCTTTGGTGTTTCCAACCAATGGTTTGGGTTTCCCCTCTCAGTGCTGGTTTTATTCCTTCTTCCAAAATATGTCCCTCTCCACCCCCTCATTCATCCGGATGGCTCCTTTTCCAATTTTTACCTTTTCAAATGCCATCTGGAACACAGCAGTAACAAGCCGGCATTTTTGTTGGTTTCCTCCTCGACTATATTTTCTACACACGCAAACAAAAAAACAAAAACCCAGCAACACAAGTTTAAAAATACTGCACGCTTCCTTCTTCTCTCATTGGAATCAATGCTCGTGCATAGATAATGCAGCTCGCTTGAGCATCTCTGGCTTGAATCCCAGCCAGGGGAAGCATTTCAGCACTTTGGACAGCGATTTCTGGATCCTGTTCTTTCACTCCACTCCGCTGAAGCTAAGACAGATTGCTTTCAAGAATCCTAAGCCCCAAAATGTTACACTGCAGATCTCTTTGCTATAAGACCGTGATGGCGAACCGTGGTGCTCCAGATGTCCTTGGACTCCAATTCCCAGAAGCCCCTGTGAATCCACGCGAATGGGTTTACTGCGATTCATCCGGCCGACGCTGCCCTCGTCGCTCCCGGAAGCGGAAGTAAAACACGCCCATACAGAGGAAGGGTTAACCCGGAAGAGCCTTAACCATATGTGTGCATTTTACTTCCACTTCCGGGAGCGACGAGGGCAGCGCGGGTCGGATGAATTGCAGTAAACCCATTCGCGTGGATTCACAGGGGCTTCTGGGAATTGGAGTCCAAGGACATCTGGAGCACCAAGGTTCGACATCACGGCTATAAGACTTCACCTTCTCCCTATAATATCTTGCTATGCAATACATGGGGATTGCAGGGTATTTGGGGATACAGGATCAGTTGCATTTATTTTAGGGACTGCAGTGGCTCAAGTGGCTAAGACGCTGACTGGAAGGTGGGAGGTCAGCAGTTCGATTCCTAAGTACTGAATGACGGAATGAGTTCCCGTCTTTGTCCCAGCTCCTGCCAACCTAGCAGTTCGAAAGCAAGAAATTGCAAGTAGGTAAATAGGGACCACTTGGGCGGGAAGGTAAACAGCGTTCCGTGCACTCCGGTGTCTAGTCGTGCCTGCCACATGACCACGGAAACGTCTGCAGAAGCAGACAGCACTGGCTCTTCAGCTTTGAAACAGATGAGCACTGAACCCTAGAGTCAGACACGACTGGCTTACATGCATTTACTTTTGATCCTGGACACTTTTGAGAGGAGATAAGAGAGAACGTTGCCCTAAATTGTTGTGCCTTTCTTTGCTAAGAGTTTTCTAATTCATTTCCTAGCCATTTTAAAATTCAGATTTTAGATCAGAATTCTCAAGGAAAGTATTCTAGAAACAGACAGTCTTGTTAGCTTTCCCATGCCAATTTGAGGCAACGTAAAACTGCTTCGTGGTAAAGACGTTGAACCTCACAAGTGGAAGGGCAGCAGTTCGAGACCCGAGTGCTGCCCAACGGAGTGAGCTCCTGTCATCTCCCCAGTTCCTGCCAACCTAGCCGTTGAAAGCAAGAAGCTGCAAGCAGATAAACAGGTACTACTTCAGTGAGAAAGATAACATTCCTTGTGCTCTGTTGTCTAGCCATGCCTGCTACACTGAAAACATATATGCACCTTTCCAGCATAGGTTGGTGACTCCAGTGTAACTGGGGGGGGGGGGAGAGGGGGTAATAAAGCCACATTGCTTGTGAGGTAGTTTACAAGTTGATTAGCACTTTGGCCCCCCAAAATGCTGGGGACTCATTTTACGAAGCTCAGAATGATGTGAGCGGCTGAGTCAACCTTGAGCCTTGGCCAGGATCGAGCTCACAACCTTTGGGTTGCATGACAGCGGTTTAACCACGGCACTAACAGTGGTGTGTCCAGCTTCCACTACATCTGCCTTGCCTTAATAACGTTTTTAAAATCCTAATGGTTTCCCCCCCTGCCAGAACACTGAGCGCAAGGAACATGCTGTTTGGCATGGGAGAAGCATTTGACTAATGGGTTAGTGTGCAGCTTGGGGCCATTTGGAGCTCTTTGGCAAACACAGGGCTTCCTGCACAACACCTGCTCTCAACCCAGTGCTGTATAAGGGTCTTCTCCATCCTTGAACCTCGTCTTTTTCCACCGTGAGCAAAAATAGAACAAAATATGTCAAACAAGAGCTGGCACAAATACGGACAAGTTTCCGTGGACATGTGGCAGGCATGCCTCAACACCGGAGTGCACCAAAGAGGTTCCTATTTATCTACTTGCAATTTCTTGCTTTCAAACTGCTAGGTTGGCAGGAGCTAGGACAGAGACGGGAAAGCACTCTGTCGTGCAGCACTCGGGTCTCAAACGGCTGACCTGCCGGCCTTCTGGGTTATGACGGAGGTCCGTTCCAACAGCCTCCATTGCATACCTGTCAAGTTTTGGATTTGGAAATAAGGGAAATTTCCCAGCAAATAAGGGATACTTGACAGTTATGCTTATCCTTTGCTGCCCTCCAATGGCGGCAATAGGGCATTGCAGTCTAATTAATAAGGGATGATGGCAGGAAAGAGGGTAAAATAAGGGGTTTTCCCGGCCAATAAGGGATACTTGACAGCGATGCTTATCCTGTGCTGCCCTCCAATGGTGGCAATAGGGCATTGCAGTCTAATTAGTACGGGATAATGGCAGGGAAGAGGGTAAAATAAGGGGTTTTCCCGGCCAATACGGGATACTTGACAGCTATGCTCCATTGTAACCTGAAAAAATGGTAAGGGATGCATCGAAAATTTTAAAAATGGTCCTGAATTGATCGTTGTAAACCGAAAAATATACATTAAAAATTTGTAAAACGGGACGGCATTTCCATAGGTTTTGCCATTGTAAACCACAACAAACTTAAACTGAGGCAGTTGTAACCTGGGTTTTATTGTACAGTAAAACCCCTATTTATGAAAAAAAAGTCCGTTGCGTAGGCTTTTGCTTAAATCGGTTTTTTACGTAACTCGAAGCAAGCCCATAGGAAAAACGGAATTTTTATGTAAACCGAAGCAAACCCATAGGGAAAAGAATCTTTACGTGACTCGAAGCAAACCCATAGGAAATCGTGTAAACTGGGACATGGTTTTGGCACAAAATCATTATGTAAGTCGAATTTTATGTAACTCGAGGCATGTGTATGTCATGTGCTGTTAATCAAGTGCCAACATAGACTTGGCTTGAGACTATGTTTTAAAAAGGACTGGTAATACCCACACACAAAACTTTGAGACCCGCAGTAGAAATTACATTTCTACCTGGTTTGGGATGAGGCAAGCCTGTCTATATGTAAAATCTCCTGGCTTCCTAAATACATAATTTAAAGTGGCTTAAAAGTAGAGCCGGTCTATCCCAGGGTCGCATTCAGGCTTCAGTCCGCAGCTACAGACTGAATAAGGAAATAATTAGAACTAGTTCCAGACACATCAAAAAACAGCATCACCGTAGTTATTAGTAGCTATATAAATATGAATATAAATAAATAAAATTAACTGAGACGCATTTTATTGTTTTATAACTCAGCTTGTATGTTATGCAGCCTGAGGCTATTACCGATACAACAAAATAGGTAGACGAAACGCAGTCTCTGAATTAAGGATCATAAATGTGTTGGAAGGAGCCTTTGGGATTTTGCTTCACAGGTCTCTTCACACCACAGCCTGAGCACTGGTGTTGTTTTGCTGAAACCTAGCCTTATGTAAGCATCTTATGCAAGATGAAGGATCAGCTTACCTGGACAGCTTAGCCCTGGCTTATCTTCCTCCTAAAATCATTCGTGTTTCTCTTCCACCCTGCTGTAGACAGACAACATGTAGGTCTTCACCTGCAGCCTTGTTCCTCCAACCCATAATCTTGGGTCTATACCCCCACATTTAACCTGCAACTTAGATCAGTTCAAAAACCAGAAATTGCAAGTAGATAAATAGGGAGCACTTCGGTGGGAAGGTAAACAGCGCTCCGTGCCTGCCACATGACCACGGAAACGTCTGCAGAAGCAGACAGCGCTGGCTCTTCGGCTTAGAAAGAGAGATGAGCACTGCACCCTAGAGTCGGATACGACTGGCTTTCGAGCAAGGGAAACCTTTACCTTTACCTAAATAGGGACCAGTTCGGTGGGAAGGTAAACAGCGCTCCGTGCACTCCGGTGTGTACTCATGCTTGCCACGTGACCACGGAAACGTCTGAAGACGCAAACAGGGGGTTTGAAGCAGAGATGAGCACTGAACCTGAGAGTCAGATACGGCTGGCCTCCGAGCAAGGGGGACCTTTAATTTCACACATGGAAGCTGTTAGTCTATTGCAGGGGGAGAAATTCAAAGTCCGCGCAACAGGTCTGATTTGGCCAGAATTGTTGCTCTTTAAATTAGCACTAGATTAGTGATGGCAAACCTTGGCACCCCAGCTATACTTGAACTTCAATTCCCAGAAGCCCAGGTCCCTGTGAATCCACACGAATGGGTTTACTGGCACTCGGGCTGTTCTTGGACTTCAATTCCCAGAAGCCCAAGTCCCTGTGAATCCACACGAATAGGTTTACTGGCACTCCAGCTGTTCTTGGACTTCAATTCCCAGAAGCCTAAGTCCCTGTGAATCCATACAAATGGGTTTACTGCGTACATGTCTGGCCGGCTCAGCATGGCCAGGCCTGCGGCATAACAAGGTTGGGAACCCCTGCCTTAAGGTGTGCAGGAGAAAGTTTCCATAAATTTGGTTTATTTCGCCGATACATCTGCTAAAATTCCCCCCATGACCCAAGACTCTTGTTTCTGTCTAGTCCAGCGATGGTGAACCTTGGCACTCCAGCTGTTCTTGGCCAGAAGGCCAAGTCCCTGTGAATCCACACGGATGAATTTACTGTGCCTATGCCAGAATTGTTCTTCTAATCCTGATCACTGTAGCACAAAAATTAGTGGTCATTATGCATGGGACGAGGACTTTGTTCTGTCTCAATGGCTGAGCACATGAGCTAATAACCCGGAGAGCTGCAGAACAGACCACCTGTCCGGGTGTGGCTGTACATTTAATTCCGTGTTAATCCTACCAGAACATGGCTTATTAAAGTTGCATGGAGAACAGCTGTTTGCAAAGGCTTCAAAGAACATGCATTGTGCCCAGATGGCTTTGTTGCATTGTTAATTCTGGTACGCCATGTACCCTGGCTGCTTTTCACAAGCGGGACTCCTGCGATGTGACTGCAAGGAACTGGGCAGAACCTTTTTATTAAAAAAAAATCTGATGTGTTTGAGACGGGTTATTACTTTATCCTTAAATCAAGAAAACTTTGATCACTTGTCCGATCTTTTTAATATTCTATTTGAAGACCAATTAGAAAAATGCCGAAGCGCACCCATGTTGAACTTCATTATAGGATTCCATGCCAGGAAATACGGTACTTCTCACCAGCTGAATGTGGCCACGTTGTTAAACGTACATGGCACATTCACAAATACAGATTATATTTATTATCTGCCTTTCCTTCAGTGGGCTAAAAATTGGCTTCTTTCCCCCGTTCTTACAACGATCTTACAAAGCAGATCCGGCTGGGAGGAAGTGACCAGTCTAAGGTCACGGCCGAGTTTCATGATTCAGTGTAAAAGATCTTCCAATTCCCCGTCAATGAATATAACATTGAAGCAAAGTCATTCATCATTCTATGATCTCGTTATGTGTTATTATGAGTCCCCATAATAATAATGATGCAATTTGTAATTTTCAGCCCTTGGACTGCCGTTGACGACTCAGGTGTCTGAGGAAGATGAAAAGGTGAGGAATTGGGGTGGGTGGCTGGGGAGAATATGCAGGATAGGATAGATCCGCTTATCAAAGTTCGACTGAAATTGAAAGGAAACATAAATCAAGATTGTTCAATTCCTCATCACAACCTAGGCCCGCAATGGTGAACCTTGGCACTCCAGCATACCTGTCAAGTTTTGGATTTGGAAATAAGGGACATTTCCCAGCAAATATGGGATACTTGACAGCTATGATTATCCTGTGCTGCCCTCCAATGGCGGCAATAGGGCATTGCAGTCTAATTAATAAGGGATGACTGCAGGAAAGAGGGTAAAATAAGGGGTTTTCCTGGCCAATAAGGGATACTTGACAGCTATGCTTATCCTATGCTGCCCTCCAAGGTTGGCAATAGGGCATTGCAGTCTAATTAATAAGGGATGATGGCAGGAAAGAGGGTAAAATAAGGGGTTTTCCCGGCCAATAAGGGATACTTGACAGCTATGCACTCCAGATGTTCTCGGACTTCAATTCCCAGAAGCCCAAGCACCCTGTGAATTCACGCGAATGGGTTTACTGCGATTTCATCCGGCCCGCGCTGCCCTTGTCGCTCCTGGAAGTGGAAGTAAAACACACTCATCTATCTCCACAGTTAAGGCTCTTCCGGGTTAACCCTTCCTCCACACGGGCGCATTTTACTTCCGCTTCTGGGAGCGACGAGGGCAGCGCGAGCTGGATGAATGAAAGCATACGCATTAACTTCCTGATTTGGCATGGATACTTCTGCATATGCGCGAGCATGTCCACGCCAAACCAGGAAGTGAATACAGACGCTTCTGCGCATGCACGAGCACATCCACGCTGAACCATGAAGTGAATACGGACATGTCCACACATGCGCAGAAGCGTCCATGTTCACTTCCTGGTTTGGCAAGGGTGCCGCGGGCCTGATGGAATGGCTTCGGGGGCTGTGTCCAGCCCGCGGGCCGTAGTTTGGGAATGCCTGCACTAGACTAATCAACCGATTCAACCTGGGGCAGACTTTACAATTGCCTGCAGCAGGGAAGGAAAGATGGCCGGTTTATGAGGGAGGGAGAGAAGGAGGGAAGGAGGGATGGAAAGTGTGAACTATCTACACACCTGAGATGATATCCTGACCTTCGCCGTGCTTTTCTGACCAGGTTACGAAGTGCATCACGGAAATCCTAGCGGACACGCTTTCCAAACCCAGCCCGATCCCCGTGACCAGCGACTGCATGAAGATACTTAGGGAGGGTAAGCAGGTATTTCTGTGGCAAAAAAGTGCCTTGGAAAGAAGAGAGGTGCACATTTTCCAAGAGGACTGGTGGGTTGGGTTTCTTTTATGGCCCACCTTTCCCCCCCACAAGTGTGGGATTCAAGGCAGCTGATACAGAACATTAGCTAAAGATACAGAGCCAGAGGACTTTTGCCTAAAACCCGTTCGGACACGTAACACTCTCCTGCGTTTATTGCGTTCTTCTTGTCCTTCATTTGTACATTTCCCTGTGGGAGGTTAACCGTGTCTCTGTTTCAGATGAGAGAGTCCTTGCCATGCTCCATCACCAACATCTCCTGACGGAACTGGAAGAACTTGTGCATCGAGGTAAAACGGCCACCTTGCTGCAGTCGTGCCTCTGTTGAACCTTCAAAATGGCTCCCTGCTGGGGTTGTGACCAATGAGTTGTCTTGGTCTCCATCTTGAGCCTGCTTTTGCCTAAGAGCAGGGATTCTCAACCTGTGGCCCATGGGCCAGATACGGCTCACAACACTATTTCATGTGGGCCCCCACCGCCTCCACCACACCAGGAAGTGCCATGTGTTGGAGGAAGGGCAAAATGGCCATCCGGCCCCTGAAGCTGTCTGAGGGAGCGCGACCCGGCCCACGGCTTAAAAGGCTTGAGAACTCCTGCCCAAGAGTCTTGGTAGATTGGGCCCTGCAGCAAAGAGTTGCAGTTCGACAACAAAAACCATTCCACCCCAATCCAGGTACCTAAAATGTTGACAAACAATCACAAAAGAGGAGGGTGTTCCCAGAGTAATCCCCTCCCCCTTGAAGAACAGTTTGCTCTCTTCCCTAACAAATAATAACAATAACAATTTCGTGTCATAAATTATTCTGGGTTGAAAGGATTTTTGCAGGAGAAACTCCGCTCAGGGGACGCCCAAATGCCTCTTTCATGTCCCCAAGATCTTTTCCCCACCCAAGTAGTCCCTATTGACCTACTTGCAATGTCGAACGGCTAGGTTAGCAGGAGCGGGGACAGAGGCGGGTGCTCAAACCGTCATGCAGTACCTGGGTCTCGAACTGCCGATTTGCCGGCCTTCTAGCTAACAAGACGAGCTTCTCAACCAACAAGAGGGGAATATAACCCATGGATAGGTCAACTTTTTCCTCTTTCTGTTATTTTCTTCTCCCCCCAGAAAACGTGAAGCATACTCTGGAGCATGACGGTAGCCCTGATGGTGGGGAAGGAGAAGAGGAGAAGGACGAAGAAGTTAAGAAGAGAAACGAGAGACCCGCCGAGCAGAGAGAAGCTACCTCTGAGAAGATGGAGGAGCAACATGGGAGAAGGGAGGAGGAACAGGAGGAGAAAGAGTACGAGAAGACAGAGAAGACCGAAGAGAAAGTGAAGGAGGACAAGGTCTCCCATGGAGGTGAAGAAGAAGAAGACCATGGGGCTTTGGAAGACCAGGTCAAGGAGCTGATGGACAAGGAGAAGGAGGAAGAAGAGGAGGAAGCGAGGAAGAAGAAAAGGAGCTCCTCGGAGACATGGTCTTCCAAGGAGTACTTCGGTCATATCAAGAGGAGAGATCCTGGCCACCCCAAAATCCGGGAGGCGATGCTTCGAGGATACCAAGAGAGTAGGTTGAGGAACGACTTGGGTAAGAGGCACTTTAGACTGGAGGAGGAAGAGGAAGAGGAGAGTTCTGAGGAAGAGCCAAGGAAGAACCGCCATGGGGGAAACAGCAAAGGCCACCATCATGAGAGCTGGGAGGAGGAAGAGGAGGAGAGGGCTGACCTAGCTAAGAGGGTGGCCGAGAAGACCAGTGACGAAGAGACAGACCAGTTTGAAGAGGAAGAGAAAGGCGCAAAAATGTCCAGCGCTCAGAGCCACCACCATGGTGGCTGGAAGCCATGGGAGGA
This sequence comes from Bradypodion pumilum, assembly GCA_035047305.1. NCBI lineage: Eukaryota > Metazoa > Chordata > Lepidosauria > Squamata > Chamaeleonidae > Bradypodion > Bradypodion pumilum. The sequence continues at coordinate 3,026,504 of JAWDJD010000007.1, forward strand.
GGAAGAGGAAGGAGGCGAGAGGAGGCATGGCCACCACCACACGCCAGCTGGTTTTGACCTCAAGAAGAGGCACCAGAAGGAGGAAGTCTACCTGCAGGACAGACATCACGGCCATGAAGTAGGTGAAGAAGGCAAAGAGGACAACCCCAAAGAGGTCAGTATCGGGGGCTGTCATTTTTTTTCTGCACACTATCTCAGGTCCTTCGAGTTAAGACTTTTAGCATGGCTTTAATTCTCCGCTTAGGGCCGTGATGGCGAACCTTGGCACTCCAGGTGTTCTTGGACTTCAATTCCCAGAAGCCCCCGTGAACCCACACGAATGGGTTTGCTGCGATTCACCCGCCCTGCCCTCGTCGCTCCTGGAAGCGGAAGTAAAACGCGCCCATCCGGGCGCGTTTTACTTCCGCTTCCAGGAGCGACGAGGGCAGGGCGGGTGAATCGCAGCAAACCCATTCGTGTGGGTTCACGGGGGCTTCTGGGTTCGCCATCATGGGCTTAGGGACTGTGGTGGCTCAGGGGTTAAGATGCTGGACTTGCCGGCTGGAAGGTCGGCAGGTCGAGACTCGAGTGCTGCAGGATGTAGTGAGCTCCCGCCTCTGTCCCAGATCCTGCCAACCTAGCCATCTGAAAGCAAGAAATTGCAAGTAGGCACCACTTCAGTGGGAAGGTAAAAAGTGTCCCACACGCTAGTCATGTCTGCCACATGTCCACAGAAACGTCTGCAGATGCACACCACGCTGGATCTTTGGCCATAAGCAAACGAGCACCGAACCCTAGAGTTGGATACGGCTGGCTTCCGAGCACGGGCCACCTTTGCTTTGACCTGGTTCTCCACAATAGATTCCGAAATCAGATGGGATTAATTTAGTTTAATTTAATTTTTACATTTTTATGCCGCCCACTCAGGTGAACCCGACTCAGGGCGGCGTACAGCAATTAAAGGTAAAGGTTTCCCTTGCTCGAAAGCCAGTTGTATCCGACTCTAGGGTGCAGTGCTCATCTCTGTTTCAAAGCCGAAGAGCCAACGCTGTCTGCTTCTGCAGACGTTTCCGTGGTCGTGTGGCAGGCATGACTAGACACCGGAGTGCACGGAACGCTGTTTACCTTCCCACCGAAGTGGTCCCTATTTATCTACTTGCAATTTCTTGCTTTCGAACTGCTAGGTTGGCAGGAGCTGGGATGAAGACGGATCAAACTGCTGACCTTCCGCTTCCCAGTCAGCGTCTTATCCACTTGAGCCACTGCAGTCCGGCAATTAAAAACATATAAAAACAGATTAAAAAACCCCAGGTCCCCCACCCACCTTACTACCCCCACCCCATTTAAAAAGAATAAAAGGGAATCGGAGGGATACAACAACACAGAGGGAGGGACACTAACTGGAGATAAGCCAACAGGCTGGGGCCGTATTCCCATTAAGGAACCCACACCTGCCCCACCAGACAGGTGTCTTCGGGGCAATAGGGCAATGGCCTCATATTTCTAACCCCCAAAGCTACAGAGCCATACAACTAGCTTCCGTTATTTCCTATTCCCGGTTCAATGTACTTTTGCCACCTCGGATGACGGCATCTCACACCAACCTCTTTCCGTTCTAGGTCCCGGAGTTGGAGAAGCTTGAAGACATTGCGCAAGAATTGAAAAGAGCGGCCGAGAAGTTAGAGAAACTGAGGCAGGAGTGATGCCTCTTTCGTAGTGGAAGATGTCCGGGGCCTCAGAAGGGAAGATGTTCCCCCCAGGACTCTTCCTTCCACACCCAATATCTCCATAGATAAGACAATTTCTCTCCAGCTTGGCTTTAGACTGTTAATGACGCTTTCGCTTGCTTTAAATTAAAAAACAAAATCCATCCACTGCACCAGCATTTATTTTTTAAAAGGGTGGCCCTCCCAGGCTCTTTGTTTACCCTCTATCAGTGGTTCCCAATGTGGGACCCAGGCCCCACAGGGGGGCTTCAATTCCCAGAAGTCTAAGTCAGTACATTGGCTGATCTGTGCTTTGGGGAATAGGCTTCGGCTTCTGGGAATTGAAGGTTGGGAAACGCTGCTCTCTGAATCCACACCAATGGGTTTACTGCGCGTCGGTGCAGTAAAACCCATTCATGTAGATTCACAGAGCAGTGTTTCCCAACCTTTGGTTCTTGGACTTCAATTCCCAGAATCCTAAGTGGCTGACCAATCCTTTGGGGAATTGACTGAGGCTTCTGGGAATTGAAGTCCAAAAAACCAAAGGTTGGGAAACGCTGGTCTAGATGTTCTGAGACCTTCCCAGAGCCAAACAACTTCTCCAAAGAAGCCAGGTGAATAATGGCCAGCCTCTAGGAGTGACAACCCTTCCCTTTCAAATAGGCTTGCATGCGCAAACACACTCTTTTAAAGCACCAAATAGACCCCCCTTTTCCAAACCAGATGTGGACTCCCAGGCGGAAGCCCTCTGTAGGTCCCACAAGATGCCAAGAAAAGGAAATTGGCCAAACTTAAGTTCTCGCCGGCGCATGCTTCTGACCAACAAATGAGCTGGAATTCTGTTATCTCCCTGTACATGGAGATTATTCTGTTCTTGTGCATCAGCCTGTCCAATCCCTGAGCAGAATTTTCCCACCATGAGAAGAGATGGTTGCTTATTTAGTTTCTCTGATGTGCCAAACCAAATCGAAATATGGCAGATCCTTTCCCTTAATCTCTGAAAGCCAAACGCTTTGTGCGCACCAGTCTGCAAATAAAGGTACACCTCCAACTCTCGGGAGTCAATGACTGCTAGTGGCACTCAATTAGAACAAGATTGTAATGCCGACCTGCCTCTCCATGCTCCTCAACATTTGGGTTTTGGGACTTCAATTCCCAGAAGCCTAAGTCAATCCCCTAAAGCACTGATCAGCCAATGGACTGACTTAGGCTTCTGGGAATTGGAGTCCAAAACCCAAAGGTTAGGGACCATGGCTCTAGGCTCTTTACCTTCCTTCCAAAAAATGTGTTGGAACTTTCTTCAAAATGCATTTTCTTAAGGTTCAGTGCAAGACCAGAAACCCTCCACACTTTCCCCATTCCGCGCACATTTTCTGGGTGCTTTGAACCTTCAGCCCCTTCCCCATTTGCTACCTCAACTGTTCAGAATTAAATCTTTGCCCTCTTCTTTGGGTATCAGTGGTGGGGGTGCAGTTTCTGGAAGCCACCTCTGTGGCATTGGTGTGTGTGTGTATGGCTTTGTTTACCTGCGTGCGTTATGTTGTCATTTTTGTGAACGGTGCAGGTTTGGCTTTTAATTTTGAACATGGGCTTAATGCAATAAAAGAGACGCCTGGGAAGCCTGGTGTGAAAAATTGAGACTGCTTTGCGTTTCAGATTGGGAAGTGTTTTTTTTTAATGACATTTTTCCTGTTGTCACATACATGTTTCAAGATAGACCAGTAAATGAGCCAATGGATTCTGTATCTCTCCACATTCACACAGCATGCTGTTGTCCGCCAGCCGCCCCCACTTGAGCCTGTTGGTCTCGCATTTCGGGACTCTGACCCTCAGCCTATTCAGGGTCCTCCATGTGACGTAGGGGAGGTTTTGAGTTCCTCAGCCATCTCCTCCTTTCATGTGGTTCCTTATGCAGTGAGCTCCTTCCTCCAGAATGGTGGCTGTTTCCAGAGGAAGTGATGCGCGTTAATTTTAGGGGACACTGGAGAAACTGGAACATGGAATACGTTCCCTGCAGCTGCCCTTTTTATAGAGCCATCCAAGTTCATATCTCTGCTGCTCTGCAAGTATCCTGGCCGGTCAAGCAACACATGCACCCACTGGCTGCTATCTTGATGAAAGACCCACCTTCACCCACAACACTGCCAGGTTTTGCGCCACAGCATGTAAGATCAGAAGAACATTCCTGGCAGGACCTTCAACCAAATAAACTACTAGCGCTGCAGAATAAGCTTAGTAATAGCTGTAACTTTATTGCTCTATGCCCATGATGGCAAACCTTGGCACTCCAAATGTTCTTGGACTTCAATTCCCAGAAGCCCCCGTGAATCCACATGAATGGGTTTACTGCGATTCATCTGGCCCACGCCGCCCCTGGAAGCCGAAGTAAAACACGCCCATACAGAGGAAGGGTTAACCCGGAAGAGTCAATCATACGGGCGCATTTTACTTCCGCTTCCAGGAAGTGACGAGGTCTGGATAGATTCACGGGGGCTTCTGGGAAATGAAGTCCAAGAACATCTGGAGTGTCAAGGTTCATCATCACGGATCTATGCACTAATTTGACTACTCCTCGACTCTGAGCAAAAATGCTCCTTTCTACGACCATCCTTTTAACTTCTGTATCTTGATGTATTTCAAGTACCCCCATTTCCACTTCTGTTCCCTTTGCTGGTCTTGGACCGTGATAAAGATTTGATTTGAGTTTCTGGGGGAAATCTGGCACGGATCTTCATGTCCTGCCCTTCTCTCCAAGAACCCCTTTTGCAACACCAGTTGCTGGAACCTACATCATTCCCAACCGACTCTGTGAAAGCTGGTTGATCCTCAGTCGGCACTGCGACGAAGTACACGTGTCCCCCCAACACAAGAAGAGTTTTGACATTGGTTTTAAAACTGTAATAATAATGACATTAATACAAAAGACACACAGAAATCCACCACTTTTAGTCTAAACTGTTTCAGCGAGAGACCTACATAATACAATAAACACAAAGAGGCAGAAAGACGGAACTAAATCACAACATGGATTAAAATAACAGGACATGGGGATGGGGGGGGGGAGACTCACACGGTAGCTTCAACACATCCAAGCAATGTAGAAGAAACTCTCCAAGATAGGGCGAGGGACTCAAAACTTGTATGCACTGTGCAATAGAGGCTGTGTATGTTTTTAATAAAGCAGCAAGTCAACTATTACAGGCTGTAGGGCAGTGATGGCGAACCTTGGCACTCCAGCTGTTCTTGGACTTCAATTCCAAGAAGCCCGAGTCCTTGTGAATCCACACGGATGGGTTTACTACGTGTCTGTGCAGTAAACTCATTCGTGTGGATTCACAGGGACTTGGGCTTCTGGGAATTGAAGTCCAAGAACACCTGTTGTGCCAAGGTTCACCATCATGGCTGTAGGGGATTCTCCATAGCTTCAAATGCCATCTTGTCAAACAATGGCAGAATCACCCACATCTCTGTTGCGGTCACGTCACAGCCTCTAGAAATCCCCCTTTTTCAAACTCGGCTCCTTTCAGAAGTTTTTAAACCAACCTGTCTAAACTCTCTTTCTTCTTTGGAGTTCACCTGTTCTCAATACAAACCTTCCTTTAGCTTAAAAAGGACAGAAAATCAGCCTCAGAAAGAAGACCTCAAGACATTTGAGAATGAGACGTATGGAAGGAAGGCCATCTCAAATCACCTACAATGTAAGATCTAGTGCTCAGGGGCGAAGGATGCTGTGAAATGAACCCTAACTTTGAGTCAAAGTCCCTACCAAAGATCAGCGCCCATATTGGAAAGAAATACATAGCAACCCTTTGGCAGTAGACGATGGCTGTCCCGGCTCTGATGTTCCGTTCAACCAGACTCCAGCTGCCAATGTTGAGGTAAAGACGTGGCTTAGCTTAAGTGGGGTAAGGCAAGATTGGGGTCAGTGACACAGAATTACAAACCTACAGGATGCTCCTATCACACTGATGGAGAACCTTAGCACTCCAGGTATTCTTGGACTTCAATTCCCAGAAGCCCAAGTCCCTGTGAATTCACATGAATAGGTTTACTGTGTGCGTACGTGCAGTAAACCCATTTGTGTGGATTCACAGGGACTTGGGCTTCTGGGAATTGAAGTCCAAGAACACGCACAGTAAACCCATTTGTGTGGATTCACAGGACTTGGGCTTTTGGGAACTGAAGTCCAAGAACACGCGCAGTAAACCCATTCGTGTGGACTCAGAGATGTGGGCTTCTGGGAACTGAGGTCCAAGAACACATGGAGTGAGAAGGTTTGCCATCGCAGTCCTATCAGAAGCGAAAAAGCAGATTTAGCAAGCAGCCGCTACGTTTTCTCCAAATATACATGTTTTATGCTCAAAAGTAAACTTTTTTTGAAAGGGCAGATAATATGAGAACTTTGGAAAACAGACAGAAAGAAAGACGACGGATGGCAAGGAAGTGGGAACGGGGCCTGGGAGCTTCGCTCTGCCGGTCATCATAGCCGCTGCTCCATATGGCCCTTATATATAAATAAGGGAGGTCAACCTCATAGGGAGGAGGCAATTGATACAGAAACCACAGCCAGCTGCCAAGGGATGGAGGCTTCTTTCAGAACCACCGCGTTCCTTTGGGTCGGCCTCCTAGCGACCAAGTTTGATCACGATGTCGTCGTACTCCTCCTGCCGAAGGAAAAATGTGGGACCCGTTTTACTTCCATGTGGCTATTTGTCGCCCTAAGGAGGCAGATCATCTGAACCTTGTCACAGTGTCATTCCCACAATCTACCACAAACACCGAAAGAGCCCTGGTAGCGCAGTTGCTAAACAGCTGCACTGTTCGATCCTGACGGGGCTCAAGGTTAACTCAGCCTTCCACCCTTCCAAGGTCAGTAAAAAGAGTCCCCAGCATGTTGGGGGCAAAATGCTAATTACCCGTAATTGCCACCCAGTGTGGGCTAAGCCCTATGGAGCAATATGTAATGTGTGATTGCTATTTGCCACAAAAGGGTTAGGACTATGGTGGCTTAGTGGTTAAGACGCTGAACTTGATGAATGGAAGGTCGGAAGGTCAGTAGTTCGAGACCTGAGTGCTGCATGACAGAGTGAGCTCCCATCTTTGTCCCAGCTCCTGCCAACCTAACAATTCAAAAGCAAGAAATTGCAAGTAGATAAATAGGGACCACTTTGGTGGGAAAGGTAAACAGCGTTCCGTGCACTCTGGTGTCGAGGCATGCCTGCTGCATGTCCACGGAAACTACTGGCTCTCAGGGATGAGCACTGAACCCTACAGTCGGATACGACAGGCTTCCGAGCAAGGGCAAAGCAAACTTTACAAAAGGGTTACATCCCTGTACATGATGTGGTCAGGAGTACTGGGCCGGGATAAAACTCACCTCACTATTGCTGTCCAGGCTCTCGTCCGAGTCCCAGTCCGGCTCCTCTGAGCCAAACTGCCGTAGGAGCTGAGGGATCTTTTGGTCAGGCCGATGCAAGGCGCTGTACAGGGGCGTGTAGCCGACATACATGCGAGCTTCCGGGTCGGCTCCAGCACTCAGGAGGCATTCCACCACATCAGGGTTCTGCGACTCCACGGCCAAGTGAAGGGGGCTCCGGCCACAGCTCAGTTCCTGTCAAACAGCACGGAAGGCAAAGTTGGGAGAGGAGAAGAAACAGCACAACCCAGTAGCTACGAGTTCCACAGGTGTGCTGTGGTTGTGATGTCCACTCTAAGAGGGAAATGCGAGTGAGCTATAGTTTACTTTTAACTAAGATGGCCTGGTACAGCCCTGCTTGAGTGAAACAGAAAAGAGCACGGAGTGAGGGATATAGGGCACAGATACAACTTCTTGGAAAACCTAGGACCATGATGGTGAACCCTGGCACTCCAGGTGTTCTTGGACTTCAATTCCCAGAAGCCCAAGTCTCTGTGAATCCACAGGAATGGGTTTACTGCACATTCGTGTGGATTCACAGACTTGGGCTTCTGAGAATTGAAGTCAAAGAACAGCTGGAGTGCCAAGGTTCACCATCATTGTTCTAGGATGTTTTCTTTGTTTAATTTTCCCCCTAAGTCTCATGGCCATTAAGTAATTTGGAAACACTTAAAAAGAAGAACCAGTCTGACCAGGTTATCCGGCTATGGCCATAGAGTACACCCTTACTGCCAACGACGCAATGCTGATCGTCAGGTGGGGGTTAACTAACCTGAACACCCTGATGACTAGCGGCTTATGGTGGGGAAAGGTGATGGTCCCCAAGTGGATGAAATCCCACTTGAATCCATCTGTATGGAGGGCAGCAGCTTCATCCATCCTGGCCTGGGGATGATGATGAGGACTTTGGGTGCCAAAAGGGCTCACGATCAGAGAGTGACTTGCGGAACTGGATCAGTGGTACTATGGGGGTCATGCTGTGATGCGGAAGGCAAATGGAAGGCTACTCAATTATATGACCCCCAGGACAATCTTCATGGCTGATTGCCATGAGAGCCAGTATTCAGAACTGGAAACTCCACTCAAAAGAAAAACAAAAAGACAGAACCAGGAAGTATCATTCCAGGTTTTTGGGACAGGAAAATTCAACATTCTGCATTCATTTAAATCAAAATTATTTTTACTAAAAATAATGCAATTTGTTTCAGGTTTTTGTGACCTCTGGCAAAGATGTTGCAAATTTAAAACGAGAATATAGTTACATACTATGAATGGGAGAGATGGAAAGAAATTATGCTAAGTGATGCATGCCACACATGCAGCATCATGCAGAATAATTGCACACATCAGTTTCATCACCACCACTTCCAGAACTAACCGGTTTGTTGAGGTCGGATCCTGCAGAGATTAAGAGGCTGACCATGTTCATGTCCTTCCGCAAGACAGCCACATGCAGAGGAGTGTACCCTACAGGAAAATAGACAAGACAGGTAGTTTTGTGAAGGACAATCCAGATGGCCATGCAGAAAACCCATCTCCTTTTTAAAAAACACCCACATAAATTCACTTCAAGTGCAATTGCTACTTTTTGCATATGGAAATTCCAGGTGAACATATTAGAACAGGGACTCTCAACCTACAGCCCGCAGGCCAAATCTGGCCCACAGCACCATTTCATGTGGCATGCCGCCTTTACTCCCGGTGCCGCCGGACGCGGTGGAAACAGCCGCATCCACATTTACAGCTGTTGTAAACACATTAACAACAGCCGCAGACGCATTATATGGCAGCATTTACGATGGGGGGAACCACCAGTCCGGCCTGCTCAGCTGTCTGAGGCAGCGTGACCCGGCCTGCGGCTTGAAAAGGTTGAGAACCTCTGCATTAGAGATTAAATGCATTTGCGCATGACTAAGCTGAAGTTCATTTCAATGACCACATTTAGGTTTTCCTCGAAATTCAAGATCTGTAGCAAGCACAGTTATAAATGGAGTTGGCAAAATAATAGATCAGAATATGTTGGACAGAAAACATTCCGCTATAGGTAGAAGCCTATCCACCACTTTCTCAACTCCATGCCAATGTCTTAACCTTAAACATTTAGAACATTATCAAGGAACTGCAGAATAAACTCACCCAAATGTGCCTTCATTATGGCAGTTTCAGGTCTGGCCTAGACACAGAAGAAGAAGAACATTATCCATATTTAGAATATTTTCACCCACAAACCCCAATAGTTTCTTTATCAGAGACTTCTCCAGGCTAGCCTAACCATATGATGGGAGATACGGAAGCGGGTCGGAAAAGATACCATCGTAATTGTTGCAGTCCAGTTGGGCCTTGAAGCTGCTCCCTTCACAGGGCCTTTGCATCACACCCAACAGCTGTTGGGCGCATGCCCGCTGACCTTCTCGGCATGCCAGGTGCAGTGGGGTATGGCCTCCCTTCTCCTGGATGCAAAGGCCTGCTCCAGCACAGACTAGCTTGCTGACAAAATCAGAGGCCCCAAGGATGACGGCGATGTGGAGGGCTGTCTGGGAAGAGAGAAGAGGGAAGCCTTGAGCTCAGAAGTGGACGTTCTCTGCCTGCAGTATCTGGACAGCACCGAAATCTTGGCTGGAGACCCGTCTCTAATTATCTTTAATTTCAAAAGGGAAACAAATGACATCTAGAAATGAGCCTTTGTAAGCAGAGTACTACTCTAGAAGTAATAAGCCCTGCGCCTTAGAAACTCGTCTTGTTAGCTGGAAGGTCAGCAAGTCAGCAGTTCAAGACCCGAGTACTGCCATGATGGAATGAGCGCCCGTCTCTGTCCCAACTCCTGCCAACCTAGCAGTTTGGAAGCAAGAAATTGCATGTAGATAAATAGGGAGTTCGGTGGGAAAAAGATATTGGGGACATGAAAGGAGCCTCATTCAGAAGTCCCCCTACGAAGAGTTTCTCCAGCAAAAATCCTTTCAACCCAGAAAGTACCTTTGTGTGCTTCTGACAAGATTAAAAAAAAACTTATTTGTTACATTTTAGGTCACACAAACATCATCCACAGCCTTCCTTGCTATTTTGTTTGGTATTTTACTATTTCTGCTCTTCATTCCTATAGTTTTAAAGCTTGTTTTAGCATTGGCAATTTCACGTATATGCTACCCCATAGCACTTAGTGCACTCTTTCAGAGGTTCACAAGTTAGTTGGCATTTTGCCCCCAACACACTGGGTACTCATTTAACTGACCTCAGAAGGATGGAAGGCTAAGTCAACCTTGATCCCCCACCAAGGTCGAACTCACAACATTTTGGCTGCAGCACAGACGTTTAACCACTATACCACTAGGGCTTCCTTTCTCTCTAGACATTATCCTTCTTGGGACATTTCTTTTCTTCCTGTTGTACAACATTTCAAACTTTAAACTGAAAATCAAGTCAAACATGTTTAATTTACTTAAGTTATATTGTAATTTTACAATTTATTCAGCAAAGCAGCCATTTGACAGGTTATTTTCTCAGTTCTGTTTTATGATGAAGGCCTCAGCAGCCCCTGCTTTATTACTTGAAATCTTCAGAAAATTAGGGTTCAAAGGAAGGGAAATACATCTCAATCTAACCTGTCCCAGGTCATTCTGGATATCCAGGTAATCTGTTCCTTGGGTGTACTGCAGGATAGACTCCAGAAAAGCCTCGTGTTCATGGATGACAGCCAAGTGAAGCGCTCTGGAAGCAACAGGAAAGAACAAAGTCTGAGAAGCAGATCTCAAAAGTCCTCAACGCAAGTAGCTTATACAGTAAACAGGAAATGGAAAAGTAGAGCAAGAAGCTGTGATATCCCATCACATTGCTGCTGTCCCCCTTTTCAACACAGCCCTTCTTGAACAAAATATTCTTAGTTAAGAACACCATGTCCACACATTTAAAACAATTTTGCAGTTTTGTCAGTACGTGTTTCCTTAGAATTAAGTACTACATGTTCAAAAGAAGGTTGCTCATATAATAGCGCATAGAACTGTATCTTAAACTCCTTTTCTCAATATAATTTCAAGGATGGAGAGAAGCTCAGTATCTCTAAAAGACAAGATCTTTAGCACTTAAGTGACACATTCTAAGGTTTTCTCCCAGCCCAAAAATGCAGGAAATAATTTAAACTGAACTCAAACCAGTTCAAATTGAATGTGCCAATGATGTTTGAAAGAACCCACAATGGACTTTCTCTCAATACATCTCAAAAACCCTGACATCGGTGTATAAATACTAGTCAGGCAAGAAATAATCCTGTTTACAGACAAAAGAGCCAGCGCTGTCTTGCGTCTGCAGACGTTTCCGTGGTCATATGGCAGGCAGGACTAGACGCCGGAGCACATGAAACACTGTTCCCTTTCCCACCGAAGAGGTAACTATTTATCCACTTGCAATATCTTGCTTTCGAACTGCTAGGTTGGCAGGAGTGGGAAAGATGACAGGCGCTCACTCTGTTGTGTAGCATTTGTGTCTTGAACTCCCGACTTGTCGACCTTCCAGTCGTCAAGATCAGCGTCTTAACCACTAAGCCACTACAGACCCCGGTTTTATTACAAAACATCAAAACAGGAAAAGCAAGCTAGGAGCCACTCTTTCAAATGCTGTGACTAGAAAGTGGTTACAGGTGCCCATGATGTCACTCCTGGGAGGCCTCTGCATATGTAGGACGTCGTTTTGCGGGGATCACCAAAGCTGAGCGAGAAGGCACCCAACACACAAGGTTGCCATGCTCCACCACCCAAGTATTGGCACCCCACGCAAACAAGGCAACCACACTGTCAGTAAGCCATGCGGTTCCCCAAGCTGGTTCAAATTCTCCAAGAATTCTTCATTTTCCTTCTGACACCACTTCCCACTTTCCATCTTCAGAGACTTCCTAGATCAGGAGTTCTTAACCTTTTTAAGCCGGGGGCCATTGGGTCACGCTCTCTCAGACAGCTTCAGGGGGCCCAGAAAGCCATTCTGCCCTACCTCCACCACATCCAAAAGAAAAAGAAAAATAACACCGTTAAGGCCAATAACGAAGTCTGTATTTATTCTTGGGAAATAATTCACTTGATGCAGTATATACGTTTTCCCATAGGAAAATGTCAGTTGATACACATGGTTGTAAAAATAATTATTTCATAGATATTTATTATTATTCTTAGCAATAGACAAGTTTCATTGAGAAATGAAAATAGTTGATTCACTGTATCCGTTTTCCAAAAGTTAAATAAACAGTTCACAAGAAATCGTGGAATTCTATATAAAATATAGGTGGCTTGGTTGACTGCAGTTTGTCTATAATGACACTTCTCTTAAACTTGGCTAGTAGAATATGCAATTTATTTGTGATAACACTTTGCTTTAACTTCGAACCAGTTCCGGTATACGGTTTTCAAAACTCTTCATCAGGAAGATTAATATATATCTACAATAAACACGAAAATTTAACGTCATTTCCAACGCGGACATACATAATAAAAACACTCATAATGCATACAAAGAGTAGTGCGTGTTACTTGTAATGTTCATGGTGCGGCTCCTAGAATTTATTCCAAGAATAAATACAGACTTTATTGGCCTAACGGTGTTATTTTTGTTTCTTTTGGATTGCAACCGTCAGCCCCATATTTCTTGCTACCTCCAGCGCATGGTGTGGTGGGGGCCCACATGAAATGGTGCTGTGGGCCGGCACCTGACCCACAGGCCAGAGGTTGAGAATCCATGTCCTAGATAAGAGTCCTTTCCACCATGGACCCACTGTTGGCCTCACGGGTACCTACGTGTCCCCATCTTCGGTCACGAAGCCCAGGACGTGGTGCAACCACGCTTCAGGGGCCACGGCGGCCACCGCCGGCCCCTTCTCCAGGGCCACGGCCCCCACGCCATCCACGATGCCCCCCAGGTCCTCGTCGTCCCTCAAGGAGTCCCCCAGGGCCGAGTCCAGGCGCTCCAGCTCCTCCTGCAGGGGCTTCTGGGGGCCACAGCCAGGGGCCACCGGTGGGGCCCCACCCTCCAAGCTGCCGTGCCCCCCGGCCACCCCCAGCCCGCCTTCTTCCTGCAACTGGTCCAGCTGGGCCTCGCTGAGGGATCCCAGGCCGCTGTCACACCAGTCGTCGCCCTCTGACCCGGCTTCCACCCGCTTGGGTTCCCTGGTGGGCCCGCTGCTGGGGGCGGCCCCCGCCATCACGGAGGCCATGGCTCCTCAAGGCCCACCCGCTCGCCCCACCACACACAGCCCCGTGAGGGCCTCAAGCCCATAAGGGGAGGCAGCCCAGGAAAAAGCGCCCCCGGGTCCCCCGCGGAGCCTCACGGCGATGCTCCGGCCACAGCCGCCATCATCGGAGGGGGTTTTGAGCAACCTGGGGAATCCCCAGCACCAGCGGCGGCGCAGCAGCGCCAGGGGCACGCCGGGAGTCGTAGTTCTCTCGGGGAGGGGGGGCGCAGGGCACGCTGGGAAATGGGGTCCCGTCGCGCCCACATCCGGGCACTTCTAGTCTGGCTTCATTTTAAAAAAAAAACGGCCGTTTTTTAGGCCGCCATTTTATTTCGGGTTTAAAATGCGCTCCTGTTCTAGTTTCATTTTGCTTTATATTTTTGCTTATTGGTGCTTTTTATTTGACGTCCTATTTCCCTCACCATTTTTTCCCCTCAAGCAAAATTGGCCTTTTATTTATTTATTTATTAGGGGAAGGGAGAAGAACGTCAAATGAAAAGCACCAATAAATATAATTAATTACTTTTATTTCTTGGTGCTTTTTATTTGAGGTCCTATTCCCCTCACCATTTTCCCCCTCAAGCAAATTGGCATTTTATTTATTTATTTATTAGGGGAAGGGAGAAGGACGTCAAATGAAAAGCACCAATAAATATAATTACTGTACTTTTATTTGTTGGTGCTTTTTATTTGACGTCCTACTCAACTCACCATTTTTCCCCTCAAGCAAATTGTCCCTTTATTAAATGAAGGGAGGACGTCAAAATAAAAAGCAGCAATAAACGTAATTATTTAATTACTTTTGTTTATTGGCGCCTTCTATTTGACGTTATTCTTCCTCACCTTTCCTCAAGCAAATTGGCCTTTTATTTATTAGGAGAGAAGGACGTCAAATAAAAAGCACCAATAAATAAAATTAATTATATTAAAATCCCGCCTTTCTGGGATATTTTTCCAAATTCTGGACGGTTTAAAAGATTTTTTTTAAAAAAACTTTACAATAGAAGATTTGACGTAAAGAATAAAGGCACTAAATGAAAAATAGCAACAAATTGATTTTTACCTCACGCATCTGTACATGTTAGCTTTTGGAGCGTTTGGGAAATAAGTGAGGAGCACGTGCACTCATTTTAGTCGAAAAATATAAATATAAAATAGGATTCTAGTCAGAAAATATAAATATAAAAATATTTTTGTGTGTGCGTGAATTATTTCGCTGTAAATAAATCAACCCAACAAGTTCAAATGAAGTTCGGTTATTTCACAACCAGAAGCGCAAGGTACGCTGGGAAAGCGAGTTTTCCTTTCGTCCCCTCCAACCGCCTCTTTGAGCGGTTGATGTTTTGAAGCAGACGTTCCTGAAGTCAGGGACCGCGGTGCATTTGGGGAACCCGAAGGGGTTCATGGGGGTTGTAGTTTTCCTGTCAGGGTGACGAGCGACTGAAGCTGGGGAGTTATTTGACAGCTTTCGCCGGGACTCCTTTGAGGACCGACCGGCGTCGGGGTGGGGCAGGTGGGCCACTCGATGGCCAACCGGGAAGGTAAGTAGGCCTCTCTGAGGGCTTTTGAGGCGCGAGGCGAGGGGTAGGAAGGCCAAGGAGGCCTTGATCCCCCCCCCCTCGGCCTAGCGCTGAGGTAACTAACGCTTCACTCCCCCTCTTTGTTATTGGTGTTTTCTGTCATAGAGGCCGGAGCCGAGCCTGCCGCCGAGGCTGCTGCCGGCACTGAAGCCGAAGCCGCCATCCCAGCCGAGAGGGAGTCAAGGTCGGGCTCCTCGGTGAGAAGCGAGTCGGGGGGAAATAGTGATTTAGTGATTTAAGTTTGAATCCTGTGTCACCCATTGAACTGGTGGGTCGCCCTAGGCCCCTTGATGGCGAACCTTGGCACTCCAGATGTTCTTAGACTTCAATTCCCAGAAGCCCCTCGTGAATCCACACAAATCGGTTTACTGCAATTCATCCGGCCCACGCCGCCTTCGTCGCTCCCGGAAGCGGAAGTAAAAGGCTCTTCCGGGTTAACCCTTCCTCCATACGGGCGCGCTTTACTTCCACTTCCGGGAGCGACAAGGGCAGCGTGGGCCGATGAATCGCAGTAAACCCCTTTGTGTGGATTCACGGGAGCTTGAAGCCTAAGAACATCTGGAGTGCCAAGGTTTGCCATCACGGCGGCCATGGGCAGTTAAACAACAGAGGAAGAACACAAACGCCAAATACAACTCCACAGAAAAGACTTAAATATAAATATAAGCTGACAAGGGGCAAAAGCATAAAATCAATCCATGAGTGGCAGTTGGAACCAAAACTAATTTCAATAAACTTTTCCTTCTCAATAGTTGATTATGTTGATTTCACTCCCCAATAAAGTAGGTGATAGTGGCTGCTGAGCATTATTACTGGTGGCAAACAAAATTATAATTTTCAAATGTGTGTCATTTTAGCAAAAAGTAGGGATAGGGATGGGTCAGTTGTTGCCAGTAAGAGCAATAAAAAGTAGGTCTCAATTCTATTCAATTTATCCAATTTATATTTATTCAATTTACTATTTGTATTATTATATTGTTATAATTGTACATATATTAATTTTTTGTTGTAATTATACTTATATTATTGTGTTGTAAGCCGCTCTGAGTCGGCCTTTTTGCCTGAGTAGAGCAGGGTATAAATCCAATAAACATAAACAAACATAAACATAGGTCTCAGGTTGGTTTTGCTCACTAAGTTCCCCTTTTTCATTTTTGTTTTCTTAAGGATTCAGATGAAGAACGTGGAGCTTCTGGTGAAACCGAAAGTAGGTGTTTAACTTGGGATGTTCTTATGTTTATGGGAAGTTTTGGAGTGCAACTCTTAATTTAATAATATAGGAAGAACCTGGTACTGTATTTGTAGCTGCAGTTGACACCTTATGGCAGGAGTTCTCAACCTTTGTAAGCCGTGAGCCGCGTCACGCTCCCTCAGACAGCTTCAGGGGCCGGACAGTCATTTTGCCCTGCATGCCACACATGGCACTTTCTGATGTGGCAGAGGAGGTGGGGCCACATGAAATGGTGTCATGCGCCACATCCAGTCCCCGGGCCATAGGTTGAGAACCCCTGCCTTAGGGTAAAGGTTGCGTTGCTCGAAAGCCAGTCGTATGTGACTCTAGGGTTCAATGCTCATCTCTGTTTATAGCCAAAGAGCCAGCGCTGTCTGCATCTGCAGACGTTTCTGTGAACATGTGGCAGACATGAGCTATTTATTTACTTGCAATTTCTTGTTTTCGAACTGCTAGGTTGGCAGGAGCTGGGACAGAGACGGGAGCTCACTCTGTCAAGCAGTACCTGGGAATTGAACTCCGACCTTCCAATCATCGAGTTCAACGTCTTAACCACTTGAGCCGCCACAGTCCTATGTCGATGCCTTACATAGATCGTTATTGACATAAATAATTTGTGGTTAGTGTAGCTGAAAAGTTATTCTTTTCTAGAAGTAAGACATCCCTGACTTGGAATATGTAGGTTGCCAGTTATAGTTTCTCACTTGCAAAGCGGACCTGAGAGACTGGTGTGGCACGTTTGGTGTTTGACTGTTAAAAAAATCATTTGGAGTTGTTTTGTTGTCATTTAAAGAGCAACATGCTTTAGGCAGACTGAGTAATGTGAGATCCACTTATTCAGAAAGACATAGAAATCCACTTTACTTTTCTATCCCCATAATAGGGAAGAAAGTCTCCTGTCTGTGTTGATAAGTCTATTTCTATTGTTATGATAAGTTTTGTTAACTTCAGAATCTGTACAGTTCATATTGGATTATTGGCAAGGTCAGATAGTATGTTTTGAACAACAGAAAATGTTTTTTTCAGGCTGAGGCTCAAAATGGGATGGGGAATTCTAAAGATCTCAAGAGACCCATTGTAGTTAGTTTTAAAGATGTCTCTCTCTCTTTCCAGTGGATTTTTTACGAAACCTCTTGTCCCGGACTCTGAACTTGGGCAGTGAAAAGCCTGAGAAGGTGCTGGATGAGTTGACATTGGAAGGCGTGAGCAAGTTCATGCTTAGCGAAAAATGTAAGTTAGTTCTTCTTCCATAGGTATACTTGGATTTGGGTTGGAACTCATATTGCTGTATCCTATTCTTTTAGTTCCTTCTGCTCACCAGTCTTTGAAGCAGGCACCCACTAATGAGATGCAGTAGTGCTAGCAAGAAATTAAAACATGCTTTGTTGAGCAAATTTAATTAAACATTGAATTAATGACAAGCTTAGTATTTGTATGACAGCTTAATGTGTTTATATTACTGCTGCTCTCTAAAGAAAAAAAATCCCTTCTCATTCCTACTTAGTGCAGTTCTGTGGCATTTGAGTGGTGAAAGATAGAGCAGCATCTACCTGTTTGGTGGGGAACCTGCGACGTTGAGGGGGAGCCTGGGTTTCTGGGAATTGAAGTCCAAGAACACCTGAAGGACTAGCCCCGTGAGGGTGAACTTTGGCACTCCAGGTGTTCTTGGACTTCAATTCCCAGAAGCCCAGGCTCCCCTCAAGGCTGCACACAACATGGCTATAAAATAACATAATGGGAGGAAAAGTATGAGGTTGTGTCATCTCTTGATGTCATGGGTAAGAGATTGAAAAATGCAACTGTTTTTCCCCACTTACAGGCAAGAGGATAATATGTATGGTTGGAGCAGGAATTTCAACTGGTGAGTGTCAAAAGGGCTTGTTGACCATTTGCTGACACTCCTTTTATTTTAGTCAAAAGGAAGTGATTCTGTAGACCAGGGGTTCTTAATCTTTTCAAGCCGAGTCACACTCCCTCAGACAGCTTCGGGGGCCGGATGGCCATTTTGCCCTGCCTGCCACACATGGCACTTCTAGGTGTGGCAGAGGCGGTGGGGGGCCACATGAAATGGTGTCATGAGCTGCATCTGGCCCTTAGGCTGTAGATTGAGAACCCCTGCTGTAGATTGTTATTCTGTTTTACATAATCTTCTGGAAGTCACCTATTCCTATTTAATTGTGATTTTTTTTTAAATGACAAATTAGGCAAGGCCATTCAAGGACTATTAACCTTATCTACCAGGTCTGTTGGTAGTAAAGGTTAATAGTAAGGTTTTTGTTCAATTTCATCTCTCCTTGCTCCAGTGTGAATTAGGCTTGGAACGAATAGCAAGCCTCAAATATTCACTTCCCAGCTTATCCAGCAATGGGTTATCAATGTATAAAGCAGGGTTCCCAACCTTTTCAAGCCGGGGGCCAGGTCATGCTCTCTCAGTCAGCTTTGAAGGCCAGACGGCCCTTTTCCCACTCCTGCACAATTGGGGTGGCCATTTTGTCCCAATAGCTTCAAAAGGATGGTCATTTTGTTTATTGAACACCATTGGAGGGGTGGGGGCCACATGAAATGGCGCCGGGGGCTAGATCTGTCCCACAGGCAGATTGGGAACCACTGGTATAGATGTACCAGATGGAACCTATACAGGTTTCTTGGATATGTAATCTAGGGAAGGAATCTTTCAGCTGTTCCACACACTTGCTCTTTCTTGTTGTTTCCATTAATTAACAAAGTATCTCTGTGACATTCAGCTGCTGGGATCCCAGACTTCCGCTCACCAGGTACAGGACTGTACGCCAATCTGCAGCAATACCACTTACCATACCCTGAAGCCATCTTTGAGATCGGCTACTTCAAGGTACATACCATCCTCATGGGGGGAGGAGGGGCTGACATCTGGCTACACGGTAGTGTCAGCTGGATATGCTGGTGTCCATTTTCTTCACACAACCAACTCTGTTTCTCTGTCTTGAATTAGGAAAACCCAGAGCCATTTTTTGCTCTGGCTCGAGAGCTCTACCCAGGACAGTTCAAAGTAAGTTCCTTGTTTCTACTTGATAGGACTGCTGAGGGAAGAAGCTGGATATCAGCTATATTGGAAGGGTTTGAATATAGGGGCCAAGATTCAGAAGTTCCGTCAGCAGATTTTGCCAAGACTGTAACTTTTAACTTGTGTGCAGATTTTTCTTTTATAAAAATTTAAAAGTCTGTTGGAATGTTTGGTTGATTTTGACTTTCTCTCTCCCCACCATACTCTTTTAATGGTTTGATAAGGCACAATAACTTAGTGGTATAGGTACCTGGTTGCAGAGCCAGACGTTGGGTGTCTGACTCTAGGAGAAGAGCCAGCTCCTTTAGCCATGGGCAAGCTGCACTGTCCCAGGATGGCCCCCAGAAGAAGGAAATGATCAACCAGACCCCCACAGCCTCCAGACACCTGGATAGGATTCCAACTGCATCGGAGAGCCTGTAATGTGAAGAAACACAATAAAGAGAGTTCTACTTCCTCACATATCACTCACTATTCATGTATTCAAAAAGAAGAGAAGAAGTGTTGCAGGCCAAGAATCCCAAAGGTGGCCATGTACCGCCTTGCAGAAGTGTAACTAAAAATCCCAACCCTGTTGCTTGTTTCTGAGTGGGCCAAACTAACCCGAGGTTCTGTTACTTTCCAGCCCACCGTCTGTCACTACTTCATGCGCCTCCTAAAAGAGAAAGGCCTGCTGATGCGTTGTTATACCCAGGTAAGTCACACTCTCTCTTGTTTGCATAACAGAGCAGTTAATGTTCTGACCCCAGGGAACTGGGGTTTAAAAAAATATCACAGCATTTAGAGAGAAATCTCTGTGGTCTTTGTGGCATTTTCTAGAGAGCCTGTTGATGACTACCAGTGAGTGAAGAAGGAAAAGGACGGTCGAGGAGCAGTTATGCTCCAGTCAGAGATTTTCAGGAAATTAGTAAGAGGTGGTGGTGCTGGGAAATGTATAGGTAGGGGAACAGAAGTGGAATTTGGATGCAGAAAGATTGCCCATTCTTCATTTGAGAGAAGAGACTCTGGAACAAAGGGAGAAATGTTCAGGAATATGAGGCAGAGAAGTAGAAAAGGATCGAGTTAAAGTTGGTTAAATAGCAGAACAAAAACAACAGTAGAAAAAGAGCATATGCTGTGCTTGTTCTGCCTGTATTGCCTAAGACAAGGGTGACCAAACTATGGCCCATGAGCCGAAGCCGGCCCCTGACACCAATTCATCTGGCCCTTGCTGCTCCTGGAAGGTTCCAGGAATGGCAAAGGCTGGATGAATTGGGGTCGGGGGCCGGATCCAGCTTGGGGGCCATCGTTTGGGCAGCCCTGGTTCAAGCAGAGAAAATGGCAGCCTAAGAATCTATCTCATCCTGTTGCAAAACAGATTGCAAGGCAGATTTTACTTCCTCTTCTGGTGGGAGGAACCATGTGACTGGCCCACTGAACCACAACTGGCCAACGGTCCAAAAAGTTTGGGCACTCCTGGCCTAAGAGCATAATAGGCCAGAGTACTAGGCAGCAGCAAGAACATGCAGAGTAGGGGTGAATGTTGTATTGTGGGGAAAAACCTCAGCTAATGTTTGTGACCTTACGTACATCCTATGTTCTGGATTTACAAAGTGCAAAAACAGCTGTGGGAATTTCCTCACGTACACCGTCCCCTCTATCTGGTATTAAATAATTTGCAGTATGTCAGTGATAATAGTAGCTAGGGTGACTGATTTCCCATAGAAAGGTGAAAAAGCTTAATGTGTTTGTCTTCCAGAACATCGATACTTTGGAACGGGTGGCAGGTCTGGGTAACGAAGACTTGGTCGAAGCTCACGGCACCTTCTTTACCTCCCACTGCACCAGCAAGTTCTGCAAGAAGATGTACACCTTGGACTGGATGAAAGGTGAGGCTTTGGAAAGGGATGGATGGGGCTAACAGCATAAATTGAAGGAGGTGTGCAATAGAAACATATTTATCTTCAGAGAAATCCCGTTGTCCTTCTTGAGTATTCCTTCACATATAATAGTACAGAAGAAGCAGTATGACTGCCTGGTGATGACCAGTGACTGTGGGGTTGTGTCAGTGTCGCTGATGAGAGAGCAAAGTTACCTGTGATTTCACTGTTTTGTCGCACCGTTTACTTGTAGATAAAGCAGAAACGGGTAGCTGTGCTTGTTGGTGTTTGAGGGATGGTGGCTGGCAAAGCCAAAGAAGGGGCTGTTTGTCAACTGTGTTCAGTGGCAATTTATAGCAGTCTTGACGTCCACTTTTCTGTTTTCCTTTTAGAAAAGATCTTTTCAACCGACATTCCCAAGTGTGAAAAATGTCAGAGTATAGTGAAGCCAGGTAAGCGTCTCTTTTGCAAAGTCTGCTGGCCTTCAACTACTTGTCCCTCAGAATCAAAAACAGGGGTAGCTTTGCTGGCACAAAACAAATTCTGCATTCCTTACTGAGGTGATATCTTAACCAGAAAGGCACCACAAAATGTATGAAGGAACACACAAGCATATAAACCTCTAGCAGTACTCTTTAGCACATCTCTCATGCAATCCCTGAGCAAAAGGGTTAAGTCTGGTTTTTTCCCTCTTTACTTAGATATCGTGTTTTTTGGGGAAAATTTGCCCTCTCGTTTCTTCTCTCTGATGAAGTCAGTAAGTGCCTGAGTTGTTTGTCCTCATGGTCAGGGCTTTTGTAGCCTTGCTTGCACGTATATTCCTAAAAGTGTGGGGCCTCTCCATTCTTAAAATTTGCTCATTTCTAAAATGAGCACATATCTGATAAGGATTGGATCGGTACAGAATACGTTATAGTGTGATGATTAAGCTTGTTATACTCTTTAAAACATAGCTTGATAATATGGTGCCAGTTTATTGCAAGATAGATAAACCTGTATTGTCATTGTCCTGCACAGAACAACAAGATTGCAAGCCCCGGACAGTTTATAAAATACATGGCATTGTGTAGCTTACTGTATGTACTCGAGTATAAGCCGACCCGAATATAAGCTGAGGCACCTAATTTTGACCTGAAAACCCAGGAAAATAGATTGACCCGAGTATAAGCCGAGGGTAGGAAATACAGTGGCTGCTAGTGAGTTTCTATAATCAAAATACATGAAAATATGGTAAAACAAATTAAATTGTTGGCACATCTCAATCTGGCACGGTTCTGGGGCCCTCGTGGTCATTGACCTGAGTATAAGCCAAGTCCCCTTTTTGGGGCTCATTTTTTGAGCTAAAAAACGTGGCTTATACTAGAGTATGTACATTATTTAAAAACAATAGAACTGGCCTGTTGATATATTTTGTGTAAATGTAGAGAGGCTGTAAAACGTCCTACCCGTCATCAGTTTTACAGGGGAGGCTAGCAGTAAAGGGTCTTGACAAGAATTATATTTGCCTCTACACATGCAGCACCTTTGAAGTGCAACAGCCAGTGATATGGCTGGTTTGATTCTTTCATCCCAAGGGAAGCATTGGTCCCTACATTTAATCTGATCTCATTACAAGCCAGAACTCAGAGTGTATATAGAGCTGTGATGGTGAACCTTGGCATGCCAGGTGTTCTTAGACTTCAATTCCTAAAAGCCCAAGTCTCTGTGAATCCACACGAATGGGTTTACTGCACATACAGGAGCTTACAACCATAAGCTGTTTTAAAAATGATAATGAAACTAACCATTTTGTATCTTCAGAGATTTGTCTGGCTTGGCATAAATGATAGCTAGACAGAGGTGATGTATCTAAAGCAGGAGTCAGCAACTTTTTAAAGTTGGGGGCCAGGTCACGCTCCCTCAGACAGTTTGGGGGCGGACTGGTGCCCCCTCCCCGTCATAAGCACTGCCGTAAAACATGCTTATGACAGCCGTGGACGCGTTTACAGCTGTTTACGCTACTTCTGGCAGTGGGAGAGAGGGCGGTGGGCCAGGTGATTTGGCATGTGGGCTGGATTCGGCCCGTGGGCCATAGGCTCCCTACCCCTGATGATCTAAAGAATGCAGTCAGCCTCATGATATAATTTCAGAGAGTAAGGTGTGGAGAGGTGTAAAAATTAGGAATATGTATGTATTTCTTTGGTGCCTACAGTTGCTCATAGCAACCTTCTGTCTCTTTTCTCCACCTGCAGGATTTCCGCAATGCGGACTTGCTTATTATAATGGGCACCTCCCTTCAGGTCCAACCTTTTGCCTCACTGGTCAGCAGGTGGGTGAACCCCAACATCATAGGCAGGGTGATATTTGCTGTTAAGGCTTCAGCTTCCTCTTTCGTGCCTCTAAATTCTTTCCACCTTTAACCCTTCCAGAGTGCCCACAAATACACCACGGCTTCTCATCAATAAGGAGAAAACTGGAGAGGTGAGACCAGGTTTACTGTGTACTTCCATTGACATGTAGTGATTGACTGTTTTGAAGGAACAGCCATAGTTAGGAGCAGCATTGAAATTGTTGGTCTGAAGCAGGGGTGCCCAAACTACACCCTGTGGGCTGGATCTGGCCCCCTATGCCAATTCATCCGGCCCACACTGCCCTTGTCACTCCCGGACGTGGAAGTAAAACACAGAGAAAATGGCAGCCTAAAAATCTATCTCCTCCTGTTGCAAAACATTGCAAGGCGTGTTTTACTTCCACTTCTGGTGGGAGGAACCTCATGACCGGCCCGCTGAACCATGTGAACAGTCCGCTGAACCACGTGACCGGCCCATGGCCCGAAAAGCTTGGCCACCTCTGGTCTGAAGGCTAATCCAGTCAATTGGTTGATACTGTTAAAGATAAACAAATTGTTGATTTATTTCACTGCATTCACTGTTCCAGATGTTATTTCGGAGCAAAAAAGAGGTTTATCCTTACAATTTCCTTCTCATTGCAGAGTGACCCATTCATGTCTTTGATGGGTTTTGGCTGTGGGATGGACTTTGAGTCAGAAAAGGCATACCGGTAAGTAACCGGAGACTTGGAAGGGGGGCTGGCAGGTAGTGGGAAATAAAAAAAAACTAAGGTGTAGTTTTCAAAGTGGTAATCTGATATGTATGTGCAGACATATTCCTTGTCTGATAAACCAAGGATATCTCTATTCTGGGTCATGAGGTATTGAACACTGTATTTCTAAGGTAAATTTCAAGGGTCAGGAAAGGAGACTTGAAGTTGATTATACAGTACTGAAATTTATCACATAGATAATTATATTTTTTTTGAATAGTAGCCGTGTTAGTCTGTGTTTCAAGCATATGACAGAGTAAAGACTACAGTAGTTACTGTATATACTTGAGTATAAGCCAACCCAAATATAAGCCGAGGTACCTAATTTTGACCTGAAAACCCAGGAAAATAGATTGACCCAAGTATAAGCCAAGGGTGGAAAATGCAGCAGCTGCTAGTGAGTTTCAATAATCAAAATACATGAAAATATGGTAAAATTAATTAAAATGTTGGTGCATCTCCATCAGGTGCGGTTTTGGGTCCCTTGTGGTCGTTGACCCAAGTATAAGCCGGGCCCACTTTTGGGGGCTAAAAACGTGGCTTATACTCAAGTATATACAGTAGTCTTCAAAGTACCACGACATTTTTTGTTTTGTTTACTGTCTGATACAGATAATTGTGTATCTCCTAAGTCTTGGGATACAGCTTTGTAAGAGAGCTAGTGCAATCTAGCGGCAAAGATGCAGAATTTATTGAGATGAATTGGAAAATACAGCATGTTATCTTTTTGTCTTACCGTGTGTCTCCAGCATGAGCAGAAACAAGCTGACCTCTCTTGCGAGACTTGGCACGTTCGCTGAAGGATGTACATGAATTATTCGTGATACTAATAAGGGGCTGCGGTGGCTCAGTGGTTAAGAAGCTTGCTTTGTAAGCTGGAAGGCCAGCAAGTCGGCAGTTCAAGTCCAGGGTACTGCATGACAGTTTGAGCTCCCGCCTCTGTCCCAGCTCCTGCCAACCTAGCAGTTTGAAAGCAAGAAATTGCAAGAAGATAAATAGGGACCACTTTGGTGGGGAAAAGATCTCATTCGGGCACCCCCTGAGTGGAGTTTCTCTGGCAAAAATCCCTTTCAACCCAGAATAATTTCTGACGTGAAATTCTTATTATTATTATTACTTAGAAATGGTAAATCAATGTTCTTTTTTTGGGGGGGTGGGGGTGGGGGGGGTGTCTTCCACCTCTGTTGTAATGGTTTGCTCTGTCCGGAGTGCTGAACTCAAGGAAGACAAGCGAGATGGGTGTGTGATGAATGCCAGCAGCTCTGAACAGATCAGGGAAGCTGCTTTTATTGACCTTTTACTCCAGGGTATCCTACGCACAACCTATGCACGACCCCTGTTACAGAAGGCAGTCTACAAAGCATATTACTGGCTAGTTACATTTGCCAGTCTAAGAAGCTACTACGGGCCAAGGTTGCCCATAGGGAAAGGAATCAGCAGAACAGTGACTCACTGTTCTCGCCTAATCTGAACGACCTTGGAGACTTCCTGTGCTAGCTGGATAGAGGCTGTTTGCCTTGCCCAGCGCATCCTGCAGACGTGAGGGAGAGATAACATGTGCAGTTTGGGTTTCTATTGTGGCATATGTCCTACTCTGCTCTGGGCTCTCAGTCAGGGAAGATGGAGTCACTATTGCTACTATGACTATATGCCCATACCCAATGATCCTTTCCTGCGTAGCACGGTTGATCTCCGGCCAGTGTTCATGGCCCGCTGAACCATTCGGGAAAGGTGCTGGCCAATTGACGTGGGCAACCCACACACCTCATCTTTTCCCCATTTTTCAGGGATGTTGCATGGCTTGGAGATTGTGACGATGGCTGCCTGGCCTTAGCAGAACTGTTGGGATGGAAGGTAATGTCTGCTCTTAAGAGTTTTTAAGATACAGCATAGAAAAATCAGGAATTAACAGGCTGGCTTTGGTGTCTCGTTGCATCCTGGAAAGAACGATTTACCGTCTTTAATTTACTGTCTTTAATTGCGCTTTCATCTCTCTCTTGATGGCATCCACATTCATTTTCTCTTCTCACCTTAGAAAGAGCTGGAAGAACTGGTGGCGAGGGAGCACGCTGCCATCGATGGGAAGTCAGGGCAGGCTTTCGGAGATGGGGCCAGCGCATCCTATCATCCAGGAAAGGAAAAGCAGTAGAAGCCACCCCGGAAGAAGGAAAACTTTCCTCCTAACAAAGGAGAATGAAGAGACTAGACACAACCGAAGGTTCCTCCTTGTGGATGAATTAAAAAAAAAAATCACAGTGGCCACAGGATGAGTGATGCTTGCGGCTTGCAGACTTGTCTGACTTGATGTAACATCCTTAAAGAGACTCTGACAAGAGATTAGCCAAAGGCTTCTGCTTGACGGGTGTTAGGCATTGGGAAATCCAAGAGAATGTGATACGCTATGGAGTAAAGGTGTAGGAGGCCGATGTTCCTCCTCCTTCCCCCCATGTCTTTTCTACAGACTTTGGGAATGTTTGAAGTTTTAAAATGATCAGTGACGCTTGAATTGTCAGATTAACTTTTCCTTCTGATTTTGTTCCAGTTTTGTTCAAGTTGTTCTGTTAATGGCCAACTAATCTATGGGAAATAAAGCTCTAATGCAGGGGTTTGCAGCCTATGGCTCGTGGGCCAGACCTGGCCCGTGGCACCATTTCATGTGGCCCCCACCGCTAACGGAAGCAGAAGCGGACACATTTACGACAGCCGTAAATGCACCCGCAACTGGTGTAAATGCTGCCGTAAAACACATCTGCAGCTGTCGTAAGCGCGTTTAGGACAGCTGCAGGCTCGTTTTACGGCAGCATTTACAGCGGGGGAAACATCAGTCCAGCCCACAAAGCTGTCTGAGGGAGCATGATCCGGCCTACGGCATGAAAATTGGTTAGGATGCTGTAATTGGTTAGGATGCAGGGTGGATGAATAGCCAAAACCTGGCTTGGTCTTAATCCTTGCATTAGAAGCAGTTTATGTCTTTGGCAAATGCAGAGTAACTTTGTAGAGTTTGGGATGGAAGTTACTTGACCTGTCTTGAGATACCTGTATGAAAACAATTTTAACAATGAATTTAAAACTTTTACCCACCCATTATTTACTTTGAAGTGGCAATTAAATACAAGCACCTTAATTTCAAAAGGGGATATTGTCTCTCTTTCACTTAGTGTTGCTTTGCATCTGCAAGGATTTCCCCTTTGCGGGACCAGTTAGTTTAGGAAGGACTGTCTTTGTTGGCACAGACAATACTCGCAGGACCTGTCTCTCTCGCCACAATCCTTCCTAAAAATCTAGGACCGTGATGGCGAACCTTGGCACTCCAGATGTTCTCGGACTTCAATTCCCAGAACCCCCCCCCCCCGTGAATCCACACAAATAGGTTTGTTGCAATTCATCCGGACCGCGCCGCCCTCGTCGCTCCTGGAAGCGGAAGTAAAACGCGCCCAGATGGGCGCGTTTTACTTCCGCTTCCAGGAGCGACGAGGGTGGCGCGGCGTGGGCCGGATGAATCGCAGCAAGTGATTTCCTGCATGTACGTGCTGTCCTTGGACTTCAATTTCCAGAAGCCTGAGTAAACCCAGTCGTGTGGATTCACAGAGACTTGGGCTTTGGGAATTGAAGTCCAAGAAGAGCTGGAGTGCCAAGGTTCACCATCACTGCTTTGGCCATAGTTCTCATCTTCATGGATTTGGACTATGGAAATGAGAGTCTTTCTGGGTTGGGGGAAACCGATGGACAGTATTACACTAGAACTATTGCCATTGAAAACGATGGATGTTTTAGGTTCCAACACATGGAAGTGCCAAGCTACGGATGGCGGGAGCAGAACATTAAAGTGCAAAATGAAAGAGAGGGGCAGGATTTTTTAATTAATTAGAAACCATTGTCTTTTGTATCATGCGTCCCTGTTACATTTGCTCATCATACAGATTTGGCTCCCATCTTTACATCTGTCTCGTGAGGACCCCGCACCTCTAGCCTATGCACCAACTTTTCCGTGTTTTACCTACCTAGAGGCTGTACCACTGCCATGCCTTCTCTGTGGCAGGTTCTGTACCTGTCTCAGGTTGATTAATATGACTAATGTGAAGCATAAATTAAGAATGCTCCAGAATCACTCATATCCATCACAGAGTAGCCACAAGTCATTTCTGATGAGATTGGAGTCACTTGCACAGAAAGAAACAATACATGATGCTGAGCCCTAATAAAAGCAAAGGTCACCTTTGCTCGAAAGCCAGTCGTATCCGACCCTAGGTTTCAGTGCTCATCTCTGTTTCAAAGCCGAAGAGCCAGCGTTGTCTGCGTCTGTAGATGTTTCTGTGGTCATGTGGCAGGCATGACTAGACACCGGAGCACACGGAACGCTGTTTACCTTCCCACCGAAGTGGTACTTATTTATCTACTTGCAATTTCTTGCTTTCGAACTGCTTGGTTGGCAGGAGCCAGGGCAGAGACGCGGGCGCTCATTCCGTCATTCAGTACTCTGGTTTTGAACTGCTGACCTTCCGCCTCCCAGTCAGTGTCTTAACCACTTGAGCCACTGCAGTTAGGGGCTTCCTAAATGCTAAAGGAACTACATGGCATCGTTGACGCAGTGGGCGTAGATCTGGGTGGGCTACGGAGGATGGCAGATGTCGGAGAAGCCTGGCGTGTGGTGGTCCATGGGGTCACAAAGGGTCGGACTCGACTGCGCCTGAACAACCATGGTGAGAACTTGGAAGCCCCTTCAACATCTGACAGGTGTTCCCTTCATGGCTATCCTTCATTCAACATGTTTTGTGTTCCAAAGGACTATAGCAGAATCCAGTTAGGGTTTGATGAGTCACAGTAGAGATGAACAGGGTTTATTGGTTAGAAGGGGTGACCAAAAATTTTGGGCCTACGGGCCGGTCATGTGACTCAGTGGGCCGGTCACGTGGTTCCTCCCACCGGAAGCAAAACCCGCCTTGCCATCTATTTTGCAACAGGATGAGATAGGTCTTTTTAGGCCGCCGTTTTCTCTGCTTAAACCAGGGGTGGCTAAACTCCGGTCTGTGAACCGGATACGACCCCCGACGGCAATTCATCCGGCCCACGCCGCCCTCGTCACTCCCGGAAGCGGAATTAAAGCGCGCCTGTACAGGCGCGCTTTAATTCCGCTTCCGGGAGTGACGAGGGCAGCATGGGCTGGATGAATTGGACGTTGGGGGCACCCCTGGATTAGAGCATGTAGGGTAGAAGACAATTGCTTCACATCTGGCACAGAGTACTAGGCTTATTTTTAAGAAGTCATTTTAAATCCTTACCCCCGTCACATTTCAAATTGGCTGCATCAACCCTAGATGCGCATGATTTGGTTTTCTTTTTTATCGCCTCCCCACCACCACCCCCAATGTCAGTAACGAGGCGGTCCAGACCACGTGAAGGCAACTGGCGGAGTTGAAAACCACATCCCTGCCTTTGTCTTCTAGAGCTGCCGTCCCACATCTCTGCTTACTTTCGTGGTCTTTATTCATCTTGTGCTGTTGCTGGATGTTGGCCATGCAAGGACTGATGAGATGTACAATATATGACAAATGGATGGGATCATCGATAATGCCAGGAGGGTCTTTGCGCAGATGGAGCCTGGGTAAGTGAACAATAGCGAAGGAAGGCTTTGCAGCTTATTTATACGGCATCTATGTAGTATGTGGGACGCCAGCGGCGCAAGTGGCTAAGACGCTGACTGGGAGGCGGAAGGGCAGCCGTGCGATTCCCGAGAACTGCAGGACGGAAATGAGCTCCTGTCTTTGTCCCAGCTCCTGCCAACCTAGCAGTTCGAAAGCAAGACATTGCAAGTAGATAAATAGGAACCGCTTCAGTGGGATAGGTAAGTAGCGCTCCGTGCGCTCCGGTGTCTAGTCATGCCTGCCACATGACCACGGAAACGTCTGCAGAAGCAGACAGCGCTGGCTTTTTGGCTTGGTAACAGAGATGAGCACTGAACCCTAGATTTGGATATGACTGGCCTTTGAGCAAGGGAAACTTTTACCTGTGTATTATGTAAATTTAGGTACAGCTGGAAAAGGAAAGACCTCTGGCAGAACATCTATGTTTCATGTGTCATCTAATCAGAACTGACTTAGAATGACCCCAAGACAAATTCCAGCCATCGAGACAATTAGATAATAGTTTTCCCAGTACGGTAAAGGTCTTCCGTGCTCGTCAAAAGCCAGGCGTATCTGACTCTAGGGATCAGTGCTCACTTAGAGCCAAAGAGCCAGCGCTGTCTGCATCCACAGCTGTTTCCATGCGCATGTGGCAGGCATGACTAGATGCCAGAGAACACAAAACATGGTTACTTTTTCTGCCAAAGTGGTACCTATTTATCTACTTGCAATTCATGCTGACTGGAAGGCAGGAGGTCAGCAGTTCGATTCCCGAGTACTGCAGGAAGGAATGAACTCCTGTCTCTGTCCCTGCTCCTGCCAACCTAGCAGTTTGAAAGCAAGACATTGCAAGTAGATAAACAGGGACCACTTTGGTGGGAAAGGTAAACAGCGTCCCGTGAGCTCCGGTGTCTAGTCATACATGTGTCTGCAGAAGCAAACAGTGCCGGCTCTTCAGCTTTGAAACAGAGATGAGCACCGAACCCTAGAGTCCAATACGACTGGCTTTCAAGCAAGGGAGACCTTTACTTTTACCTTTTAATCCCTTGCTTTCAAACTGTTGGGTTGGCAGGAGCTGGGACAGATAACGGGAGCTCACCCCCGTCGTGCAGCACTTGGGTCTTGAACGTCTGACCTGCCGACCTTCCAGTCATCAAGTTCAGCATCTTAACCCCTAAGTTACCACAGTTGGTTTTACCAGTACCCCCAGCCCTGGGTTTCAATGGCCAAGCAAGGATCAAACCCAGGTCCGTCTTCCAAGTCCTGGTCCATCACCTTTCCCACTACACCACACTGGGTATATGTGCCTCTATCTCAGCCTTCCCCGGTATTGAACCCCCCAAGAGCTCTTAAGACTACACACCCGTTTGGCAAGTGGATATTCCCATCAACTCTTGTTTCTTTTGCACAGGATCCGGCCATCGCTCTCCAATGGAAAGTGTGAGAACTCCATCACACTCCTGGACAGGCTTTCTATGACCAGATGTATTTGGGAGCTTGATGAATGTCCACCAGCTCATGCGGCAGCACTGCTGTCAGCACAACGGCCCGGGGTAAATTGCCAGCCGAATTCTTGAAATGTAGTGAACCTAACACCATCAGGATAAAGGGGGAAAAGGCATTTAAAGGCGGTCCAGGTTGTGCTACGGATACTTACGAGTGTTTCATTTCAACCCAGCCTTCCAGATGTCACACTACAATTCCCACCCTCTAGGATGGCGAACCTCGCCACGCCAGATGTTTTTGGACTTCAATTCCCAGCATACCTGTCAAGTTTTGGATTTGGAAATAAGGGAAATTTCCTGGCAAATAAGGGATACTTGACAGCTATGTTTATCCTTTGCTGCCCTCCAATGGCGGCAATAGGGCATTGCAGTCTAATTAATAAGGGATGACAGCGGGAAAGAGGGTAAAATAAGGGGTTTTCCTGGCCAATACGGGATACTTGACAGCTATGCTTATCCTGTGCTGCCCTCCAATGGTGGCAATAGGGCATTGCAGTCTAATTAATAAGGGATGACAGCGGGAAAGAGGGTAAAATAAGGGGTTTTCCTGGGCAATACGGGATACTTGACAGCTATGCTTATCCTGTGCTGCCCTCCAATGGTGGCAATAGGGCATTGCAGTCTAATTAATAAGGGATGACAGCGGGAAAGAGGGTAAAATAAGGGGTTTTCCTGGCCAATACGGGATACTTAACAGCTATGCTTATCCTGTGCTGCCCTCTAATGGTGGCAATAGGGCATTGCAGTCTAATAAGGGATGACGGCAGGAAAGAGGGTAAAATAAGGGGTTTTCCAGGCCAATAAGGGATACTTGACAGCTATGATTCCCAGAAGCCCAAGCAACATGTGAATCCGCACGAATGGGTTCACTGCGATTCATCCAGCCCACGCTGCCCTCGTCACTCCTGGAAGCGGAAGTAATGAGCCATGATGGCGGGCCTTGGGCCGGATGAATCGCAGTAAACCCATTCGTGTGGGTTCACGGGGGCTTCTTGGAATTGAAGTCTAAGAACATCTGGAGTGCCATCATGGCCCTAGACTTCCCTACCCTGATAATCCCCACAATTCCTACTTTGCTCCTCTTGTGGTGTCGTGGTGGTACACCGAGAGAACGAAGCAAGAGAAGGAGGAAGGGTGAATCTGGAAGAGCCTTAACCGTACAGGCGTGTTTTACTTCCGCTTCCGGGAGCGACGAGGGCGGCGCAGGCCCTCAAAGGGCATTCAAGGAACAAAATGGCCACCCCTTTGCAGGTGTTGGGACAAAATGGCCACAGCTCATCGTGCAGGTAGGGCAAAATGGCCATCCAGCCTTCGAAGAGCGTGACCTGGCGCATGGCTTGAAAAGG
Source organism: Bradypodion pumilum (assembly GCA_035047305.1). Classification (NCBI taxonomy): domain Eukaryota; kingdom Metazoa; phylum Chordata; class Lepidosauria; order Squamata; family Chamaeleonidae; genus Bradypodion; species Bradypodion pumilum. The sequence goes on from JAWDJD010000007.1 coordinate 3,059,079, forward strand.
TTGAGAACCCCCTGGTCTACCTGTATCTATATGGAGCTATCAAGATCTGCGGGTGGCGGCGGTGGCGGGTGCGGGGGAAACCTTCTTTCTATTTTCCTGGGTTTTATTTTCTTTTTTCAATTTTTTTTCTCACCCCACCTATCTCCCTCTCTTGGTGACTAGACCTTCGTCGTCGCCAGAATTTCAGGTACTAAGACACTCATCTTCCGGACACAGGGAAACGAGGAAGCAGCGTCCATTTGCCAGTTCCCCATTAAAGAGGAGTGTTCAGGTGAGTAGATTTGGATACTTAGGTACTCTTCGAATACCTGAAAGATGGTCTTAAAGAGGAAGCGAAGGACCTGTTCTTGATCATCCCAGAGTGTAGGATGCATAATAACCTGCTCAAACTACAGGAAGCCACATGTAGGCTGGATATGAGGTTGGTACTCAGAAATCCTGAGCCCCTAGACCCATGATGACGGACCTTGGCACTCCAGATGTTCTTGGACGTCAGTTCCCAGAAGCCACAACTCCCGTGAACCCACACAAATGAGTTTACTGCAATTCATCCGGCCCACGCCACCCTCGTCGCTCATGGAAGCGGAAGTAAAACGCGCCCGTACGGGCGCGTTTTACTTCCGCTTCCATGAGCGACGAGGGCGGCGTGGGCCGGATGAATCATAGTAAACCCATTCGTGTGGGTTCACAGAGTCTTCTGGGAATTGAAGTCTAAGACCATCTGGAGTGCCAAGGCCCGCCATCATGGCCCTAGACTTCCCTACCGTAATAACCCCCCACAATTCCTACTTTGCTCCTCTTGTGGTGTCGTGGTGGTACACCGAGAGAACGAAGCAAGAGAAGGACCCTCAACATTCTCTGAACGAAGATGGGCCTCCTCAAGTCTGCCGGCTCGGATCCAGCAAGAACTTTATGGCAAGAACAAACATTCTTGAGGGTACGCAAGGGCAAAAATGAACTAGAAGATGGTGGAAGGAGCTCACTGGACAAGGAACAACATGAAAGGAGGAGATGGCTGAGGAAGTCAACCTCTCCTACGTCACTTGGAGGGCCCTGAACAGGCTGAAGGTTGGAGTCCCGAAATGCAAGACCAACATGCTCAAGTGGTGGACAATAACACACTGTGTCAATGCGAAGACATACAAATCTGGCTCATTTACTGGACTGCCAGAGACATGCACCGATGAGGACTTAAGTTTGGCCAACGACAAAGCCAAGAAGCCAAACCCTGGTAGTCCAGGGTTTGATCGGGACACGAAATAAGAAGAAGTAGTGGTACAACTCGGAAATGATGTCTCTCTTTTCTCTTGAACCATAACCCTCCTCCCTAAACCCCGCATCCACCTCTTTCCTGGCAACACCTCCCCTGCTCACGTTGGCTCACACCCGTTTCTTTCTCAAGCCACCCATCCTGTCTTCAACATCCCTCCCATGTCCTTACGCAGTTATTCTGCAGCACCGCTTCCTCCTACATAAAAGGGGAAGAAGAGGTTCAAGAGGTATCAAAACCACACGGCTCATTGCTGCGCATTGAATGACTGTGCCTGTCAAGTCATAATTTCCTTCCAGTCGGGCTTGTGAGACTGTTTGGAGGAGGTGGTCTGGAAAACCCTACATTGCTCTACCCTAACGGATCTTTTTCGCCAGACCTCTGGGTCACCGCTTGCGCCCTGCTTTGAACCTCGGATTCTCCCTTCTCGGAGCTCAGCAACAAGTGAGGAGGTCCCGTTTCAAGTGACAATGCTTTTAGCCCACCTTGAATCCAAGGCATTCGGACTCAGGTATGTGTTGATTCTCTTCTAGAGTTGCCATAATTCTCTCTCACAAAACCGGGACAGAAGTACAAAATAGCCTTTTTAAAAACAAACATAATATAATGAGAGCTATTTTTCCAACCTTGAATCCGGGACAATCCCGGTTTTCCGGGACATATGGCAACCCTATTCTCTTCCACTCTTTCCCCTCTTAACAATCCTGCAACATAGCTGAAAGAACTCTCCAACAAGGTAAGTGTGTGAAACTTTTATTGGGCTTGTAAAATGTGTGATGATGAAGGCAGGAAGCCCCAAGTTAGGAGTAAGAAGCAATTGTCCCACCTGAGATACGGTCTTGCAACTCCAGGATTTCCTTCGGTTTCCTACAAAAGGGAGGTTAACATTTAAGGAACCCTTTTTCTTTTTTTGTACAGTGGAACCTCAGTTAATGTAATTAATACGTTCTCCAGGATGTTTCTTACAGTGAAAATTACTTTAACCGAATCTCCCATAGGAATGCATTGAATGCCGTTTCCCATAGGAATGCATTGAAAACCAATTAATCTGTTGGGGGGGGGGATTCCGTAAACTGAGCCACTATTTTCTATGGATTTCCTTTTGTTATGCGATTTTTATGTTAAGCGAGCCACTTGTTGACTGAGGTTCCACCGTATGTTTTTGTACAAAGTGATGAAATGGTGGATGCATGGGCTGAGAGAGGACTCGTACCTATCAACAGGCAAACATATTAGTCCTCCTGCAAATATATATGATGCTAAGCCAGATGATGTAAATCAAGGGTGGCCAACATTGGTGTACTTACGCTTCTGAGAATTGAAGAAAAACAAGAACACCAAAGGTTGGCCATCCCTGAAGTAAATAGATCTCTTGTATTTAACAGCATCCCCTGAAGCCTTTGGCAAAGGTTTTCCTAACTTGACAATTGGTACTGCTAACCTGCGTCTTAACCACTAAACCAGTTACGGCCAACCTTGGCACTCCAGGTATTCTTGGACTTCAATTCCCAGAAGCCCTGATCAGCAGGAGTGCTGACTTGGCCTTCTGGGAATTGCAGTGCAAGAACAAATGCCCGGAGTGCCAAGGTTCGTCATCACTGCACTAAGCCACACTTGGCCTGACTTTCCCATATTGCTCTGCCTTGTTCTGATATCTCTCTTCCCTGCAGCTGTTTATCTTGAGGGTTCCCAGCTGCGTTTCCGAGATATATTGGAGCTGGTCAGCTTCCACCTTGTGAGCAGGTGAGTGGTTCGAAAGGGTTGCAGGTTGATGGGTGGAGGCATTCAGCCAGTTACACCAATGGCCAGGGGGAGAAGGAGTACTGTAATGTATTGTTTGTAAGCCGCCCTGAGTCACTACGGCGAGTGGGCAGCAATATAAACTTGAACAACCAACCAGCCAACCAACCAATCCGTCAATCCATCAGTCAGTCAGTCAATCCATCAGTCAGTCAGTCAGTCAGTCAGTCAGTCAGTCAGTCAGTCAGTCAGTCAATCAATCAATCAATCAATCAATCAATCAATCAATCAATCAATCAATCAATCAATCAATCAATCAATCAATCAATCAATCAATCAATCAATCAATCAATAATCTTGATGTGTGTTCCTTATTTTATTTCCTAGAGATATTCTGCCCTGTCCCGTGAGAATCCCCGATGCCTTTCGACTTCCAAGCAAGGCTGAATTAGATGCTGTTGCTGCCCTGGGCATGAGTGAGTATAGCAATGGTGGAAGATGATGTGAGGATTCAGGGAAGGGACTAGTTACTTGGCTGTTGGGTTTGATTCTCCTTGGAGTCAACATCTGGTGGATTGGCCTTTCGCTAGGGTGCGAGATCTTAATTGTGGTTGAATAAGTCGTGGGAATCTATGAGAAGGATTTGTTGGGTTGAGTAATGTTGGCTTCCTCTAACCCACTGTTTCCCAACTTTTGGTTCTTGGACTTCAATTCCCAAAAGGTTTCTGGGAATTGAAGTCCAAGAACCAAAGGTTAGGAAACACTGCGCTGTGAATCCACACAAATAGGTTTACTGCATGTATGTCCAGTAAACCCATTCGTGTGGATTCACAGAGCAGTGTTTCTCATCCTTTGGCTTTTAGACTTCAATTCCCAGAAGCCTCAGTCAATTCCCCAAAGCACTGATCAGCCAAAGGACTAAGAGGCTTCTGAGAATTGAAGCCCCCCTGTGGGGCCTGGGCCCCATGTTAGGAATCACTGCTCTAGTCCATTATCTGAATTTATTATAACTAAGAAACAGAATCTCCTTAAAAGGGGTCGATATCTGGTGGTTTGGCCTTTAGCGTGTGTGAGAAATCTTAATTGTGGTTGAATAAATCATGGGAATCTACGAGTGGGATTTATTAAACTGATCAATGTTTGTTGGTTCCTCGCACACAATTGGCACACTGTCCCTGACAGAACCACGGTTATGGGAGAACACTCCTTCGAGCTGCTGGTTCTGAGGGGACAGAAATTGGGGAGCGGAATAATAGATATAGTTTAATTCACCGATCGCTGACCTAACAGGCGGGCCAGACAATAGAGGGCAAAAGATTGCCAAATGATTAACTCGAAAGGCACGTAATGAGTAATCTCGCACCCGCAGATGCTCTTAGCCCAAAAGTCAATCTAAGCGCATGTTTGCTCCCGATAACAATGAACAATGCATGTCCCCGGTAGTTAATTAGATAGATAAGAAACTTCCCCCGAAATCATCCCTAATGGGTAACTTGTGTAATCTTGATGTGCAGACTCAGGGCTTTCCTGTAACGGCTATGCGCAACGTATGCACGCAGCCAAGCTAGGCAGAGGTATAAAGTGAAGTGCCTTTTCCCAATAAACATTGGTCTTCGCTCCATCTTGCCTCACGTGTCTTGCTTGACCAGTCTCCTCCGGGACCCTCCGGCCCACACCGGGCCCCGATCCAACATATGTTGGCTTCCTTTAATCTGAATTATTATAACCAAGTGATAAAATCCTCTTAAATGGCCAAGGGTGTCTGCTTCATCCTGGTACGATGCATGTAGCAAGTTAAATGCCTATCTTTATTTTCGGATTAGGCGGTAAGCAGGGCTTCTTTTGCATCTCTAGCTGTGCGCTGAATTATGTCTCTGGATGAAAAACTGGGAACATGCATTTTCCTTCATGTTTAATTTGACCCTCCCTGTCTTCTTCCTCTAATTGCTTTTTTTTGTTTCATTCACAGAATTCTGGACAATGCCCGTTAAATCTGGCGACGGGCTGATGTCAGCCGAAGCAGATGTTAGATCTCCAGGTCCTCACGAAGAGTCACTAGAATCGAGCAAGCCAGTCTGCTCCATCCGAGTGACGTCTGAGGATGGGGCTTTGTGCATCATCAACCCTTTTTTCCTCTCGGTCCACAGTGACGTTAGCTGGCTCGAACCCGCGCCAGGGCAGAGCCGGCTGAGCAGTAGGAGGAGAACTTTGCCATTTTCAAATGGCTTGATAGGGACAGCATCAGAAGAAGAAGTTTCCCTGGAGGGTTGGGATCATCCGGGATCTCTGGAAGAGGAAAAGGAGGAGGAGGAGGAGGAGGAAAAATGTGAGTAAAAACTGCTTATGTTAGAATTACAGCCAGTGGTTAAACTGCTGTACAGCAGCCCAACCGTTGTGAGTTCGATCCTGACTAGGACTCAAGGTTGACACAGCCTCTTCCATCCTTCAAATGAGTCCCTAACATGTTAATGAGGGCAAGATGCTAATTAACTTGTGAACCACCCAGCGAGTGCACTAAGTAAAGGTAAGGTAAAGGTTTCCCGTTGCTCGAAAGCCAGTTGTATCCGACTCTAGGGTTCAGTGCTCATCTCTGTTTCAAAGCCGAAGAGCCAGCGTTGTCTGCGTCGGTAGACGTTTCCGTGGTCATGTGGCAGGCATGACTAGGCACCGGAGCACATGGAACGCTGTTACCTTCCCACCAAAGTGGTCCCTGTTTATCTCCTTGCAATTTCTTGCTTTCGAACTGCTAGGTTGGGAGGAGGTATAGAAGTGGAATTGCTATTGCTATATACTTGTTCAAATTATGGGCTATATACAATGTCTATTTCTGCCCCTACGCTCTATCGAGTTCTTCATCCTGGTCTCTCTGAAATCCACAGAGTGCATACAGGAAACCCATTCATGTGGATTCCACAGTGGGCCACAAAGAAGAACAGTTACAGGTTAGCCACCTGTCCTTGTAGAACTCTGGCGGTGCAGTGGTTAAACTGCTGTGCTGCAGCCAAAACGTTGTGAGTTTGATCCTGACTGAGTCTCAAGGTTGACTCAGCCTTCCATCCTTCCGAGACTGGTGAAATGAGTCCCCAGCACGTTGGTTGCAAAAGGCCAGTGAACTTGTGAACCGCCCAGAGAGTAAACTAAATGCTATGGAGGGGTGGTATAGAAGTATCATTGCTATAATTTATCCAGTGTACCTTTTCCCATCCTATCAACACCCACAGGTGTTCGCCTGACTCGCTCGGCCTCTGCACGACAGACAACCCTCGTTCACGACCAGCCCGTGCTCAGCCCAGAACCGATCTCAGAGGATCCACCTTCGTTCCCTGATGCCACGCAGAAGGAGATCCGATCCCCACACCGGGTGTCCTGGATTGAAGAAGGCGTCCCTGCTGAAACGTTTTCCGAGTGGCCGCCGTCAAAGCCCTCTTCTGAACTGTTCCTGCTAAGTGAAAATGCATCACTGCCGCCTATCCCAGAACTGGATTCCCTTTCTCTCAGCAGTGTGGAAGAGGATGTCAATGATCCCCTTCTTACCCCAGTTGCTTCACATTCCAAGCAGCGACGGTCCTCTGCCGCCCTGACGTACAAGGTGTTGCACCGTCTGTCAGCCGTTGGCAGCGCCATTAGCAGCTTCCTCTCGGCGGAGCGCAGGGTCTCCAAGCGGGTGCAAGAGCTGGCCCAGGACCCGGCCTCCTACGTGGGGGGCCTCGTGCAAAGCTTTGTTGGCCATATCCTACGAGGAGCTGGGGTACAGCACCCCACCAGCACGGAGATGCTCCAGGAAGTCCGGCAGATGATCAGCAACCTCGGGAGTTACTTATGCAAAAGCTCAGAGCTGTACTCGATCTGTGAACCAAGCGAACTGGAGGAGATGAACCTCGGTAGGCAAGGTGGAGGGTTTCGGGAAACTGGGGTTTGGCGAGGTTCTTGGAGGCGGCTTACTGGGGAAGACGCTGGGCTCGACAACTGGAAGGTTGGCAGGTCAGCGTTTTGAGCATACCTGTCAAGTTTTGGATTTGGAAATAAGGGAAATTTCCTGGCAAATAAGGGATACTTGACAGCTATGCTTATCCTGTGCTGCCCTCCAATGGCGGCAATAGGCATTGCAGTCTAATTAATACGGGATGGTGGCAGGGAAGAGGGTAAAATAAGGGGTTTTCCCAGCCAATAAGGGATACTTGACAGCTATGCTTTTCCTGTGCTGCCCTCCAATGGTGGCAATAGGGCATTGCAGTCTAATTAATACGGGATGGTGGCAGGGAAGAGGGTAAAATAAGGGGTTTTCCCAGCCAATAAGGGATACTTGACAGCTATGCTTATCCTTTGCTGCCCTCCAATGGCGGCAATAGGGCATTGCAGTCTAATTAATAAGGAATGACGGCAGGAAAGAGGGTAAAATAAGGGGTTTTCCCAGCCAATAAGGGATACTTGACAGCTATGGTTTTGAGACCTGAGTGCTGCTCGGTGGAGTGAATGCCCATTGCCTGCCCCAGCTCCTGCAAACCTAGCAGTTCGAAAGCAAGACATTTGCAAGTCGATAAATAGGTGCCACTTCAGCGGGAAAGGTAACAGTTTTTGGTACCTAGTCACGTCTGCCATGTGACAGTGGGGGGGGGCACATGAAATGGCACTGCAGGCCGCATTTGGCCCATGGGCCGCAGGTTGAGAATGCCTAGTCTACTCTCTGACCATAGCAGGATAACCTGCTAGGAAGTCTATTTTGACTTCACAAATAGCTGCTCTATTTTGACTTCACTGTCGCAAAGCGAAACCTCTGCCAGTGTGACCTCATGTGGGAGAAGTGGATTGTTGAGACTGCTTCCGAGCAGGTGGATTTATAAATACCTCTTGCCATTACCCCTGTGGTTTCCACTCCAAGCCATGGCTGGCTTACAACACCCTCCATTTCCGTAGAACCACGAACTCGATGCTTATGAAACCACAGGTGCTGACGCACATAGCACCTTATGCAGCAAAGGGACACACAGTCTATGTGAGAGGAAACAAAATAGGGGGAGGCTAACCAAACAGTCTGAGCATCTTTTGGGCTCCTTTATAGATTAGGCGATCCATGCTAGAGATTTTCATAAAGAGATTGCGATACGTGAGTGTTTTATGGGCACTCGAAACCATAGAAAAGATGGGGCAATGGCTTTGAGGAGATCTCATAGCTGTGTATGTGGGAAGGCTGGTACAAGGGCACAAGTTAAGTACTGCATAGGTAAAGGTCATCCGTGCACGGAAGCCAGTCAAGTCTTACTCTAAGGTACGGTGCTCATCTCAGTTTAGAGCCGTGGTTCCAAACGTGGGACACATGCCTCAAAGGAGGGCAATTTGTGAATGTTTGGACCATCGGTTTCCAACTTAAGACTTGTGGGCTGGATGTGGCTCATGGCGCCATTTCATGTGCCCCCCCCCCCTTCCAAGGGCATTCAAGAAACGAAATGGCCATCCCCTTTGAAGCTGTTGGGACAAAACGGCCCCCTTCATCATGCAGGCAGAGCAAAATGGGCATCCAGCCCTCGAAGCTGACGGAGAGAGCATGACCCGGCCCCCCGGCCTGAAAAGTTAATGGCCTTTTAGGCTTCCTCCACGTAAATAGGAGCCCACTTTTTGAATTATATGTCACGGGGGAGGGGAGGCATCAAGATTTTAGAGATGCTTAGGTGGGGCATGGCCCCCCAAAAAAAGGTTGGGAACCACTGGTTTAGAGCCAAAGAGCCAGCCTGTCTGTCTGCAGACATTTCTGTGGTCATGTGGCAGGCATGACTACACGCTGGAGTGCACAGAATGCTGTTAGGTTTCCCGCCGAAGTGGTACTTATTTATCTACTTGCAGTTTCTTGCTTTCCAACTGAGAGCTTAATTAACTCATAAAAGTACAGTTTTAAAAAAAACCATTATGCAATTTTATAATACCGTTTCATGCCAACGAACTAACGCTGCTACACAGAAACTAGCTACTTTAACCGTTACTACAGGGTGCTGGTTTGCCAAAAGATAATGTATCTAGTCCTCATCATTTCTTCCAGGAACACATCGCAGGATTGGAGATCTAAAAAAATATATTATGGAGGCTCCTTTTCTCAAGGCTAAACATGCCCAGTTCTTCCAGTCTTGCCTCCTATACATGAAAAATGTAATTACAATCAATCAATCAGTCACTCAGTCAGTCAGCCAGTCAGTCAGCCTTTCCTCCTAGGGCTTGGTTTCCATTCCTCTGGTCATCCTTGTTTGATTGTTCGATCAATCAATCAATCAATCAATCAATCAATCAATCAATCAATCAATCAATCAATCAATCAATCAATCAATCAATCAATCAATCAATCAATCATAGAATAGAATAGAATAGAATAGAATAGAATCCTTTATTGGCCAGGTGTGCTAACACACCAGGAATTTGTCTTTGGTACATATGCTCTCTTTATACATGAAAAATTAAATTACAATCAATCAATCAATCAGTCACTCTGTCAGTCAGTCAGTCAGTCTTTCCTCCTAGGGCTTGCTTTCCATTCCTCTGGTCATCCTTGTTTGATTGTTTGATCAATCAATCAATCAATAATAGAATAGAATCTTTTATTGGCCAGGTGTGCTAACACACCAGGAATCTGTCTTTGGTACATATGCTCTCTATATATACTAAAAATTAAATTACAATCAATCAATCAGTCACTCTGTCAGTCAGTCAGTCAGTCTTTCCTCCTAGGGCTTGGTTTCCATTCCTCTGGTCATCCTTGTTTGATTGTTTGATCAATCAATCAATCAATCAATCAATCAATCAATCAATAATAGAATAGAATCCTTTATTGGCCAGGTGTGCTAACACACCAGGAATTTGTCTTTGGTACATATGCTCTCTATATACATGAAAAATTAAATTACAATCAGTCAGCCTTTCCTCCTAGGGCTTGGTTTCCATTCCTCTGGTCATCCTTGTTTGATTGTTTGATCAATCAATCAATCAATCAATCAATCAATAATAGAATAGAATCCTTTATTGGCCAGGTGTGCTAACACACCAGGAATTTGTCTTTGGTACATATGCTCTCTATATACATGAAAAATTAAATTACAATCAGTCAGCCTTTCCTCCTAGGGCTTGGTTTCCATTCCTCTGGTCATCCTTGTCGCCCTTCTCTGTACCTGCTCTAGTTTATTTGCATCTTCCTTAAAGTGCGGCGTCCAGAATCGGACACAGGACTCTTGACGAGGCATAACTAGGGCTGAATACAAAGCAACTTCTTAAAATACTAATCTCTATGACTGAAGTATTGTCACCTGCCTTCAAGGTCTCTTTGCCCTTCTCTTGTTAGGTTCCGTGGTGGAAGATGCTCTGTACAAATGCATCCTGAAACCTCTCCGGGACTCGGTCTACACCCGGCTTATGGACTTCCGCTCCCACGATGGGACGTTGGGCAGGTTGCGTAAACACCAGCTCACCATGAGCCAGCAGAGCCTGGTCCAACTGGGAGTGGCGGCTGGCGTGCCCGATGACGCTGGCTTGGAGCGGATCCGGACCAAGCTGAGCCTCATGCACCAGGCTTACTCGCCCAAAAAGAAGGAGACCCAGATGCTTAAAGTCTGCAAGATGCTCTATGAAGCCATGAACCAAACAGCGGGAAAGACAGGTGTGGACTCTTGACAGGGTCGATATGTCTCAGCAGAACATATTATTTTTGTAAGTCAATGAAGGTGGGCTCAGGTTCCCTTAGGACAGGGATTCTCAACCTGTGGACCACAGGCCAGATGCCCACCCCCACCCCACAGTGCCATTTCATGTGGTCCACCACCACCTCCACCACACCAGGAAGTGCCATGTGGTGGAGGAAGGGCAAAATGGCCATCCAGCCCCCGAAGCTGTCTGAGGAAGCGTGACCCAGCCCCTGGCTTTAAAAGATTGAGAATGCCTGTCTTAGGATCTGAGAGACAATAAGCACTCAGTGAGTGAAGAAACAAAGCTTAAATAGACAGTTTTCTAAGCAAAGCATAATAGAGGCAGAATAAGAAACAGGAGCAAGAACACAAGCAGGCAATGCATACCTTCTGTTGCTTCTCTAGCTACCTAAGAGCATTCCATGCATCAGAGGTGCCAGGAAGTGTCCCTGCCCCCTAACCGGGTTCCTAAGTGATTAGAGGGAATCCACACTAAGTATGCATAGCTTGCTTGTGTTCTTGTTCTTGTTTCTTGCTCTGTCTCTGTTATGTTTTGCTTAGAAGAGTGTCTAATAAAGCTTTGTTTCTTCACCCACTGAGTGCTTATGGTCTCTGATATTCTAAAAGCACCTGAGCCTATCAGGCCTGGACAAACTGCCTGGCAAGATCTAAGTAATAATCAAAGCAATGGTTTTCTTCCTTTTTTTAAAAAAAAAAATTTGTTCCATTTATGAACTTCTCAGTCCCAAAGAAGCTGTTGAGATGCTCCAGCATGATCTTTCAGTTTTGTTCTGGAATGGTATTGTTCAATCAAGTGGTATACTTAAATCTAACAGAATGTACCAGAGAGCTTTTTGAAGTCTTATTTGACATTTTCTGTCTTATCATAGTTTGCTCATTATACTGTTTGTTTTGCTTGAATGGGACTGCGGTGGCTCAGTGGTTAAGATGCTGAACTTGCCGACTGGAAAGTCAGCAGGTCAGCAGGTCATGGCCTGAGTGCTGCATGATGGAGGGACCTTCCATCTCTGTCCCAGCTCTCGCCAACCTAGCAGTTCAAAACTGCAAGAAATTGCAAGTAGATAATAAATAGGTACCACTTCGGTGGGGAAGGTAAATTGTGTTCCGTGTACTCCAGCATCTAGTTATGCCTGCCACAAGACCATGGAAATGATAGATAGATAGATAGATAGATAGATAGATAGATAGGTAGGTAGGTAGGTAGGTAGATAAGTAGATAGATAGGTAGGTAGATAGGTAGGTAGGTAGATAGGTAGATAGGTAGATAGGTAGATCTTTATTGTCATTGTCCTGCACAGAACGAGATTGAAAATCTACTTATCGACCCAACAAAACCTAAACAAAATACAACTGTACAAAATTCTACCTGTAAGCGATATAAACTAGGCTAACTTTACAAACGCCTTCCCCGTATCTTTTTCCATAGGCAGGCCCATGCTGGGTACCTTGAGAGAGTGCGTGACAGGGAGTGATGAGGGCACTGGGTGTTTGGGTTTTTTCAATCCATGGGCACCATTTTATATTATAAGTTTAAATCCAAGGGCACCATTTTACATTATAAGTAGGGATGTCCCACTGGGCCAGCACTGGCCTGTCCATAAGTTAGCTTTAGGAGAAGATATGTCCCCATTCACACTTAGTGTCCTGTACGCCTTCTTATGCATGAATTCCTACGTATCTTTCTGTCCTCATCTGTGATATTTCTTTGTCTTCTACTTTTGAAAGAGCCGTTTGGAGCCGACGATTTCCTGCCGGTTCTGATCTACATGCTGGTGAACTCGGACATCATCTCAGTGCAGTTGGATGTAGAGTACATGATGGAGCTGATGCATCCTTGCCAGATGCAGGGAGAAGGTAATGTGTGTGTGTGTGCGTGCGTGCGCGGTTGTTGTTGTTTTTTTTTTTAAAAAAAATCATGATAGAAGCACACAAAGGTGCTTTCTGGGTTGAAAGGGTTTTTGCTGGAGGAACTCCACTCAGGGGTTGCCCAAGTGAGGTTCCTTTCATGTCCCCAAGATCTTTTTCCCACCAAAGTAGTCCCCATTTATCTACCTGCAATTTCTTGCTTTCGTATTGCTAGGTTGGCAGGAGCTGGGACAGAGATGGGCGCTCAAACCATCATGCAGTACTCAGGTGTTGAACTGCCGACGTGCCAACCTTCCAGCTAACAAGGCGAGCTTCTTAACCACTGAGCCACTGACAGTGTGTGGTACCAAACTGGAATTATTTCCTAAGACTTTTCTCTTGGATTGGATAGCCTGAAATCATCTGGATTTTTTCTTTCTTTCTGGGGCTCAGATGCATACCTGTCAAGTTTTGGATTTTGAAATAAAGGAAATTTCCCGGCAAATACGGGATACTTGACAGCTAAGCTTATCCTTTGCTGCCCTCCAATGGCAGCAGTAGAGCATTGCAGTCTAATTAATAAGGGATGACGGCGGGAAAGAGGGTAAAATAAGGGGTTTTCCTGGCCAATAAGGGATACTATGCTCAGATGTTTTGCTGAAATGCAAAAGGTGCTGAATGCTTCCTGGTGTTACGTCCTCAGGAACAGGGAATAAAGAGATATAAGCAGTAGGGAATGCAAACTTTGGCTATTTTGATATTGCACTTTTGTTTTTGTACTGCAAGTATTAGGATTTAATGGAATTGCACCGAAGTGTACTGAAATATGGGGGACTGCAGTGGCTTAGTGGTTAAGAAGCTGAACTTGATGCCTGGAAGTTTGGCGAGTCAGCTGCTCGAGACCCGAGTGCTGCATGACAGAGTGAGCCTCCTGCCTCTGTTCCAGCTCCTGCCAACCTAGCAGTTCAAAAGCAAAAAAAAAATCGCAAGTAGATAAATAAGTACCACTTCAGTAGGAAAGGTAATAGCGTTCCATATACTCCAACATCTAGTCATGCCTGTCATAAGACCACAGAAATGTCTGCAGTCACAGACAGCGCTGGCTCTTTTGGCTATAAACGGAGATGAATACGTTGTGGTTATGCTTCGTTTTTGCTAGCTATTGTAGAGCTGGGGTTTTACTTTCCTGGAAGGAACGTACACTAGTTGTAGCTGAGCTAGTCTGTGCAAGCGTAAGAACATAAGAACATAACAACAGCCTTGCTGGAACAGGCCACAGCCCATCCAGTCCAGCATTCTGTCTCACAAGCATATCAGGGAGTTAAAAAAAAAAGTTGTGACTCTTTCTTAAAGATTAACTCCTGTATTTAAATGTGAGCTTTTGTGGCTTAAGTCCATTTTCAGAGGTTAGGACAGTGATGGCGAACCTTGGCACTCAATGGTGTTCTTGGACTTCAATTCCCAGAAGCCCACGTCAGCACTCCTGCTGATTCAGGGCTTCTGGGAATTGAAGTCCAAAAACACCTGGAGAGTCATGGTCCGCCATCACTGGGTTAAGAGAACGAGGGACCTAAGCATGAGTTGGAAGGCAAGGTTTTCGTTTGTGATTAAATTACATTTGTCTATGGACAGGTCTCATTCCAATGCTACAATACATAGGGTATCCTTTAAATTTGTGGTCTCCATCCTGACATCTCTGTTCCCCATTGCTTCTTCCCATGCCATAGGTGGTTATTATCTCACAACCTGGTTTGGCGCCCTCTTCCACATAGCAAACTTCCAGCCGGCTGCTATGGTGGTTAGGCAAATCAGTAATGAGGCTCAGTACTCCATCCATGAGTGGCATCACCGTCGTACCATCTACCATCAACGCCAGCAACAGGTAAGCAGCATCAGGGGATCCCTGGTGGCGCAGTGCTTAAACTGCTGTCCTGCAACCCAAAAGTTGTGAGTTCAATCTTGACCAGGGATCAAGGTTGAGTCAGCCTCTTCCATCCACCTGACGTTGGTCTTCAGCATGTTGGGGGCAAAATTCTAATTAACTTGTGAACCGCCCAGAGAGTGCACTAAACGCTATGAGGTGGTACATAAATGTGATTCCTTTGCTCATCATTTGCAAGTGCGTGGTAGAATTAGCAAATAATAATTAAAAAATCCTGGAAACCATGTTGCATTGGATTGAGCAGGAGGTTGCACTCGATGGCTTTATTGGCCCCTTCCAACTCAATTATTTTATGATTCTCTGACTCCTCTTCTTCATTTGTGGTGAGATTGTAAAACACCAACGGGCCTGTGTAGAGAGAACACTTCACCAGAGTTCAGGCAGATGTGTTCTTCGAGTTAAAAATGATTACAGTTCTCTCCCTGTATCCATGGGGAGTATGTTCTGTGACCTTCTGTGTGCATAGCAGTGAACGTTATGTTTAACACACGTACTTGTATCATACAAGCAGGGGAAGGGTTTCAACTGCTTCCATTGTTCTACCTGAGAGCTATCAAAATGTCTGCCTCCATTCTTTTTAAACATTACGTTACATACAGTTCCCTCTAATAGCCAGTTCTGATAATATTTATTTATTTTATTTATTAGATTTGTATACCGCCTTACTCAGCACAAGTGCGACTCAAGGCGGTTTCCAACAGAAAGTATAATACATATACTGTACTGTATATTATGTATTTCAGGAGTTTTTTAATTAAATATTTTTAGACCTGAGGTTAACTCATGGATACTAAAATGGCAGATATGGGTGGTGACCAGTATTTCCGCTTAGGGCAGCTCCCTCACCTGTGGGTAGCACATGGTCTTTAGCACAGGGTCGCCTGAGGAACCTATCTATGTCTTTGGTTTCTTTTATCTAAATTTTTTTTTCTATGGATGCAACTAAAAGAGGTTTGTTTCAGAAAACCTATTTGGAAATACAGGAAGGACTAGACAGCTTCATGGTTAGTTCCAAGCTCTAACCCTGTTTGGCTGTCTATCCAGGAACTCCTGTATCAGTAATTTACAGTAAGGTAAAGGTAGCCTCTTTCATTTAGATGTCTTTGGCCACTAACTGCTTGCTTTCCTTCTCTTCAGAACATCCTTTACATCTCCTTCCATGAACCCTTCAGCCACCAGAAGGCGATTGCCGTTTCCAACAATACGACGACCGCATCGGTGTGCGCAGCATGCGCCGAGAAATATGGGGTCGATGATTTCGAGTCCTACGGCTTGTTCTTGGTCTCAGGCAACTCTTCCCAGCTCTTGGCAGACGACAACTACCCTCAAAGGCTCCACCTAGAGAGCCTTCAATCCAAAGGGGTGCCCATGAGTTTTGTTTTCAAGCCCAAAGTGGACATTCTGCCGACCGACGCCCCTCTTTCTCATCAGAACCTGTTGGAAAAGCGGACACAGGACAGTCCTCCTGAAGCCGATGGGTTATGAGTCCTGATGGTCTCCGGACACTTCCTTTTCAACATTGAAGACTGGCCAAGTTCTAGGCCCATGATGGCAAACCTTGGCACTCCAGATGTTCTTGGACTTCAGTTCCCAGAAGCCCACGTGAATCCACGCGAATGGGCTTACTGCGATTCATCCGGACCACGGCGTTCTCGTCGCTCCTGGAAGCGGAAGTAAAAGGCACCCGTCAGCACTTGCTGCAGATTCAAAACCTTGAGAACTTTGTCCTTCATTTCTTTTAGAGAAAAATGTTTAAACACGTAATTTTTAAAAAAATGGAGGCAGACATTTTGATAGCTCTCAGGTAGAACGATGGAAGCAGTTGAAAAACCTATGGCTGAAAGTGCATTCGAAACCACATGGGCCGGAAGAATTCATGTCCAATCCTGGTTGTATTTGACTATAGCCACAGAATAAATTATATAAACTTATTGAACAGATCTAGTCAAAGATGCCTTTTGCCTTCATTTTTATCTATGTCACTTTGTTTTGTCTGGTTCAGAATCTGATGTACCCCACCCCACACCCAAAGGAACGGCAAATCAGGGAACCTTCCTGTCTTGCCATATCACCCCCACCAGGAATTCAACCACCCCTACGGCACTTGGAGGACCCAGAATAGGCTGAGGGTCGGAGTCCCTAAATGTAAGACCAAGATGCTCAAGTAGGGGCTGCTGTGAATACGGAGAGAAATACTGAATCCATTGGCTCATTTCCTGGTCTGCCAATGACTGCTAGAAACATGCACTGATGAGGATTTACGTTTGGCCAACGACAAAGCTTCATTTTGGTAGCCTAGGGCAGGGGTGCCCAAAATACGGCCCACGGGCCAGATCTGACCCCCGATGACATCATCCATCCCATGCCACCCTCGTCGCTCCCAGAAGTGGAAGTAAAACGTGCCCATATGGGTGCATTTTACTTCCGCTTCCAGGAGCAACAAAAGTGGCGCAGGCTGGATGAATTGGCATCGGGGGCCGGATCATACCTGTTAAGTTTTGGATTTGGAAATAAGGGAAATTTCCCGGCAAATACGGGATACTTGACAGCTATACTTATCCTGTGCTGCCCTCCAATGGTGGCAATAGGGCATTGCAGTCTAATTAATAAGGGATTACGGCGCGAAAGAGAGTAAAATAAGGGATTTTCCCGGCCAGTAAGGGATACTTGACAGCTATGGGCCGGATCCAGCCTGTGGGCTGTACTTTGGGTGCCACTGGTTTAAGCAGAGAAAAATGGCAGCTTAAAATCTATCTCATTCTGTTGCAAAACAGATTGCAAGGTGCGTTTTACTGCCGCTTCTGGTGGGAGGAAGCACCTGATCGGCCCACTGAGCTATGTGATCGGCCCACTGGACCACATGGCCTGCCCATAGCCTGAAAAATTTGGGCACGCCTGGCCTAGGGTCAGATCGGGACTTAAAAGAAGAAGAAGCCAGGAACTTCAGCATGAAAGCATTGCGGTTCCTCAAGTAAGCTCTCGTCATCATCATACCACCATCTTCTACGGTAAACAAGAGTGTCGAAATGAGGCGGAAGTGGCAGGAAAGTTGTTGCTGTAAACTTCTCTCTTGATCTGAGCAAGGCTGCAGGTGTGCCTTCTCAAATCTCTCCCTGTGGTACGGCCGGTGCTTAAAAGCTTTGGTTAAGTTCTGCCCAACTTTTTGCACAAGCAAGACACATCCAGGTCCAGAACTTCAACATGTGTTCCAATTGTTTGGCAGCTAAAAACTTAGGAGGTAATATTTCATGTTTAATTTTTTTATTTAATTAATTAAAATACAAAATAAATACAAAATAAACATGGGTGGTCAAGTGGCAGGCATGACAAGACACCGGAGCACATGGAACCCTGTTACCTTTCCTACCGAAGTAGTATTTATCTATCTACTTTCAATTTCTTGCTTTCGAACTGCTAGGTTGGCAGGAGCTGGGACAGACGACGGGATATCAATCGGTCATGCAGCACTTCGGTCTCGACGAACTGCTGATCTGCTGACCTTCCAGCTGTCTTAACCACTATGGCTCCTCGACGGGACATACTAGTTACCATGTCCGGGATCAGCATGGTTGGTGGTGGTGGTGGTGGGGTGGCAAATTGACTTTGCACTGGCCAAACCTATTGGATAGTTCAGTGGTTTAGGTATTTGGTTGCAGAGCAAGAGATTGGGCGTTCAATTCACCACTGCCTGTTTCATGGGTTGGACATGTTTCTCCTTTCCCATGTGTTAGGTAAAGACAAAGGAAAAAGGTCACCCATGCTTGAAAGCCAGTCGTATCTGACTATAGTGTTCGGTGCTCATGTCCATTTATAGCCGGCCGCAAGGACGCCAACGCCGTTGCCACCGGACACTCCCTTCAGACATAGTTGGTTGGGTTGAGTCTACGATGTTTTTTTTTCCTGTATTGTCTTTTGAAGTGTTTTTATATCATGCTAATTTGCTATTCTGTAATTGTATTTGGGATTTTTTTGAAATATTTTGAAATGTCTTTATAATATGACCATGTGGTACTTTATAATTATAATCGTCATAGTTTGTATCTTTGTTAGCCACCCAGAGTCGCTTTGCAAGTGGGGTGGCATGCAAGTCGAATAATAATAATAATAATAATAATAATAATAATAATAATAATAATAATAATAATAATAATAATAATAATAATAATAATAATAATAATAATAATAATAATAATAGAGACAATGCTGTCTGCGTCTGCAGATGTTTTCATGGACATGTGGCAGGCATGACTAGAAACCATCCGGAGTGCACAGAATGCTATTACCTTCCCAACAAAGTGGCACTTATTTATCTACTTGCAGTATCTTGCTTTCAAACTACTAGGTTGAAACAGAAACAGGAGCTCACCCCATCGTGCAGTACTTGGGTCTCAAATTGCTCATTTACTGACCTACCAGTCATCAAGTTCACCGCTAACCTTACCCACCGCAATCCCTCCTACTGTACAGTATTTGTTATTTTAAAAAAACAAATATGTAGAAATAGATGACAAATCCCACATCCAGCCAGCAGAGGGAAGTGTATGTCTTAAACTGCACCAGCTCAAAGTTTTAATTTGTTGTCCTTCACCCAGGGCTGAAATGTTACAAGGAGGAGGAATTTCTGAAGCGCACAGAACATAGGCATACCTGTCAACCGCAGCTCCGGCCAAACCGGGACCTGCGCAGAACGGTTCTGCGCAGGTCGCCTTCTACGCATGCGTAGAAGGGTTTTATGCTTGCGTAGCCCCCTTCTACGCATGCATAGAAGGCGACCTGCGCAGAAGGGCTGTGCAGTACCTCCTTTCCCCCGCTGCCAAATTCCGGGGTTTCGGCAGCGTGGGGCGGGAAATGGTGCAAATCGGCGCCCAAAACCGGGAAATTCCGGCTTAACTCTTGCCCGTGTTTGCATCCAGACATGCAGAGAATATCTCTTGCCAGATGTATTGGCACACACTCAGGTTGTCCTGGTGCCCACCAGTTCACACACATCTGGAATTGCTCCCTTGAAGCCTCACTCCCCAAACAGGTTACCCGTCTTGGGCTAGCCACAGCAAAGCAGGTTTGACTTCCGTGCTTGGCTCACCCTGTGTAGAATCTAAAGCGAACCAAGATACTTTGGCACACGAGGCATAAAGTTTTCCTAACACCCCTCCCTTTACCCAGCAGAAAAATACAATAAGGGATTAAATAACTTCTTTTTTTTAAATGTCCAGGTCCAGCTTTACAGTGCCAAAACGAAGCCACTTTTGGCTTTGTCACTGGCCATACTTAAAACGTCATCGGCGCATGTTTCCGGTAGTAATCGGCAGACCAGTAAATGAGCCGAATTTTGAGTCTCTCCACATTCACACAGTGTTTTGTTGTGTGCCAGCAGCCCCCCCCCCCACACACACACACACACACACTTGTTGGTCTTGCATTTAAGGTCTCCAACCCTCACTCTATTCAGTGTAGGGTTGCCATACATCCCGGAAAACCAGGACTGTCCCGGATTCAAGTTCAGGAAAATTGTCCCGGCCAGTTCAATAAAAATCATGTTAAAGTCCAGGATTTTTAAAACTTACTGATTGTGTATTATAACACACCATTGAAATAAATGTGAACTCTCACCATCAAATGAGAGATTTCCCAGCACATTGGAGTTGGAGTATACTTTGGAGACAAATCTTAACGCCCTCGCCTCACACCACCGCCCAATAAGTGTGACCAGTGTGTTTCCTGGAACGGAGGACATTAAGAGTTGACCATGACTTCTCAGAAGTACAACTGATGGCAGGAATAAATCAGGATCCGCTTAGTATTTATATATTTCATGTGAAAGTGTTTTATAGCTGTCATTATATTATGTTTGTTCAAAAAAAGGGGGCTATTTTGTAGATAACCCGCCCATTTTTGTCAAGTATACTTTTCTATCCCGATTTTGTGTGGGAGAGAATTATGGCAAATCTATCCAAGTGACATAGGGCAGGTTGAGTTCCTCAGCCATGTCCTCGTTTAATGTTATTCCTTGTCCAGTGAGCTCCATCCTCCATCTTCTAATTTGGTTTTACTCTTGCGCACCTTCAAGAATACTTGCTCTTGCCACAAAGCTCTTCCTGGATCTGAGATTAAAGAACTGAACTTCCGCAACTCTCCAGTTCAGCTGGCTGAGATGGCTTCTTCCCCTTCCTCATAGTGGGGGCTAGCTTTGGTTAAAGGTTTCCCTTGCTCGAAAGCCAGTCATATCCGACTCTAGGGTGCAGTGCTCATCTCTGTTTCTAAGCCGAAGAGCCAGTGCTGTCTGCTTCTGCAGACGTTTCTGTGGTCATGTGGCAGGCATGACTAGACACCGCAGCACACAGAACGCTGTTAAACGCTTTGGTTAAACGCATCAATATGAAGCATCGTTTGGGGCTGCGTCTGGGAAGCGTTGAGGCCAGTTTCCCAGCTTAAACCACCCCACACCTGCCTTTTCAAAACAGGAGGTCATGGTTGAGTTCATATAAGAACATAAGAGCAGCCTTGCTGGAACAGGCCACATCCCATCCAGTCCATAATTCTGTCTCACACAGTGGCTCACCATTTGCTCCAGGGTATTATTCCCAAGCAGATGCCTTCACCTGCTCAGTATTCCCTGGAAATGGCATTGAGAGATATCCTGCCTATCTCTCCAACCCAGCGGAGGTTGTCCTTAGGTATCCATAATTATAGCCATTGATACCTAAGGACAACCTCCATGAACTTGTCTAACCCTTTCTTAAAGCTGTCGAGACTGACAGCTGTCACCACTACTTCTGGCAGGGAGTTCCATAGACCAGTAATCCTTTGGGTGGAAAAGTACTTTCTCTTATTTGTTTGAGAACTAGCACCCAAAGGTTTCATGGAGTGCCCCCTAGTTCTAGTGTTGCGCGACAGGGAAAACAGTTTTTCCTTATCTACTTTGTCCACACCGTGCATGATTTTACCCCTTACAGGTGTGTCCCCATGAGCCAGGGCAGGGAGAAGACACGGATAAGGGAACTTGAGATGGAGAAATTGATGTCTTTTCCCCCCCACCTGTCGCAGCCTCTTCCAAGAAATCATTTCCCAAAGTAGGTTTTCCAGCTGGGAGAGTTTTGTACAGGCAGGTCTGTACATCATGCCTGCAACCAACACCCCATCTGTCGCAACAAGTTCTCCTTCCCTCTCTCTCTCTCTCACCCACACACCGCTATTCACACAAGTCACCGCAGACAGGTGTACGGCTGCCTAAAGGTAGGGAGGCTTAGCCACTCTTAAGCCAAATATTCTCTTTCCCTCCAAAGCAAAGCAATTGCACTTCTATACCGCCCCATAGCGGTTAGTGCGCTCTCTGGGCGGTTCACAAGTTAATTAGCATTTTGCCCCCAACATACTGGGTGCTGATTTTACCAACCTCAGAAGGATGGAAAGGCTGAGTCATCCTTGAGCCCTGGTCAGGATCAAACTCACAACCTTTTGGCGGCAGGACAGCAGTTTAATCACCGCACCACCAGGCCTCCCCCAAACTCAGAAATTCCCAGCCAGGTGGAACATCATTATACCAGGTGGAAGAGTTGATGCAATGTGCAGAAAAAGCAGCTTTGGTTCAAAATGGCCAACGCAAGCTGGCTTGTTGCATTTCTAGCCTGCCTTTCCGGGACTGAGTTGAACACAGTGTGCAGAGGTGTGGTCCTCGCTACTTTATCTTTATCACAACCCTCCGAGGTAGGTCAGCATGGGAGTGGCCCAAAGGGATACAGTCTTCTTCTTCTTCTGTATCCCGATCAAACCCATTTCTGCCAAAACGAAGCCGCTTTCTCGGCTTTGTCGTTGGCCAAACTTAAGTCCTCGTTGGTGCATGGTTCCAGTAGTGAGCGGCAGACCAGCAAATGAGCCGGATTCTGTATCTCTCCACATGCACACAGCATTTTGTTGTCCGCCAGCAGCCCCCGCTTGCGCATGATGGCCTTACATTTAGGGACTCCAACCCTCAGCCTATTTTGGCGTCGATCAATACTGCCACCAGTTGCCTGGCCACAATTTCCATCACCCACCCCCAGCAAGCATGGCCCTAAGTCTCCTTTTACTATGGCCTGCAGGCCAGATCCGGACCCTGATGCCAAGTCATCCGGCCCTTGCCGCCCTCGCCGCTCCTGGAAGTGGAAATAAAATGTGAACGTAGGGGCGCGGTTTACTTCCTCTTCTGGGAGTGACGAGTGTGGTGCAGGCTGGATGAATTGGCGTCGGGGGGGGGGGCAGATGTGGCCATAGTTTGGGCACCTTTGGTGTATGGCAAACCAAGACACGGGACACAGCCTCGGGCTGGGTTAACTCAGGTTTATTGCATCGTGGACAGAGGGAACATGAGGTAATGGCGGATCAATAGCTCTTTATATACAGCAGTAATACATTTGAACGTGGTGCCATGGTAGCCCATTGGCTACTGTCTGCGTGACGTCATTGCAGGTCACGCCCTTCTTGTCCAGGTGTAGGTAGTGGCGGGAAAACTTCCCGCGCTGTTGCCTTTGATGAGTTCGGACCAAGAGAGCTTGGACGCTCGCTGCTGCCAGCTGGTGGTCATTAGCTCGCGTCCTATTACAGGGCTTATATGATACAGCTGAAGGTTACATTGTTGCTATAGGCAAGGTTACATTGACTCAGATACATTGCAATCCATGTGTACAGTAAAACCATCAGAACACAACATCCCTCCCCCCTAGGACGAGACAAAGTCTCGAGCCCACCTTAACACACTCCCCCCCCCCTTATGAGACAAAGTCTCTCAGCCAAGATGGCTTATTTCGAACACGCTGGGGTCTCGGTGCGGGCTGCCTCTCCCCGGGTTTGCTACCTTCTCTTTGTCCCCTGGTCTCCTGTCCTGCAATATGAGAGGGAGACTCGTTAGTGACTTTCCGCGGCTCCGCGGCGCTGTTGGGAGGTGTGCTCTTTCTTAGGGAGGAACCGGGGGCACTGGGGGCTAACGAAAAACCCCTCTTCTCGCTTGGATGGGTGGGGGAACACTCCTGAAAACCCCCCCGGCTCGCCAAATCAAAATCAAAATCACTATCGGGGGCAGCGGTCGCGAACTCCTCTCCCCCTTCCCCGGCCCCTGCTAGAGCTGGCGTATCAAAGGGATATGAGTCGGGGCCGCTGCTTCTGCTTCCTTCCCCCCATGCTTGGGACTGTTGTCCACTGCTGTCTCCCCCTTGGGTTAAGCGGGTGGGGGAGAACCCTAACGCTGAATCCTGTTGCTGAGCTCCACTGACTGGCCCAATCACTCGGTGCCTCAGTTGATCTGCGTGCCTCCTCCAGAGGAGGCCGGTGTTCGTCTCGACCCGGTACGACACTGGCCCCGTCTGTTCTACAACCGTCCCTGGTACCCAGGCTGGCCCTGCGCTGGAATAGTTCCTGCAGTGAACAGGGTCACCGGCAGCGAAACCTTTCGAGACTGCCAACCCCACGTTTTTCCCTTTATCCTCGACTCTCGTTGGGTCTAGCCTGGACAGGAGCGTGGTCAGTTTCCGCCGCATCAAGAGCTCTGCCGGCGAGTAGCCGGACGCCAAAGGGGTCACCCTATACGCTAAGAGGAATTGGCACACTTGGTGATTCAGGTCCCCCGGGCCCATGCGCCGCAGCGCCTCCTTCGTTGTACGCACCAACCGTTCCACTTGGCCATTCGTGGCCGGGTGAAACGGTGCGGACGTGATATGCCGAATGGCGTTTGTCTCCATGAATGCCCCGAACTCAGCGGAGGTGAAACAACTAGCGTTATCGCTGACTAAAGTGTCGGGCAAACCGAACGTGGAAAAGACTCTCCGTAGCCGGCTAATTGTCGTGGCGGAGGACGTGCTTTTTACCGGGATAACCTCCAGCCACTTGGAGAACGCATCCACGACTAGGAGAAACATGGTTCCTCGGAATGGGCCAGCGAAATCTACGTGCACCCTGGACCATGGTCCCCGTGCTGTGTCCCATTCCCTATGTGGAAGACGGGCCGCCTCAGGGCGGGACCCCTGGCAAGCCTCGCAAGTGCCAACCATGTGCTCAATATCCGTGTCCAGCTGCGGCCACCAGAAGTAACTCCGGGCCAGCGCCTTTGAACGAACTATGCCCGGGTGGCTGACGTGCAGCAGTTCGAGCACCCTCGTCCGCAGGGGCGCAGGGACCACCACCCGTTGGCCCCACAGAAGGCACCCCCTCTCTAGGGACAACTCTAGCTTTTTCCTAAAGAACGGGTCGAACTCCGTACTCGGGGACGAACCCGGCCACCCCTTTTGCACCCATGAGCAAACCTTCGCCAGTGTCCTGTCCTTGCCTGTCGCCCTAGCAATGTCGGCTGGCACTATTGGGGGAGCGTCTAAAACCTCAATTAGCAACACCTGGCGGTCCTTTTCTGCTCTCGCCTTTTGGGCGTCCGACAATGGCAAAGGGGATCTCGAAAGCGCATCAGCATGGCTGATCTCCTTTCCGGGCCTGTACTCCAACTCATGTTGGTACGCGTTGAGGAAAATAGCCCATCGCAGCATTCTCGGGGACAGGATCTGCGGCGTGGGCTTGTGCGCCGTGAAAATCCCTAACAGCGGTTTGTGATCGGTCACGATTTTGAACGGGCGGCCATACAAAAAATCGTGAAATTTTTTGGTCCCCGATACGATTGCTAATGCTTCCCTGTCGGTTTGTGCGTAATTTCGCTCCGCTTGGGACAGGGACCTTGAGTAAAACGCTACCGGGGCCTCCCTTCCGTCCTCCAACACGTGGCAAAGCACCGCCCCCACCCCCACCGGGGATGCATCACAAACTAGGACCACAGGCCGTTTGGGGTCGAAATGCGTCAGGATTGCCTCAGATGTTAGGAGTTGCTTTAGCTCCTTGAACGCCCTCTCGTGCTCATCACCCCACATCCACGGCTCCTCCTTTTTCAGCAACCGATGGAGCGGTTCGGCCACGGACGCCTTCCGCGGGAGGAATGTATGGTAAAAATTTAGGAGCCCCAGGAAAGATTGCAGCTCGGTCTTGGATGTGGGGCGAGGGGCCTTTTTAATGGCTGCTACCTTGGATTTAGACGGCTTAATCCCCTCGGGTGTGATTCGGAACCCTAAAAACTCGACCTCTGTTTCGAAAAAAACACATTTATCCTTCCTCAATCTCAGCCCCGCTTTCTCGAACGCGGTCAGTACCTTGTCCAACCTTTTCGCTAGTTCCGCCTCACTCCCCCCTGTTATCAACACGTCATCAAAATAAGGCAACACCCCCTCCAGGCCCTTTAGGAGGCGTTCCACGAGCGATTGAAAAAGACCGGGTGCCGAGTTCACGCCGAACTGTAACCGCGACACCTGGAACGCTCCCTTATGTGTAACTATCGTTTGTGCCGCGGCCGTGGCGGGGGTCACAGGAAGTTGCTGATAGGCTTGTGCCAAATCGAGCTTAGCGAAACACTTTCCCCCATTTAGCCTGGCCAAAAGGTGGCTTATCACTGGCACCGGGTATGCATTAGGGCGGATCGCCTTGTTAATTGTACACTTATAATCTGCGCAAATGCGCACCTCCCCGTTAGCCTTTAGAGCCGTTACAATTGGAGTTTCCCACTCCGCGGAATCAACAGGAATAAGAATCCCCTGGCCCACCAGTTTGTCCAATTCCGCCTCTATCTTGTCCTTGAGTGCAAACGGCACCCTGCGTGGTTTGAGTCTTATCGGGCGGACCTCCGGGTCTATGTCGAAAGCTACAGGGGGTCCCTTGAACTTTCCGAGTCCTTTCTCAAAAACGGCGGGATGCGCATCGCAAACCGCTTGTATTGGGTCCCCCCCCACGGTATGCACCCCCCCTATGAACAACCCTAAGGGCTGAAACCACTGTGTTCCCAGGAGGCTACAGCTTCCCCCTTTCAGGACAACTAGGGGCAGTTCCGCAGAATGTCTCTTAAAATTGACCCGAAACTTCCCAACCCCCAATACCGGAATGTTGTTTCCCTGTACGTCCCGTAGTGTGGACCTCAACGCTTTAAGCTTTGGCCGCACGTGGGGGTCGATTTTCAGGAACTCTTTCTGGGGAATTATGGAAAAGGAGGACCCCGAGTCAATTTCCATCTTAATAGGGGCCCCTTGTACTAATACCTCAACGAAGTAATGGGACTGTCCCGCGGACACGCTGAACACTGAGGCGTCGTCCTCGCTGCTGTCCGAGACGCGGCCCACGCCGTCCTGCTTCCTCGTGGTCTGGGCGCCATCTTTGGGCCTTGCTGGACGGTCCGGCCTGGCCGCGCGGTCTTGTGATTGCCTCCGGCCCTCTTTCCGCTTTCTGCACGCCTTGGCGATGTGCCCCCGACGGCCGCAGGTGTAACACTCGGCCTTCCTGAACGGGCATCTCGCGCGCTCGTGGGCCGCTCCGCAACCCTCGCAGCGTCGACCGCCCTTCCGGACCTTCTGGACCTCCTCGCCGTCGCTGCCTTCCGTAGACGACTTTGAGGCCCGCCGAGTCGCGTGCACCGACTGTCCGGCCTTCCCGTGCACCGAATTTTCCGCCTTGCCGGCTTTAGGACGCCACTCACGCCACTGATGCATCTCGTCCACTCCGGCATTCGTGGACTCTGCGGCTTCCGCGGCCTCTATGACTTCGGCCAGCGTGGGTGGCGGCTCCTTATTCATCAAGCTGCGCTGCACCTCCTTGTCTTTCAGGCCACATAACACGCCGTCCCTGAGGACCATCTCCAGGATGTCGCCCCATTTACAGGGGGCGGCGGCTATCCTCATGGCGGCCACGAATGCCTCAACCGACTCGTCTGGCGCTTGGACTCGCCTCCAAAACGCGCTCCGAGCGGGAAACATTGCCCTCGAGGGGCAGAACCGCTCTCGCAGCAGCTTCATGATGTCGCTCGCCTTAAAGTCGCTCACCTTCTTCGGAGCGATTATGCCCACCAGCGTTCGCTTGGTTTCCATCCCGAGCATTCTGGTGAGGATGGCCCTCTTCCTCTCCTCGTCGTCTTGTTTGACTCTGAGTTCCACCAGTGCCGCCTGGAAGTCCATCTCAAAAAGCTCCCAGTCTTGCGGTTTGGTGATGTTGAACCCGCTCTGTGCCCTGGCTGTTCCGTGGGGATCCATTATCCCACCTTCGTCGCCAATTTGGTGTATGCAAACCAAGACACGGGACACAGCCTCGGGCTGGGTTAACTCAGGTTTATTGCATCGTGGACAGAGGGAACATGAGGTAATGGCGGATCAATAGCTCTTTATATACAGCAGTAATACATTTGAACGTGGTGCCATGGTAGCCCATTGGCTACTGTCTGCGTGACGTCATTGCAGGTCACGCCCTTCTTGTCCAGGTGTAGGTAGTGGCGGGAAAACTTCCCGCGCTGTTGCCTTTGATGAGTTCGGACCAAGAGAGCTTGGACGCTCGCTGCTGCCAGCTGGTGGTCATTAGCTCGCGTCCTATTACAGGGCTTATATGATACAGCTGAAGGTTACATTGTTGCTATAGGCAAGGTTACATTGACTCAGATACATTGCAATCCATGTGTACAGTAAAACCATCAGAACACAACAGCACCCCTGGTTCAAGCAGAGAAAATGGCAGCTTAAAATCTATCTCGTCCTGTTCCAAAAGGGATTGTAAGGTGTATTTTACTTCCGTTTCCGGTGGGAGGAACCGCGTGACCGGCCCGCTGAACCACATGACTGGCCCACTCCCGAAAAGTATGGGCACCCCCGCCATTGGTCGTAGCCAGCCTCTCTTGTTCCTCCCACACTATATTTTGGGCAGACAGAGTCTTGTTGCTGTTTGAGGCCAAGTCTTGGCTGGCAAGACCGTCTGGGAGGTGCCTTCGAGTTTCTCCTTCACACAGTTGCAGGCTTTGATTTGGGAAGGAGTTAGAAGAGGAGGAGGAGGGAGTTTTCCTTCTTCTCCCCCCCCCCCAAAAAAAAACCCCAAGAGTGGGGAGGCATGTATTTCTCTCCAGCTGTTGTTTGGTCCACGTGGTTTGGACCACCTTAGGGGGAAATGCCATGACATGCAGCGAAGGGAGGAGGTAGGGCTGGAATCTGCACCGCTTTATAACCCTATATATGCAGCAACCCAACGGTGTCCACCCCTCTCGCAGGGACCAAGCCGGCTCGGTCACCCTTGGAGAAATGTCTTGCACCATGACATGGGTGTTGTGGTTGCTTCTGGTCGCTCCAGGGATAGCAGCACCCTTTCGGCTAGATGCCTCTCCGGTAAGACATCTCGGGAGCAAGCAAAATATATATATATATATATATATATATATATATATATATATATATATATATATATATATATATATATATATATATATATATATATATATATATATATATATATATATATATATATATATATATATATATATATATATATATATATATATATATATATATAATTTAAAAATTAAGAAGGCACAAAGGTGTCAGGGACTGTGAACAGAGAGAGATTTGTATGTCATTCTGTAAGGTCATTCTGTAAGATTTCTATGTCATTACTGTAAGGTGGGGAGGAAAGATTGTCTCGTTTGGGGGGTCATAATTTGGTAAACTAAAGTTAAAAGTCATCCTTGCTCGAAAGCCAGTCCTATCCGGCTCTAGGGTTCAGTGCTCATCTCTGCATACAGCTGAAGAGCCCACGCTGTCTGCATCTGCAGACGTTTCCTTGGACATGTGGCAGGCATGCCTCAATACCGGAGTGCACGGAACACTGTTTACCTTTCCTGCCAAAGTGGCCCCTATTTAACTCCTTGCTTTCGAACGGCTAGGTTGGCAGGAGCTGGGTCAGGTGATGGGAGCTCATTCCGTCGTGCAGCACTCGGGTCTTGAACTGCTGATCGTGGCTCAAGCGGTTAAGGCGCTGACTGGAAGGCAGACAGCGCCTTAACCGCTTGAGCCACCGTCCTGTATTTTCTACTGGAAGACCCTGCATGTTTAAAAGGCTGATTTGAACACAGAACCATGGGTAAGGTTTAATACAGGGGTGCCCAAACGTTTCAGGCCGTGGGCCGGTCATAAGGTTCAGCTACCCGATCACTAAAGCCCAGCAGCCAGATGCGGCCCCTGATGCCAATTCATTTGGCCTGAGAAGCCCTTGTTGCTCCTGGAAGCAATGAATTGGCATCGAGGGCCGCATCCGGCCCCCAGGTCATAGTTTGGGCGCCCCTGGTTTAATAGGAGCCTTGATGTATAGAAGTAGATTTTCTCCCTGGTAGACAGAGGCACAGGTGGGGTTCGAACTGCCTTTGAACCCCTTTCGTAAGTTTATCTTTCTCAATCTTTGCTCTGAAGCAGATATTGTATAAATCCAGAACTGGAGAGCAGAACCTGAAATGTCAACTCTGTACGTGTGTAAGGTAAAGCTCACCCATGCTCAGAAGCCAGCCATATCCAACTCTAGGTTTCGGTGCTCACCTGCTTTTAGCCAAAGAGCCAGCACCGTCTGTGTTTGCAGACGTTTCCATGGACACGTGGCAGGCATGACTGGACTAGAGCACACAGGACGCTGTTACCTTCCCAGACCAAGCGGCACCAATTTATCTACTTGCAATTTTTTTGTTTTTGAACTGCTAGTTTGTCAGGAGCCGGGCCAGACGAAGGGCAGGCACTCACGCTGTCGTGCAGCACTCGGGTCTCGAACTGCTGAACTTTCCTTTGGCGAAAACCAGTCAATGGAATTCTTCCACTGTGTGCCGTCCCATAAATGTTGGAGCCCCTATGCCAGGGAAGCTTTGCTTTCTGTCATCTCTTCTCCATAGATGCTACATAGAGTCGCAGAATGTAACATCTAGTCTATTTATTTGTTTTAATGTGGGGAAACCATCACAACATTGATGCAAGGCGAAGATGCCGGGAAAGAAGTAGAGCAAAACAGGGCAGGCCTTGAATGTGATTTATTTTTACATTTGTCTTTATTTATGTCAACATTCTCAATGAGTGTCTTTTGTATCTTTGGCTTTGTTCAACCATTGGGGAGGTACATCCTCTGCCCGCCAGAGGTTTCATGTGACTTGTGTGATCTAAAGTTGTTTATACATTTCGGTTTGGGCTGGGAAGTCCCTTGCAGATCGTAGCCATGACTATGCCTGGTATGAATCCTTCCTGTACTGATGGTGAGAACTTAGTGGAGGTTTTGGAAAGCACATTCCTGCCATTTCCATGACCACAAATAGCTGACAAGTGAACTGTAACACTCATAATGTAGAACAGGGGTTCCCAACATAAGGTCTGTGGGCCAGATCCGGCCCATGGCACCATTTCATGTGGCCCTCCCACCCATACCTGTCAAGTTTTGAATTTGGAAATAAGGGGAATTTCCCAGCAAATAAGGGATACTTGACAGGTATGCTTATCCTTTGCTGCCCTCCAATGGCGGCAATAGGGCATTGCAGTCTAATTAATAGGGATGACGGCGGGAAAGAGGGTAAAATAAGGGGTTTTCCCGGCCAATACGGGATACTTGACAGCTATGCTTATCCTTTGCTGCCCTCCAATAGCGACAATAGGGCATTGCAGTCTAATTAATAGGGATGACGGCGGGAAAGAGGGTAAAATAAGGGGTTTTCCCGGCCAATACGGGATACTTGACAGCTATGCTTATCCTTTGCTGCCCTCCAATGGCAACAATAGGGCATTGCAGTCTAATTAATAGGGATGACGGCGGGAAAGAGGGTAAAATAAGGGGTTTTCCTGGCCAATAAGGGATACTTGACAGCTATGCTTATCCTGTGCTGCCCTCCAATGGCGGCAATAGGGCATTGCAATCTAATTAATACGGGATGACGGCAGGGAAGAGGGTAAAATAAGGGGTTTTCCCGGCCAATACGGGATACTTGACAGCTATGCTCCCACCCCTCCAAGGGCATTCAAGAAAAATGGCTTACCCCTTTTGAAGCTGTTGGGACAAAATGGCTGCCCCCATCGTGCAGGCAGGGCAAAATGGCCATCCAGCCCTTGAAGCTGACTGAGAGAGCGTGATCCGGCCCCCAGCTTGAAAAGGTTGGGAACCCCTGCCATAGAAAGAGTTAGGTATTTATGTTTAAGGAGCAGAGTACATATTATAGCTAGATTCCTCCTCTTTCCATAGCTCTAGTAATTTGATAGGGACTGTTGCTTAGCGGTTAAGACGCTGAACTTGATGACTGGAAGGTCAGCAGTTCGAGACCCGAGTGCTGCGTGACGAGGGGAGCTCCCGTCGTCTGTCCCTGCTCCTGCCAAACTATCAGTTCTAAATAGAGTTGCCATAATTCTCTCCCACAAAACCGGGACGGAAGTACAGTACTGTATACTTGACAAAAATGGGCGGGTTATCTACAAAATAGCCTTTTAAAAAACATAATATAATGACAGCTATAAAACACTTTCACATTAAATATATCAATACATAAATGCCATCTGTTGTACTTCTCAGAAGTCACGTCATGGTCAACTCTTAACGTCCTCAGTTCTAGGAAACACACTGGTCGCAATTATTGGGCAGTGGTGTGAGGCGAGGACATTAAGATTTATCTCCAGGTATACTCCAATGTGGCAGGAAATTGCTTGTTTAATGGTGAGGGTTCAAATTTACTTTAATGGTGTGTTATAATACACTACCAGTAAGTTTTAAAAATCTGGGACTTTAACATGGTTTTTATTGAACCGGCCGGGACAATTTTTCCGAACTTGAATCCGGGACAGTCCTGGTTTTCAGGGACGTAAGGCAACCCTAGTTCTAAAGCAAGACGCTGCAAGTAGATAAATAGCCACTGCTTCAGCAGGAAAGGTAACAGCGTCCCGTGCACTCCGGTGTCTAGTCATGCCTGCCACATGGCCACGGAAATGTATGCAGGACCTTTGGCGGGAAAGGCTACTTCCAATCTCAATGCTTCTCCGGAGACTTAAAAAAAGATTAGCGTTAGTCTGCTGGAAACCTGGCCAAATCGAGGACCCACCGATCGATAAGTCTCCTCTCGGACGTGACAATTGGCCATGGCTGGAGAGAGGAAGAATATCTGCTCCAAGCCGGGAGTGGACAGATGGGAATTGCCCCGGTCCAAATCTGACCTCTGGCTGGGCAACATTAGGAGGTCAGTTCCTCAATGCTCTGCAATGTGTGAGTGGTCAGGCCACATAAGCCAAGAAACCCCAACTCACAACGGATTATTTATTTATTTATTTATTTATTATACTATCTTTTTATTTCAAAAGGGACTGCAGGTGTCTTAATGGTTAAGACGCTGAGTCTTGAAGATAGGAAGCTCGGGGTTCGATACCCGAGTGCTGCACAACGGAGTGAGCGCCGCTCTCTGTCCCAGCTCCTGCCAACCTAGCAGTATGAAAGCAAGAAATTGCAAGTACAGTAAAACCCCTATTTACGGGGGGGAAAGTCCGTTCCGTAGACTTTTGCTTAAATTGAATTTTTTTTTTGTAACTCGAAACAAACCCATATGAAAAATTAAATTTTTATGTAAATCGAACCAAAACCATAGGGAAAAGAATCTTTATGTAATTCGAAGCAAACCCCATAGGGAATCATGTAAATCGGGACATAGTTTTAGCACAAAATCATTATGTAACACGAGGCATTTGTAAGTCGGGGTTTTACTGTAGATAAATAGGTGCCACTTCGGTGGGAAGGTAAACAGCGTTCCGTGCACTCCAGTGTCTAGGCATGCCTGCCACATGTCCACGGAAATATCTGCAGACGCAGACAGCTCTTTGGCTATCAACAGAGATGAGCACTGAACCCTAGAGTTGGATACGGCTGGCTTTCGAGCAAGGGCGACTTTTACCGTTGCCTTCTTTCAAAACCAGCCCTTAAGCTTTTAGTACTTGAATGCTTAAAAGCCATTAAAACAAGCCTGGAGATGATACTTTTCTTCTCTGTTTAAATCTGTGTTTTCATTTATGACGGGGATGAAGTTGGTTGCATGATGGCTCATTTACTTCCATAGCTTCCCATGCGGGCGTCCTCTGAACGCCACCAGGTCAGTCCTTGCCAGCTTAGACACCACGTGTTTACAGTGAGATTCTTTGCCTCCCTATGCACCCAAAGCCTGGAAGTTACTTTTTTTGGACCACATGTCCCATAATCCCCCCAAAAAACAACATGTTGTGCTTGATGGAAAGAATGTGGCTTTAAGAAATTTCATTCTGGGAAAAGCACTGTTTGCAGACACAGTGCATCAAATCCTAGCACAATGTTTCTCCAAAACAGCAACATTAAGCACTGCAAAAGTGTGGGTGGGTGGGTGAGTTTTCTTCATCCCTCCCCCAATGCTGCCTTTCCCTTTTTGCTCTGGCCCAACGCAGGTGTGCAAACCCTTAGGCTTTCTCTCCTTAAACTGATGAATGGATCTTGGAACGATGCCTCCCCGTCGTTGCGGCTTTTTCACTGCCTTTGGTTATTTTCTTATTTATTTGCCATTAATGTTTGAGCAAAGGTGCCAGATTCCTGCCGGATAGAAATTTCCCTTGCAAAGTTCTCTCTCACACACACATGCATGCACACACACACACACACACAAGTCGCATGACAAGCTTGCCACATATAAAATGGGGGCTGTAAACATGTTATTTTATGTTTCTATTAAGGGCCGATTGGGGTGGATTGGGGCATTTGTGACAGGCATGTCGAGGCCCTGGAGCGCACAGAATGCTGTTACCTTTCCTACCGAAACAGTACCTATTAATCTATTTGCAATTGGGGCTGCAGTGGCTCAGTGGTTAAAAAGCTCGCCTTGTTAGTTGGAAGGCCGGCAAATCAGCAGTTCGAGACCTGAGTACTACAAGACGGAATGAGCTCCCATCTCTGTCCCAGCTCTTGGGGACATGAAAGGAGCCTTGTTTGCGCGTCCCCTGAGCAGATTTTCTGCAGCGAAAATCCTTTGAACTCAGAATATCTTCTGACATGAAATTATTATTATTATAATGTTTGTGATAATCTATAAATGCTGTATGTAATTTTGTGATGTTTAAATACCCTACATCTGGAGTACATATATATCAACTACCAGCTCTGGCCAGGTTATCCTGCTATGGTACTAGAGTAGACCCTGACCTGCCACATTCCAGTCAGCGTCTTAACCACTTGAGCTACTGTCCATACCTGTCAAGTTATGGATTTGGAAATAAGGGAAATTTCCTGGCAAATACGGGATACTTGACAGCTATGCTTATCCTGTGCTGCCCTCCAATGGCGGCAATAGGGCATTGCAGTCTACTTAATAAGGGATGATGGTAGGAAAAAGGGTAAAATAAGGGGTTTTCCCGGCCAATAAGGGATACTTGACAGCTATGCTTATCCTGTGCTGCCCTCCAATGGTGGCAATAGGGCATTGCAGTCTAATTAATAAGGGATGACGGCGGAAAGAGGGTAAAATGAAGGGTTTTCCCGGCCAATACGGGATACTTGACAGCTATGCTTATCCTGTGCTGCCCTCCAGTGGTGGCAATAGGGTATTGCAGGGATGACAGCGGGAAAGAGGGTAAAATAAGGGGTTTTCCTGGCCAATAAGGGTTACTTGACAGCTATGCTTATCCTGTGCTGCCCTCCAATGGCGGCAATAGGGCATTGCAGTCTAATTAATAAGGGATGACGACAGGAAAGAGGGTAAAATAAGGGGTTTTCCCGGCCAATAAGGGATACTTGACAGCTATGTTACTGTCCTGTATTTCCTACTGGAAGACCCTGCATGTTAAAAATGTTGATTTGAACACAGAACCAGGTGATGAAGCACTGATTGTCAGCTGACGGTTAACTAACTTGGTAACTCTGAGGACTAACGACTTTGGGGCCAGGAACGATATGTTGAGGAAAATGACAGGCACAAGTTGGGGTGCCAAACCACACACATTAAGAATTTCTACGCTAGCTTTATGTTACTCTGCAGAAGAGTCGGCTAGTCCAGTGCGGTACAGATGAAAACATGCAAAGCAGGTGGACGTGGCCCTAAATGAAACAGTGAGATTGGTCACAGGATGCCCTAAATCTAACCCCAGTACAAAAAGTGCATTACTTAGCTAGCATCCCTCCACTGAAGGGCATCAGCTTCATCCATCCTGGCCTGGGGCTGAGGAGGACGTTGCGTGCCAAAAGGGCTCAGGACCAGAAAAGGACACGTGAAACTGGATCAGTGGTACTATGGGTGCCATGCTGCGATGTGGGAGGCAGATGAAAGGCCATGACATTATATTCTCAGGACAGTCTTCATGGCTGATCGCAATGAGGAGAGCCGCTATTTGGAATCAGATCCGGCACTTGAAGAAGAAGATGATGATGATGATGAACTAACAGAGCCTTCTTACCTGCCATGATCAGGGATATTCTGTGCTGGTGGGGAAATTCTGGGATTCATAGTTGGGCCACTTTCCCATGCTATGAATAGAATCCGATCAAAATAAGGCATCCGAACCCCACACTGGCGATAGCAGCTTCATCTCATAATTCAATCAGTTAGCCAGTCAAAAAGCTACCGATCCCTCAATTAAAACTCTCCAATTTGTTGGAAGGGTTCACAAAGACAGGAGTTTTTCCCAAGGAGATTAAATTCGTTTTTGCACGGTCGACGTTTTGGGAAAAACAGAAATTTATGTGATTTGCTTAACCCAACCCAACTCATTGTGACCCCCGTTAAAGCGTCGGACTGAAGACCGTGGCCTCAATTCCTCCACCCAGAAGACATTTAAAGTTTCCTTGGCTGCTTCTTTTGAATGCCATAGATTTAGCCTCGCCACACCTAAAGCAAATAAGAAGAGCGGCCTCTGGTCACGTGCAGAGTGCCTTTCTTTTATGAATCTCCTCTTCAAGGGAATTGGAAAATGGTGCCATTCCTTATGCCCATTGTGACGACCAATTGTCGGGTACCATTTGTCGCATGAGACCTTTAATGCCAACCCAATGCTGTTTGGCTTTTTCGTTGCGCGTTCTCCGGTGTGCTTGAAAGGGATCATCTGCAGGCTGTGACAGCCAGTGTGGAGGAGTGGGCAGAATGAAAAGTCTAGGATTCAAAAGCCCCAGGTTCAAATCCCTGCTCAGCCCCTAGAAGCTCACTCCTTAAATATCTCACATAATTTGAGATATTTAAGCACTAAGAGTCGTGGTGGCTTAGTGGTTAAAATGCTGAACTTGATGACTGGAAGGTCAGCAGTTCGAGACTCAAGTGCTGCACGACGGAGTGAGCTCACGTTCTCTGTCCCAGCTCCTGCCAGCCATGCAGTAGATAAATAGGTACCACTTCAGCAGGAAAGGTAACAGTGTTCCGGCATCTAGTCATGCCTGCCACATGACCATGGAAACACTTGCAAATGCAGACAGTGCTGGTATTCCGTAGAGTTGGATATCACTGGCTTTCGAGCAAGGGAGACTTTGACCTTACCATAACTTTGACTAGATGGCACATAACAACATCTATGCTCATGTATCTGGATTTAGATTCCAGGGAAGACAGCTAGCCTCCGTCAGCCACCCAAAAGCAAATGAAAGGAGATCAGAAGAAAATCCCCACCAAACAATAACAACAAACAGCCCCTAAATTGTGCTTGCTGTATTATTTCCATGGATCATATGTGACCCTCTGAAGGAAACCCACACGAATTGCCTTTCATTGCAGTGGCTTAGTGGTTAAGAAGCTCGCCTTGTTAGCTGGAAGGCTGGCAAGTCGGCAGTTCGAGACCTGGGTACTGCATGGCGGATTGAGTGCCCATCTCTGTCCCGGCTCTTGGGGGACATGAAAGGAGCTTCATTTGGGCATCCCCTGAGCGGAGTTTCTCCAGCAAAAATCCTTTCAACCCAGAATAATTCCTGACACGTAGTAGTAGTAGTAGTAGTAGTAGTAGTAGTAGTAGTAGTAGTAGTAGTAGTAGTAGTAGTAGTAGTAGTAGTAATAATAATCAGCATCAGCATCAGCATCAGCATCATCAGTTAAAGCTGTCCACCAGTCCCTCCTGTCCAAAGCCATCACTATTGTTCACCAGCTCCGTCACTATTTATGGTGGTGTTTTTTTTAATGGATTTGCTATCTATGTGGTCAGAACCCATAACAAATAACCTCCACCCCTATTTTATTAGGAGAAAATCTGTTTTCACCAAAACCCAGTTGGCCAATGCATGCACATCGCATGGCAAAGAAAATGAGAAAAGTGCTGTAATTTCTCCCCCAATTATTATTTTTCGAAGACTGATGGGATTTTGCTGCTTTCCTCTGATTTTTTTTTTAAAAAAAATTCCTTCTTCCCCATAAGGTCCCCTTCATAAGCCGATGCGCAGCCTCCGGCCCTTGCTTGCTAACCAAAGGCTTTTGTCGTCTCAGGGGGAAGCGCAGGGCGGGCGTTACTACAATTGAGGCTTTGAATCTGGCAAGAAAGTTTGGCCTGAGCACTACGCTGGAGGCGCTAACAAATTACGCCGCTTGACAGCTGAAAGAGCCGTGTGTGTTTTGCCATAGCTTAGCAAGGCAGGCCTTGGTGCCCAAAGGTGGAGGGAAAGCCTAGCAGAAGCCAAGAAGCAGCAACAGTTTTGGGAGTTGGGGGGGGGGGGCAGGAGGAGATCTTTATGCACAACAAGTACACCTAATTACAACATTCAAAACAACTTGCCCTGTCGAAGCGTACACTTACCTGTCCAGGAATGCCACAGCACTGTCAAGATGTTGAAGCGACAACCTTCCATAATTAATAATAATAATAATTTCTTGTCAAAGATTACTCTGGGTTGAAAGGATTTTTAGGGGACACCCGAATGAGGCTGCTTTCATGTCCCCAAGTATCAAAACCCGACCTTCCGGTCTCCAGCTCAGCGTCTTAACCACTAATTCACCGAAGGAGCTGCTACCTTCCAGAATTTTGTTTTGCCCGCTGTTCTCATTAACCTTCACTGTTGTCCGTGCTAACGAGTTTATGGGGAGTCGAGATCCAGAGTTTCAGGGGAAGAGTCCAAGGTCTTGCCCCAAATGGGCAAATTGCAGCTCGTGTGGCTTTAGGTTATCCAAAGGAATACATGCACCAAAAGTAAGAGAGAGAGAGAAAGGCTTTATTGTACATATGCATATGGGCTCTCCACCTTGAAGTATGGATGGTTTTGCCGAGACAGCCTTTCGAATGAAGAACCCTTTCGAAACCAAAGCACTATTGCCAGCCAAATGTGCCTATCATTGCAGTGCATAGCAATCTCCTCAATGGGTGTTTTTTTTTAAAAAAAAAATCTCACACTATGCATTTCTCCTTTATGGAAACACCAGGCATGCCTACCTAACATTCTAGGACTCAAGGGGGTTCTATTTTCAATGATCAAATTACATGAGATCTATAGCATGCTGCCAGGGGGGAAAAAGCAATTCATGTACACCTGTGGGCCAGATCTGGCACCCTATGCCAATTCATCTGGCCCACACCACCCTCGTCACTCCTGGAAGCAGAAGTAAAATGCGCCTGTACAGGCACATTTTACTTCTGCTTCCGGGAGCGACAAGGGCGGTGTGGGCTGGATGAATTGGCATTGGGGCCCGGATCCGGCCCACGGGCCATAGTTTGGGCACCCCTGGTTTAAGCAGAGAAAACGGCAGCTTAAAATCTATCTCATCCTGTTGCAAAACAGATTGCGAGGCATGTTTTACTTCCTCTTCCGGTGGGAGGAACCACGTGACCGGCCCGCGGCCTGAAAAGTTTGGACACCCTTGATGTACGCTTTCCCACCAGAGCTATAATTCTTCGAAGCTCTGTGGTCAAACAACCCACTGGAAAGTGAAGCCCATGTGTACCTCCCAGTGACCGGTCACAAACCCAAAGCAAACTTATTTGCATGATGATGCTAATCCAGCATTTTAAGGAAGCACCATTTCTGAGGAGCTTCATCTGTTCCTGCCAAAAAATAAATTAATAATAATAAAAGCTCACAAATTGGTCGTGTGTCTTAGGCTGTATTTACTCTGGGAGTGGGTGCGCATGTGCCATTATGTGTGTGTGTCTGTGTGTGTCTTCAGGAGCCTAGCCAAGATACAGTCATAAATTAACACTTTTGCAAAGAGTCTCACTTATTTGGGGGGCAGATTGCGGAGTGAGAAAAATATGGTTCTTGAGACATAATTTTGTTATTTTATTTTTTAAGAAACATGTCTGGGGTCTGTCAGTCTCAGCATTGGCAGCATCTATTTTTGAAGTAAGGATGATGGTGGCATCATCATGTTGATGTGCCAACTGCGGGTGGGAGAGAGAAGGCAAGTATTGAAGGGAAAAAAGACACCAAATTTTATTTAGCCTAAGGTTGGTTTTCCAAATGAAGGCCAGGGTGATCAAAAGTAAGGGGGGGGGGAACTACTCTTTATCCTTAGGTAAAGGTAAAGGTCTCCATTGCTTGAAAGCCAGTCGTATCTGACTCTGGGGTTCAGTGCTCTTTTGAGTCCGACCTTAATGTTCCTCTTTGATAGCATTGCTTCACTTTAAAATGAAATAGGCCAGCATTACTGCTTTTGGGGTGCCTTCCCTGGTATACAGTTACAAGACAGGGCAGAGGGTTCTTAACTTTTTCACGCCATGGGCCGGTGAGCGGGCCAGTGACATGGTTCCTTCTGCCACAAATGCTGCCATAAAACATGTCTGCGGCTGTGGTAAACGCATTTATGACAGCCATGGGTGCGTTTATGGCAGCGCTTACAGCAGGCATGGGTACGTTTAAGCATGCGTGGGTGTGTTATACAGCTGTTGTAAATGCTTCTGCTTCCAGTAGTGGTGAGGGCAGTGGCAGGATGCATGAAATGGTGCCATGGGCTGGGTCAGGCCATGGGCCATAGGTTGCCCACCCCTGAGATAGGGGATACTTGGCTCAGTAATACTACAAGTGAGAAGGATCTTGGAATTGTTGTAGATCGTAAGTTATATATGGGTCAACATTTTCCAATAAAATCTTGTTCTGACTTAATTGGGGCAGTGGGCTAGTCATGTCTCTCTCCCCCACCCCTCCATGCTAGCTCCATGGCGGATTGATTTCATATGCTTTGCCGTTATCTTTTGTGAGGAGTCCGCATATTTTCTTGCTGGACTGTTATGTCACTTTTTGGACTCTTGGGAGAATTGCAGAGTCATGTTTTCTCAGTGTTAAACTACTGAATTATTGAGCTGGAAGGCAACCCAAGGGACATCTGGTCTAGTCCCAATTGTTGAAGCAAGGAAGTCACAGCCCCTCCATGGAAACCTCCAGTGATGGAAGAAATATCTACTGAAGCATTCCCTGAAATATGTCTTGGTCTTGGTCTTGGTCTTGGTCCTTGGTCCTTGGTCCTTGGTCCTTGGTCCTTGGTCCTTGAGGTCTTGGGTCTTGGGTCTTGGGTCTTGGGTCTTGGTCCTTGGCTCTTGCTTTTGCTCTTGCTCTTGCTCTTCTTCAGGTGTCATGGGAGGTACAAGGTTCTTGCTCTGGCACTTCTGACTTCAGAGCCAATTCTGAAGGGAGCTGAGCAAAAACAACAACAACAAAACAACAACTACCCAACAACTGGAGATGTTGCCCTTTGGACCTCCAAGTTAGAGCTCAACATGTTTCCAAAGATGTCTTATGCCATTCAGATGATCTGCCCACCCCAATCCTGATCACGTCTCAAACCTGTTGTAGTAAAGGCTAACAAGGTGGGCCAGATTTCCTTGTACGAAAGCAGCAAAGTCCTGGTTTTGATTCGATGCAATATCCCTCTTGAGAAACCTCATCCCATAACGTTTGCATTGACAGGGCAAGAACTTAAAAAGCAAATAAAATACAAGTGGGGGAAAGCGCTCTTACGAGCAACACGCAGAAGAAGACCTTGTACTGATTTTCTTGGTCCATGATGAATATGTGCGGCAAACCAATGAGAAGGAGATGGTGGCTGTTCCACCCCTGGAATGACTTCATCATTGGCAGAATCAAAAGGGTGTCACCAAAAGTTGCTTTTGCAAATGACGTCCCTGGGCAGAAGGAGACGCAGACGGGCATCTCTGTCTAAGGGGCTCTCTGTCCCTATGCCTGGCGACGGCAAGGTGGTCTACGGCGCCTTTTGGGCACCGTCGCTACCTGCCCGGGGGGTTGGGGTGGTGTTTGAGGGTGACATCATGTCTGTAGAGCAAGGGAAGAGCTCAAAGACGCTTCTTTGATTTAGAGCTGCTACGTGGAGGGTGAGAGGGAGATGGGGTTGAAGACGCGTCAGGGTCCGTGGTGTGGAGAAGGAGACGGGCACTCAACACTCCGGCTCCTGGAACCCCAAACGAATCATGAGATCCAGGCGTCTGCCTCCTTGGGTCTGGGTGCGAGCCAAGCCAAAAGACTTTGCTCCATGAAGATTCTCCTGTGCTTGTGTTCGTGGCGAATATTCACAGAGTATCCCTTCATATATTAAGCCTTGCCGAATGCTTGGTAGCCATGTGTGTCCGGTCGTGTTTTTCACATGTCGGTTAAGAAATGGTGCCTTGAATCGGTTGCCGTTTGGGTGCCAACGTGCAAAGGTTCTTGAGTATTTTATTGCCTTTCTTGGTCTAACTTAAGCGAGTCCACCTTAGCCATTTTTTGCATATATAAAAGAAGTGGTTTACATGCTTATTTGTTTTACATCAGGGATGCAGCCCGTGGCATCATTTCATGTGGCCCCCTCCACCGCCCCCACCACAGCAAAAAGTGCCATGTGGTGGAGGAAGGGCAAAATGGCCATCTGGACCCCGAAGCATACCTGTCAAGTAGCCCGTTTTGGTCAGGATTTCCCGTAATTCACTGCTCCGTCACATTCCTTCCCGCCGTCATCCTGTATTTGAACAGCCAGGAAAGGGGTTACTGTGCATGTGCGCTGCTGCCTCTGACGGTCATGCATGCGCAGTAACCCCTTTCCTGGCCGAAGGGGTTTCTGCACATGCGTGCAGGGGTTACTGTGCATGTGCGTAGGGGGTACTGTGCATGTGTGTCACTGCCTCTGACATTAGAGGCATGCACCAACGCCGGCACCCGGAAACCTTCCCATATTTGGACACCGGCAACTTGACAGGTATGCTCCGAACTGTCTGAGGTAGCGTGACCCGGCCCCTGGCTTAAAAAGATTGAGAACTCCTGTTTTACATCGACTCTACCACCTGCATGCAGAAACATGCTCCATCATGCAACTCTCGGGTCTCAGTCTGCTGATCTTGCCAACCTTCCAGTCATCAAGTTCAGTGTCTTAACCACTATGCCGCCACTGTCCCACTACACGCTGGTAGCTTGCACAGACACGGCGTTTTGAGAGGCAAAGCAGTGCAGGAGTGTGCAAAGAACTCCCATAATTCCACAGGCGTGTGTCCATGAAGGTGAGCTGCCCAGGACAGGTGGGACCAGATTGGAAAGAAAAGATGGATCTCTGACTGGACCAAGCCTCCGTCATCTCTCAGGCTTGGCAGCTGCCTCGGTTTTTCAAGGAAGGGAGAGCCAAGTCCGGCGGTTTGGGACAACGGAGTAGAGGCAGAGGAAACCAAACAAGTATCTCTTTGCTAGAGAAACAGGCTGCTGAACTAAGCGGCTGTTTCGGGGGCCGGAAGGCCAAAATGAGATTTTCCTCCTAAGATGCGGTTGAAGTGGCGGAGGCCGAGGTGGGGAGAAGGAGAGGCCGTTCCGCTCTAAGGCCCAGTTGTTTCCAAAGCTTGGCTTCGTATGAGCCAGGATCTAGCCCCCAAACCCATCTCCAAGAAGAGCCTTTGCCCGGTAAAAATTCCATAAGGATGCTTTTGTTCATAAAAACCCACTGTTGGCAAAGCTGGCCCTATTCTTGCGCAAATGGGGTGGTGGGAATTATCCCGCACTGTTTGTCAAACCAAATGAAATGTCCAGCCGGGGTTGGGTTTTCAACTGAGCACTCATTCCGCTCCGTATTTATTTACTCTGCAATTAGTTAAACCAACTCCTTTCATGGCCTACCTCGGAGGGTGCCAAGGTACACAACCTGTCCAGCTTTGCCTGGGGGGGGGGCAGGGCAAAAGGAGGGGGCGCAATGGAGGGGTGGAGATTGATAGAAGTGGGGCAGGGGCAAGCAGTGAGTGGTGGAAAATCGCTCCGTTTGCAGCGGTGTCTTCAACACACACACTTTATTGTGTCCACAAAACACACAACTCTTTCTTTCAAGGCAGGGTTAGGGTCAAAATGCACAGGTGCCTAGCTGTCGTATCCCTTTTTGGCCGGGAAAACCCCTTATTTTAACCTCTTTCCCGCCGTTATCCCTTATTAATTAGACTGCAATGCCCTATTGCCGCCATTGGAGGGCAGCGCACGATAAGCATAGCTGTCAAGTATCCCGTATTGGCCGGGAAATTTCCCTTATTTCCAAATCCAAAACTTGACAGGTATGCACAGGTAGCTCTTCTTCTCCCTGTCTTCCTCTCCGCCGTTAAAAGATCTACTTCGTTCTTCCTAA
This sequence comes from Bradypodion pumilum, assembly GCA_035047305.1. Lineage (NCBI taxonomy): Eukaryota > Metazoa > Chordata > Lepidosauria > Squamata > Chamaeleonidae > Bradypodion > Bradypodion pumilum. The sequence continues at coordinate 3,102,899 of JAWDJD010000007.1, forward strand.
CTTGGACAAAAAGATGCTTGTATGATGCTTGTATGATAGACGATAGCAATCAAAATTAGCAAATTAGATTCATATACCACCCCATAGCGTTTAGTTTGCTCTCTGGGCGGTTTCCAGTTAGTATTTTGCCCTCAACATGGTAGGTACTCATTTTGCTGACCTCAGAAAGATGGAAGGCTGAGTCAACCTCGTGCCCCGTCAGGATCAAACTCACAATGCTTCGGCTGCAGGACAACAGTTTTAACCACTGTGCCACCTGATGATTGTATGACGTGTTTTAACCCAAGATATGGGCAGCAACAATGCTTAAATTGTTGGGATGCAGTTCCTTCCATCTTTCACCATGGGCATTTCCATGTGTCGTGCTGGCTGAAGGATGATGGGAACTGGAGTTCCCAAAATGGAACTTTCTCAAGCCTTATAATGGCCTACAACCGTGATGGCAGACCTTAGCACTCCAGCTGATCTTGGGCTTCAATTCCCACACACCCAAGTCCCTGTGAATCCACACGGATGGGTTTGCTGCACTTACTCTGTGGATTCACAGAGACTTGGTCTTCTGGGAAATGAAGTCCAAGAACAGCTGGAGTGCCAAGGTCCGCCATCACTGGCCTTTGAGCATTAGCTCATGGGAGATGTAGTCAAACAACATCTGAAAAGACTCAGTTGCCCATTCCTGGTTTCATCCTGAGGAGAGGAGACTGCCAAACTCAGATATATCTGGAAGCTCATACAGATTTGTTTCTTTTGGACTATAAGTCCCAGAATGCTGTCTGGAGAATTCTGGGAAAGATAGTCCAAGCAGCAAAACTCTGCACGCCTCTTCTGGAACGGCTTCATGTGGTGATGGGACTCTAAATGAGTTTTCAGCCCCCAGCTTGATTTCCTACAAATGTGTTGGACTACAACATCCATTAGCCCCAGCTACATCAGACGGGAGGAAGCTGGGTACTGTATTTGCAAACAGAAAAACACACCGAAAGCCTCCACATGACCATCTTTTAAAAACATTTCGGGATACAATTCCGACAGAAGCGGCTCTAAAGCTCAATGAGGCAATCCATGACGATGTTTGCTTCTTCAATAAAAAAAAAAAGCCTTTGCCTCCATTAAATTGCAACAGTTTATTTATTAATCTGTTACATTAATATCCAACCTTTCCTCCATTGTATTACTCAATGCAGTATCCTGTAAAAATGTCCCCCAAATGGTTACAAACTGCTTAATTTTGTTGCTGTTCACAATTGCAGCCAACTGCCCTGGGTGCCCATTTTACAGAAATGGTCAGGAAGACTGAGGTTCTAACATGGGGGTTGGCTTAGGGCACTTCATGGCTTAACTGGGATTTGGAACAAGGGCCTCAAGCGTATCTGGAAGTCAGCGGTGTAGCAATTCCTCCCCTCTTAACGCCACTCTGTTTTTTCCCCAGTTCATTATCTCGGAGGGCGACTGGGAACAGCCCTCGTGCCCAGTGGAGTGCCCCCATGAACGTGGGCGCACGGTCTGCGCCTCCGATGGGAAGCTCTACAAATCGCCATGTGTCTTCCAGCGCGCTCGATGCCATGAGCCTTCCCTTGAAGTCTGGCCTCGTTTCCGCTGCGGCGGGGCAGCGCACCGAGATCCCAACAGTAGGTGGAGATTTGGCAAAAAGGTGGTGTGGAAAACATGTGCTGTGACGATCGGAGGCCTCTCCGCACTATGAAAAATCCTGCTTCTAACAATGGGCTGTTCTTGTTCTTGTTCTTGTTCTTGTTCTTGTTCTTGTTCTTGTTCTTGTTCTTGTTCTTGTTCTTGTTCTTGTTCTTGTTCTTGTTCTTGTTCTTGTTCTTGTTCTTGTTCTTGTTCTTGTTCTTGTTCTTGTTCTTGTTCTTGTTCTTGTTCTTGTTCTTGTTCTTGTTCTTGTTCTTGTTCTTGTTCTTGTTCTTGTTCTTGTTCTTGTTCTTGTTCTTGTTCTTGTTCTTGTTCTTGTTCTTGTTCTAACCCAGGGGTGCCCAAACTACGGCCCATGGGCCAGATCCAACCCCTGACGCCAATCCATCCTGCCCGCACCGCCCTTGTCACTTCCGGGAGCAACGAGGGCGGTGCAGGCCGGATGAATTGGTGTCGGGGGCCCACGTGCTGTAGTTTGGGCACCCCCGGTTTAAACAGAGAAAAGGGGAGCCTAAAAATCTATCCTATTCTGTCACAAAACATATCTGTTGCAAAACAGATTGCAAGGTATATTTTACTTCCGCTTCTGGTGGGAAGAACCAAGTGGGCTGGCCCACGGCCTGGAAAGTTTGGGCACCCCTGTTCTAACCCCTCACAACAACAGCAAATGGGCTCTCTTTAACGTTGGGTCCAGAATAAGACCCAAGAACAAAAAAAAAAAAAAAACCACCCAAAAACATTTAAATGTTGATAGAGGAGAACTTTGTACATGCTTGGTGACTCTATGGTGCTTCGACTTGGATTAACAGTTGACCCTGCATTTTTCTTATGTCTTTCTTCTTCCACCCCCTGTCTTGCAGATACCAATTTTACCCGCTGTCAGGAGGACCGCATGGCCGTCCTCTCACAATCCCGTCGCCAAGCCCACACCGCTTACATCCCAGAATGTGATGAAGATGGCTCCTTCCAGCAGGTAACGCTTGCTTTTGCAGGCCCTGTTTACTCCCTGTTTTGCAACACTTCTCAAAGGGGTAACCAAGTGACAACAATAAGAAAGTGTGCCAACAGACCTCTAAACTGCAGGAGGCGAGAAAAGCCGCTGGTGTGACAACAATGTTTTCTCCAGTTAAGGAAATTCCTTTTGCTAATGACAAGTTATCTATAATGTATATATATTCTAAAACATTCATTCTAGTATAAGCATTGCTTTTTTTAAAAAGAAAAAGAAGCCATTTGGAAGTAAAGAAACAATTTATACACCGGGTGATGGTGTGGAGCAGGATTTCTTAAACCTGGCTCTCTAGATCAGGGATTCTCAACCTGTGCCCCGTGGGCTAGATATGGCTTGCAGCATCATTTCATGCCTCCACCACACCTGACGGTCCAAATGGAGAAACATATATTTTTAAAACTGATTTTTTTTCTCCTTCTTAGGTGCAGTGCCATAAACAGACTGGGTACTGCTGGTGCGCCACGCCGGAAGGCAAGCCGATCAGTGGGACGTCCGTACTCAACGGAACACCGAATTGTACAGGTAGGCCTCCCTCTTTCTGCCACATGAAATGTTCCCAGTGTTGACGATGCTACCCCACCCAGCCACCCCGCGCCCTCCTTCATATGGGAAGAGGTTTCCTTTCGGCCTTACTCTGGCCACAGAAATTAAGGACGGGAGTTTTTCCTAAAATGTCCATGAATGTGCATCATATGTCTTGCTGTACTGATGAAATAAAGCAAGTGGAAATTCACTTTTAAAGAGCAAGAACAGGGCTAGTGAAAGAAAAAACTGTATCTCAGATTAAAGAAGGCGAGAGAAATAGGTTATAACTTGCCTCTTTCTGTCCTACACCGCAGGGCCCTACAGAGTGCGAACGTCATGGCAAAATCCAAACTCCTCTCAGAGAGGTAAGATTAAGTACTATCTTTCCCACAATTCTGAATTTGGCACACTCATTTCTCCGCATCTCTGTCAAAACTGAGACGGATTACACTGCATCCCAAAACAAACAAACATTGTCTGCTACTTGGTCTAATCCAGGGGTTCTCAACCTTTTCAAGCCAAGGGCCGGGTCATGCTCCCTCAGACAGCTTCGGGGGCTGGATGGCCATTTTGCCCTGCCTGCCACACATGGCACTTCTGGGTGTGGCGGAAGCGGTGGGGGCCACATGAAATGCTGTTGTGGGCTGCATACAGCCCCTGGGCCGTAGTTTGAGACCCCCTGGTCTAATCCATGTGTCTTATATTAAATCAAGTGTGCTGAATCCAAATCTGAAGTCCGATTCTGCCTATGATGTCCGGATCTTAAGTTAATTATGCTAATAGACGCGATTAGCTACATTCTCACACAGTTGTGCCTACTCATTTTTAGCTCAAAACAGACTCACTATGGCCTAGCTGTACTATCCAATAAGATAGTTTCGCACTAGAGACAAGCCCTTGGTCCATCTTGCCTTATATACCTGTTTCTGATGTTAGCTCACTGAATTGCCCAGACATGCATGCCACCAGGGGACGTGATTCAGCTGAGGCAGCAGCAGGCATAGTGGTAGCTGCAACTGTTATAATGTTCCCATGTAAAAATATATTACCCAATTACCAACCATTTAAACAGCTATAGCACGCCTATAACTTAAAATCTGCACATGATAGACAAATTCTGAGTTCAGATTTGGAATCAGCACACCCAATAAGATTTGGAATCAGCACACCCAATATCATGTAAATCACATGTGTTATTCCCAGAAGTAAAATCGTTGTTGTGCAGCGTTATCTTTACAGAACAGGGCGAGAGTGCCAACTATTGGGTTTAAGTGTGCATCAACACTGTACAGTTATGGCCGTTTGATCCCACTTGAGTTACCTGTGGAGCCATGGGCTTTGTTGTTCAGCAAGGGATTTGGGATTCTCTGCTAGAGAGCTCTGGTTCCCTCCCCATAAATTACAGATTCTTAGCACTTCGGGAACTACAAATCCCATTGTGCCATAGGGACTTTCAAAGCAAGATCCAACTGCAATAACTGTACTGTCGATATTCATGCCTAGGCCTCTAGAGTGCCCAGCTGGGAAATATGCTCGCTCTCTAGGTTGCTACAACAAGGGAAACTGAGGCAGTAGCCTCAGGCAGCAGTTTTGGGATGTAGCGAAAGAGCTGGGGGGGAACTCCCGGTTATTTCCTTGTTGCTATTTGGTGTTGTCTTGTTCCAGATCTCAAATAGCCTGCCTCTGGCACCAAAAATAACTTGGCTGACTTTGAGTCCTCTAATCCCATGGCTGGGCGCAAGGGGAGGCTGTTTGCTACTGTAACTCAGACAGCATAATAATTTGGGTCAGCAATACCAATTTAAGGATGAGCCAACCCATCTTGGTTCAGTTTCAAGCTCCGGAAGGGAAGAAGGATTAGATATTAGATTTGTGGATCCTTCTTGCTAAAGAGAGAATGAAATAGCACTGCCGGATTTCTGCTGTCTGGGGTGATGTTCTGTGCCTGGCAGCCAGAAATTCAACAGGTTCAATGTTCTCTGTCATGTGAGTCTGCACCGGTTGGACATCGGCGTCTCCGAGCCGAAAATGATAACACTAGTTTGCCCTGGACTTCAAACCTTCCCCCTGAACCAGATCTTGAGAAAGTGGCTTGATTTGAGTCCCAGAATCCCTCGGCCCGCATGACATTTGTTTGGCTGGCTAGGGGGTTATGGCTCCGAGAGGCAGAAATCCAACCGGTGCAGACTCCGAGCTCTGTTCTGAATGCCTCCGCCTTTTGGGACAGAGTAGATGACATTAAAACCTCTGTAATAGTTGCCTTCGACCTCTTTTCCTCCCTGAACGCAGAAGAAGGTGTCCGGCCCCGGCCCACCCAGCCAAGCCCCCAGCCCCACAAACAGGAAGGTAAGTGGCCAGCCCCATTCCCTCTCACACACCCTCCTGGTTTCTCCCATGTGGGTCTCTAAGCCATGCAGTCTCTTTTCCCCATTGCCAGAGGTTAGCCTGCAGCATAAAGCAAGGTCTTAGATACCTCCATCTAAGGCTGCCCTTGCTCGAAAGCCAGTCGTATCTGACTCTAAGGTTCAGTGCTCATCTCTATTTATAGCCAAAGAGCCAGTGCTCTCTGAGTTTCAGTGGTCATATGGCAGCCATGACTAGACGTTGGAGTGCACGGAACAGTTTACCTTCCCACTGAAGTGGTGCCTATTTATCTACTTGCAATTTCTTGCTTTCGAACTGCTAGGTTGGCAGGAGCTAAGACAGACGATAGAAGCTCACTCCGTCGTGCAGCACTCGGGTCTCGAACTGCTGACCTGCAGACCTTCCAGGCGTCAAGTTCAGTGTCTTAACCACTAAGCCACCGCGATCCACGCAGGCCCATAGAAGACCCCCTCTAACGCCTTGTTCTTTCTCCGTTTTCCTACCGTCTGTGTCCCTTTGTTTGTGTGCCTTGTGTCTCTTTCTGTCTCCACTCCATCCAGAGGGAACCTCTCTTCCGTTCCTGATTCCCATCATCATCCCGGATTTCAAGGCCAACCGCACAGCGAAGGAACCTCCAGGCAAGGTTGCAGGTGCGTCACTTCATTTCTTTCTCTGGCCCACCATCTAAAGCAGGGCTTCCCAACCTAAGGACCGCAGGCCGGATCTGGCCTGCAGCACCATTTGTTGTTTCCCCACCCCTCCAAGGTCACTCGTGAGAGCACTAGCCAGCCAATGTATTGACTTAGGCTTCTGGGAATTGAAGTCCTCCTGTGGGGTGTGGACCCCAAGTTTGGAGCCACTGATCCAACCTATCCATCCATCAATTACATTTTTACACCATCCATCTCAAATATTTCCCACTCTGAGCAGTGTACAAACAATTAAACAAACAATGCCACACAACAGGCAAAACAATAAAATAAATGCAGATGCAAATGAAAACTTTGTAATATAACGTATGGGGTTCTCTGACACCAAGGCCAGTCACTTTCAGAAATCCCAGAGGTTTGCCTTAAAGCAGGGGTTCTCAACCTACGGCCGTATCCAGCTCACAGTGCCAAATAATCCGCCCCCCACCTTTGATCCAGCTGCTGCTGCCGGAATCAGCCGTGGACTCATTTACGGCAGCTGTAAACTGCGGAGGGATAACCAGTCCAGCCCCCTCAACTGTTGGAGGAAGCATGACCCGGCCCCCAACTTGAAAAAGTCGAGAACCCCTGTCTTAAGTGTTATTTATCCATCATACTCATGGAACACACACACACACACACACACACACACACACACACGATTCATTGGGTCTCTTCTGGAATCTGCTACCCTGCAATTCTGTCACTGGGGTGCATGGGTGGGGAGAGGTGTGATTTTTGTCCGAACTGGTTGTTTGTGTCATGCTTTTAAATCTCTGTACTTGTGCAAGCAGAATACCCCCCCTCGTGTGAGCAGGAGCGGCGCGAAGCCACCGAGGAGGCCCGGCAGCACCAACAGGAGGGCACCTTCATTCCCGAGTGTGAAGGTGACGGCACGTACAAGTTGGTCCAGTGCCACCAAGCCACTGGGTATTGCTGGTGTGTGCGGGTGGACACAGGCAGGCCTGTTCCGGGCACTTCCACACGGTCAGTATTGTCTGCCACGTCTAGCGCCTGGTTTCACAGTGAACGGGGCAGGCAGGTGGGTCCGTGCCGTGTTTTGGTCTGAACTTTACAGGCACGATCCCTGCTTCTGAACCCTGTCCACCAGGGCTTGCCTTCATTCTTAAAACACCGACTCTGCATGTTGAAGGTCTCAAGTTCAGTCTTTTCATGAAAGAAATGAGCAGGAAAAATAAGATTTCTTCTCTAACCAGAGTGACTAATTTTAGAATCTATATATTGTAAGCTGCCCTGAGTGGCGCTTGCATCAAAAGGGTGGTGTATAAATGTAAATAAACAAATAAAATAAATTGCCAACCTTCAGGAATAAGGCAAGGTGATCAGAAGAGAAAGGGAAAATTTTCTTTTTGCACATTCTCTGCCCTCTTATAGGAATTTTCTCCCAGACTGTGAGGCTGGTGCAACAGCTAAGAGTGCAGAAATGGGCTCCCTTTTCCGGGACCGGACCCTGCCAGGTGTGTCCTGCACTTGACAACGACAACAAAAACATATTTGTCTCTGTTCTTATGCTTTTATACATTTTTTGTGCAATCTTGGTGGCTTAAGTGGTTAAGACGTTGGACTTGACGACGGGAAGGTCGGCAGGTCAGCAGTTCAAGACCCAAGTGCTGCGTGATGGAGTGAGCTCCTGCTTCTGCCCCAGCTCCTGCCAAACTAACAGTTCGAAAGCAAGAAATTGCAAGTAGATAAATAGGTACCGCTTTGGTGGGAAGGTAGCCAGGGTTCTGTGCACTCCAGTATCTAGACCTGCCTGCCACATATCCATGGAAATGTCTGCAGATGCAGACAGCACTGGCTCTTTGGCTGTAAGCAGAGATGAGCACCGAACCCTAGAGTTGGATATGACTGGCTTTCGAGCAGGGGTGACCGTTACCTTTTAGATGTCCCACTTAACATTTGAAACCGTTAACAACTCAAAAGACTTTCCTTCCTTCTTCTCAGGTTGTCCAGGTCCTAAGAAGACAGAGTTCCTCTCCACCTTGGTCAAAGCTTTGGCTTCCGATATGCTGCAGTCAAGAATGATGCCTGTCCCGTATCGGAGGTAAATGCACATTTTAATTCTGCTTTTGGCGGAGGGCGGAGTGAACCGGATGAATCACTGTCGGTGGCCAGATCTGGCCCACAGGCCGTAGTTTGAGTACTCCTGCTTTCAGCAGAGAAAATGGCAGCTTAAAATCTATCTCATCCTGTTGCAAAACAGATTGCAAGGCACGTTTTGCTTCCGGTGGGAGGAACCATCTGACCGGCCCACTGAGTCACATGACCGGCCCACAGCCCAAAAAGGTTTAGGCACCCCTGCCTTATAACACCTGCTTCTGGCTTTCCACCTGCAGGTTTCCAGACGGCTTGACGGGTCCCAGCCTGGAGGAGCGGGCCGTCCGTTGGCAATTTGTGCGCCTGGACAAAGACTTCAGCAACAGCATTAGCGAGCGGGAGCTGCGTCCTCTGAAGCTGTACATGAAGAAGAACGCCCGGCCCAAACGCTGCGCCCGCAAGTTCATGGATTACTGCGACCTCAACAACAACAAACTCGTCTCCCTCCACGAGCTCAAAGGCTGCTTGGGGTTGAGCTAACCTTTACGTGGTAGGTATATTTTCTCTCCTCTTGGCGGTCATTCCTCTCCCCCACCGGTGGATGAGACCTGAATGTGTGTGGATATCCCTTCCGTTCCTAGCCCCATTGGCTCCCAAATATATTTGCCAAAGTGGGCAATTTGCAGCTCTGGGAGTAGGGTTGCCATATGTCCCGGAAAACCGGGATTGTCCCGGATTCAAGGTTGGAAAAATAGCTATCATTATATTATGTTTTTTTTAAAGGCTATTTTGTACTTCTGTCCCGGTTTTGTGAGAGAGAATTATGGCAACTCTATCTGGGAGGAACGGAAGGAAAAAAATAACACTCCACGTTGTAGAGCGAGAGGAAGGCTTTATTAAACACAAGAGAAAAACTTTTGCACGCTGTTACCTTTCCTGCCTCTTTTATCTACTTGAAATTTCTTGCTTCCAAACTGCTAGGTTGGCAGGAGCTGGGACAGACGATGGGAGCTCACACCGTCATGCAGCACTCGGGTCTTGAACTGCCAACCTTCTGGTCATCGAGTTCAGCATCTTAACACGGTCCATGTGGGATTAACAAATGCCCAGAGACAAGGTGGGCGCAAGAGGAAGCGAGAGTGACTCTTAACATGTACATAAGATGGCAGTTCTCAGGCCAGGGGGGTGACTATACATCTTAGGCAGAGATCAGTTGTGTTCCAAAACATTGGAAAGCAAATAACAACAATGATAATAACAATAACAATGGTTTGGGATACAATCTGCAGCTTTCTGCATCTTAGGTACACAAGAGATCAAATCCCATTTCTGTACAAGGTCAGCGGTGAAGATCAGAATGATGAGTAAATCATGTTTCAATTCTAGTCCTCTTGGCATCAACCATTACAACTGTAATGATAGGGGAAATTACTTGGCAAAAAGTGGAAATTAAAGAGGTGCCCTCAAGTTGGGCATAGGCATGCTGGATCAACCTTACTTTTGGGGTACAATAGCAGCATCGCCTAGTTTCTCTGTCTTTAAGTTACCTTTCTGTCTACCTCTAGCCTCCACCTGTAGCCTCCACTACTCTAGGGAAGAGACTATTTACCTCTAAGTCAGTGATGGCAGACCTTGGCACTCCAGTTGTTCTTGGGCTTCAATTCCCAGAAGCCCAAGTCCCTGTGTGTATGCACAAAAAACCCATTCGTGTGGATTCACAGAGATTCAGCCTTCTGGGAATTGAAGTCCAAGAACACCTGGAGGTGCAGTAAACCCATTTGTGTGGATTCATAGGGATGTGAGCTCCTGGAATTAAAGTCCAAGAACAGCTGGAGAGCCAAGGTTCGCCATCGCGGCTCTAAGTCCTCGACCCCATTTGCTCATTACTAAATTCATTGGTTCTTTCCCCACCTGTCCCTCCTCTTATGCCAATTCCCACTGGAACAATATGATGCTGGGCCTTTTCACCTTGCAGTGGATTAAATGGGGATTATTCCCATAAAACCAAGTTGCCTGCAAAATGGCCGGATCGGCGCCAATTCTCCTTGGGAACTTGACGGGAAGTTACTTGAAACCCTATTTTTCTTTTGTGCACCAGTTTTTCTTAAATAAAAAAACCTTTCTCTTTTGAGCATTATTTTGTGGGAAATGCCAACCCTTGCTTTCTTGACCCAGAGATAATTTTAAAAAGAAACAGCGCCATTTAATTGTTGGCGTTTTATGTTCCTTCATTTGTTTAATTTTATTATAAAGCTTTTTTTTTCCTTCCCTTTCTGCCTCTTTTTCTCGATCCTTTCTTGTCTGGGAAATTTAATTTTCTGCCAGATTGTTGTTGAGAAACTCAATAGGGGAATATTTGGTTCTTCTGTAGGAGACCTTCTTAGAATGAGGGCGTGAAACCGTAGCATGGGTGGCTTTTACCTTGGAGTACTGTGGTGGCACTGCAGTGGCTCAAATGGTTAAGACGCTGACTGGGAGGTGGAAGGTCAGCAGTTCAAAACCCGAGCACTGCATGACGGGATGAGCGCCCATCTCTGTCCCAGCTCCTGCTAGCCTAGCAGTTGGAAAGCAAGAAATTGCAAGCAGATAAATAGGGACCACTTCGGTGGGAAGGTAAATAGTGTTCCATGCGCTCCGGCGTCTAGTCATGCCTGCCACATGTCCACGGAAATGTCTGCAGAAGGAGACAACGCTGGCTCTTCGGCTATGACACAGAGATGAGCACTGAACCCTAGAATCGGACACAACTCGCTTTCGAGCAAGAGCGACCTTTAACTTACTGTGATGGCTTAGTGGTTAAGACGCTGAACTGGAAGGTCGGCAGGTCAGCAGGTCGAGACCCGAGTGCTGCACAATGGAGTGAGCTTCTGTCTCTGTTCCAACTCCTTGCTGTGAATTTTAGTCACCCTAGGTAAAGGTTTCCCTTGCTCGAAAGCCAGTCGTATCCGACTCTAGGGTTCAGTGCTCCTATCTGTTTCAAAGCCGAAGAGCCAGCGCTGTCTGCTTCTGCAGACGTTTCCGTGGTCATGTGGCAGGCATGACTAGCTACCGGAGTGTGCGGAACACTGTTACCTTCCCACCAAAGTGCTCCCTATTTATCTACTTGCAATTTCTTACTTTCGAACTGCTAGGTTGGCAGTATTCGAGAATAGAACTGCTGACCTTCTGCCTCCCAGTCAGCGTCTTAGCCACTTGAGCCACTGCAGTCACCCTAGGTGACCAGGTTAGGCTTATGATGGATGAAAAGCTTGCACCTAATTTAATTTTTCTTCCTCTTTTTAAACAGGTTCCTTCTGAGGGGAAATATATATATATTTATATATATTTGGAGTTTTCCTCCAGAACCGCTGGGGGACATGCTCTCTTCCTCTCTAAGCACTGCATTCCCGCCTTCGATTGCAGACTCTTTTTGCACTTTAAAAGAGACGGACTGGACTTCATGGCAAAAAAAGGATGATAATGGCAATAAATGGGGAATGGGTGTACAGCACAGAGATGATGGCTAGTCCGACTTCAGTTTTTCCTCTCTTTTTTTAAAGCTTTAAAAAATATAGATAATAAAAGCCTGCAATACCCACCCCTGGTCTTTGTAGATGGTTTTAAGAACAACAACGTTCTAATCTTCCATTTATTTCCACGGTGTAATTTTTAAAAGGGGGAGAAACATTGAATGTAAGGGAATTTCTGGTCAGAGGGTTCTTTTTGGTTCAGTTTTCTTTTCTTTTTAAAAGAATCGGTATTAATCTTTTGAGTTCCTGCCTCTGCATAAAAATAAGTTGGATTTTTAAAAAGCAAACTGTAGCCTGTTTATTTGAATTAATAAATTATAGAAGTATAAAGGAAGCATCTTTTGGCTGTCTTTCATTACCACCACCCCCTCTCCAAGGAGAGAAACCTTTATGGATGTTCTCTGACCACATGCCTCTGAGCATACAGAGAGCGCTGGTGTTACTACTGAATTCACAGTCTTTTCATCAATTTTATCATAAAAACTAGAGAGAGAAATGGATTCTATTTAAACACACCCAGTGTTACCATTTTCTGCAGCAGGCCTCCCCCTGCCGGTACACAACTGCAGAAAAAGACTACACAATGCAACACACTTTGCAGTTTCATCGAGTTGCTGGACAGATCAGTAGTTTAGGTATTTGTCTGTGGAGCCAAAGGTTGAGTGTTCGATTCCCCAGCTGTGGCTCGTCCTGGGAGAAGCTTGTGTAGTCTTGAGTTCAAGCTACACAGTCTCTGGGCGCCCCCTAGAGGAAGGGAATGGCAAACCACTTCTGAGCATTCTCTGCCTAGTAAAGGTAGTTTCCCTTGCTCGAAAGCCAGTCGTATCCAACTCTAGGGTGCGGTGCTCATCTCTGTTTCAAAGCCGAAGAGCCAATGCTGTCTGCTTCTGCAGACGTTTCCATGTTCATGTGGCAGGCATCACTAGACACCGGAGCGCACGGAACTCTGTTACCTTCCCAACGAAGCAGTCCCTATTTATCTCCTTGCAATTTCTTGCTTTCAAACTGCTAGGTTGGCAGGAGCTGTGACAAAGACAGGAGCTCATTCCGTCCTGCAGTACTCGGGAATCAAACTGCTGACCTTCCCAGTCAGTGTCTTAGCCACTTGAGCCCAGAAAATCCTGGAAAAGTAAAGGTTGGTCGGTCGCCCTTACTTGAAAAGCCGGTCGTATCCGACTCTAAGGTACAGTGCTCTTCTCTGTTTACTGCCAAAGTGCCAGTGCTGTCTGTGTCTGCAGACGTTTCCATGGACATATGGCAGGCATGAGTAGAAACCAGAGTGCACGGAATGCTGTTTACCTTCCCACGGAAGTCGTACATATTTATCTACCTGCAATGACTTGCTTACTTTCGAACTGCTAATTTGGCAGGAGCTAGGAAGAGATGGGAGCTCACTCCATCAAGCAGTACTCTGGTGTCAAACTGCTGACCTGCCGACCTTTCAGTCATCAAGTTCAGTGCCTTGACCACTATGCCACCAGTCCCAGATGGATGCAAAACAACCATTGTGGTATTACACATTTGCTAATGAATCTTCCCTTCAGACCTAGCCTCTATTGACCATGCTGTGTGAAAGTGGACAATGGTGTGAGTGACCCAGGCAAGGCACCAAGTCCTTCCATTATTTGGGAGGTGGCCTGCGGCTATGGATGAGAGTCACTGGGCTCCGTTAAGGACTTTTTGTTATCTATTTTCCATTGATATTTTTGTGTTCGTGTGTTTTATTGTATAAATTGTACTGCGTTGCTTTTGTAGATTGAATTTCTGTACATTGTATATTGTATTATTATGTATTTATTTTGTATTGTTGATTTATGTTGTGATTGTTGTGAGCCGCCCTGAGTTGGTGTATGCTGAGTGGGCGGCATACAAATCCAATCAATCAATCAATCAATCAATCAATCAATCAATCAATCAATCAATCAATCAATCAATCTCTAGTTAGTTCTGTAAAGGCGGTGTGGGAAATTGCAGCATATAACAAACAACCTGTGAGTTATGGTGTATTATCACATAAGACATGAATAACATTCATTCATTCTGACACCCATATCGGCCTTGGAAACCATAATAACCACAACAAGACACCTCCAAAGAGAGCTGCGTTTCTCCCTCGGATCTGACACGTCAGAAGAACCCTTCTCACGCCGCGTGTTAAGTGTGTAAGAGAGAGATAGCGTCCAAAATAATTTTAAAAAGGAGGCGCTGGCCCTTTAAGAGGTCCGTGGGAGCATGCGCGCTGGCGCTAGGAGGAGAAAGAGTAAGCTTTCTTCTTCTTCATCATCATCATCATCCTGTGCCGAAGAAGAGGGTTTAATGTCTTCATTCACGAGTCCCGTTGAGGATTTAATGTTGGCCAACGACTAAGCCAAGAAGGTGGGTTTAATTTGGGCTGTCCAAAGTTTGAAAGAAGAAGAATCTTCATCATCATCTTTCTCCTCCTCTTCCTCGCTCCCCCCACAATCCGCGCCCTTTCCTATTCCGGGACAGGCGGAGGCGGCGCCCCAGCGAGCCCGGGCAAGCAAGCAAGCAAGCAGGCGGGGGGTGGGGTGGGGGTGGCTCTTTGCAACCCAGGCCCACCCACCCAAATCGGGCTAGCTAGCCAGGCGGTCCCGCAACGAGGCAGGATTCCTTCTCTCCAACCCTAGAGGGGCGGGGTTTGGGGGTGGGGGGGTGGGGGGAGGCAGGCGCCGCCCGAGGCTGCCCGCAGCCCTCCTCTTCCTCTGAAGGGCGGCAGCAGCAGCAGCAGATGACTTTGCAGCCGGCGGCAGGATCGGCCCCTGCCAGCGGGAGGCGGTGATTGCGGCGCCGGCGGTGGTTCCCGCCCGGGCGCCCCGTCGGATGGAACGTTGAGGCGGCGTCCGGCGAGGAAAGGGTTAAAGAACCCTGAGTTGTTACATCGCGTTCTGCGGAAAGGGAAAGTTTCCTCCCAACGTTCGATCGGCGCCTCCGCCCCCGCCTTTGATCTCCCCGGGCCAGAAAGAAGAGAAGGGAAGGGAGAAAAGGAGGGGGAAGAAGAGGCGGAGGAGGAAGCCAAGGCCGGCAGGAACGGAGGGCGGCGCTCCCCCACGGGGACCCCCAGGGAAGAGAGTCTTGTTCTTTTGGGGGGGAACCCCTCGCCCCGGTTTCTAAGGTGAGTGGCATGAAAAGAAAGCGGGGGGGGGGGGTTCTAAGTTAGAGACCCGGGGAGTTTTCTCTGAAGGGGCCCGGAAAAAGGGTGGGTGGGTGGGGGGTCCCGATCCGAGTTGCCCAGTTTGGGCATCGCAGCAGGGTCCGTCGCTTCTCTTTTTCAAACCGGAGATGGCGGAGGAGGAGCGGGTCGGGTCTGATCCGCAGGGAAAGAGGGGGGGGGGGTAGGGAACAGGCCCGAGGCCGTGTGAACGCACGCACACGCATCCTCGCTCGCCCAGCAATTCCGGCTGGGAAAGCGTGTCATTGGCAGGTGGGACAGTGGCGCGAGGAAAGGCCCTTTCGGAGCCGGTTCCCCCCATCCCCCCCCCATCCCCAATTCAGACTTTGACAGAGGGTGGAAAGTTGCTTCTGATCCCTCCCCCTCCCCGGTCCGCTTTGGCTTTGGGTCATCCTTGTTCCAGACGAGCCACAACTCCGTTAGGGTACAGTAGAGAGGTGTTCATTTGTTGCAAAAGTTTGTTTGTTTGTTGCAAAAGTTTGTCTGTTTGTTGCAAAGTTTTGGGAGGTTTGTGGGGCGAGGTGAGAATATGAGGACTTGGGGGGGACTTGTGCCTGACCTCACTTGCCGTCATGTCTGACTAATGATTCCTCGGATTAATGATTCCTCTTTTATTTGTTTTAAGTCTCCTGCCAACCTAGCAGTAGTTCGAAAGCAAGAAATTGCAAGTAGATAAGTAAGGGGGACCCCTTCGGTGGGAAATGGTAACAGCGTTCCGTGGTGCGCTCCGGTGTCTAGTCATGCCTGCCACATGACCCACGTCTGCAGAAGCAGAGGCAGCGCTGGGCTCTTCGGCTTTTGAAACTAGAGATGAGCACTTGCACCCGAGAGTCGGGTACGGCTGGCTTTTCGAGCAAGGGAAACCTATTTATTTTAAGTACAGTATTGTATTATTATTCTTTTTGAAAAATCGGTTTTTTTCCCCCCTCGGTCGGCTCCCTGGAGGCGCGATCCCGTGAGTGGGTGTATGTGTGCGTGCGCGTGCGCGTGTATCTTGGGGTGTCTCCCTCCTATTAAACGTCTGCAACTTTTTTGCCCAGCCCGGGGTGGGATGGGAACTGGGGTTTGAATTTTTAAAACACTTCCTTCCCCTCCCTAGACGCGAACCGGCGGGCTGCGCTCCGGAAGCGGGGGAGGCCGGCGCACACGCTTGCTTTATCCCGGGCCAAGTTCGGCGCGGGGGCGGGTGAGTCGTGTGAACGTGGGCCGTTTGCATGCGTGTGTGTAAGACGGGGGTGTTACATACGCCCCTGCTTCTGTCCTGGGCGTGCAAGGGAACGTGCAAAAATAATAATAATGAAATCAAGGGTGTTTTCCTGCTTCGACTTGTGACCCTCATTTTAAGTATACACGGGGACATTAGCAGAACTTAGAAAAGTTACTTTTTTGGGGGAGGGCGACAACTCTCAGAACTAGCTACACGTCCACAAAAACACACACCACACACACACCAAAAGATCTGATATATTTTCCAATTTAAGTATCAGGGGAAGCAAGCAGATGTCCTTCACCTCCTTCCAGAAATCTGTTCCAGCTGCAAAGAAAAAGTTTTCTTTTTTTAGACCCTTCCAAAGTGGAGCAGCTTCTTCCCTGAGCCATGGAGAACCAGGGAGTCCTTTTGGGTTTTTCTCCATTTTAAACAAGGCGATCCTCTTGTGATCCAGTTCTGGTGTGTTTGAAGGGCGGTGGACATGAGCACGAATCCGTCTTTGCGTGTGCGTGGGTTTTTCCCCCCAGCGCCGTGTCCTCGTCGAGACCTGCCAAAAAGCGGGGATGGAAATTACAAGTTTCTTGCAGCAACCATTTTGGAAGAGTGGAAAACTTGCCCTGATCTTTAGTTCTGGTGTGACTTTGAGACCAGACATTTCCAGTCTATTGGTTCCTATTTTTACCCCTCCATCCCTGGAAATGTGTGTGTGTGTGTGTGTCTTCATTCATAATGTCATTTTTCCCTCCCTTGTTCTTCAGTTAGCTTCCACCCTCTCTGCTTTTAAATCTTTTGGCTGCAGTTGAGCTGCACATCTGGGGGGGAAAAAAGTGTAGGGAGGGATTATTATTATTATTATTATTTTAAAAAAGCAGAGGCTGTTCGGAAAGAGGAAACAATAAATATAAGAAGGACAAAGAAATGAACGGAGAGGATAAATGCCCGTTTTAGATCTCAACCCTAATGGCTCTGCAATAGTTCTGTGGTTAAGAAGCTCGCCTTGTTGGCTGGAAGGCCGGCAAGTTGGCAGTTCGAGACCCGGGTACTGCATGACGAATTGAGCTCCCGTCTCTGTCCTGCCAACCTACCAGTTTGAAAGCAAGAAATTGCAAGTAGATAAATTAGGGACCCCTTCGGTAGGAAAAGACCCTGGGGAGCGTGAAAGGAGCCTCGTTCGGGCGTCCCCTGAGCGGAGTTCCTCCGGCAAAAATCCTTTCAACTTACAATTAAATTCACAATTTGACTGTTGCTCAAAGTAAATGTGTCACACGGTAGACTTGCGTTTGACCTTCAAACCTGATTGGACTTGTGTTTGCGTGCATTTCCGGGACAGGGTTTAGGTCATCCTGCTGCATGCGCATTGTGCGCGCGTGCAGGTGTACAAAAGAGAGAAGTAAAATGAAAGGGAAGTTCAACTCTTCATAAGCTTTTTCCTCCAACGGGTTTGCAATAAAAACACTTTAAGATGGAGAGGAAATGACAAAACCGGGTGAAGAATCCAGACTTATTGTTAAGGTTGTCCCAAGAGCAGCTGCCTGTAACTTTAAGGATCTGGAGTGGTTTGGGTGAAAAATGAAAGGCTACCTTACTGAGGACTAGTGTGATGCAGAGGCAAGAGTGTGACCCATAACTGCCAAGCGCGGCTCCGCAAAATACGGGAAATTACTGCACATGCGTGGGCAGTGACCCGTTTGTGCATGTGCACCGTGGGCGTGCATGCGCAATAACCCGTTTGCGCATGTGCACCGTGGGCGCACATGCGCAGTAACCCCTTTCCCCACCGTTCAAATACGGGACGGCGGCTGGAAAGGGGAGGAACGAGCGTTGAAAAACGGGAAATCCCGGCCAATACAGGATACTTGACAGGTATGGTGTGAGCTTTGAGCCAGAGAAAGTGTGGGTGTGTGGTTAGCTTTGTATGGACTTTTTTTGGTTGCTCTTAGAGGATTTTGGAGAAGTCTCCCTGCCGACTATTTTAACCTGGTTTGGAGACGAATTGGGTCACAAGGAGGGAGGTTAGATGTTTGGCATTCTGGCAGTTTCCATGTTCCCTTCACTCTTTGCCTGCAGTGCTGTTTCGGAGAGGGTTGGGGCTGCAAATGGCCTTGGGGGGGGGCGGAATCGCACCAAGGGGAAAGGGGTAACCGGATCTGCTAGCCCACTTCTGCTGCACCAGCCAGGTGTGACAGGAGAAGCCTACACGTCCTGTGGGTTGTAGCTGATGATGACCCACCTCAATCCCCTTGATTTGCATTGTCTTGGAACAGTATGGGGAAATTTACCTGGACATTGGTGGCGGGGCGGGGGCAGTTGAATCGCAAGACCTATGAAGCAAAGCAATTGCACTTCTATACCACCCCATAACGCTTAGTGCACTCTCTGGGTGGTTCACAAGTTAATTGGCAAGTTAATTCCCCAGATGAGAACTGGGGGAAGTGGGGAAGCCAGTTAATTGTGAGTTCTTGATGGAGAAGTTTGGGTCGTCTTGCCCCTCCAAAAAATGAAAGAAAGAAACGGAAATAAGAGAGACGTTGTTTTAAGATAAGAAGCAAGTATAAAGAAAGGGGAGGTTGGTTGAATTTAGGCTATATGCCTTTGTATCAGAGTGTATCACGCAATTTTAAATTAGGGCCATATATGAAATAAGGTTATTACGACGCTGAAATTGACGACTGGAAGGTCAGCAGTTTGAGATCCGAATGCTGCACGGCGGAGTGAGCACCTGTCTCTGCCCCAGCTCCTGCCAACCTAGTAGTTCGAAAGCAAGACATTGCAAGTAGATAAAAAGGTACAGTACCACTTCTGTGGAAAGGTAAACAGCATTCCATGCACTCTGGTGTCCAGTCATGTCTGCCACATGTCCACAGAAACGTCTACAGACACAGAGACATTGCTGGTTCTTTAGTTGTAAATGAAGATGAGCACTGAACCCTAGAGTCAGATACGGTTGGCTTTCAAGCAATGGGCGACCTTGACCCATGAAATATAGACAAAATTCTACACAAACTGAAATGTTAAAACAATTAGACTGTTTGGGGGGGGGCAGAGTAGCATAATCCCAGCCATTTACTAGATCTTTTGTACACATGGCAGGGTGTTAATGGCATGCGCATAAATGCTGCATTGATTGCATTTCTCCACCCTCAAACTTCTCCTTATCTAAGTGCTGGTTGTGTGTTGCCTCCAGGATAACAGTTGTTGTGTATTTTTTGTGACCCATGGCTGGTAGGGTTTACTATGCTCCTTTCCTGATTGTAGACTTCTCTATAGCCTTTCCCAACATTGGGTTGACTCACGCGGTGTGAATGTGACGCTGGCCCACATACACTTTTGATCTGATCCACCATGATGGGTCTTGCGTTCCATCAACCCGTCTGTAATTTCCTATGGGCACGGAGTGATTTCCCCTTTACTCCCATGGGGTTTTCTCTGTTTAAAACGAAATACACCATTTTTTAAACAAGTTTGTCTTAAACCCAGAATATGACTGGGTGCGACTCTGGTTTCTTCGTCTCTCTGTCAGACACATCGTTCTCAGTTCCTGTTTGAAAGTTGTGAAGCCGAGGGCAGGAATGGGTGTTCGTAAAGTTTCCACCTTTTAAAGCAGTGACCGTGCATCGTTGCTTCTCTCTTTGCTCATTCCTGTTCCGAAAAGAGAAAAGGAGAATTGAGAGAAGGAATGAGGCTCTTCTAGTACCCATCAAAATGCATTTTCCTAGTTACTTAGAATTAACATGCTGAACTTGACAACTGGAGGGTTGGCAGGTCAGCAGTTCGAGTCCTGTGTGTTGCGTGACAGAATGGGTCCTGTTGTCTGCCCCAGCTTCTGCCAACCTAGCGGTATGAAAGCAAGAATTTGCAAGTAGATGAGGAGTTCTCAACCTTTTAAAGCTGGGGGGCCGGGTCACGCTTCCTCAGACAGCTTCAGGGGCCGGATGGCCATTTTGCCCTTCCTCCACCACATGGCACTTCCAGGTGTGGTGGAGGCGATGGGGGACCACATGAAAGGGCACCGCGGGGCCACAGGTTGAAAATCCCTGCTCTAAACAGAGATGAACACCACACCCTTGAGTTGGATATGACTGGTGTTTGAGCATGGGGAGACTATTGTAGTTATTTGGAGCCAGGGGAATATAGTAGGTAAGTGGGTTGTCCCTGGACTCAAGAGACCTGAGCGTGAATCCTCCTTTGGTCATGGAAATTCACTGGGATTAGTGGCAGCCGTGGTCAAACCACTCGTGAAATGTCTCACATCTTGAACGCCCTATCGTCAAAGTAGCAGAGATTCCCAACCAAAGGCCCACGGGCCGGATCCGTCCCACAGCACCATTTCATGTGCCCCCCCAACCCTCCAAGGAACAAAATGGCAGCCCCCATCATGCAGGCAGGGCAAAATGGCCATCCGGCCCTCAAAACTGACTGAGAGAACGTGACCTGGCCCCTGGCTTGAAAAGGTTGGGAACCTGTGCTCTACTCTATTACCATAGTAGGATAACCTGGCCAGACTTGTGGGGTTTGATCAGGACGCGGAAGAAGCAGGTGAGGTTGACAGCAAGTGATCAGCATGTTGTAATTGTATGTTAATTTTCCCCCCTTCTTTATTTTCCACCCCCCCCCCCCTTTCTCAGCCTTGTATGGACTGTGGTAGCTGCCCGCAGCCATGGGGAAAATGCTATCCAAGATATTTGGAAATAAGGAGATGAGGATCCTGATGTTGGGTTTAGATGCCGCCGGGAAGACGACCATCCTCTACAAGTTGAAGCTAGGCCAACCTGTGACCACCATCCCGACCGTGGGCTTCAACGTGGAGACGGTCACCTACAAGAGCGTCAAGTTCAACGTCTGGGATGTCGGGGGCCAGGACAAGATCCGCCCCCTCTGGAGACACTATTACACCGGCACCCAAGGGTTGATTTTTGTGGTAGACTGCGCCGACCGCGACCGGATTGACGAAGGCCGACAGGAGCTTCACCGCATCATCAACGACCGTGAGATGAGAGATGCCATCATCCTCGTCTTTGCCAACAAGCAGGACCTGCCCGATGCCATGAAGCCCCACGAGATCCAGGAGAAATTGGGGCTCACGCGGATTAGGGACAGAAATTGGTATGTCCAGCCTGCGTGCGCTACGACGGGAGAAGGACTTTATGAAGGTTTAATGTGGCTTACTTCTAACTACAAATCATAATTCTAGGGCAATATACATACATATATATATATTTCTATAATTTGCGCGCACATGAGAATCTCTAACCAATGAATCCTCGAACATATATTCTCTTCTGTCTCCCCACCCCACCCGCCCCCTTCAACATATCTTGTTTGTTTTTTATTTCACTCTATCAGGTGTGGAGAGTCTTATGGGCAAAGACTTGGATGAGACATCATCTCTAGAGAGGTCTTTGCTTTCTTTTGCACCCTGTAGAGTGCCTTCGATTCAGGCTGATTGGGTTATTTATGGACCTCTGCTCCATAAAGGAAATCTATTATTTTATTTTATTTTTGGGATAACTGAGGTTCCATTCTCCCCATCCCCCACCCAGTTTCTTCCCTAGCCTCGTGGTTTTCCAAACCTGTGGTGTGCCTCTAGTGATTTTTAGCTTGAGAGCTCATGAAAGCTGGCTGAACAGGCGACGTTGGCTTTTTTCTGCTATGAGCAGGGGGGCATTTCGACTTGTAGGTCACTACCGCCGGCACTATCACAGCTTAAAGGGAAACAGGTTCTCTGTCCTGGAGTCTTTGGTTAAAGGAGCTCCTGCAGGCAGCCTGGTTTTCCCTTTTTTTTTGCACAGGTAGATGGAAGAGCTCTCGACCCAAGGCTTACCTGCTGCAGGCTATATCTTATAGTACCTTTCCTGGGGAAACCTGCCCCTTTCCCTCGGCTCCTTTATCTCCTCCTGGGCCTGCTCAACCTGCTGCGTTTGCCTGCCTGGAGGAGGCGTGAAGGGGAACGCCCAGCAGCACACCCAACCAAACCAGTTCTCCCCGTCCCTGCCACCAAATGGGTGGGAAAGGAAAAGCCATTCATAAGGAATCAAGTTGACTGCCTCTCCTTGAATTCTTGGCAAGGACCTTAGAAATAGTAAGATAAAAAAAAATGGCTAAAAGTTTTTATTCTTCTGAAAATTGAAAATTTCTCTGCCTTTTCCTCTCTCCTTCCATCACCTTGGCCACTGGCTTTGGCCTTCTTGATCAAGCCTCTCCTGCCAAATTTCCTATCCTAAGGAAGGGACCATTAGCCAGTATTAACCTTATTAGCTCCGTGCAATTTCTCCTCTCTGTGGCTTTTACACACCCATAGCTGCAAATTATAAGTTCTCCTAGTTCAGTGATGGCGAACCTTGGCAATCCAGCTGTTCTTGGACTTTGCTTCCCAGAAGCCCAAGTCCCTGTGAAACCACACGAATGGGTTTACTGGCACGCCAGCTGTTCTTGGACTTCAATTCCCAGAAGCCCAAGTCCCTGTGAATCTACACGAATGGGTTTACTGGCACACCAGCTGTTCTTGGGCTTCAGTTCCCATAAACCCAAGTCCCTGTGAATCCACACGAATGGGTTTACTGGCACGCCAGCTGTTCTTGGGCTTCAGTTCCCATAAACCCAAGTCCCTGTGAATCCACACGAATGGGTTTACTGGCACACCAGCTGTTCTTGGGCTTCAATTCCCAGAAGCCCAAGTCCCTGTGAATCCACACGAATGGGTTTACTGGCACTCCAGCTGTTCTTGGGCTTCAATTCCCAGAAGCCCAAGTCCCTGCGAATCCACACGAATGGGTTTACTGCCCGCAGTAAACCCATTCGTGTGGGTTCACAGGGACTTGGGCTTCTGATTGTTGAAGTCCAAGAACAGCTGGAGTGCTAGGGTTCGCCATCATTGTCCTAGTTGGTGCGAGAGAGTGCGTGTGTAAGATATCTGCCATGCGGGTTTATTTCGGACTGGTAGAATCTTACACCGAGGGACCATAGAAGTGGATTCTTGTACAATTCAAGACCAGTTTCCAGTCTTGTTTTCATGATTGGAGGCTGTTACTTAAGACGCGGCGACCAATTTAGAGCAAAACATTCTGTTGTACGGGGAGAAAATCTACTCAGAGGTCCCATTCCCCCCTCCCCAAGATGTTAAGTATTATAAGAAATTGTCTTAATGGAAATGACGTTCATCCATCTTCCTTTCAAGCACAAAGCTGAGCTCAGGGATTTTTGCATTTCCCCTGTTTCCTTTTTTTCCCCTCTTGCTATCAAATAAGAACCACAAATCTGCTCTTCGTTTGTTTGGCGAAACTTCCGATCCGCTGCCTCGTCTTGCTGACTGTTCCCTCTTCTTCATATCGGATCCGGTCCTTCGGGTCATTTCCCCCCATGAGTAATGCGGGCCCCCGCAGACTGAAGGAAGGAAGCTTTTGTGTGTGCATGTGTGTTTCACAACTGCAGTACAGGAGGTTTGGCGAGCGGAGGAAGTCCGTCTTCTTCGCCACTGCATGATCAGACATCAGATAGATGTGCGAGAGATCATGTTCTCATCTGTTTCTTCGGCACAACCCTTTTTGATTTGTGAAATCCCCCCCATTACAAAGCTAACTAGATAACTGGAATCCTTCCAGACCCCTCGAAAAATAGAGCAAAAGGCTCACTTCCCTCCCTTTATTTCTTTGGAATGGGGCCAACATCTGGGAGAAGTTTCCGGAAAAAGTCGGGTCTGTGTGTGAGAGAGAGGGGACCGTCTTTTTTGTTCTTCCTGGGGTGGGGATGGAACTCACGATGCAAACGCCCCTGTGATACAGAACAAAAATGGCATACCCTCCCTCCCGCCATAGAACCGCTCGCTTGCCCGGGTTTCCTCTCCTTTTGAGAAAGTGTGACTCATAACTCCCATAAAGCATGGTTTTCTCTCCTCCCCCCCTCCCCACTTCCGCCCCACCCTGAGCCAGAGGAGTGCCTTTATGCTCAGCTAATCCAGCTTAAACCACATCTGTCTGCAACTTTCTTCTCCTTTTGTTCTTGCATTCTTTTGCAAAGTTTGACTCGAGGGACACCGTTTTCTGTCATTTCCACTGACCGGCCCGTATGAATCAGTGCTTCCCCTTTTCTCCCCAGGGCTGAGAGGCCAGCCCTGTGCCATAGTCACACGGCTTGCATTATCTGGTGCAGTGCATTCCCTGGAAACGCACACCCGTGTCACACAGACCCATGCATGAATGCATGCATAACCTAGAACAATTATGGTGAACCTTGGCATTCCAAGTGTACTTGGACTTCAATTCCCAGAAACCCAAGTCTGTGAATCCACTCAAATGGGTTTACTGGCTCTTTAGGTGTTCTTGGACTCCAATTCCCAGAAGCCCAAGTCTCTGTGAATCCATATGAATGGGTTTACTACTGTATGCGCAGTAAATCCATTCATGTGAATTCAGAGACTTGGGCTTCTGGGAATTGAAGTCCAAGAACATCTGGAGTGCCAAAGTTCGCCATTACTGGCCTAGAGCCGCGATGGCGAACCTTGGCACTCCAAGTGTTCTTGGACTTCAATTCCCAGAAGCTTAACCCCCCATGAATCCACACGGATGGGTTTGTTGCGATTCATCCACCCCCGTCACTCCTGCAAGTGGAAGTAAAATGCTCCCATGCGCAGGAGCGACGGGGACGGCGTGGGCTGGTTGAATCGCAGCAAACCCATTCGTGTGGATTCATGGGGGGGTTAAGCTTCTGGGAATTGAAGTCCAAGAAGACCTGGAGTGCCAAAGTTCGCCATCACTGGCCTAGAACATGCTGCATTTGGGCTCTTACCCTACACGGAACCAAAAATCATCTCTTCAGGCTACCATTTTGCTCGCCGTTTTCCCAAACTATGTTTTGCAGAACCCCGGTGGACTTCAATTCCCAGAAGCCTCAGTCAGTCCATTGGCTGCTCAGTGTTTTAGCGAATTGACTGAGGCTTCTGGGAATTGAAGTCCAAAAATCAAAGTTTGGGACGCACCGAAATCTCGCTCTACCTGAAGGCTTCCCCAGCTTGAATGAATGGTGGTGTGAGTCAGGAGACGATGGGAGTTGCAGTGCATTGCGCCTGACAGCCACTGTGCTGAAAACAAGTTCGATGTGGTGGAAAGCTTTGCAGCCAGGATAGACACGGGATGGCCTTACAGATCTGTTTGGACTGGATCTCTCCCTCCTGGTACTATTAGACAGCCTTCCTAGTGGTTGAAAGCAGGCCAGCAACCATTTTTGAAGTCCTTGCTTACCCCAGCTTGGAAGGGCAAGTTATTCTCCATCCTTCCTCCAATAAACTGCATTGAAATCTTATTATTATTATTTTTTAGAAGTGCCCAGAAAAATAGAACACAGTGTTTAAGAACTTGGACTCCAGTTCCCAGAAGCCCAAGTCTCTGTGAATCCAT
The DNA here is from genome assembly GCA_035047305.1 of Bradypodion pumilum. Lineage (NCBI taxonomy): Eukaryota > Metazoa > Chordata > Lepidosauria > Squamata > Chamaeleonidae > Bradypodion > Bradypodion pumilum. The sequence continues at coordinate 3,128,495 of JAWDJD010000007.1, forward strand.
ATGAATGGGTTTACTACTGTATGCGCAGTAAATCCATTCATGTGAATTCAGAGACTTGGGCTTCTGGGAATTGAAGGCCAAGAACATCTGGAATTCAATTCAAGTCAATGGACTTCAATTCAAGTCAATGGACTTCAATTCAATTCAATGGACTTCAATTCCGTGGGGCCACACCTTCACTTTCCTTCCTTGGTTCCTTTTACTGATTCCTTTCATCAGGTCTTTCTTTCTTTCGGGCTGACAATTCCCCATTTTGGGGGATCTAGCGAGCCCGATTCCCAGGCATTCCCATCGAAGCGAGAGGGAATTAAAGTCAGGTGGCTGCCATCTGTTGAGGCGCCCAAGATAATCCCATTTGCGCGTCACAGGCTGCGTGAGATTCTGCCCTGTGTCCTGGCAGATTCATGTGATCCGAATTTGGACTCTGCTACCCCTTCCTTCTTTCGCTTACTGAGCACAATCCATTTAGTTCCAAAACATTTCTTCTTGGCTTTTTCCCTGCTCTGTTTCCCCCGATCCTGTGGGGTTTCCTTCCTGATCCTCAACAATTAAGATGGGGGTCTCTGTTGACGCATACGTCCCATGCTCTCTGCCATCTCTGAAGACGAAATTCACCGCCCAAAGCTCACGAACTTACAAGAATTTAGCCCAACATGCTAGAAGCAATCTGGCAAAACTCTAGTGCCATGTTGGCCAACCATGGCACTCCAGCTGTTCTTGGACTTCAATTCCCTTCGTGTAGATTCACAGAGACTTGGGTTTTCTGGGAATTGAAGTTCAAGAACAGCTGGAGTGCCAAGGTTCGCCATCACTGCCATAGAGCAAGTCAGCACTCCGGCTGATCAGGGCTTCTGGGAATTGCAGCCCAAGAACAGCTGGAGTGCCAAGGTTCCCCATCACTACTTTATGGCAGTGATGTCCAACCTTGGCACTCCCAAGTGTTCTTGGACTGCAATTCCCAGAAGTCCAAGTCAGCACTCCTGCTGATCAGGGCTTCTGGGAATTGCAGTCCAAGAACAGCTGGAGTGCCAAGGCTCCCCGTCACTACTTTACGGCAGTGATGTCCAACCTTGGCACTCCAAGTCTTCTTGCACTGCAATTCCCAGAAGCCCAAGTCAGCACTCCTGCTGATCAGGGCTTCTGGGAATTGAAGTTCAAAAACAGCTGGCGTGCCAAGGTTTGCTTTCACTGCTCTAGGGCTGCGATGGCGAACCTTGGCACTCCAGATGTTCTTGGACTTCAATTCCCAGAAGCCCCCGTGAATCCACACGAATGGGTTTGCTGCGGGTGCATTTTACTTCCGCTTCCGGGAGCGACGAGGGCGGCGCGGGCCGGATGAATCGCAGCAAACACATTTGTGTGGATTCACTGGTGCTTGGGGTTCTGGGAATCGAAGTCCAGGAAGATCTGGAGTGCCAAGATTCACCATCACGGCTCTAGGGCATAGATAAGATGTGCAGGTGCTTGATCCAGGTGGCTCCCGCCTTAATTTGTAGATTTGAAATTATTAGAATATCCGTTTGACGCACTTCACTTCCTCTAAGTTTGGAAATTATATGTTAGGTAAAATCTCTATGAAGGCACTTATTTCTTAATTCTGCCTCCCGATATTTCTGTTTGGCTGCTCTTATTTCCCGTCCGCATAGTCATTCCAATCATTAAACTTGTTTCCTGATCACATGCCACAGTGAGATGATGATTGGGGGGGGGGGGGCGGTGATTCCTTCTCGGGGTGATAGCAGGGGACAAGGCAGATGATGTATGTGTGGACAAAATGTGATGTGACTTTTCTGTGCCTTCAAATAAGGGCTTTCAGTTACTTAAGGGACAAACAAGGTACTTTTTGTGAGCAAAAATGCAGCTGGCTAGCTGGAAGACAGTGGTGGCTCTTTTTTGTTTTAAAGTTATGTCTCTTTCCCCCCATCTAGAAAACAAAATAAGGGGTATGTTTATTGGATGCTGATCTACATACGCAAATGTACTGTACATTTAACGCTGGACTTTCTTTAGAATCATTTTTCTCCCCCAGATTGGGTGGGAATTTTTTTTAAAAAAAGATGTTTTTCCCTCTTGTGGTTTGCGGGTGCCTGGAAGGGTGGGGGAACTCCTTATCTTTACAAACAAGGGCTCACTTCAGTGAACTGTGTTTTTTTTTAAATAAATAAATAAAAATAAATGATTTTTCTTTCTAGTCTTCATGAAAACCAAGCGTGTCTTTCTAAGAGGGGGGAAAATACACAGAAGGCTGAGCTGTGCAGATAAAGTCTGTAAAGGTTGTTAACTCTCTTTGCTCACAAAGTTAGTCATTTGTGGCCCCAAAGAAAGGGGGATTTAGTAAAAAAAAAATTTTTAATTCTCTGATGGGAATATTTCAGCTTTTCATAGGAGATCAGGTAAGTCGGCGGCTGCTACTTGTATTCGAACACACACACACACCATACCTGTCAAGTTTTGGATTTGAAAATAAGGGCAATTTCCTGACAAATACGGGATACTTGACAGCTATGCTTACCCTGTGCTGCCCTCCAATGGCGGCAATAGGGCATTGCAGTCTAATTAATAAGGGATGATGGCGGGAAAGAGGGTATAATAAGGGGTTTTCCTGGCCAATAAGGGATACTTGACAGCTATGCTTATCCTGTGCTGCCCTCCAATGGTGGCAATAGGGCATTGCAGTCTAATAAGGGATGACGGCGGGAAAGAGGGTATAATAAGGGGTTTTCCTGGCCAATAAGGGATACTTGACAGCTATGCTTACCCTGTGCTGCCCTCCAATGGCGGCAATAGGGCATTGCAGTCTAATTAATAAGGGATGACGGCGGGAAAGAGGGTAAAATAAGGGGTTTTCCTGGCCAATATGGGATACTTGACAGCTATGACACACACATGAAATCATTTTCACAGTTGATGGATGTATCTCAGGGGAAAATGTCATGGGCGTGAATTTGTTTAAGGTGGATCCCAGCTTGCCATGAAGTGACCCACACGCTGCGATTGCAGAGCCATCTCTTAATGAGGCATGCAGGATTTAACACCGGGACTGCAACGGACTGCCGCAGCCTTGAGGATATGGACAAGACGTGCCTTCACAGCCAGACCATCTGGCATGGCCATGAAGTCCATCTGGCATGGCCATGAAGTGACCCACATGCTGCGATCGCGGAGCCATCTCTTAATAAGGCATGCAGGATTTATCACCGGGACTGCCGCAGCCTTGAGGATATGGACAAGGTGCGCCTTCACAGCCAGGCCATCTGGCATGGCCTCTTCCGCCTCCATGACCATTTGGAATCAGAGTTCTTCCTTTGCTCATGTTGCCATCAGGCCCGATAGGATGGTTTCCAGTGGCATTCCCTCCACTGAGGGGGGACCAACACCCCACCTGAAGGGGCTCATCCACCCATAGCCATTGGCCCCTTTAAGGAGTCAGGTTATTTGAACCTTCCTTGCTTGAGCCCTGGTGAAACATTAACTGCTAATGCTTCCTCCTAGTTTTTCTCCCTGGCAGACCTTTGGATTCTAGCAAAAAATTATAGCAAGCCCCAAGAACCTAAAAGCTGTTTTTGAGTTGCTGCTTTAGAGTACATCTTATTTTTTCCCCCACCTTAAATGCACCCCAATCTCTTCCGCTGTATGTTTATTGCAAAACTTTAAACGGAAAAAAAAATGTATCTGATAAATCCGGTAAGATGAAGTGCCAGGTTGCTAGAACTTGATGGTGCTAGTTTTGCGGTGTACAAAACAGCATCGGTTACACATATTCTACTTTTTCAAAGTTTCTTTGTGAAATTCCTATGAGTGGTGGGAAATTCTTCAATAGCTGTACTTTTCTCTTGAGTTGAATCAAATGCAAACAGAAAGAGAATACATGTGCTAAGAACATAAAAAAAGGGTATCAGAACTATTTTGCCATAACAGTCCAAAGAACCCATCTACAAACTCAGATTGACAAACAAATGTCTGCTTTTCGCCATTTTAGCCGACACTAAAGCAGCGACACACACAAGGTTGTTAAAAACCTTTCATCGGATGACCAAAACATTACAAAACGGGACTGCGGTGGCTTAGGGGTTAAGATGCTGAACTTGACGACTGGAAGGTTCCCCAGTACTGCACGACGGAATGAGCTCCCGTCTCTGTCCCAGCTCCTGACAACCTAGCAGTTCGAAAGCAAGAAATTGTAAGTAGATAAATAGGGACCACTTGGGTGGGAAGGCAAACAGCGGTCCGTGTGCTCCGGTGTCTAGTCACGCCTGCCACATGACCACAGTAATGTCTGCAGAAGCAGACAGTGCTGGCTCTTCGGCTTTGAAACAGATGAGCACTGAACCCTAGAGTCGGATACGACTAGCTTTTGAACAAGGGAAACCTTTACTAAATAGGTACAACTTCTGTGGGAAAGGTAACGGTGTTCTGCGCACTCCGTCGTTTAGTCATGCCTGCCACATGACCGCTGCAGACACAGCGCTGGCTCCTTGGCTATAAACAAATGAGCACTAAACCTTAGAGTTGGATACAACTGGCTTTTGAGCAAAGGTGACCTTGACTTAAAATGTTACAATGTGAGTTTTTGAATCTTCCTTTTTCCCTTTTTGCATGTTAATGTTATTAAAATTCTGGACACAAGGAAGAGGCAGAAAGCCTCAAAAGTCCCCCAAATTTGGCTAGATTCTGAAGCCCTCTAGTACTCGCAAGCGACTGTTGGCCCAGCAAAGATGTGAACCGCTGACCCATCACAAAACACGAACGTCATGGTGTCGACTGAGTCGTCTGTGCCACCTCCCAGTGGACTAGAAGTGAGCAAAGTCCAGCCTTTCAAGTACGGTATGAGAGTAGCAGATCACTGTTTTAAAAGGCTAGAACCATTGGGATAATTTAGCATCAAATGTACCCATTTTACAGAAGAGGACCGATGTGACGTCTGTTTTCTTTGCTTATTTTTGTTTGGTTCTTTCGCGTTTTGGGCTTTTTTAAAATCTAATTTTCTCCAAAGAGCCTCGAGGGCAGAAATTCACACACGCACACTAAGACACACCAAAGTTGTCCTCCTCTGTTGTGTACGGAAGCCTGTTCGAGGCGGCCAAAAGTGCAACACACTTGGCTTAGGGCCGAAGAACGGGGACCAGCAGAACAATCTTTCGTGTTTGATTTTCCTTCTTCTAAACACAAATCAAACGACCTGTTTTGGGAAGAGCAGAGGCACGTTTGTGGTGCATGGGTGTGTGTGTGTGTGTGTAGGAGTGTGCCATAATCCACACCTAAGATAACACTGCGACACCCAAAGCATTGTGCAATCTGGGTGTGGTGTCGTGACTGGAAATGTGCTTTATGCACTGCAATTCTCCCCCCCACACACACACACCCCATGCTGCCATCAGCAGGTGCCTCAGCCATGTGGTATCTCTGATAACACTTGGGTCTCCCCACTCCTGGATTCCCATATCTAATAGGTATTTGGAGCGGGCGGAAATTCCACCGGTTGAGCAATTGCCAGAGCTAGATCTTTGTAATAGGGCAATTTTTCTTTGAGTGCTATATCCAACTCTGAATATTGGCTATCCTCATGGCAATCAGCATTGAAGATTGCCCAGGGCGCAATATAATAACGCAGTCTCCTTCTATGTGCCTTCCGCATCGCAGTGCCACTGCCATAGTACCACTGATCCAGTTCTGTGAGTCATTTTCTGGTCCTGAGCCCTTTTGGCACGCTAAGTCCTCAGCCCTAGGCCAGGATGGATGAAGCTGCTGCCTTTCATCAGGATGGATTCAAGTGGGATTTCATCCACTTGGGGACCCTCACCCTTCCCTATGGACTTCGCCACCCACGACTTCTAGTCCTCAGGGTGGTCAGGTTAGTTAACCATCGCTTGACGATTGGCGTTGAGTCTCTGGCAATAGGGACTACTCCAGTGGTTCCCAACATGGGGTCCGCGCCCAAACGGTGGGCTTCAATCCCCAGAAGCTCAAGTCAGTCCATTAGCCGATCAGTACTTCAGGGAATCGACTGAGGCTTCTGGGAACTGAAGTCCAAAAACCAAAGGTCGGGGAAGCACTGGTCTACTCTATTACCAGAACAGAATAAGCTAACCAGGCTGGCTCTTGGGAGTCTTTGAACAAGTCGAACAATTGGCAGCCAGCTCGGAAGGGAAGTAAAGTAAAGGTAAAGGTTTCCTTTGCTCGAAAGCCAGTCGTATCCGACTCTAGGGTTCAGTGCTCACCTCGGTTTCAAAGCTGAAGAGCCAGCGCTGTCTGCTTCTGCAGACGTTTCTGTGGTCCCGTGGCAGGCATGACTAGACACCGGAGCGCACGGAGCGCTGTTACCTTCCCACTGAAGTGGTCCCTATGTATCTACTTGCAATTTCTTGCGTGAAAAATGGTGTTTGCCACACCTGCTGGAATCCTTTCTGGAGCTCTGGTTCTGGTAGAGATGATCGGGGGTCTAAACTCGAAGGAAGGAAGAGTTGGTGATCAATGGGTTGAAGGAAGGAAGGGGGGAAGATTGATGATCAATTGATTCAAGGAAGGAAGATTGGTGATCAATGGATAGATGGAAGGAAGGAAGATTGGTTATCGATGGATTGGTGGAAGGAAGGAAGGAAGGAAATTAGGAAGGACGGAAGAGAGACTAGGTTTATGTTTGGAAATGCCTATTTCCTCTTGAGCAGCAACACCAGAGTGAAGAGAGGAAAGGCTGGAATTGAACAGGCCTTGTGGGCTGGTTGCGGGTGGCGAAAGGGTCCTGCGATGCATCTTCTCCAAAGCCACAAAGGGATGTGGCTAGGAGGAGAACAAGGCAGTGCAATGTATTTGCAGCCGTGTGAGCAATCACAGGGATAGATGGAGCAGCCTCTCTATGAGTCACTGCTGCCTTTGCCACTCAGTGGGCTGCTTTGAGTAGGAACCTTCCCAATGGGTCAAATCCACAACAAGACCGCCTGACACTTCTAGGGAGCCCAGGAAATAGTTCAAATGTCGTTTGATCGGATGAGGCAGCCTGAAGGAAGTTACTCCACTCCCTCCTCAGGGGGTGTGAGAACCCTGGCGGTCTACTCTGCAGGGCTGCTTGCACGGCCGCCTTTGCTCAAAAGCCAGTCATATCCAACTCTAGCATTTGGTGCTCATCTCTGTTTACAGCCAGAGAGCAAGCACTGTATCTGCAGACGTTTCCATGGTCACGTGGAAGGCATGACTAGACCGTACACGGAACGCTTTTAGCCTTTCCTGCCAAAGCAGCTCCCTTTTTATCTGCTTGCATTTTCTTGTTTTAGAGGCGCAGGGACAGAGATGGGAGCTCACTCCATCGCACAGCACTAAGGTCTCGAACTGCTGGCCTGTCTACTTTCCAGTTGTCAAGTTCAGCGTCTTAACCACCAAGCCACTGCAGTCCTCGGGTGTACTGAAATGTTTCCTCAGCTTCTTTGGCTTGATCTGGCGTGAGAAAGGTTAGCCGGGTCAAACAAGGTTGCTATTGCCCAAGGCTACCCTCGATTTTGGTTCGAAAATGTAAAAATGATTCACAGTCTTCAAGGAGGTTCTTTCTGTATACTAGGCATTTGCTAGTCAGCCAATGACTACCAGAAACATGCACCGATGAGGACTTAATTTTGGCCAGCAACCGAGCCAAGAAGGTGGCTTCATTTCGTCAGTCCAGGGTTTGTTCGGGACATAAGAACCGCCTTGCTGGAACAGGTCACAGGTGCCCATCGAGTCCAGCCTTCTGTCTCACACAGTGGCTCACCATGTGCTTCAGGGTATTAATCCCAAGCAGATGCCTTCACCTGTTTAGGATTCCCTGGAAATGGCATTGAGAGATATCCTGCCATTCTCTCCAACCCGGAAGTTGTCCTTAGGTATGCATAATTATACGGAGGTTGTCCTTAGGTATCCATTATAATTAGAGCCATTGATACCCTTGTCCTCCATGAACTTGTCTAATCCTTTCTTGAAGCTGTCAAGACTGACAGCTGTCACCACTTCTTCTGGCAGGGAGTTACATAGACCAGTGATCCTCTGGGTGAAAAAGTACTTTCTCTTATTAGTTTGAGAACTAGCACCCAAAAGTTTCATGGAGTGCCCCCTAGTTCTAGTGTTGTGCGATAGGGAAAACAGTTTTTCCTTATCTACTTTGTCCACACCGTGCATGATTTTATAAACTTCCATCAGGACACGAAAGGAGGAGATTGAAGTACAGTGGACCCTCGCTGAACACATTTAATGTGTTCTCCGGGACCTTTTGTACTACGAAAGATTTGTTAAGCCAATTTCCCATAGGAATGCATTGAAAACCAAAATGTGTTAACCAAAACACGGTTTCCCATAGGAAATGCAATGAAAACCACTTAATCCATTCTGGTGGGGGAAAATTGTTAACCGAGCCACTATTTTCTTCGGATTTCCTTTTGTTACGCGAATTTTGTGTTAAGCCAGCCAGACCAAAGTTGTGTCATTGACGGTTAAAAGGTTGGAGACAGAACAGAAGCCAAAAACCCTGGAGCTTAATCTCTTGGGTTCTTGGGTGGGAACCATTTGTCCTTGAACAGATTTGCAGCTAGGAAGGTGACGCGCACACCTTTCCACTGTTTGTCAAAAAAACGGTCACCCTGAAAAGCTGCCAAGCAGGTTAACTATGGTTAATGTTCCACTGGCCATCAAAGCTCTCACCGCTGCGATGCCTGCTACCACGTTTGCTCTGCCAACTAATCTTTGAACATGGGAGAGGTGACAGGGTAAAGAGGCTGAAAAGTGAACCCAAAAAAAGGCACCAGAAACCAGGCCATGGTGGAAGGAAGAAGTTGGGATATTTGGTTTGGACCGCAGGGAATCGATCCCTGGGGATGCTCTTAGTCCAGGGGTGCCCAAACTATGTCCTGGGGGCTTGGATCCATCTCCCAATGCCAATTCTGCCAGCCTCGTCACTCCTGGAAGTGGAAGTAAAACGTGCCCATAGCAGGCCGGATGATTTGGTGTCAAAGCTGGATCTGGCCCCTGGGCCATAGTGACCAGCCCCCTGAACCAAGTGACTGGCCCGCAGCCCAAAAAGTTTGGGCACCCCTGTCGTAGGTGTTAGGTAATGTCTCTATGCTATGGAAAGAGGTTCTTCTGGGTTTTCTAATCAAACCTGAAGGCTTAATTCTTGCCGTGGCATGACTGGATCTTAACGTCCAGAATCCTTAATGTGCAGTTATGCCCGGAGGCGGCATGGATGCAAATACTGTAGCTGCTTTTCTGGGCGGTGTGTCGGAGTCGGCTCTAGGCAGCCAACAAGAGGATCCTTTGCAACATTTCGTCATGCCACCAATGATTTAGTGGCAGGTACTGAGTGGGCAGGTAAGATGATCTCCTCCTTTGGGATTGAACAGAGAGGGGGAATTGCCAAAGGGTTCTGGCAAAGGCAAGAAGAGAGTATCTGCTTGGGTTTCAGCTTTCTCGGAAACCCTGAACACGTGGTTCTTCCTCCCTCCTCTATCAGTTACAAACCCTTTTGCTAAATGAATTGGGAATGGGCCATTTCTGGTCCTCCAGGTGCAAGAGAACTACAGACTCCATTGGCCTTAGTGTAACCAAGTGTGAGGGATGTTGGGGGTGGTAGACCACTAACGTCTGGAAGCTCACTCTTGCCCTACCGTGAATTAGTGTCATATCCAACTCTAGGGTTCAGCACTCATCTGTTTACAGCCAAACAACCAGTGCTGTCTGCGTCTGCAGATGTTTCCGTGGACATGTGGCAGATATGACTAGAAAGTGACGTTGTACCTATTTCTCTACTTGAAATGTCTTGCTTTCGAACTGCTCGGTTGGCAGGTGCTGGGACAAATGACAAGAGCTCACTCCATCGTGCAGTACTCGGGTCTCCAACTGCTGACCTGTCGTCCTTCTAGTCACCAAGTTCAGTATCTTAACTACTAAGCCACCACAGTCCCATCAATAACAAATAGACACACAATAACATCAGTCCCGGCTGGCATTGATGGGCTCTGTAGTCCCTTTGGGTCATTTTCGCCACATCTTAGAATTGGTTGTGCTTGGTTGGTTAGTCATTTCCCTTTTAGATGTGCTGCAGGATTATTTGACCCCAAGGAGGATGCCTGAGATGCCTACCTTCAGTTAGTCTCCTCTGGAGGCAGATATTGCACCACTAATGCTGCCCTTCCTGATGCCCAAAAGAAACGAGAACTGTTTTGAGCTTAGAGAAGAGGCTCCTTGTAGTATCTCTGTATGAGTTGGTGTTCTGATCTTGTCTCCTTTCAGCTAGCTATCTTTTAAGTCAGGCCGTTCACTACATCAGGTTCGACTTGATCCTTCAGTTACTCTTTGGTGTAGAAAGGAGGAACTACCAGAGCAAGAAGCATAAAGGCTTGACTCCTTAAATGTGAAGAAACAATAGAAGAATAGACTGAATGTTGATTGGAGCCTGAATGAGAAGAATTCAGGTTTTTATCATTAAAGAGTGTGCAAAACTCTGAAATCTCCACTCGACCAATGCCAAAGACATGAATGCATTTTGAATGAAATTAAAAGTCCCGATTCTGTCGGGTTTTGCGCTGCAAAGTCAGAACAGAGGCCTGTGGACAATCTTGCTGTCCCAACTCCTGAAATATAGATAACTTTATTAACAAAGAGGGATAGAAAAAGTTAGCAGAGTCTCCCTTTACAGCTGAGGGCTTGTGGGGGAGACGCCGAGAACAGCGGAAAGTTTGACGCAAGTTGCTGCTTTCCAACGCCAACCAGGCCAGCTTCCTCCCTCCTCCTTTCACCGCCAACTCTCGAGAGATCTTTGGCTCCACAGCTTGTAAAAACCTGTGAAAAATTCGAGCCACAGTTTGGGAGGTCAAGACAGCAGGTGAAGCGAAGGCCAAAACAGCTTCCCCTACCCTCTGGCAATTCTCTCCTTCTCCCCTTTCTTTTCTCAAATCCGAACTTATGTGCCTCTCTTTGAGCAAAGTGTGGCCTGAAGTTCAGAGAGCCCCTCCCTGTCTCTCGTCTCTTTCCCAGCGGTTATGGCTTTATGCCGGGCATGTACCGTGAAGAGTGGCAAACCAGTCCGGCTGACTACCAGAAGTGCCTACATGTGCAATAATTGGAATGGAACCTTTTGCTTCGCTCCAGTGCTGACATACGGAGGAAATCAGACTTTGTCAGCAGATGTTGATTATCTGAGTCTGGTTAAGGAGGAGGATAGTGTCGAAGGCTGCAATTCTAGGCAGGACAGTTTTAAGTGGAAGCTAGATGGCCATCAACCAAGGATACTTTAGCTGTACCAGCAGGATTTTGGACCAGATGATCTTTGAAATCCCTTCCAACTGTGGTTCTATGAACTATACCATTGGTGGCGAACCTTGGTGCTCCCGGTGTTTTTGGACTTCAATTCCCAGAAGCCCAAGTTGGCGTTCCTGCTGATCAGGGCTTCTGGGAATTTAGGTTCAAGAACACATGGAGTGCCAAGGTTTGTCACCACTAAACTATACTCTGTGCCCTGGTGGTGCAGTGGTTAAACTTCTGGACTGCAACCAAAAGGTTGTGAGTTCAATCCTGACCAGGGATCAAGGTTGACTCAGTCTTCCATCCTTCCAAGGTTGGTAAAATGAGGATCAAGCATGTTGGGGGCATGTCTTTTATTGCTGTTTTTATGGTTTTTTAAAATATTTTTATGTGTTGCCCTATTTTGGTGTATGAGAGTCAAGACACAAGGCACAGCCAAAGGCTGGGTTAACTCAGGTTTATTGCATGGTGGACAGAGGGAACATGAGGTAATGGCGGACGAACAGCTCTATATATATGGTAGTAACGTATTTTGAATGTGGCTCCACGGTAGCCCGTTGGCTGCTGGTCCGCGTGACGTCATGGCTGGTCACGCCCTTCTTGTCCAGGTGTAGGTAGCGGCGGGAAACTTCCCGCGCTGCGGTCTTTGATGGGTTTGAACCAAGAGAGCTTGGACGCTCGCTGCTGCCAGCTGGTGGTCATTAGCTCGCGTCCTATTACAGGGTTTATGTGATACAGCTGAAGGTTACATTGTTACTCATAGGCAAGGTTACATTGGTTCAGATACATTGATATCACATGTGGAAGGTTACACTATTAGAACACAACACTCCTCCCCCCTAGGATGAGACGAAGTCTCTCAGCCAAGGTGGCTTATTTCGAACACGCTGGGGTCTCGGCGCGGGCTGCCCTGCCCTGGCTTCGCTCCCTCGTCCTTGCTCCCTGGCTGCCTGCCCTGTAACGGGAGAGGATGACTTGTTAGTGGTTTGCCGCGGCTCTGCGGCTTTGTTGGAAGGTGTGTGCTTTGTTTGGGAAGAACCGGGGGCACTGGGGGCTAACGAAAAACCCCTCTTCTCGCTTGGATGGGTGGGGGAACACTCCAAAAAACCCCCCCGGCTAGCAAAATCAAAATCAAAATCGGCTTCGGGGGAAGCGGCAGCGGCGGCCGCACACTCCTTTTCCCTCCCCCCGGGCTCGGATAGAACTGGGGTATCAAAAGGATATGAGTCGGGCTCACTGCTTTCCCTCCTGCCTTCGGACTGGTGTCCCTCTCTGCCTCCCCCTTGGGCTAAACGGGTGGGGGAGAACCCTATCGCTGAATCCTGTCGCTGAGCCCCACTGATCGGCCCCTCACTCACTCGGTGCCTCAGTTGGTCAGCGTGCCTCCTCCAGAGGAGGCCGGTGCTAGTTTCCACCCGATATGACACTGGCCCCGTCTGTTCTATTATCGTCCCTGGCACCCAGGCTGGGCCTGCGTTGGCATAGTTCCTGCAGTGTACAGGATCGCCTACGCCGAAACCTTTCGAGACCGCTAAACCTATGTTCTTCCCTTTGTCCTCGACCCTCGACGGGTCCAACCTGGACAAAAGCGTCGTCAGTTTCCTCCGCATCAGCAGCTCAACCGGCGAGTATCCAGACGCTAAGGGGGTCACTCTGTACGCTAATAGGAATTGACAAACTTGGTGATTTAGATCTCCCGAGCCCATGCGCCGCAGCGCATCCTTTGTGGTGCGCACCAACCGTTCCACTTGGCCATTCGTGGCCGGGTGAAACGGCGCGGATGTGACATGCCGAATTGCATTTGCCTCCACGAATGCTGCGAACTCAGCGGACGTGAAGCAACTGGCGTTATCGCTGACCAAAGTGTCGGGTAAACCGAACGTGGAAAAGACCCTCCTTAGCTGGCGAATGGTAGTGGCGGAGGATGTGCTCTTTACCGGAATGACCTCCAGCCACTTTGAGTATGCATCCACCACCAGGAGAAACATGGTTCCTCGGAACGGGCCAGCAAAATCTACGTGTACCCTGGACCACGGTCCCCTTGCTGCGTCCCATTCCCTATGCGGGAGGCGGGCCACCTCCGGTCGGGAGCACTGACATGCCTCACAAGTGCCAACCATATGCTCTATGTCGGCGTCCAGCTGGGGCCACCAGAAGTAACTCCGGGCCAACGCCTTGGAACGGACGATTCCCGGGTGGCTGACGTGCAACAGCTTTAGCACCTTCGGCCGCAGGGACGTAGGAACCACCACCCGTTGGCCCCACAAAAGGCACCCCCTCTCTAAAGACAACTCTACTCGCTTTCGGAAAAATGGGTCGAATTCCGCGCCTGGGGATGACGCCGGCCACCCCTTCTGCACCCACGAGCATACTTTCTCTAGTGTTCTATCCTTTCCGGTCGCCCTGGCAACGTCGGCCGGTACTATCGGGGGTGACTCCAAAACCTCTATTAATAATACCTGGCGGTCTCTTCTTACCCCTGCCTTCTGGTCGTCCGACAAGGGTAACGGCGACCGTGAGAGCGCGTCTGCATGGCTGATTTCCTTCCCTGGCCGGTATTCTAACTCATGTTGATATGCGTTAAGAAAAATAGCCCACCGCAGCATCCTCGGGGACAGGATCTGTGGCGTGGGCTTATTTGCAGTGAATATTCCTAACAGGGGCTTGTGATCAGTAACGACCTTGAACGGCCGACCATACAGAAAATCGTGAAATTTCTTGGTTCCCGCTACTATCGCTAGTGCCTCCCTATCGGTCTGTGCGTAATTCCGCTCTGCTTGGGACAGGGACCTTGAATAAAATGCTATCGGGGCCTCCCTTCCGTCGTTTAACACGTGGCAAAGCACCGCCCCCACCCCCACCGGGGATGCATCGCAGACTAAAACTATGGGCCGTTTGGGGTCGAAATGAGTCAGGATTGCCTCGGATGTGAGGAGTTGCTTTAACTCTGTGAACGCTCTTTCTTGCTCGTCACCCCACAGCCATTTTTCCTCTTTTTTAAGTAACCGATGGAGCGGCTCGGCAACAGACGCCTTCCGTGGAAGGAAGGTATGGTAGAAATTGAGAAGCCCCAGAAACGACTGTAGCTCGGTTTTGGAAGTGGGGCGAGGGGCTTTCTTAATGGCGGCTACCTTCGATTTGGACGGCCTAATTCCCTCAGGTGTGACACGGAACCCTAAAAACTCAACCTCTGTTTCGAAAAATACACATTTGTCTTTTCTCAGTCGCAGCCCCGCTTTTTCGAACACGGTCAGGACCTTATCCAATCTGCGAGCCAGCTCGGCCTTACTCCCCCCCGTTATCAACACGTCATCAAAATATGGCAACACCCCCTCCAGCCCCTTCAGGAGGCGTTCCACTAGCGACTGAAAAATGCCAGGTGCCGAGTTCACGCCGAACTGTAACCTCGACACCTGGAACGCCCCCTTATGTGTGACTATTGTTTGTGCCGCCGCTGTGGCGGGGGTTACCGGGAGTTGCTGGTAGGCCTGTGCTAAATCGAGTTTAGCGAAACACTTTCCCCCATTTAGCCTGGCCAGAAGGTGGCTGACCACTGGCACCGGGTATGCATTAGGGCGGATTGCCTTATTAATGGTACACTTATAATCAGCGCAAATGCGCACCTCCCCGTTAGCCTTCAGTGCTGTTACAATTGGAGTCTCCCACTCCGCGGAATCCACAGGAACAAGAATCCCTTGACCCACCAGTTTGTCCAGTTCCGCCTCTATTTTGTCCTTTAGCGCGAACGGTACCCTGCGCGGTTTAAGTCTTATCGGGCGGACCTCCGGGTCTAAGTCGAAGGCTACGGGGGGTCCCTTGAACTTTCCCAGTCCACTTTTAAAAACAGCGGGGTGTGCGTCACACACCGCTTGTATTGGGTCCTCGCCTACGGCATGCACCCCCCCTATGAACAGACCTAAGGGCTGAAACCACTGGGTTCCGAGGAGGCTACAACTCCCCCCCTTTTAGCACCACTAGGGGAAGTTCCGCAGAATGTCTCTTAAACCGAACCCGGAATGTCCCGACCCCCAACACTGGAATGCTGTTCCCCTGTACGTCCCGTAGTGTGGCCCTCAACGCCTTAAGTTTGGGCCGCACGTGGGGGTCGATTTTCAAGAACTCTCTCTGGGGAATTATAGAATAGGAGGACCCCGAGTCAACTTCCATCCTAATGGGGGTCCCTTGTACTAGTACCTCAACAAAGTAATGGGGCTGTCCCGCAGACACGCTGAACACAGGAGCGTCGCCCTCGCTGTCGTCCGAGATGCGGCCCACGCCGTCCTGCTTCCTCGTGGCCCGGGCGCCATCTTTGGACCTCGCTGGACGGTCCGGTCTGGCTGAACGGTCTTGCGACTGTCTCCGGCCCTCTTTCCATTTCCTGCACGCCTTGGCGATGTGCCCCCGACGTCCACAGTTGAAACACTCAGCTTTTCTGAATGGGCACTTCACGCGCTCATGGGCCGCTCCGCAACCATCGCAGCGGCGCCCGCCTCTCCGGACCTTCTGGACCTCCTCGCCATCGCTGCTTTCTGAAGACGATTTCGAGGTCGGTCGGGTTGCATGCACCGACTGACCGGACTTCCCGTGCAACGAGTTTTCCGCTTTGCCGGCCCTCGGACGCCACTCACGCCACTTGTGCATCTCATCTACTCCAGCATTCGTGGATTCCGCGGCTTCCGCGGCCTCTACAACCTCTTCCAGTGTGGGTGGTGGCTCCTTGTTCATCAGGCTGCGCTGTACTTCCTTGTCCTTCAGGCCACACAGCACTCCGTCCCTGAGGGCCATCTCTAGGAAGTGGTCCCATCTGCAGGGGGCGGCGGCTACCCTCATAGCCGTTACGAAGGCTTCTACCGACTCGTCCGGCGCTTGAACTCGCCTCCAAAATGCGCTCCGAGCGGGAAACATTGCCCTCAAGGGTCGGAAACGCTCACGCAGCAGTCTCATGATGTCACCGGCTTTGAAATCGCTCATCTTCTTCGGTGCAAGAATGCCCACCAGCGTCCGCTTGGTTTCCATCCCAAGCATGCGGGTGAGGATGGCCCTCTTCCTTTCCTCGTCGTCTTCTTTGACTTTGAGTTCCACCAGTGCCGCCTGGAAGTCCATCTCAAAAAGCTCCCAGTCTTGCGGTTTGGTGATGTTGAACCCGCTCTGTGTCCTGGCTCCATGGGGATCCATCATCCCACCTTCGTCGCCAGTTTGGTGTATGAGAGTCAAGACACAAGGCACAGCCAAAGGCTGGGTTAACTCAGGTTTATTGCATGGTGGACAGAGGGAACATGAGGTAATGGCGGACGAACAGCTCTATATATATGGTAGTAACGTATTTTGAATGTGGCTCCACGGTAGCCCGTTGGCTGCTGGTCCGCGTGACGTCATGGCTGGTCACGCCCTTCTTGTCCAGGTGTAGGTAGCGGCGGGAAACTTCCCGCGCTGCGGTCTTTGATGGGTTTGAACCAAGAGAGCTTGGACGCTCGCTGCTGCCAGCTGGTGGTCATTAGCTCGCGTCCTATTACAGGGTTTATGTGATACAGCTGAAGGTTACATTGTTACTCATAGGCAAGGTTACATTGGTTCAGATACATTGATATCACATGTGGAAGGTTACACTATTAGAACACAACACCTATGGCAAGAGGGCGGGATATAAGTTCAAATAAATAATAAATACTAATTGTGAACTGCCCAGAGTGCACTAGTGTTATGGGGCAGTATATATGTGCCATTGCTTCTTCTCCCTACATACATTTATTATTTTATTTATATGCAGCCTTTCTGCCAGGACTGGGACCAAAGATGGCTAAAAAGCACACTTACGCAGAAAATTGTACACATTTTGTTCATACATCCACGTTTCTTGGTTGAGCTCCGCACCCTTTGGAAGATCCATAGCAATAGTAATTTGATTTGTGCTGCTGCTAAAGTAGCTATCTTAACTACATTGCCATCCAGATGTTTTCAACTACAGCTCTCGTTAGCTCAAGGCCACATGGGCATTGCTTGGGGGATATATGGGCATTGTAGTTCGTAATTCCGAGAAGGCAACATGTCAGGGAAAGGTTGTTCTAAAGTCCCCAGATTTCTAATTTCTACAAAATCTTGTGGAAAGGGATGTTCTTTCTAGAGAACCGAACAAAGCACACAAAAAATGCTAGGAAAGAATATTGGTTGTTAACTGTGTGCCATCAAGTTGGCAACTACAGTGGAACCTCATACAACGATCACCCCATATAGAGTTGCCATAATTCTCTCTCACAAAACCGGGACAGAAGTACAAAATAGCCTTTAAAAAAAAACATAATATGATAGCTATTTTTCCAACCTTGAATCCGGGACAATCCCGGTTTTCTGGGACATATGGCAACCCTAACCCCATTTTGTTGTTGTTGCTCAGTTGCACAGTCGATTCCGACCCTTTGTGACCCCATGGACCATTTTCCTCTAGGCACCTCTGTCCTCCACCATCCTCCTCAGCCCACCAAGCTCTGTGCCCATTGTGTCCACAATACCATCTATCCATCTCATCTTTGGACGCCCCCTTCTTCTCTTGCCCTCCACCTTTCCCAGCATCAAGGCCTTCTCAAGTGAGTCCTCCTTTCTCATTTGATGTCCAAAGTACTTTAGCTTCATCTTCACTATTTGTCCCTCCAATGAACAGTCAGGGTTGATTTCTTCTAAAATTGACCTATTTGTTCTCTTTGCTATCCAAGGGACTCTCAGGACTCTCCTCCAACACCACATCTCAAAGGCATCTATTCTTCTGTGCTCAGCCTTCCTAATGGTCCAGCTCTCACACCCATACATTACCATTAGGAATACCATTGCTTTGACTATGTGAATTTTTGTTTTCAAGGTGATGTCTCTGCTTTTCGCTATATTCCCCAGGTTTCCCACAGCTTGTCTCCCCATAATAGCAACGAAATCACATAATAATTAGGTTCGGGGGGGGGGGAGGGGGGAACATTGCATCCCGCATAACAATTTTCCATATGGGAAAAAACCGTACAACAATTTTTCAATGGGAAAAATCACTTAACACACACAAAAAAAGAAATCGCTGTATGATGCATCCCATAGGGAAAATCACTATGCGATGCATGCATCGTATAGCAATTGTTTCGTACAACAACGAGCCCCGTGGAACGGATTAAAATCGTTGTATGAGGTACCACTTGTATTTCCAGGGGTTTCTAGGTACAGAATATACAGAACTGGTTTCCCATTCCTTTCTTCTGGGAGTGCCAGCCTAGAACACCTGTCTAGCATGCACAAGACTGGCTGTTGTCAATGGAGGCTCTGTGGAGACTCAAACATCACTTGATACTCTGTATATATTCTGAACCTATTTGCTGTTTCAGCCTGCAATGAGGAAGCCTTGACATAAAGAATCAGGCGACTCTTCCTCTCATAATGGAAGCGGGAGGGGGGGTTGCGCTGGAAATAGCTACAGTAGAACAGGGTGTGCTGCTTTCTTTTGGCTGAATAATCTCCTCTTGACTGTACAGTAATCCTCCACTATTAAACTGCTGAGTAATCTCCATTAATTCTGCTCTGGTGACACAATAACGGGTGCTGACAGATGTCCGCTTTTCTAGACCTGCTCCAAAAGGTCACCTGGACCCATTCCAAAAAAGGAAGGCCACAGTCCTTTTGGGAACTCATAAATTACATGCGCAGATGGCCGATGAGCAGAGAAAGATCTTGCCTGCCTTCAGAAAACTACCCACAGCAAAAATGTTCCACCTTCTCTCAGGTGCAGCGTCCCAAGAACGTATTCATAGTACAGCAAAATCCCACCATACGAACGCCTCGCGCAACGGAAAACTCACCACATGGAAATAAATCAATTGAAAATAATGCCTCGGTTTACAGAATTTTTTTTGGAAAGAATTAATTGGTTCTCAATGCATTCCTATGAGAAACCACGCTTCGTGATAAGGTTTTTGTTTTCAATGCATTCCTATGGGTGCTTTGCGAGATAAGGAATGTTTGTGATAAGGAAAACCCCGTGGAACAAATTAATTCCGTAAAGCAGGATTTTACTGTATCATAGAATCACTGGAAGGGCATTTTAGGCCATCGAGTCCAACACCCTGCTCAATGCAGGAATCCATATCAAAGCAGATGTGGCACATGGTTGTACATGGTTGAATGCTTTTAGTGTTGGAGCGCTCCCCACATTATTACCTTCGGACGTGGAATATAGCATTCTAATGCATTTAAATGCAACACTTAAGATTCTGCAAAGGCTCAAGTTTTTATAGCAGGCAACTGCAGTGATCTGGAAATGGTTCAACTACAATTCCCATTATCCACTCCAATTGATGATGGCACTGAGGAATTAATAAAAGTCAGAACCCAACCATCTTTGGCTGCGGGAATGGGGAGGGGGGCATGTGTGGATTTCACAGTAGCCCACTGGGCCTTCTCTCCTGCTGTCACTTAAGGCCAAGCTCCGTGATGGCGAACCTTGGCATTCCAGATGTTCTTGGACTTCAATTCCCAGAAGCCCAAGCCCCCTGTGAATCCACACGGATGTGTTTCCTGCGATTCATTCGGCCCGCGCTGGCCTCGTCGCTCCTGGAAGCGGAAGTAAAACGCGCCCATATGGTTAAGGCTCTTCCGGGTTAACCCTTCCTCCGTACAGGCGTGTGTTTTACTTCCGCTTCCTGGAGTGACGAGGTCAGCGCGGGTCGGATGAATCACAGGAAACCCATTCATGTGGATCCACAGGGTGCTTGGGCTTCTGGGAATTGAAGTCTAAGAACATCTGGAGTGTCAAAGTTCACCATCACGGGCTAAGCTCATGAAACGATCAACTCTTTCCCATGATTCTTTGCAGCTGCCTTTTGGAGGAAACTCCCAAGGCAGGGTCTCCGCTGGGCAAACTCCCATGATCCTTTGCCACACCAGATTGGTTCTCCTGGACTATGGCCAGAGGCAAGGTCCCATGATCCTTTGCAGCAAGTCAGACATTCATTGGCTCCCCTGGCCAGCTCAGAGCAAGCTCCCATGAGCCTTTGCAGCAGGTCAGAAGCTGATTGGCTCCTCTAGCCAACATTCAGAGACAACTGTCCCATGATCCTTTGCAGCAGGTCAGACGTTCATTGGCTCCCTTGGCCAGCTCAGAGGAAGCTCCCACAATCCTTTGCAGCAGGTCAGAAGCTGATTGGCTCCTCTAGCCAACATTCAGAGACACCGTCCCATGATCCTTTGCAATGGGTCCAGACGTTCATTGGCTCCCCTGGCCAGCTCAGAGCAAGCTCCCATGAGCCTTTGCAGCATGTCAGAAGCTGATTGGCTCCGCCGCGGCCAACGGCTAGAAGCATACTCCCATGAGCCTTTGCGACCTTTCTAACGGTTCCTTGGCTTCGTCTGGCTTCCAGGCGCTCCGAGTTTCCTCACAGCCAAATTCCAGGCTGACTCCTAAGATTTGTTCCTTCTCTTCACAGGCCTGAAATATATTTAGGACTTTTCTCCGCCTTTAAATGGCTAAATGGGCCTAAACAAAGCCATGCCCCTCCCCCTACTATGTCATTGGTTGAAAGGGAAGAGGGGGTGGGATAAAAGACAACTGTTGACTAATTGAAATAAAGAGCGAAGTCTTAGTCAGCCAGTGGGTTTCGGCGTGGGAAATGACAGGCGTGATAAGCAACCAATAGAAACAATTCCGTACCCCCCCTCTCAGATGTGACCCAATCAGAACTCGTCTTCTCCTGACGGGCATTAGGAATGGCCAATAAGTTGATAGCGGCAACTGCGGCGTTTTATGTGAGCCAACGGTTTTTCTGGAGAAGAAGGCGGTCTTCTGTCGAAGCGAGGCAATGCGGTAGGGCGGGACGGGAGGCGTCGGGGCGGCCCAATGACGTTGAAGAGAAGGGAGATGGGCGGGACCATGGGCCAACCGAAAGAGCCCGAGCCTCTTTGACAAGCAGCGGCGGCAGCGAATGAGTTCGGCAGGCGCGAGGCGCACCGCGCCCAATGGCGGCGGAGGGCGGGGGCCCAGCGCGGCGTGAGCCAATGAGCTCCGCCGCGCGTCTGATTGACACGGCGCGGGCCCAATGGAGGTGCGTGTGTGCCTGAGGAGAGCGCGCGCGAGCGGGGTGGGCGGGCCTTAGAGAGTGCGGGCGCCATGTCGCGGCGGAGGTGGCGCGGCGGCTCTCAGAGCGGCGGCGAGGGCGGCGGTTCGGGACGCGGGGGCGACATGGTGAAGATGGGCGGCGGGGGAGGCGGCGGCGGTGGACGCTACTACGGAGGAGGCCCCGAAGGCGGACGCGCCCCGAAGCGCATGAAAACGGACAACGCGGACCACGGGCCGGGAGGAGCCGCCGGCGGAGGCGGGGTGAGGAGAAGAAAGCAGGGCCTGGAGGCTTAATCCTTCCCCCAGGCCGGGCCTTCCCCGTCGCTTGGTTGTGTGAGGAAGCCTAAGGGGGAAAGGGAAAGAGTGCGGCCCTCGTGGCCCTCAGGAAACATTTTTGGACTACAACTCCCATCGTCCCCTGCGCGAGGGGCATTGTTTCTGGGGACGATGGGGGCTTCAATTCCCAGGTGTCCCCGTGAATCCACAGTAATGGGTTTGCTGCAATTCATCCGGCCCGTGCCACCCTCGTCGCTCCCGGAAGCAGAAGTAAAACGCACCCGTCTGGGCACGTTTTGCTTCCAGGAGCAACGAGGGTGGCATGGGCCTGATGGATCGCAGCAAACCCATTACTGTGGATTCACGGGAGCTTGGGCTCCTGGGAACTGAAGTTCAAGGACATCTGGAGTGCCAAGGTTCGCCATCACGGGGGTAGACCACTGATGTTGAACCTTGGCACTCCAGGTGTTCTTATGCTTCAATTCCCAGGAGCCCAAGTCCCTGTGAATCCACGCCGATGGGTTTACTGTAAATCCATTTTTGTGGATTCACAGTGAATTGAAGTCCAATAACAGCTGGAGTGCCAAGGTTCACCATCATGGGAGTAGACCACTGATGTTGAACCTTGGCACTCCAGGTGTCCTTGAGCTTCAATTCCCAGGAGCCAAAGTCCTTGTGAATCCACACCGATGGGTTTACTGTAAACCCATTCATGTGGATTCCCAGGGAATTGAAGTCCAAAACAGCTGGAGTGCCAAGGTTCGCCATCATGGGAGTAGACCCTACTGCCAGCGACTCGATGCCAATCGATCGTCAGGTGGAGGTTAACTAAACTGACAACCCTGAGGACTAGCGTCCTTGGGTGGCAAAATCCACAAGGAAGGGTGATGGTCCCTAAGTGAATTAAATCCCACTTGAGCCCATCTTGATGTAGGGCAGCAGCTTCATCCATCCTGGCCTGGGGATGATGATGATATTGCATGCCAAAAGGGCTCAGTATCAGAAAGTGACTCATGGAACTGGTGGGAAATGACAGGCGTCCACAGTGGTAGAATGGGGGTCATGCTGCAATGTGGAAGGCAGATGAAAGGCCACTGCATTATACAGTGGAGCTCCTGATAAGGACAAATCCGCATAACGACGCGTTCGTTATGCACCACCTGATGCTCCACATAAGGACAAAAATGCCAAAAAATGTCCTTACGCGGGGCATTTGGTATCGATGTTCCGGATAACGGCGTTTTTTGGCATTTTTTCATCCTTATGCGGAGCATCTCCCATAGCGTCAAAATCCAGATAACAACACGTCTTGTGGAACCAAGTTTTGTTGTTATCCACTGTATTCTCAGGACAATCTTCATGGTGTTTTCCTTTTGACAGTTACACTATAGTGGAAAAGAATTAGTCTGAGAAGGTGCCTTTGGCAACATCAATTTCCACAAAGACATAAAACTGATATTTTTGGAGAACGTTGAGCTGAGCTTTTGGAGTTTTGGCAACTTGGAGCAACTTCTCCAGTTGTCAGAGCAACGTTATTTTTGCCCAGTCCTGAGTAGCAAGCTTGGCACTCCCTTTGGGTTGCATGTTCAAACTTACTTGCATTATGTGATTATGTTGTTTTCTGAACGCAAAGCCTGTTCTCTCACCACCACCAGTATATACTGTAATATAAATATAGACCCTCTTTCTACTATTAAATTTCTTTTTAAAAAACAACTCTTGGTATAACACAAGGCACTTCTAAATCAGAATTGCTAAAGATGAAAAGGAGATCCAAGTTATTATGAGAAAATATTTGTGAATTTTCTTCTTTATAAGAGTAAACGGCATGGACTGAACGAATCCGGGTTTTAAGTTGTGGAGAATTAACTTTTGTGAAATAAGCTGTCCGTATGAAGAGAAGGCCAGAGAAGCCACATGGTACTCTTAATGCTGTCCTCTTCCCGTCCTTTTTGATAGGAAAACTATGATGATCCCCACAAGCCGGCTGCTTCTTCCGTTGTCCACATCAGAGGTCTGATTGATGGGGTTGTGGAAGCTGATCTTGTGGAGGCCCTGCAGGAATTTGGCCCTATCAGGTTAGCAACGAGGGGTATCCGGAGCAGGGATGGCTGAGTGTTTCTTTCTAGCTCTGCCTTGGGAAGTGTGTACGTGTTGAGTGGCTTAAACTGTGGTTCCTTTTCCCTCTCAAGCTATGTGGTGGTGATGCCGAAAAAGAGACAGGCCTTGGTGGAGTTTGAGGATATCCTGGGTGCTTGCAATGCAGTCAATTATGCAGCCGACAACCAGATTTATATTGCTGGGCACCCGGCCTTTGTCAACTATTCCACAAGTCAGAAGATCTCGCGTCCTGGTGATTCGGACGATTCTAGGGGAGTCAACAATGTCCTGCTCTTCACTATCTTGAACCCGATCTACTCCATTACTACGGTGCGTAATGATGCTGTCAAAGTAGGAGTAAGATGTCTGGTAGATGTTGCATAGAGGTCATTCTTCTAAAGCAGTGCTGGCCAACAAGGTGTTCTTGGACTTCAATTCCCAGAAGCCCAAGTCAGCACTCCTGTCATCCGGGCTTCTGGGAATTGAAGTCCAAGAACACCTGGACTGCAAAGTTTGGCCATCACTCTTCTAAAGGCTCACCTGTTTTGTCATCTTCTGTGTCCCTTTACAGGATGTGTTGTATACCATCTGCAACCCGTGTGGCCCTGTGCAGCGGATCGTTATCTTCCGAAAGAATGGCGTGCAGGCTATGGTGGAATATCCTTTCCTCTCTCTCTCTCTCCCCCCCCCCTCCTTTGAATTGCTGAGAAAGCAGGAGAAGGTGGACTGTAGGTCTTGGCATAAAGTAGATCAGGGGTGCCCAAACTATCTCATTCTGTTGCAAAACATATTGCAAGGTGTGTTTTACTTCCGCTTCCGGTGGGAGGAACCACATGACCGGCCCGCTGAACCATGTGACAGGCCCATGGCCTGAAAAGTTGGGCCACCCCTGAAGCAGATCAAGTGCCATCTTGCCACAGTGAGAGTGATTCAGCCCTTCAGTAAGCAGTTGATGTCTAGCTTCCGGGGAAGGAGTTGAATTTGTTCTGCAGGCATGTTGTTTCAGGTTAGGCAAAAGGGAGGGAAATGGAAATACAGACCATAAAATTTGATAAAGAAGTGTTTCTGAAAGGGTGTGAAAAAATCAGGGTCCTCGACAGCATGAAGTGCCTTAAGATGGTCCCAAGACTGTACCAAATGTTTTTCAAAACTTCCTTAACGATGACAACGTTTGATTCTGTGCAAAGCGCACAGAGGGCAAAGGCTTCCCTGAACGGGGCTGATATTTACTCTGGCTGCTGTACTCTGAAGATTGAATATGCAAAGGTGAGCAGTACTGAACATGTGGCCATGAAATAAATCCTTGTGTCTCCACTATAAAACAAGCCCGATGCCTACTGATTAATTTTATTTATTTATTTCATTTTTATGCTGCCCATTTGGGAAATTTCCCATCCTGTGCTCTACTAAGTGCTCTACCTACCTAGAGGCTGTACCACTGCCATGTCTTCTCTGTGGCAGGTTCTGTACCTGTCTCAGGTTGATTAACATGGCTAATGTGAAGCATAAATTAATAATGCTCCAGAATCACTCATATCCATCACATAGTAGCCACAAGTCATTTCTGATGAGATTGGAGTCACTTGCACAGAAAGAAACAATACCATGATGCTGAGCCCTAATAAAAGTAAAGGTCACCCTTGCTCGAAAGCCAGTAGTTTCCGACTAGGGTTCAGTGCTCATCTCTGTTTCATAGCCAAAGAGCCAGCGCTGTCTGCTTCTGCAGACGTTTCCGTGGTCATGTGGCAGGCATGACTAGACACCGGAGCGCACGGAACACTGTTTACCTTCCTACCTAAGTGGTCCCTATTTATCTACTTGCAATTTCTTGCTTTCGAACTGCTAGGTTGGCAGGAGCTGGGACAAAGACGGGAGCTCATTCCGTCCTTCAGTACTCAGGTATCAAACTGTTGACCTTTCACCTTCCAGTCAGTATCTTAACCACTTGAGCCCTGGGCAACTAATAACACAATAAAACAACAAATTAAAAATAAGCCAACCAAATAAATGTATCTTTACCTTTAAAATAAAATAACGTGTCTGTGGGCACAGAGAATCCTAAAATACTGACTGGTTAATTTATTGATCAGGGGATAACATTCGGAAATTAGAAAAGTGCTGAATATATACACGTGAAACTCGGAAAATTAGAATATCGTGCAAATGTTCATTTCACTTAAAAAGGTGAAACAAATATATGAGATAGACTCACTACATGCAAAGCGAGAGATGTCATGCCTTAATTCGTTATAATCATGATGATCATGAGATCATGTGATGATTATGGGGTACATGAGATTCGGGTGGTTGGGATTTTCATAAACTGTAATAAACCATAAGCATCTATTATAACAAAGTAATGCTTGAACTATCGCTTTGCATGTAATGAGTCTATCTCACCGTTTAAGTTGCATTACTGAACTGAATAAACATTTGCACGGTTCTAATTTTCCGAGTTTCACCTGTATATGCATACAAGTAAAAGTACCACAGAAGGAATGATGGGAATTATAGTCCAACAAGAATTGCAGGGCTACAGACTTCTTTTCCTGCCATATACAACCCTCTATGAATTAGTGTACATCTCAACATCCAGTGCTTATTCATGGAATTCATAACATAGGATAGGTTTCAAAAATTTAAGACAGCAATGACATTCTGAACCCATCGTGCAACGTGTATCACTGAGGGGTGAACAAGTCTACCTTATGTTTTTTCCCCTAAATGTTGATGCCGTTGTGTTTTTTAGCCTACCCGTCTGAATGTGTTCAAGAACGATCAGGACACATGGGACTATACCAACCCCAACCTCAGTGGACAAGGTAACCATGATAGATTGATTTAAAGCCACACACAAGAAGCCCTTTTCTGTTGAATCGCACACTTCATATCTCTGATTTGTTGTGATGTAATGCCATTTGCCTGCTGTCCAGCATTGTGCGTAATCCATTCGTGTGGATTCACGGGGTCTTCTGGGAATTGAAGTCTAAGAACATTGGAGTGCCAAGGTTCACCATCACGGATCTAGGAAGTTTCAGGGGTGGGGTGGGGAGGCAGTGACGTCCTACTTTCTAATTACATGCAAGGCACCGTTGGGGCTGTGTTTCTTCTGGCATGGACTAACACAGTGATGACGAATCTTGGCACTCCAGCTGTTCTTGGACTTCAAAATCCCAGAAACAAGTCCCTGTGAATCCACATGAATGGGTTTACTGAGCTTCTGGGAATTGAAGTCCCTAGAACAGCTGGAGTGCTAAGGTTCGGCATCATGGGCCTAACATGATACGAGCCAAGTTGGTGTCGTATTGCACTGTGACACAAGCCAAGTGGAGGTAGCTAGACATGTTTGCAGAGAGAAGGGGTGGGGAGCGGCCCAAGTTTATTGTTCCTGTGATGGGGAAAGTGCTGTATTAAGCCTAGTGTGGCAGTATTTGAAAATAGGGGTGTAGCTTTGGGAATATAACACACGGTTAAACAAGTGGATTCCAAAGTCTGCATTGCACCTGTGTAACAGGATAAACAAACGGTTATACAGTAATACCTTGGATAACATTTGCATCAGATAATGCTAAAACCGCATAACGTTAAGCAATCTGGGGGAAAATTGCATCACATAACATTAAAATCCTATGGGATGCATCGGATAACGTTTGCTAAAGCTTGTGCCTGTGGAGTTTTAATGTTATGCACTCATCCTTTAGGATTTTAAAGTTATCCGATGCATAACGTTAATCCGAGGTGATGCATAACGTTAGTAAGTAAAACCTCGGATAATGCTAGAACGCTAAGACTTGTGAGAACCAAGTTTTAACATTATCCAAGGTTTTACTGTACTAAAATTGCCTTGCAAGAGGCAGCAGTAAATTGACTTTTAGGAAGTTCTTAATCCAGGGGGAGGGGTGTAACTTCAGAGAGCAATTGTCCTTGTTTCTTTGAAATATACAAAGAGCTGGCATATGCAGCTGAAACCAGATGTGTCAATAGCGGGGTCTACACTTCATTCTGAAAGGAAACAATGCGTATATGCAGCCCATGGGTATGTGGGGTACAGAATGCCATTCTTCAGCTGGGGATGCAAAATGCCATTTCCTGGAAAGCAGAAGTAAGAATGTGAAGCAGGTGAACTGCCCCTGAACCTTGTGTTCTGGACTACGCTTCCTGTTTTCTTTGGCAGTTGATTGTGCTGAGTGGGGGTTGATGGGAGCTGTAATCCAAAATATTTGGCGGGGGATTAGATGTGCTGGATTCCACTCAGTTTAGCTAAAAAAGCACCACTTGGGCCATTCAACAATTATGTGATCCATTATGTGATCCCCCTCCCCTATGTAATCCGACCGTAATTTTAGCTTTGAACCCCCCCCTTTAAAATTACCT
Source organism: Bradypodion pumilum (assembly GCA_035047305.1). Taxonomy (NCBI): domain Eukaryota; kingdom Metazoa; phylum Chordata; class Lepidosauria; order Squamata; family Chamaeleonidae; genus Bradypodion; species Bradypodion pumilum. The sequence continues at coordinate 3,156,582 of JAWDJD010000007.1, forward strand.
AATCCAGAGCTTTTTTATCAAAACTCTTACTTTTTAGCACCTTTCACTATTGCTGCCTAATGCACAACAGCTCCAAATGGATTACGTAATCTTTGACCCAACGTAATTCTTCCGTAATTCGGATGGCAGACCCCCTCCCCCCACCCTTTCAAGGATCACGCAATTGTTGAATGGCCCTTTCGTTCTCCCTGCTTCCACAATTGCCCCGTTGTTGCCCGGTTCCCATGACAAACATTTAAAAATTGGCTTAAAAGTGGAAAGTGTCTGTGTTATTCCATGGCTGCAGCAGAGTCGCCTAGAGCTCCACCAGACAAGCAGTTGGGGGAGGCTGTTTATCAAGAGGTCTGACTGAGGAGGTCCTTTGTGTTGACCCCCACCCCGCACAGCAAGCAATGGCATTACATGACTTGACATGGACATGACTCACTTTCCTCCTCCAAGGTACATAACTAGAAGATGTGCAGGTTGGCAGTGGCTAAGTTGGGCAGGGCTGGCGCAGTTCAGTGAGCTCTCCTGCCCCAAGGCTGGGCAAAGAGGAGGTGCTTTAAACGGGCCTTTTCCCCAGCCCTGAGAACACTGTTTTTTTCCACACACGATCCTGGGGGAAACTGTATGCTACTGCAGTGGAAGTCCTGAATGGCTTGTGATCTGCCTTCTGCTACTACACACTCTTTTAAACACTACACAGTGTAGGAAAAAAAATAAAGAGGTCAACCATCACTAGCTCTGCCTGGAGGAAAGCATGCATCATCTTATATACGCCTGAAACGCAGCAAATTGAGCTCATTTTTTAAAAACATCAAGAACACCACACCGTGATCCAAGGAAAATATCTACAAGCACAGAGTGAGACAGAACAGAGAAATGAGAGAGAAAGATGCACCAGGCCAGGACATTCTTATAAATCCAAAAAACAAACAAACAGACAAAACAAAACCTTGAACCCAAGAATGTTACACAGAATCTAGGAAAAACACAGACCAGAGGGGTCTCAAAACAAAAACAAACAAACGCACCAACGCTTTTACCGGAGAAACGGAGTAGATCTCAGAGACCCTCCAAGACATAAAGATGCTCTCCATATCAACATGTTTTGGTTTGGGAGGGCAGTAGATCCCTTCTTTCTTTGCAGTCCTCGGCTGCCAACATTTACCAGCGCAAAGTGGAGACAGACAGAAACAAAACAAAATACCCCAAGTACCCAAGAAGCCCCCAGCTCCCTAGAGACCTGGGGGTGCTTTCTGCTCCGGGGGGGCACTTGGGCTACAAGGCACATTCCATTTACAGAGGAGAGACACGTACACGGAGACCTACACAGAGCCAGAAGTACGTACCCAACCTGTTTTAACAGCACATGACAAAAAACATCAGGAGACGCAACACGGAAGGGACACTCATAATTACACCTTTGTTATGTCCTATTTCTCTTGATACCACCTGAAGACAAAACAAACAAAACATCTGTGAGCTCTTTTTATTAAAACTTTTTTTCTTACTTTAATTGTATCAGTTCGGTGCCTTTTGACTTGAATTTGACTATGAAACCGTGTAACGCAGGGTCGCAGTGTATGTTTGATGGGACGCCATCTTTCAGAACTGTGCTTACACTGTTGAAGCGTCCAATGGTAAGAGAAATGCAGAATAAATATGTGACAATGGACATTGTACTGTTAACTCCTGCTGTAAGTAGCCCTTTTCAATCTTTGTAATGATTGTTGAAATAAACTGCAAAAACATCTTTTTTTTTGTTCCTAAGGACTATATGAAATTGTATGGATGGCATAAATTCTTCTGCTTTGTATATTATGTGTTTTAATTGGATCTGCTGTTTTTGCTTTGCTTTGCCACATTCTCCTCGGTCTTGCTTATACCCTTTAGATCTGCTTAGGGGCATGGGTGGTGGTGGTGGCATGGTTATCTTTCCCCCTCCCTCCTGTTACCCCAAGGCAGTGATGGTGAACCTTGGCACTCCAGCTGTTCTTGGACTCCAGTTTCCAGAAGCCCAAGTCCCTGCGTATGTGCAGTAAACCCATTCGTGTGGATTCACAGGGACTTGGGCTTCTGGGAATTGAAGTCCCAAGAACTGCTGGAGTTACAAAGTTCACCATCATGGCGCTAAGGGGAACATCCAGGTGTTCAGTTCATTGTGAACTTCCCTTGACAGTCTCTTACCCCATCAGTAGTAATTTCATAATCCTTTTTAGAAAAGAGGCAGTTCTGTTCATATAATTCAGCATTATGGTTTTGGAGAAAGATGTAAATTGAATTTAGTTTTTATTAGACCAAAACCAGGTTATTTTGGGCATGGGACTGGATCAAAACTTTTCCGGAAGGCATGTAAAAAGTTCAGATGAGGCCAGAAAGCTGGTGTGATTTGCATGTCGTTTCCAAAACTTTCTCTACCCACCCAGCTCCACAGTGTACAGCTGGGCTGCGTGCCTTGAAAATAAATTGTAGAGTTTCTTGCAAAAGAAAAAGTGAGCATTTAAAAAAAAAACACAAAAAAAACACTTCCTATGTTTTTAGTAACTTTGGATAAGTCTTAATTACAAAGGCGCTGCCTGGAAATAGTTCAGTCCAGAGGGGGTCAGTCAGGTGGACTTGTGACCTAAGAGAGACTTTGTAGTCAAAAGTGTGTCCCAGAAATTTGCCTGTAGAATCTGACCTTCATGAGTTTCTAATAGTTTTCTCCTCCTAATACCAGGCGAGCCCGGTGGGAACCCGAATAAGCGACAAAGACAACCACCTCTTCTAGGGGACCATCCTGCTGAGTATGGTAGGAGTCTTGATGCAGCCAACCCAGGATAACAGGCATCCGGCCTTCTTTGTTAGGCTCTTTGAACTCTCTTTTCTTCCTTGTCTCTAGGAGGACCTCATGGTGGCTACCATGGTCACTACCACGATGAAGGCTATGGCCCTCCACCCCCTCACTATGAAGGAAGGCGGATGGGCCCACCTGGGGGAGGCCGCCACAGGGGACCCAGCCGCTATGGGCCTCAGTATGGGCATCCACCGCCTCCACCCCCGCCCCCTGAGTACGGCCCCCACGCTGACAGCCCAGTCCTGATGGTGTACGGCTTGGATCAGTCCAAGATGAACTGCGACCGGGTCTTCAATGTCTTTTGCCTTTATGGAAATGTGGAGAAGGTACGTCCCCTGAATGCCTCACCTTCCTTGCAAGGTTCAGCCGGCACATGTGGAGTCCCATCCTCATACCTCACTGGCTGGCCAGCAAGGCAGTGTGACTGGTTGCCAGATCCAGGTGCCATATGAGGCACACAGTTGGGCCCGGCTTGTCCTTCAGGGCTGGAGGCAACCCTGGGGTAGTTCAGCCTCCCTCTGCTGAATAGATGACACACACATTTGTTCCTCCTAGCCGTGAACCCAGGTGGCCAAATGTCTTGGATTCGAGTATTGTAGGTCCCTTTGGCAAGATAACACTGTTAATTATATTTAATTATATTATAATATTATATTATATTTAATTATATTTAATTATATTACGCCGCATAGCAGTCATTAAAAGTTGGTAGGAATCAATGCCTTGCACTCTTCAAAGCTGCACTGCCTCATCTTGAAAGGGATTCAATTTTAAATATTTTTGAAGCGGCAACAGTGCTTGTCTGTGCAAGCATATCAGAGTTAACTGATACTTGCTGGCATATAAGACCCACTCCCCCCCCCCCTTAAAATACCCTGGAAAATGGAGTGTGTCTTGTACTGTATACAGTGCCCTATATCAAGCTGTTTTGGTAATAGTGGGATGCGTCTTATGTGTCGGCAAATACAGTAAGTCATTAGCAGACATGTAATGCCAGAGAGTGTTTATTGTACGTCCACTAAACATTTACAACTCAACGGAACCAAGCTTCACGGTAATCAATCTAACCCCAATCAGGAATCTTCTGTTATTACTGGATGTGTATGTGTGTTTTTGTGTCAGAGATTACTCTGGGTTGAAAGGATTTTTGTAGGGGATGCCCAAATGAGGCTCCAACCATTGTGTATCTGTCGTCGTTGGCTGCTACTTGCATCCGAGCGCACATTTTTCCTGGATGCCATTTTCTCACCTAGTGGCTGTGTGTGTACCTGATATGTATACGTTGATACCATGAAGTCTGACGGAGTGAACTCAAGCCACGAAAGCTAACATTAAAATACAGCAGTTAGTCTTTCAGGTGCCCACAGTGTTTTTTAAATATATGTTTTAAATATACAGGTATAAAACATGTTTTAATAAACATATAAACAAAGGAATGTATTGTCTTAGGTGAAATTTATGAAAAGCAAGCCTGGGGCAGCCATGGTGGAAATGGCTGATGGCTATGCAGTGGACCGAGCCATCACCCACCTGAACAACAACTTCATGTTTGATCAAAAGCTGAACGTCTGGTGAGTGTCTCTCAGTCCTTCCCCTCCTCCTCCTCGGGGTCCTTTCCTGCTTGTCCCCAGACCTCGACTCCGAGGCAGTCCCTTGTCAGCAACTCATCCCAGGCCTTTAAGTTGCCTTTTCCCTCCTGACTGCAGTGTCTCCAAGCAGCAGGCCATAATGCCCGGCCAGTCCTATTGCCTTGAGGACGGTTCCTGCAGCTTCAAGGATTTCAGTGGTTCTCGGAACAACAGGTTTTCCACCCCGGAGCAGGCAGCCAAGAACAGGATCCAGCACCCTAGCAACGTGCTCCATTTCTTCAACGCTCCTCTGGAAGTGACAGAAGATAACTTCTACGAGGTAAGAGCTCTGGGCTCATGGGCTTTGTAGTAATGGGGATAGTTTGCCCATCAGCCAGCCAAAGACTCTGAGAGCAGCGCAAACGCCAAGACTCATTGCCTCTATGAGGAGAGCCAGGTGGATCTCAGATGTTACTCTTTAGTTTGACTCCACACCATAACAGAGACTTTGGTCCAAAACAACAAGGAGGAGTTTACATGGCAGAACTGAAAGTTATTCTGTCAAATAGTTGGGACTGCTTTCTGTAAGATGCACTTGCGATCTTGTCTATACATTTAATTTAGTATTGATGAAAATGCAGACGCAGACAGTCCTCGCTCTTTGGCTATAAACAGAGATTAGCACTGGACCCTGGAGTCGGATATGACTGGCTTTCGAGCAAAGGCGACCTTTACCTAAAATACATGTTTCTGTGAATGGAGTCTAGAAACTGGATTTGACTAACTGAGTATCTCAAAAGTCGGTGTGATTCGTCTCATAGTCTAACCTTTGGATCTCTCTTCTCTGTGGATCGTTTTCAGATCTGTGATGAACTGGGAGCGAAGAGACCAGCTTCAGTTAAGGTGTTTTCAGGGAAAAGTAAGTATGTGTGGCAGCATCTCAACTTCAAAACCGTGCCTCTCAGAAAGCAGAAATTAAGGTGGACCTTGTCAGGCCAGCCAGCAGACCAGATTATCCAAAGATCATCCTAGGACCGTGATGGTGAACCTTGGCACTCTAGATGTTCTTGGACTTCAATTCCCAGAAGCCCAAGCCCCCTGTGAATCTATGCGAATGGGTTTACTGCGATTCATCTGGCCCGCGCTGCCCTCGTCGCTCCCGGAAGCAAAACACGCCCGTACGAGCGCGTTTTGCTTCCGGGAGCGACGAGGGCAGCGCGGGCCAGATGAATCGCAGTAAACCCATTTGCGTGGATTCACGGGGGCTTCTGTGAATTGAACTCCAAGAACATCTGGAGTGCCAAGGTTCACCATCACGGTCCTAGGACATTGGTGGCGAATCTATGGCATGTGGCCCCAGCACAGAGTTCACCCCGTCCTTCTGCCTAGCAGCCCAATGGGAGCACATCCTCCCTCCCCCAGCACAGAGTTCACTCTGATGCAGATTGCAGCCTGTTGATGTCGGTTTGCCATCGCTGTTCTAGGATCTTTGCTTTTGACATGTTTTCACCAACTTGTTTGGGAAAAGTTCATTACCCAGTTTGCAGGCGAAGAGGGTGTGTGTGCACATCACCTCTCGCGCCAGGGATTCAGTTCTGCGTGTCCTTTCCAAAATGCCTGTACATATTTTCACTCTGCCCGCAGGTGAACGGAGCTCCTCTGGCTTGTTGGAGTGGGAAACCAAAGGAGATGCACTGGAGTCGCTGGCTTTCCTCAACCATTACCAGATGAAAAACCCAAGTAAGCGTATTTTGATGATTGCAATGTATGTTTTGGGAGGGCCAAACCATAATCCACATTGCAAACTGAATGTAGGCTACATGTCCCTGATAACATTACAGTGTTGGGGGACGGACTGCTTGTGCTCAACCTAAACGTGGGTCTTGGCAGCATTGATGTCATTTATGCCAAGAACTGACCTTAGGCCCAAACTTTCCAGCCACGGGCCGGTTACATAGTTCAGTGTGCCAGTCACATGGTTCATCCCGCAGGAAGTGGAAGTAAAACGTGCCTTGCAATCTATCCGAGATAGATTTAAGGGTGCCGTTTTCTCTGCTTAAACCAGGGGTGCCCAAAACTACAGGCTATGGGCTGGATCCGGCCCCTGACGCCAATTCATCCGGCCTGCACCTCCTTTGTGCTCTTGGAAGCGGAAGTAAAACGCGTTCATACGGGTTCATTTTACTTATAATTCCGGGAGCGACAAGGGCAGCGCAGGATGGGTGAATTGGCATTGGGGGCTGGATCCAGTCCGAGGCCCGTAGTTTGGACACCCCTGCCAGATTGATCTAAAGTGAATCCGAGCGTGAGACCAGAGTTGGTAGCTCATTGGAAGTTTGCAGGTTTCGTTCAGTGGCTTCCCTATCTGGTGGTACGATATGTACTCTGCCTAAATGGGTTGGCTGTGTTTTAGCGGTCGTTAAGCTCTATAGGCTGTCTATTATTATGTTTTTCTCCTAGATGGTCCATATCCTTACACGCTGAAACTCTGCTTCTCCACTGCCCAGCACGCCTCGTAAGTTCCGTTGCATTTCTGCCGAGGAAGATTTCTCCGTTACTCTTGTGTATGTGTGAGGGTTAATTTTTTTTTTTTTTGCAAAGCACCCCTTTGTTTCCCCCCCTTTTTTAAAAAAAATAAAAGTTTCAGTAGAAGCTGCCTAAACACTTGTGTTGGCTGGGAAGAAGAGAGAAGCTCAATACAGTTCAAATGGCAACTGATTTTAAAACTATGGTACATGTGACTTGTTTTTCCCCCCCATTCATACTATTGTGCCGCCCATGCACACCTTAATAAAGCTGTTTGGAAAATAAGCTGGTCGTCAACATTGGTGTTGTGTGCCTTTGCAAAGCTTTTCTCCCAAGTTTCTGCCTCTGTTTGTCTCGTGTGACTGAGAGATTGATTGATCGGTTAACTTTTGTTACTGGTTCCATGGAACAGAGGCGTATGATAAACTGGTCTGTCCAGAATTCCACGTTAAACAGGGAAACTTGATTCAGACTTTTCCGAAGTGGTGGCTGTTAAGTCTTTTGTCTTTCTGTTTCGTCTAGTCTCTGATAATGCTTGCGCAGACGACTGTATTTTAATGATAGCCTTCGTGGCTCAGATATGAGAACAGCCCCCTATCAAGGAAGCCGGCAACGCACCAGCCATTGCTATGTATAAAAAGCTCACCATGTTAGCTGGAAGGGCCTACAGGTTGGCAGTTCGAGACCCACCCGGGTACTGCACGACGGATTGAGCGCCCGTCTCTGTCCCCGCTCCTGCCAACCTAGCAGTTCGAAAGCAAGACATTACAAGGAGATAAATAAGGGACCACTTCGGTGGGGAAAAAAGCTCTTTGGGATATGAGCCTCATCCGGGCGTCCCCCTGAGCAGAGTTTCTCCTGCAAAAAATCCTTTCAACCCAGAATAATTTCTGACACGAAATTATTGTTATAAACCATACTCTGGTTTCTCTCCAGGTCGCAAAAAAGTACAAAAGATGATGTAAACAGATTTCTTTTGTCTGCCTTCTTTATAATTGCCCCCTTTCCCACAATTTGCTTTTGTAGAAACACAGTTGGGAAAGTACGATTAGCATCAGTTGGGTAAAAGTTTTCCAGGCTCTTGGCGGGTTGCACGGAGTCGTCCTCTGCAGCGGGAGCGTGAGAAACGCCAACCTTGGCAGCTTAATTAATGAGGTGGTTACTCATAGCCTTGAAGCCAAGCAACCCCGCCCGATTGCTCTATACCTGTAATGGCGAACCTTTGGCACTCCAGATCTTCTCGGACTTTGATTCACAGGGGGCTTCTGGGAATTAAAGTCCAAAAACATCTGGAGTGCCAAAGGTTCGCCATCACGGTGTCTCTTCACGCCGCACGCTTTTTCCCTGCAGTGGCTCAAGTAGCTAAGACGCTGACTGGGAAGCGGAAGGTCAGCAGTTCGATTCCCGAGTACTGCAGGACAGAATGAACTACTGTCTATGTCTCAGCTCCAGCCAACCTAGCAGTTTGAAAGCAAGAAATTGCAAGTAGATAAATAGGGACCACTTCGGTGGGGAAGGTAACAGCGTTCTGTGCGCTCCGGTGTCTAGACATGCCTGCCACATGGCCATGGAAACGTCTGCAGAAGCAGACAGCGCTGGCTTTTTGGCTTTGAAACATGAGTACTGCACCCTAGAGTTGGATACGACTAGCTTTAGAGCAAGGGAAACCTTTACAGGCGCAGTTCTGCCTTTTGCTCGGGAGAGGGCGCTCCCTCCCCAAACGCCTGCCTTCGAACGCGGGGGCTGATTGGTCGAGAGGGCGGGCCTGTCATATGACGGAAGGGGGCGTGGACTGCGGTCAGGTGAACACGAGAGTGGAAAAGCAGGGCAGGAGGAGGCAGGGCAGGCGCCTCTCTAGGCTTCTCCTCTCGCTCGTTTGAGGCAAAATGGCGCTGTTAGGGGCCGCGAGCAGCGCTATGAGGGGGCTGTGGCAGAAAAGTGAGTCTTTCCCTCTCCCCCTCCCTCCTTGGCCTCTTTCCAGGGTGCGACCCCCCCCCCCATCCCTCCCCCAAGCCGTGGAAGCCTTGGGACTACAACTCCCATAATCCCCCTTCCCCGCCCCCGTCTAAAAATCCCTCCTGGGGTCCCTAATGCAGGGAGGGAGAGGCACGAGAACAGCAATAGCATTGACGCTTCTGTAAAGGTTTCCCTTTGCTCGGAAGCCAGTCGTATCCGACTCTAGGGTTTAGTGCTCGTCTCCGTTTCAAAGCCGAAGAGCCAGCGCTGTAATGCTTCTGCAAGACATTTCCATGGTCATGTGGCAGGCATGACTAGACACCGGAGTGCACGGAACGCTGTTTACCTTTCCCACCGAAGTGGTCCCTACTTGCATTTTCTTGCTTTTCGAACTGCTAGGTTGGCAGGAGCTGGGACAAAGACGGGCGCTCATTCCGTCCTGCAGTACTCGGGAATCGAACTGCTCACCTCCCGGCGCCTTCCAGTCAGCGTCCACTGCAGTGGCTCTTCTATGCCTTGCCCCATATAAGTGCTTAGTGTCCTCTGGGCGGTTGACGAGGTAATTAGCCTTTTGCCCCCAACATGCAGGAGACTCATTTCACTGACCTCGGAAGGATGGAAGAGTCAAGCTTGAGCCCGGGTCGGGATTGAACTCACAACGTTTGGGCTGCAGTACAGCAATTTACCACCTGAGTCGCCAGTTCTCTATAATAATAATTTTGTGTCGTAAATTAGTCTGGGTTGAAAGGATTTTTGCAGAAGAAACTACGCTCAAGGAACGCCCCAATGAGGCTCCTTTCATGTCCCCCAAGAACTGGGACAGAGACGGGCACTCAACCAATCGTGCAGTACGTGGTTCTCGAACTGCCGACTTGCCAGCCTTCCAGCTAAGAAGGCGAGCTTCTTAACCACTGAGCCACCGCAGCCCAGTCTGTATAATGACAAGTGGCTTACCTGTGACTGCTCTTCTTTGTGGCCCCCTGTGAATCCACACAAATGGGTTTACTGTGCTAATTGCAATGCATTATTTGGAAACAGGTAATATCCCATGTTCCTGCCAAGCAAGAAATTGCCAGCAGATAACTAGGTACTGCTTTGTCAGGAATGGTAGCAATATTCTGTACGATCCAGTGTCTAGTTATGCCTGCCACATGACCATGCAAGAGTCTGACACAACTGGCTTTCAAGCAAGGAAGATCTTCACCGATAATATTCCATATATGTGTATGTGCGCGCACCTTTTAGTTCTCCCCGTTGTCTTGTCTCTGGTGTCCTTCCCACACCTTCCACCTCCCCGGCCTCTTTCTCTCCTCTTTCCTCTGCTTTATCCTTACAGAGACTGGAAGGTCAGGTTTCGATACGCAAAGTGTTGCACGGCGAATCTTGGGGCACACAGAAGGAGCCTCATGCGGGCGTCCCCTGAGCGGCGTTTCTCCAGCAAAAAATCCTTTCAAACCCAGAATAATTTCTGACACAGAATTTATTTGCCTTATTCGAGGTCTCCTCCTTCATCATAACCTCTCCTGTTTTTCAGTTCTGCCCCCCCCGGCACAACTGTGTGCAATACTTGCACCCTTTGCTTGTTGCATTGATAGGGGTTTTGCACAGCCTTGCCTTCTGATCCCTGCTCTCTGAGGTGGAATTGCAAAACAAGACAAACCAGGAGACTGTAATGCTGATAAACTTGATTATCTCCCACGTCCCATTTCTTGTTTGCACACGGCTAGGATTTTACAGAATTGCTTCAACACAAGGTTGTCTTGTGAGATCGTCAAGAGTTTTATGGGAAACCCAACTGTGCAAAGGGAGGTGGGGGTGGTGGCGGCATGAAATGGCAGATCCCATTTTGCTAAAATGTTCATTGGCAGAACGATCCCATTCCAGTGACTGGCTCAAAGGCACCGGAGTTTTTGTGCAGTTCTCGGCGATGTCAGGATTGAACCTGTCACCTTTAGCATGCAAAGTATACATTTCCCTCTCTGAATGGTGGGTCTTCCTCTCAGAACAGCGGTTAAACTGCTATACGGCAACCAAAAGGTTGTGAGTTTGATCGTGACCAGGGATTAAGGTTGATTCAGCCTTCCATCCTTCAGAGCTTGGTAAAATGAGTACCCAGCATGTTGGGGGCAAAATGTTAATTAACTTGTGAATCACCCAGAGAGTGCACTAAATGCTATGGCGCAGGATCCAAGTGGAAATGCTATTGCTCTATCCTTGTTAACTATAACAATGTTGGGAATTATAGGTTATCTACAACATCTATTTCTGCCCCTACGCTCTTAACAAGTTCTTCTTCGTGGTCTCTGTGAACCCACACGAATGGGTTTACTGTGCATACACGCAGTAAACCCATCCATGTGGATTCACAGGGGACCATGAAGAAGAAGAACAGTTACAGGTAGGCAACCTTTCATTATAAAGCTCTGGTGGCACAGGGGTTAAACTGCTGTCTTATAGCCAGAACATTGTGAGTTCGATCCTGACCAGGGCTCAAGGTTGACTCAGCCTTCCATCCTTCAGAGCTTGGTAAAATGAGTACCCAGCATGTTGGGGGCAAAATGCTAATTAACTTGTGAACCACCTAGCTGAGTGATGGCGAACCTTTTAGAGACCGAGTGCCCAAACTGCAACCCCAAACCCACTTATTTATCGCAAAGTGCCAACACAGCAACAAGGGAGGAAGGGAACACTCCCACTGGGCTGCTAGGCAGAGGGGTGGAACGAACTCTGTGCTTGGGGGTGGGAGGAAGCACTCCCATTGGGCTGCAGGGCAGAGGGGCGGGACAAACTGTGCTGGGGTGACTGCACGGGTGCCCGCAGAGAGGGCTCCGAGTGCCACCTCTGGTACGTGTGCCATAGGTTCGCCACCACCGACCTAGAGAGTACACTGAGAACTATGGAGCAGTATAAATGTGATTGCTTTGCTCTCAGGAAGCCAGTCGTTTTCTTTGTGTCAAATCCAAGCCAGGTGCCCGTTGTTAACCTTCTCTTTCTGATCCCAGACCTGCCAGTCCGCACAGCTCCCTGCTGCAGTTTCCGCACCTGTTCAGCAAAGCAACAGGAGAAGCATGACACTGTGGACACTTATGAGACCCTGAAGCTGGAGCGGGTGCGAGACAAAGTCTTGCATGTGGAGCTCAACCGGCCAGAGAAAAGGAACGCCATGAGTACGGCTTTATGGAGGTAACAGGGTTAAATAGTGGCCACTATCCTATCCTAACTATTCAGCTTTCCCCTAAGATATCTTGCTCAAATAGTGCAGTTTTCCTGACTTAAGTGGTTAGAGATTAGAAGCAACATCAAAAATGCCTTTCAACTTGTACAACTTCCATAAAATGGCATCAGGGAAAATAATAATCACAATTTAAATTCAATTTCTAAGGGGCTTTACCAGAGCTGACCACTAGAGGCCACCATCTGCAATGCATTTCCACCTACCTACCCTACCTTGATTATAGGACTCAGATACAGTTATAATACAGGGTTCACGATTTCAGGCAGGTGGTCTAGGGACCATCTATATGTGATAATATGAATACTGAAGATTACTGATTGGAAGCAGGTACTGTACTTACTTTTAAAGAGGCGTAGAGAGAGAGTAGAAAAAAGCCAAGCACAGCAGTGTAATTGTAGCCTTTCTTTGGCTCTTGTTGCCTGCAGCCTAACACTGTAAAGTACATTCAGTTATCAGATGGGGAATTTGCAAGCAAGTGGCCTGGGACAGTATGCACGAGGAAATTTCGTGCACCAGAGCCATGGCGCAGTCTAGGAAAAGTCAAGCCTTGGATTTGCAAATGTTTTGACGAATTGGAACTGCCCCAATCTTATACAGTGGTACCCCGAGTTACGAATTTAATTCGTTTCTCGGGATTTTTCGTATTACGAAAAGTTCATAAGTCGAAACTCGGTTTTCCATAGGAATGCTTTGAAACCCCCTTTTTTCCTGACCTCCGGACTGGATTGATTGGTTTTCAATGCATTCCTATGGGCAACTGGGTTTTGACTTACGTATTTTTCGCAATTTAACTTCGCAAGTCGAGGCATTATTTCCAGTGTCTTTTTTCATCCGTAACTTGAAATTTTTGTAACTTGAACTGTTCGTAACTGTAATCTAGAGCAGTGTTTCCAAAAGTTTGGTTTTTGATCTTCAATTCCCAGAAACCTAAGTCAGTTCCCCAAAACACTGATCAGCCAACGGACTGGCTTAGACTTCTGGGAATTGTAGTCCACCAGTGTTCTGGGAAACACTGATCTAGAGGTATAAATGTGGGTAACTATTTGTCACTTTACTGCACAGCAGGGCGGCTTATTTTTGAGAGTGTATTTTGCCCATATGCAGTAGGAAGAGGTTGTTTTTGAAGCCCTATTTCAGTATTAACAACAACCAGCCTTCCTTCCCTTTCATCTCTGAGAATATAGGGTGCTGCGGTGGCTCAGTGGTTAAGAAGCTCACCTTGCTAGCTGGCAGGTCGGCAAATTGGCAGTTCGAGACCTGGGTGCTGCACGACGGATTGAGCGTCCATCTCTGTCCCAGCTCCTGCCAACCTAGCAGATTGAAAGCAAGAAATTGCATGGAGATAAATAGGGACCGCTTCGCTGGGAAAAAGATCTCAGGGACGTGAAAGGAGCCTCATTCGGGCATCCCGAGTGGAGTTTCTCCAGCAAAAATCCTTTCAACGCAGAATAATTTCTGATACAAAATTATTATTATTATTATTTTGAGAATATCTGTTCTTACATTGACCTGCCTGTGTGTGACTCTCTTTCTCTCTCCCCACCTTGATATAGAGAGATTGTGAAGTGTTTCAACAAGATCTCTGAGGATCCAGAATGTCGTGCTGTGGTGATATCTGGTGCCGGGAAAATGTTCACCTCAGGTCAGTGAGCAGAGATACTGAAGGCTGGCAGAGTCACCCACCCACCCCCATTCTCAGTGGGGAATTTCTTGAGTTGTTACATCAAATGATCCCAGTAAGACCCCAAATGAGGAAGTTAATAGTCATCCAGCCTCAATGCTGTGGATTGTTTGGTTGAGGCATAACATTCCATTGTATGTACAGTAATTTCCCGTTAGATATTGCAAGAGTTGGTTAAACCAAAAACCTTTAATGCCAAGTGTTTGCCCGATTTCCATAACAGGGACCCAAGAGGATTGAAACAGATAAATATTCTGTTTTGAAAAAGGTACAGGCCAACCATGCAAGGTCAAAACGTTTATTGCTCAATCGACACAGCATTGCGATGTTTAAAAATGGTGTTAGTAAAATATTAAAATAAAAACAGTCGTGTCATTATAACATCAGAACTACAGTGGAGCCTTGGGTAACGTAATTAATGCGTTCTCCGGGGACGTTTCTTACAGCGGAAATTACTTTAACTGAATTTCCCATAGGAATGCATTGAATGCAATGTCCCATGGGAATGCATTGGGAACCGAAATACTTTAACCAAAACGCGGTTTCCCGTAGGAATACATTGAAAACCAATCAATCCATTCCGGGGTGTGTGGGGGTGATACCGTAAACTGAGCCACTATTTTCTATGGATTTCCTTGTGTTATGCAATTTTTATGTTAACCGAGTTGTTTGACCCACTGTATTTTAAAACACTTCAACCATGCAAGAGGCTATCGTGCTAAAATGCAATGAATGCGCTGACATTTTTTTGCACTCCAACAGGCATTGACTTGATGGAATTTGGCAGCAATTTCTTGATGGGGGAAGGATTGGACACAGCCCGGAAATCCTGGAACATTCGCAAGAAGATACGGGACTATCAAGAATCCTTCACAGTGCTGGAGAAAGTGAGCAGGGTGACGTTACAGCAAGCGTGCCCAAACTACGCCTCCTGGGCCAGATCCGGCCCCTGATGCCAATTCATCCAGCCCACGCTGCCCTCATCGCCCCCAGAAGCAGAAGGGCGTTTTAATTCCGCTTCTGGGAGTGAAGAGGGCAGCACAGGCCGTATGATTAGGCCTCTTTAAAAGTGAGCACCTGCTTCCAGTCAATGTTGGGGGCCTGTTACAGGCCATGGTTTGGGCACACCTGCATTACAGGGTGCGGGAGGGGACATCTTTCCTAGAGGTGTTGCCTTCATCCACACCTTATGCTTTCTCTGCATTTTAGTGCCCCAAGCCCGTCATTGCTGCCATTCATGGGGCCTGTATTGGAGCAGGTGAGTCTCGCCACTCCATTTGGAGGCAGGTGAGTTGGATGTTCATAGCGGTATGTCCTATTCTCGTGCCGCTGTAACCACAGACGAAATCCAACGCAAAAGGTGAAACGTGAAATGAATAGGCTCAGTTGTCTAGACCAGTGATGGCGAACCTTGACACTCCAGCTGTTCTGTGGTGTTTGTGCAGTAAACCCATTTGTGTGGATTCACAGAGACCTGGGCTTCTGGGAGTTTAAATCCAAAAACACCTGGAGTGCCAAGGTTGGCCATCACGGCTCTAAACAACAACAGAAGTTGGATAAGTGTATTAGTTTACTGTAATGCTAAGGAAATAGCAAAAACATAAGAAGTCTACAGCAAAGAATCAAAAACCTGCCCGAAGGACTTACCATATTTACTGGTGTATAAGACGCATCAGAGAATAAGACGCACCCCGTTATTACCAAAATAGCCCACTATATACAGTACAAGATGCACTCCAATTTTCCAGTTATTTTAGGGGTGGGGGGGTGGGTATTATAAGCCAGCAAATACGGTAATTAATGTTCCTTGGTGCGAACAAAGGATAATTGTCAAAAACAAGTGGCCTTATGATTGATGGAATCTTCATTTATTAGAGCAGAACCTGTAAAGGACTTCCATGCTCGAAACCCAGTCATTTCTGACCCTACGGGTCAGTGCTCACCTCCATTTACAGCCAAAGAGCCAGTGCTGTCTGCGTCTGCAGACGTCTCCGTGGCGTGTGACAGGCATGACTAGAGACCAGAACACTGTTCCCTTTCCCGCCAAAGCAGTACCTATTTATCTACTTGAAATTTCTCACTTTCAAACTGCTAATTTGGCACTGCAGGTGTTCTTGAACCTCAATTCCCAGAAGCCCTGATCAGCAGGAGTCCTGACTTGGGCTTCTGGGAATTGAAGTCCAAGGATACCTGCTGTGCCAAGGTTCACCATCATGGTCCTAGAACATGTATAGGGGTGGTTTAAATTGAATTAATTGGACAGGCCTGTCGTCCAAAGGCATCTAATACAGGTCAGCCGTTCTGAGCTTCAGCATGGCGAGATCTGTTCAGTGGCTGGATGGGAGATCATACGTCAGCCTCCCCATGGAAAAGACACCTTGGAAAGAAGCCTCCTCTGGAAAGAAACATGATAAAAAGACAGCATGTGAATAGGTTGGTTGTGTCTCTTTTGCAGGTATGAGTCTTATAACTGCCTGCGATATACGTTACTGCACAGAGGACACCTGGTTCCAGGTTAAGGTGCGTCGGGGAAGCAATTTTCCATTCTTCCTTCTCTAGGGCAGTGACGGCACAACCTTGGCACACCGGGTGTTCTTAGACTTCAATTCCCAGAAGCCCTGATCAGCAGGAGTCCTGACTTAGGCTTCTGGGAATTGAACTCCCAAGAACACCTGGAGTGCCAAGGTTGGCCATCACGAGTCTACATGGAAATGTAGTAGGTCAGTGAAGGTGAACCTTGGCACTCCAGGTGTTCTTGGACTTCAATATATTCATTATTCTTGGAATCCACACGAATGGGTTTACTGTGGATACACAGAGACTTGGGCTTCTGGGAATTGAAGTCCAAGAACACCTGGAGTGCCAAGGTTCGCCATCACTGCTAAGGGGTTCTGTTTACACTCAAAGTGCAATTTCAGTTCATGGGGGCCGTCTTTTTTTCCTTTTTATCACATGTCAGAACACCTTTGTTTCTTCTTTCAGGAAGTGGACATCGGCCTGGCAGCCGACGTTGGGGCTTTGCAGCGGCTACCACGTATCATGGGGAATCACAGGTGAGTGCTTACCTGGGTTGCAGGTCCAGTCCCTTCCTCCTTTCAGGAGAGAGCAATGTTAACCACCTCCATGGTGGAAGAAAGTTTGTGAGCCCAAGGAAGAACCTGTGTCTTAACTACTCTGGAGGGGAGACACTCAGAACATCTCCGAGCATGGTGAAAAGCTGATTATGTGGTGCTGGGATGAAATCTGGAGAGCCATAATTCTGGGCACCGTACTTTAAGAAAGATGCAAATAAATCAGAGCACGTACAGAGAAGGGCCTGCTCTAATTTGTTTGCATCTTTCTTAAAGTACGGTGCCCAGAATTATAGAATTACAGGTACAGAGAAGGGCAAGGACTGTGGTGGTTCAAGTGGTTAAGACGCTGAACTCACTGGCTGGTAGGCCAGAAAAGCTGCTTTGCCTCAGGGCATATTCTTCCTAGACTGTTCCTCTAAAGAGGTCCTCATCTGACTTTTGTGATTCTCCTTATTTCCCTAGCCTGGTGAACGAGCTGGTTCTCACTGCCAGGAAAATGATGGCCCCAGAAGCCCAGAGCAACGGTCTTGTCAGGTATGTGTTGTGTGCGCGCGTGTATGCGTCCTTACCTACATACATTGCCTGCCTGTTCTTAATTGCGCCTGCCTGTTCTTAATTGCATGAGCTGGGCGCACCATTTCCCACCAACGTCTGAGGGAGCTTTCTTCTTGTTTGCAGTTCCTGGGAGCAGCAAAGGCAATATTTTATGTTTCAAATTCTTTAGAAAAGGGGTGTAAAACTGAATGGCAAACAAACAGTAGAATGGTATGCCAACTCGTGGTGGCCACACCTAGAATAGCCAGCTAAGGTAGCCTCCACAAGGAAGCGACAGGAAGTAACTTCTTCCGTGTCTTGGCCAGACGTGAAACTGCCAACATGTAGGCACCCTTGGGTGAGTTCATTCTGCAGTTCCTTTTGCCTGACCTAGCGTGAGAAAGATTAGCTGGCAACACAAGGTTGCTGTTACCAGGGTATTACGCCCAATTGTGGTGTTACAAATACCACAATCTTTGAGGAGGCCATTCATGCGCGCACGCGCACACACACGCACGCGCGCACACACACACACGCACACACACACGCGCGCGCACACACACACACACACACAGTCACTAAAGCTCTGTCAAATTGTTTTGGCTCCAAGGAGACGCTAAAGATATGTAGGAATATTTAGCTCAAAATAAAGTTAATGGGATATAATGATCAAGGAATGTGGGCATGGCCAAAAGTGGTGACGCTTCACTCGAGAGTGACTTAATCACAGTATTGATTTCAAACTTTGGAATCAATATCTATTATACCTAAAGCAGAGGTGTGGGTGCGGTATCTGGAATGGGCTGCCGCACCCCTTGATCAAACCCCGTGAAATTCGGCACACATGTACCCTGCGCACGTGAGCAGGTCACTGTTCGAGTCCCGAAGTCCATGGGGGGTTATGCCCCCCAAATTGATCCTTTAGTCCTCGACCAATCACAAGGGCTGACCAGGTCTGGGCCTTTTCGATGTCATGCTTTTTGTGATGTCTTGCCCAGACCTGGTCAGCCTGTGGGAGTGGTCAGCCAATGTGACATCACAGGACCCCGCCCCTTGGCCAGGGAGGCCAGCTGGCAAGGTGGGGCAGGAGTCCAGTGGACAGAGGTCAGCCCAGGAGAAAGAGCACCCGAGCAACGCAACCTCGGGAGGTAGAACAGCGCCCCCCAAACCCCACCCGGGCGAAGCCGGGCACCCTTGCTAGTCATGAATAAAACATTGCCATTCCTCTCTTCTAAGAAAGTATTGATCTGTTGTATTTATCGGCTTGTTTGACTGTAGGGACCACAGTGGCTTTGTGGTTAAGACGCTGAACTTGATGACTGGAAGGTCGGCAGGTCAGCAGTTCGAGGCCTGAGTGCTGCGCAACGGGGCGAGCTCCTGCCGTCTGTCCCAGCTACTGTCAACCTGGCAGTTCGAAAGCAAGAAATTGCAAATAGATAAATAGGGACACACTTTGGCTGGGAAGTGTTCCTTGCATCTAGTTGTGCCTGCCACATGACTATGGAAATGTCTGCAGATGCAGACAAGACCATTTCTTTGACTGTAAGATGAGCACTGCACCCTAGGATACAATACAACTGGCTTTTGAGTAATGGGGAACTTGACCTTTACTGTGGCAGTATAACTTTAAAGAGGGGGAAGGGGGTAGCACTGATGGTCTTTTCCTACATTTCCCCCTCCCTCAAAGAGACTAAGGCTTTATTGCACATAAAGGCAGAAGCGCTTTTAACATCAAACCATTCCACATAATTTTTTCCTCCAGTCGCATGTTCCAAAACAAGGAAGCGATGATGCAGAGCGCTTTCGACTTGGCTATGGAGATTGCTAGCAAGAGCCCCGTGGCTGTGCAGGGCACCAAAATCAACCTCATCTACTCCAGGGACCATTCGGTGCCGGAGGGTCTGGACTATATGGTGAGTAACGGCAGCATGTCATGTCCACCTGTGGCAGTGTTGGTGAACCTTGGCACTCCAGGGGTCCTTGGACTTGAATCCCCAGAAGTCCAAGTCCCTGTGAATCCACATCAATGGGTTTACTGTGCATCCAGGTGTTCTTAGATTTCAATTCCCAGAAGCCTAAGCCTCTGAATCCACACAAATGGGTTTACTGCGTGTCCATGTGTTCTTGGACTTCAATTCCCAGAAGCTCAAGTCTTTGTGAATCCACACAAATGGGTTTACTGCACATACACTTCTGGGAATTGAAGTCCAAGGAGACCCGGAGTGCCAAAGTTCACCATCCTGGGCCTGTGGAGTGCAGGTTGTGAAACCACCTGGCATTACAGCTTCTGGTTGCAGTGGATGCTTTTCGGGTGGAATGGATTCTATGCTAAGCTCTTGTTCCTAACTTGACAATGTATATTGCCCGCTGCCTCTTTGCTTGACAAAAAGCACATCTTGCTGTTCCTGCTAGTGCTGAATCCAAGAGTCTAAAACATTGTTTCCCAACCTTTGGCTTTTGGGACTTCAGTGCCCAGAAGCCAAAGTCAATTCCCCAAACCACATCGGCCAGTGTACCGACTTAGGCACCTGGGAGCTGAGTTCCAAGAACCAAAGGTTGGGAAACTGATTTAAAAGAAAATCAGTTTCATTTCTTATCATTTTGAAGCTGACAAGGTTTCCATCGTCTGACTTAATAAATTCTGCGTTTAACCCTTGTGCCGCCAGGGCTCTATAATGACAGGTTGCTTACCTGTAACTATTCTTCGTGGTCTCTTGTGAGTCCACACAAATGGGCTTACTGGGTGTATGTCAATTGGGGGGTAGACACAGGTTTGGCCTCACCTGCTCCCAACCTACCTGCCATCCTAAGTCTCCATCTTGTTCTCTCCACCAGGCTAACTGGAACATGGGCATGCTACAGACAGAAGACATCATCCAATCTGCCCAAGCCGTCATGGA
Organism: Bradypodion pumilum; assembly: GCA_035047305.1. Taxonomy (NCBI): domain Eukaryota; kingdom Metazoa; phylum Chordata; class Lepidosauria; order Squamata; family Chamaeleonidae; genus Bradypodion; species Bradypodion pumilum. The sequence goes on from JAWDJD010000007.1 coordinate 3,176,877, forward strand.
GAAGAAGACACCTAAAGATGTGGTGTATGCCAAGCTGTAACTGCAACCAGCCCACAGCCAATCTCCACCCATCGAGAGCCGTCCTATGTGGAGGGGTTAGGCTGGACACCACCACCCTGTAAGCCATAGCACCGTGATGGTGAACTTTGGCACTCCAGGTGTTCTTGGACTTCAATTCCCAGAAGCCCAAGTCTGTGAATGCACATGAATGGGCTTACTGGCACTCTGAGTGTTCTTGGACTTCAGTTCCCAGAAGCTCAAGTCTCTGTGAATCCACACGAATGGGCTTACTGCGCGTATGCGCAGTAAGCCCATCCGTGTGGATTCACAGAGACTTGGGTTTCTGGGAATTGAAGTCCAAGAACACCCGGAGTGCCAAGGTTTGCCATCACTGCCCTAGCAGGAGACAGAGTTCCTGAGCATACCACAAACAGCTGGATTTTGTGTGTGCCTTTGAATCCACTACAGATTCCTCAGTGCCAAAGGGCCATGATACCTGCTGTTTACTCTGGCAAGGAGGTGGAAGTGTTTTCTCTGTAGAACAAAAGGTGTTTTCCAGAATTGTGGAGGCCAATGATAAGAAAATCTCCAGTGTCATCGCACGCTGGGAAAAAAGAAGAGATCAATTTGACAGATTAAAGACTGTTTTTAATTATACTTTCTCGATGGGTCTCTTGGCTGATTTCTTTGTTTACTTATTTGTATACCATTATTAAGGTGCATCTGTCCTTTTTATATATCCAAAATAAACTTAATATCCCCGCTGCTCTGCAAATATCCTGGCCGACCAAACAGCATTTACACTCACTGGCTGCGATATGATGAAAGTTCTGTATTTTACCCACTATGTTTTGTGCTACAGTGATCAGGATTATTAAAACAATTCCGGCGGGCCCCATAGCAGCACAAACGGTGAATGCGATATCACTGGAGCAGTTGCCGTAGCGCTAATTTTAAATACCCTTCCAGCTCGGTGATTCTATGATGCTCCAAATATAAAGCAAAGCAATGACACTTCTGTACCGCCTCATGGTGCTTAATGTGCTCTCTATGCAGTTCACAATTTGCATTTTGCCCCCACCATGCTGGGGACTCATTTTACGAACCTTGAAAGGATGGAAGGCTGAATCAACCTTGAGCTCTGGTCAGGATCGAACTCACAACCTTTTGGTCACAGTACAGCAGTTTGACCGTTGCACCGCCAGGGCTATAGAGAGGCCTTCATAACTGGACAAGAGGTTCCTTTTTCAGGGTAGGTACAAAGTCATGCGCATACCTTTTTTTTTTTTTTTGCAATGTTTGCTTTAATCTAACCCACAGAATGCTTGAATGGGGCTAGTCCGAAACTAACCTTCACTGGGACAAAGGCAAATGGTAATATAGCAGTCATGAATTCAAACCAAGCCTAGTAAAAGGGTAAAGGTTGCCCTTGCTCGAAAGCCAGTCATATCCGACTCGGGTTCAGTGCTCATCTCCGTGTGGAGCCAAAGAGCCAGCGTTGTCTGCGTTTGTGGGTGTTTCCGTGGACATGCGGCAGCCATGCCTCAACACCGGAGTGCACAGAACACCGCTTACCTTCCCACCAAAGTGGTCCCTGTTTATCTCCTTGCAATTTCTTGCTTTCGAACTGCTACTGTAGGTTGTCAATTGGCGCAAAGTTGCTTCAATGGGCACACAGCACTTCTTTGCCAACCGGGCATTCACACGTCCTTAATTTTCATGCCCATCTGGGCCCAGTTAATATCTAAACCTTAGAGAGGGGGGGAAACCACCCAAGGCTTGAGTTTTGAGGGTCTGTTCAGTCCTGGAGCCACTTGGGCGGGTGCCAAACATTTGCCTGGATGATAAAAATCTGTTTGCGTGAGCAGCTGGTTGTTGAAGCTTAGCAAACAGCAATAAAAATAGGGAAAGGCGACGCCTCCGCTCGCCCTCCTTCTTGCAGGGGAAGTAGAAAGACCTATTTGTGTAAAGCCACATGAAAACTTCTAGCACAGAATAGTGTGTTGGTGTGTTAATCCGTAAAGCAAAGCAATCACACCTCTATCCCGCCCCATAGCAGTTAGTACAGTACCTTCTATGGTATTTAGGAATTTGCCCCCAACATGCTGGAAACTTGTTTCACCAACCTCCAAAGGATGGTAGAGACTGAGTCAAGCTTGAGCCCTGGTCAGGATTGAACTCACAGCCGTTCTGGCTGCAGGACAGCAGTTTAACCCTTGCACCACCAGGGCTCTATAACGACAGGTGGCTTACCTGGAATTGTTGTTCTTTGTGTCCGCTGCCCTGAGTGGGCGGCGAACAAGCCAAAAAATTAAATTAAAAATTTAAAGTCCCCTGGGAATCCACACTAATGGGCTTACTGGACGTACACGCAAGTAGACCCATTGGGGTGGATTCACAGAGGGCATGGAGAACTTATTGATGGAGCATAGGGGCAGAAATATACATGGTGTGAGCCCATAATTAGAACATTATTGTATATAAAAAGGGTATAGCAATAGCTGCAGTGGGTCAAGTGGCTAAGACGCTGACTGGGAGGCAGAAGGTCAGCAGTTTGATTCCTGAGTGCTGCAGGACGGAGTGAGCTCCCATAGTCTGTCCCAGCTACTGCCAGACTAGCAATTCGAAAGCAAGACATTGCAAGTAGATAAATAGGGACCACTTCGGTGGGAAAGGTAAACAGCGTTCCGTGCGCTCCGGGGCTAGTCATGCCTGCTGCAAACGCAGACAGCGCTGGCTCTTCGGCTTTGAAACAGATGAGCACTGAACCCTAGAGTCGGATACGACTGGCTTCCGAGGAAGGGAAACCTTTACCTTAATAGCAATATAGCAATGACACTTCTTTATGGGCCCATAGTGCGCTTAGTTTACTCTGGGCAGTTCAGTGGCCCAGGGGTTAAGAAGCTCGGCTTGTTAGCCAGAAAGATCGAACTCACAATCCTTTGGTTGCAGGACAGCATTTTAACCCCTGAGCCGCCAAGGCTCACCATAATCCCTTATCTCTCGCCCTCTTCGATTCCCCCCCCCCCCACATCAAATACCTTCCCATCTTCCCTGCTGCTTGGTTGGCCACACAGCCCAGACCAGAGTCTAACCCCGTGATGCGAATCTTGGCACTCCAGATGTTCTTGGACTTTAATTCCCAGAAGCCCAAGCACCCTGTGAATCCACACAAATGGGTTTACTGTGATTCATCCGGCCCGCACTGCCCTCATCGTTCCTGGAAGTGGAAGTAAAACACGTCTGTATGGTTAAGGCTCTTCCGGGTTAACCCTTCCTCCGTACGGCCGTGTTTTACTTCCGCTTCCGGGAGCGACGAGGGTGGCGCGGGCCGGTGGAATCGCAGCAAACCCATTCGTGTGGATTCACACGGTGCTTGGGCTTCTGGGAATTGAAGTTCAAGAACATCTGGAGTGCCAAGGTTCGCCAACACAGGTCTCACTGGTAGGGCGTTGCCTACCACTTATGAGAATCCACTCCTGTTCCAATGAAGGTCTCTTCCTTGCCTTCCACCACCCTCTGGCACCTTCATTTGTCCCCGCCGTGGATGGCACTGCCCGTCCCTGGTCACGCCAGGGTGGTTTCCATGGAAGTCTGCCGTCCCCACCCTCAACCTTCCTCGGCTTGTTTGCTGACAGTTCCATTCAGCTGCCAGGCCTGGCCCTTCTGCAAACAGCGCACACCCATTTATGGCCTCCACTCCCACGCCAATACATCCGTGCCGGAGGTGGGAGCATTGGACTCAGGGCCCCCGATTCCGCTGACTTCCTGCACAATTTCTCGCCCACCTCTGTGCCCAGCTCCCTCCATGGGGCGGCAGGAGGAGAGGACTTGCGGGTGGTTAGAAGAACCAGTGGCTTAGTGATTGTGGTGGCTTAGTGGGTTAAGACGCTGGACATGACGACTGGAAGGTCGGCAGGTCAGCAGTTTGAGACCCAAGTGAGCTCCCGTCTTCTGTCCCAGCTCCTGCCAACCTAACAGTTGCAAAGCAAGAAATTGCAAGTAGATAAATAGGGATGGCAAAGGTAAACAGCATTCTGTGCGCTCCGGTGTCTAGTCATGCCTGCCACATGACCACGGAAACGTCTACAGAGGCAGACAGTGCTGGCTCTTTGACTATAAGCAGAGATGAGTACTGAACCCTAGAGTCGGATACGACTGGCTTTTGAGCAAGGGGCATCTTTGACCAAATATTGTATTTGCAATAACAATTACGTTACTATACCGCCCCGCATAGTACTTAGTGCAGACTCTGGGCGGCTAACAAATTAATTAGCATTTTGCCCCCCGAAAATGTTGGAAATTCATTTTACCGACCCCGGAAGGCTGAGTCAACCTTGAGTCACGTCAGGACAAAACTCACAACGTTTTGGCTGTAGAAAAGCAGTTTCACCACTGCACCCTTCAAGTTGTGAGCCTGCTTGTGTGTGTGTGTGTGTGTGTGTGTGTGTGTGTGTGTGAGTATGTGAGTGTGTGTGTGCTGTCATTTCCAGGATTAAGCAACCTTGACACACACAGGCCATACTTTTGAACAACCACAATCGCCATCTGCACAACTGTCGCTCGTGTTGCAAAACTGCAAAAGCATGTGCCAAGCCACACATTTCTGCTGGAGAGGCTTTGCGCGCAGAAAACCAGTGGACATTTCCTTCTGTCTTCAAACATTTCCAGCCCACATTTGGCGCTGTGATTTTTCTCTTTGCTCCAAAACACATTTCCAATTTGCTTTTGACAGTCTAGTACAGGTCACCCTTGCTTTCAAAAGCCAGTCATATCTGACTCTAGGGTCCAGTGCTCATTTCTGTTTATAGCCAAAGACCCACACTGTCTGTATCTGCAGACGTTTCTGTGGACATGTGGCAGGCATGACTAGACACCGGAGTGCACAGAACGCTGTTTACCTTCCCCTGCTAGGTTGGCAGGAGTTGGGACAGATGACTGGGACTCACCCCATCATGCAGTACCTGGGATTCGAACTCTGACCTTCTAGTCAGCAAGTTCAGCACTGTGATGCAGAAGGCCAGATGTTCTCAACCTTTTAAAGCCGGGGGCCGGGCCACGCTCCCTCAGCCAGGTTCAAGGGCCAGACAGCCATTTTGCCCCTCCTCAACCACACGGCACTTCCTGGTGTGGTGGCGGCAGTGGGGGAGCCACATGAAATGGTGTCATTGGCCATATCCGGCCCACAGGTTGAGAATCCCTGCAGAAGGCAGATGAAAGACAACTGTATAATATGATATGTTCCCCAGGACAATCTTCACGGCTGATCGCCATGAGGACTGCCAATATTCAAAACCGGCAATGGCGCTTGGAGAAGACAACTGTACAATCGGAACAGCTTTGCCTGCATGATTTCGGAACAGTGAAAACACAAATTCAGCCCAAAACACCAGCAGTGAAAACTCCCATTCCATGATTGCTCTCATTTCTTTTGGAAACCCCCATGGGATCTGAACATCCAAGGGTTTTCCACTAGGAGAGAGGAAAGCATGGTTCCCGCTCCACCCAACCTTGCACTCAGGTGGAGAGGTGCCTACAGGTGTGTACACACTGAACTTTCTACCTGCCGAGAGAGAGGTAGGCATCTGCTACTTGGGGCTGGGTCTAACTCCACCCTTTCCAAACGATGGTGCTATATAAAAGCATGCCGTGGGTTTCTCCTGTTTCTCCGCATCCTCCTTTTGCTCACCTCCGCAGAGAAACCAGAGCGCAACCGGCAACATGGCCTTTGTCCCAGCACCCGGCTACATGCCCATCTACAACCCGGTGAGTGCCTGCCTAGTAACTTTCCTGCCTGAGGTCATGAATGCACTGGATCCAGAAGTAACATGTGTAAAAACAGGGTGCACATGAACTGGCTGTTCATGCAGTTGGTAACTGTAATAGCACATGGCGGCTGGGATGATATTTGGCATGGAAATTAGGCGGAAAACGTAACTGGCCTGAGACAGCACAAATCGGCAGGTTATTCTCCGTGTAAATGAGAGCCCGTTATAATAGCCATCTGCAACCTTGTTCCTGTGGACTGCGGTGGCTTAAGTGGTTAAGACGCTGAACTTGACAACTGGAAGGTCAGGCAGGTCAGAAGTTCGAGACCTGAGTGCTTCACAATGGGAGTGAGCTCTGACCATAAGGTCAGAGTTCGATTCCCGAGTACTGCAGGACGGAATGAGCTCCCCCCCCCCCAACTTTGACCCAGCTCCTGCCAACCTAGCAGTTCGAAAGCAAGAAATTGCAAGTAGATAAACAGGTACCACTTAGGTGGGAAGGTAAACAGTGTTCCGTGCATTCCGGTGTCTAGCCATGCCTAACCACATGACCATGGGAAAAGACTGCAGACGCAGACAGCATTGGCTCTTGGGCTATAAACAGAGAGATGAGCACTGAACCCTAGAGTCGGATACAACTGGCTTATCTCACCTTGTTCCTGCTGCATTATTATGGTTGCCACCTGCATGACATCCATTTCATCTCCGCCAATTGAGCGACCCAATGGATGAAATGGGACAGACCCATCGTGCTAAACAAATACCGCTTTAAAACGGGGGCGGGGGGGGAGCTTATTTACATTAGGATTTAGCACAGATGGACAATTGTATGTAAATCTGACTCGGGTTAAAATGTGAAAAGTAGGGTGGCTTAGTGAACTTGACGGCCGGAAGGTCGGCCGTTCGAGACCCGAGTACGGCACTGCACGGCGGAGTGAGCTCCCAGCTCTGCCCCAGCTCCTGCCAACCTAGCCGTTCGAAAGCAAGATATTGCAAGTAAATAAATAGGTACCGTTTGGCGGTGGAGGTAACAGCATTCCGTGCATTCAGGCATCTAGCCGTGCCTGCCACATGTTCACGGACATGTCTGCAGAGGCAGACAGCACTGGCTCTTTGGCTGTGAGCAGAGATGAGCGGCCGTTACCTGATGGTTGAAAATAGAGAAAATTCAACTTGAAGGGGCTCCACAACTTCCAATAGCAGAGAAGTGGCGGCCCAACATGAATTCCCATCCATAGTCCAGAATGTTGTGTTTAAAGAACATGTAGGGTTGACCCTCAACCTTAGCCTAGATGCGGCACCTGGATCTGGGTCTTGCCAGCCCAGCCCAGCCGCTACAACCTCCCCCTTCCATTGCAAGATCTGATAAGAGCAACCAACCCTCCCAGACCCATTGGCCAACCCCTTCCAAGGGTCACCTCTTCCCATGTTCCCGTAAGTGCGCTTGAAAGAAGAACTGGTCGGTAGCTTGAAACCCAACGGTTCTTACCTCGCCTTAGGCCAAACTTCCCTGTTGGGTGGACTAATAATTAACAGACTGGATTTCTGCAGGTCATTCTCTATGAGCCTGTAAAACTTGGGCACGCCCGTGCTGAGTTTGGTGGGTTTGGTTACGAATTTGACGTCAAAGGAACTTCTGTTTAAAGTTGCCCACTTAAACATGAACACAGTGATTTCTGGCGTCACAGTTCAGCCATAATCAATGAACACAGCGATTTCTGGTGCCACAGTTCAGCCATTATCAACGAGCACAGTGATTTCTGGCATCACAGTTCAGCCATAATCAATGAGCACAGTGATTTCTGGCATCACAGTTCAGCCATAATCAATGAGCACAGTGATTTCTGGCGTCACAGTTCAGCCATAATCAATGAGCACAGTGATTTCTGGCGTCACAGTTCAGCCATAATCAATGAGCACACTGATTTCTGGCGTCACGGTTCAGCCATAATCAATGAGCGTAGTGGTTTCTGGCGTCACAGTTCAGCCATAATCAATGAACACAGCGATTTCTGGTGCCACAGTTCAGCCATTATCAACGAGCACAGTGATTTCTGGCATCACAGTTCAGCCATAATCAATGAGCACAGTGATTTCTGGCATCACAGTTCAGCCATAATCAATGAGCACAGTGATTTCTGGTATCACAGTTCAGCCATAATCAATGAGCACAGTGATTTCTGGCATCACAGTTCAGCCATAATCAATGAGCACAGTGATTTCTGGCGTCACAGTTCAGCCATAATCAATGAGCACAGTGATTTCTGGCGTCACAGTTCAGCCATAATCAATGAGCACACTGATTTCTGGTGTCACAGTTCAGCCATAATCAATGAGCGCAGTGATTTCTGGCGTCACAGTTCAGCCATAATCAACGAACACAGTGATTTCTGGCGTCACAGTTCAGCCATAATCAATGAGCGCAGTGATTTCTGGCATCACAGTTCAGCCATAACCAATCTTGGCGACCCAGGAAGAGCCTCTTCAGAGATTGTGGTATTTTTCAATCACCATTGAGTCACCAGTTGGTCACCACGGAAATGAGATGTCTGAGAAAGGTTGCTGGAGTGACTAGAAGGGATGAAATCAAGAAAGAGATTATCTGTATAAAGGAAAAGAATTAGAATAGAACCAAACCTTGGTAACGGCCACCTTTCGTTGCCAGCTAATCTTTCTCACATGTGAAAGGAACTGCAGAATGAACTCACACAAAGGTGCCTTTTGTTTTGGCAGTTTCACATCTGGCCTAGAGACTGAAGAAGAAGCCGTGCTTTCTACCCCCCATATGGGTTTTTCTCATGCAAAGGGACTAGATTGTAGGGGTTCTCAACCTTTTAAAGCCAGGGGCCGGGTCACACTCCCTCAGCCAGCTTCGGGGGGCCGGACAGCCATTTTGCCCTTCCTCCACCACATAGCACTTCTGGGTGTGGTGGAGGCGGTGGGGGGGGCACATGAAATGGTGAAACGGGCCGCATCTGGCCCACAGGCTACAAGTTGAGAATCCCTGGACTAGAAGCGTAGCATGTTTTAAATCTGTCAGGAGAGTTGAGGTTCTTAGGAAATTTGGCCTTCTGGATACTTTTGCCTACATCAGCCCCACCCAATGGCAAAGGATTTGGTAAACTGAGGTCCAGCACATTTGTAGGGTCAGAGATCTCCCCACCCCTGCGAATCCTTGTTCTGCGTCATCCCCAAAGTTCATGTACGTTTATTCGGCATCTTGAATCTTTTCTTCTCCTCTCTTTTCAGCCCCTCCCTTATTCTCAAGCCATTCCTGGGGGGCTCCATCCTGGCATGTCCGTGTATGTTCAAGGGACAGTCCCGCATCACACCAAGCGGTAAGGCGGGAGCTCTCAACCATTTTAAAACAGGGTTCGGGTCATGCGCCCTCGGACAGCACTTCCTGGTGTGGTGGAGGCGGTAGGGGGCCACGTGAAATGGTGCCATGGGCTGCATCCGGCCCACATGCCATAGGTTGAGAATCCCTGTGGCAAGGTGTTCCTTTGGAATATGAGTCTGTGAGCTGGAATAAGAGAATGTAAATTATATATAACTGGTATGGTTTGTTAATCTATTGGGATGCCATCTTGGCAGGCATTATATTTCACCTATATGATTTTAAAAGGAAACGGCACACTTTCAATATTGAAACAGAGGGAACAAGTATAAAACAAGTGACAGAGCTCAAATACCTAGCAATATTTACTGAAGATACGGTCACAAAATGGATATACGGTGCAGTAAGGCAAACCAAATATTGGGCTAGTTAGCTCTGTTCTTACAACATAAGGCAATACAACATTAAGCAATACTGTACTCATTCAAAGCATATACATTCCCACCTTATGTTACCAGTACTAAGCATGGACACTTGCAACAAAACATAAGCAAAAGTTGGTCACCACAGAAATGAGATGTCTGAGAACGGTTGCTGGAGTGACTAGAAGGGATGAAATCAAGAAAGAGATTATCTGTATAAAGGAAAGGAATTAGAACAGAACCAATAAAGTACATATAGAGACAACAAATAAAGTGGTTTGCCCATTCGGAGAGAATGTCTTGGAAGTCCATATCGTACAAGGCATAAGCGGGAAGAGGAGAAGGACAAAGTCCACGAGGCAGACCCAGAGGAAGGTGGAGAGATAACATCAGAGAAATAGTGCAAGAACACCAGATAACACCAGTGGAGGCCACTAGAAATGCCAGAACAAGAATCGTGTACCTCCCTCAACACCCAAAGGGGTAAATGAGGAAGTAAAGAAAAAGGGTGTTTGATATTGGTGTGTCTGTGTGTGATGTTTCATACAATGTTTGTGAGCTGCCAGAGCGGTGCTTGTACCAATTGGGAGGGATATAGGATGGATGGATGGATGGATCTAAGGCAGGAAGGAAGGAGGGATGGATAGAAGGAGCTAAGGATGGATGGATGGAAGGAAGGAGTTAAGGATGGATGAATGGATCTAAGGAAGGAAAGAGCTATGGATGGATGGATCGAAGGAAGGAAGGAAGGAAGGAATGATGGATGGATGGAAGGAGCTAAGGAATGATGGATGGATGGAAGGAGTTCAGGATGGATGGATCTAAGGAAGGAAAGAGCTATGGATGGATAGATATAAGGAAGGAGCTATGGATGGATGGATGGATAGATCTAAGGAAGGAAGGAAGAAGTGATGGATGGATGGATGGATGGGAGGAGCTAAGGATGGATCTAAGGAAGAAGCTATGGATGGATGTATCTAAGGAAGGAAGGAAGGAAGGAGTGATGGGTGGATGGATGGATGGATGGGAGGAGGTAAGGATGGATGGATGGATGTAAGGAACGAAAGAGCTTTGGATGGATGGATCTAAGGAATGAGCTATAGATGGATGTATCTAAGGAAGGAAGGCAGGAGTGATGGGTGGATGGATGGATGGATGGATGGGAGGAGGTAAGGATGGGTGGATGGATGGATGGATCTAAGGAACGAAAGAGCTTTGGCTGGATGGATCTAAGGAATGAGCTATGGATGGATGTATCTAAGGAAGGAAGGAAAGAGTGATAGGTGGATGGATGGGAGGAGCTAAGAATGGATGGATGGATCTAAGGAATGGAAGAGCTATGGATGGATGGATGGATCTAAGGAACGAAAGAGCTTTGGCTGGATGGATCTAAGGAATGAGCTATGGATGGATGTATCTAAGGAAGGAAGGAAAGAGTGATAGGTGGATGGATGGGAGGAGCTAAGAATGGATGGATGGATCTAAGGAATGGAAGAGCTATGGATGGATGGATGGATCTAAGGAATGAAAGAGCTATGGATGGATGGATCTAAGGAAGGAGTGATGAGTGGATGGATGGGAGAGCTAAGGATGGATGGATGGATCTAAGGAACGAAAGAGCTTTGGATGGATGTATCTAAGGAATGAGCTATGGATGGATGGATCTAAGGAACGAAAGAGCTTTGGATGGATGTATCTAAGGAATGAGCTATGGATGGATGTATCTAAGGAAGGAAGGAAAGAGTGATAGGTAGATGGATGGGAGGAGCTAAGAATGGATGGATGGATCTAAGGAATGGAAGAGCTATGGATGGATGGATGGATCTAAGGAATGAAAGAGCTATGGATGGATGTATCTAAGGAAGGAGTGATGAGTGGATGGATGGGAGGAGCTAAGGATGGATGGATGGAACTAAGGAACGAAAGAGCTTTGGATGGATGTATCTAAGGAATGAGCTATGGATGGATGGATCTAAGGAAGGAAGGAAGGAAAGAGTGATGGGTGGATAGATGGGAGGAGCTAAGGATGGATGGATGTATCTAAGGAATGAAAGAGCGATGGATGGATGGATCTAAGGAATGAACTATGGATGGATGTATCTAAGGAAGGAGTGATGGGTGGATGGATGGGAGGAGCTAAGGATGGATGGATGGATCTAAGGAACGAAAGAGCTTTGGATGAATGGATCTAAGGAATGAGCTATGGATGGATGTATCTAAGGAAGGAAGGAAGGAGTTTTGGGTGGATGGATTGGAGGAGCTAAGAATGGATGGATGGATCTAAGGAATGAAAGAGCTATGAATGGATGTACCTAAGGAATGAGCGATGGATGGATGTATCTAAGGAAGGGGCGATGGGTGGATGGGTGGGAGGAGCTAAGGATGGAAGGATGGATCTAAGGAACGAAAGAGCTATGGATGGATGGATCTAAGGAATGAGCTATGGATGGATGTATCTAAGGAAGGAGTGATGGGTGGATGGATGGGAGGAGCAAAGGATGGATGGATCTAAGGAACGAAAAAGCTATGGATGGATGAATCTAAGGAATGAGCTATGGATGGATGGATCTAAGGAAGGAAGGAAGGAAAGAGTGATGGGTGGATAGATGGGAGGAGCTAAGGATGGATGGATGGATCTAAGGAATGAAAGAGCTATGGATGGATGGATCTAAGGAATGAGCTATGGATGGATGTATCTAAGGAAGGAGTGATGGGTGGATGGATGGGAGGAGCAAAGGATGGATGGATCTAAGGAACGAAAAAGCTATGGATGGATGTATCTAAGGAAGGAAGGAAAGAGTGATAGGTGGATGGATGGGAGGAGCTAAGAATGGATGGATGGATCTAAGGAATGAAAGAGCTATGGATGGATGGATCTAAGGAAGGAGTGATGAGTGGATGGATGGGAGGAGCTAAGGATGGATGGATGGATCTAAGGAACGAAAGAGCTTTGGATGGATGTATCTAAGGAATGAGCTATGGATGGATGTATCTAAGGAAGGAAGGAAAGAGTGATAGGTGGATGGATGGGAGGAGCTAAGAATGGATGGATGGATCTAAGGAATGGAAGAGCTATGGATGGATGGATGGATCTAAGGAATGAAAGAGCTATGGATGGATGTATCTAAGGAAGGAGTGATGAGTGGATGGATGGGAGGAGCTAAGGATGGATGGATGGATCTAAGGAACGAAAGAGCTTTGGATGGATGTATTTAAGGAATGAGCTATGGATGGATGGATCTAAGGAAGGAAGGAAGGAAAGAGTGATGGGTGGATAGATGGGAGGAGCTAAGGATGGATGGATGTATCTAAGGAATGAAAGAGCTATGGATGGATGGATCTAAGGAATGAACTATGGATGGATGTATCTAAGGAAGGAGTGATGGGTGGATGGATGGGAGGAGCTAAGGATGGATGGATGGATCTAAGGAACGAAAGAGCTTTGGATGAATGGATCTAAGGAATGAGCTATGGATGGATGTATCTAAGGAAGGAAGGAAGGAGTTTTGGGTGGATGGATTGGAGGAGCTAAGAATGGATGGATGGATCTAAGGAATGAAAGAGCTATGGATGGATGTACCTAAGGAATGAGCGATGGATGGATGTACCTAAGGAAGGGGCGATGGGTGGATGGGTGGGAGGAGCTAAGGATGGAAGGATGGATCTAAGGAACGAAAGAGCTATGGATGGATGGATCTAAGGAATGAGCTATGGATGGATGTATCTAAGGAAGGAAGGAAGGAAAGAGTGATGGGCGGATAGATGGGAGGAGCTAAGGATGGATGGATGGATCTAAGGAATGAAAGAGCTATGGATGAATGGATCTAAGGAATGAGCTATGGATGGATGTATCTAAGGAAGGAGTGATGGGTGGATGGATGGGAGGAGCAAAGGATGGATGGATCTAAGGAACGAAAAAGCTATGGATGGATGGATCTAAGGAATGAGCTATGGATGGATGTATCTAAGGAAGGAAGGAAGGAAAGAGTGATGGGTGGATAGATGGGAGGAGCTAAGGATGGATGGATGGATCTAAGGAATGAAAGAGCTATGGATGGATGGATCTAAGGAATGAGCTATGGATGGATGTATCTAAGGAAGGAGTGATGGGTGGATGGATGGGAGGAGCAAAGGATGGATGGATCTAAGGAACGAAAAAGCTATGGATGGATGGATCTAAGGAATGAGCTATGGATGGATGGATCTAAGGAAGGAAGGAAGGAAAGAGTGATGGGTGGATAGATGGGAGGAGCTAAGGATGGATGGATCTAAGGAATGAAAGAGCTATGGATGGATGGATCTAAGGAATGAGCTATGGATGGATGTATCTAAGGAAGGAGTGATGGGTGGATGGATGGGAGGAGCAAAGGATGGATGGATCTAAGGAACGAAAAAGCTATGGATGGATGGATCTAAGGAATGAGCTATGGATGGATGTATCTAAGGAAGGAGTGATGGGTGGATGGAAGGGAGGAGCTAAGGATGGATGGATGGATCTAAGGAATGAGCTATGGATGGATGTATCTAAGGAATGAGGTATGGATGGATGTATCTAAGGAAGGAGTGATGGGTGGATGGGTGGGAGGAGCTAAGGATGGATGGATGGATCTAAGGAACGAAAGAGCTTTGGATGGATGGATCTAAGGAATGAGCTATGGATGGATGTATCTAAGGAAGGAGTGATGGGTGGATCGATGGGAGGAGCTAAGGATGGATGGATGGATCTAAGGAACGAAAGAGCTATGGATGGATGGATCTAAGGAATGAGCTATGGATGGATGTATCTAAGGAAGGAAGGAGCTACGTATGTACATCTGAGGATCAACCTGACTCTTTCCCTTCTTTCCTTCAGGTTCCGGGTGAACTTTGCCTGTGGCTCTCAAGATGGAGCGGATATTGCCCTTCATTTCAACCCCCGGTTTGATGGCAAGGACAAGGTGGTCCTCAACACCTCCCAAGGGGGGAAGTGGGGGAAAGAAGAGCATCATAACATGCCTCTCAAGAAGGGCCAACACTTCGAGATCATCTTTATTGTTAACCCGGACTGCTACCAGGTTGGTTGTAAATATATATTTAATGAATACAAACGGCCTTGCTAAGAAACATCCTCTGAAGTGGAAGCCAGAAGCAGAGAGAGGACCATTTGAGAAAAGGCCAGACTCTTCTGTGATTCTCCGGCCATTTTGTGCATGACGATTCCCCCCCCCCCCCCACTGTTAGCAGTGACTTTCCTTACCCTCCATTACTAATCAAGCTTTTAAAATGGATTTTATTGCTTTACTACTTTGCAAGGTATTGCGACGACGAGCGATTGGGTCTTCTCGTGCCTGCTTTTCTCACACATGGCTTAGAGGTTTTGGAAAGGAAAGGCAGCAGCATCAGCTAAGGAAGATTTTGCTAACCTTTTTCTTACCTTTTGCATCTTCTTATAGATTTTGGTGGACAGGAATGACTTCTGCAAATATAAGCACAGGACCCCTCCAGAGAGGGTGCAATGCGTGAGTGCCGACGGAGACCTGCAATTGCAGTCCCTGACCCTTATCGGCGGAGGTGGAGTAAGTACCTGACACCTGGGGAAAAGGGGCCAAAGACTAGCTAGGAACTCTGGGTTCCTTCTAAAACCAATCCCGAACTCTTTGCCACGTCAAAGTGGCTCACTAGGAATCTAGACGCCGGAACGCACAGAACACTGTTACCTTTTTTGATGTTCCATACATAACACCTTTCCTGCTAAAATGGTATCTATTTATCTACTTTGCAATTTCTTGCTTTTGAACTGCTAACAGGCAATTCACTTTCAGACTTGGAGAGTGACTTCTTCAGAAATCAACCACAGCAGTCGCCTTCGATGAACGATGCTTACGATGGCTTCTGCGCCAATGGGCAGTGTAGAAATGCGATAGATTAGATAGATAGATAGATAGATAGATAGATAGATAGATAGATAGATAGATAGATAGATAGATAGATAGATAGATAGATAGATAGATAGATAGATAGATAGATAGGCAGAAGCGAGGACAGGTGATGGGAACTCACTCTGTCGTGCAGCACTCAGGTCTCGAACTGCCCATCTGCCAGCCTTCCAGTTGTCAAGTTCAGCGTCTTAACCACTAAGCCGCCGCCACCACCCCCATTTTAATCCTAGCCGGGTTTAAACACAAAGCCTGCCATAGTTGACTTACAATTTCCCCAGAGACTGGAAAAATAATTTATTTCCCACTGGGAAGGGTGATTTGGGGCACTGTAGTAAAAACAAACAAACCATCATCCCCCAAGTTCAAAACTTTCATTACTGCTTGCATTGTTTGCATCGAATTCCTTACAATCTGGAGCATGTTTATTATACTACCATAAAAAAAATGACAGTAAGATTGGAACGACAGCCATCGTAAACATGGTTCATCAACGGTGACTCCTGTGGTTGATTTCTGAAGAAGTCACTCTCCAAGCCTGAAAAAACATGCACAACAACGATTTTGCTACTGAGGATAACACATGTGATTTACATGCTATCGAGTGAGCCGATTCCAAATCTGAACTCAGAAATTTAAGCCGTGCTAGAGCTGTTCAAATGGTCAGTAATTGGGTAATGTATTTTTACATGGGAACATTAAAACAATTGCCACTATGGCTGCTGCCCCCTCAGCTGAATCATGTCCCCTGGTGGTATGCATGTTCCAGCAGCGGCTGGGCATATCTAGGCAGGTCAGTGAGCTGACATCAGAATTTTGTTGTCTGCACAAGTCAAGTTCCCTTAAGGAAGGTTTGGGGGGCTCTTAAGTCTTCTCCATGGTAAAGGAAAGCAAATATCCCTCCTCTTTAGATGTCAAAATCTAAATCCCATCATTTCAAGCATCTCTTTCTCTTTCTGTTGTAGCCCATGGGAGGACCAGGACATCCGCCGATGGGAGGGCCGGTGAGTAACACAGAAGGGGAGATGAGTGCTATGTCAAGTTTGTGGGTGGGCAGAAAGTGAAGGGTACAGCTTTGCCCACATGAAATGTGCATGTATGAATGTAAAACGCGACGGAAGCCAATGTTCGATAGAATCAATGAGGTACTGCTTTGGAAAACAAACACACCAAACCAATCTACAGCATTTTACCCGAACGGAGAAGGAGTAATTCAAGAGCCCGCTCTGCTCTTCGTGAATAAGGGAGGACTGCAGTGGCTCAAGTGCCTAAGTCGCTGACTGGGAGGCAGAAGGTCAGCAGTTCGATTCCCAAGTACTGCAGGACGGAGTGAGCTCCCGTCTTTGTCCCAGCTTCTGCCAACCTAGCAGTTCGAAAGCAAGAGATTGTGAGTAGATAAATAGGGACCACTTCAGTGGGAAGGTAACAGCGTTCCGTGCACTCCGGTGTCTAGTCATGCCTGCCACATGACCACGGAAACGTCTGCAGCAGCAGACAGCACTGGCTCTTCAGCTTTGAAACAGAGATGAGCACTGCACTCTAGAGTCGGATACGACTGGCTTTCGAGCAAGGGAAACCTTGAGACTAAATTTAGACTGGACAGTCCCTTCCAGCAGAGATTTTGGAGATGGAGGGTGTTTGGATTTTAGTTCAATAATACCCAAAAGCCAGTCTGGCCAGGTTACCCTGCTATGCTAATGGAGTTGACCCATGATGGCGAACCTTGGCACTCCATCCAGATGTTCTTGGACTTCAATTCCCAGAAGCCCAAGCACCCTGAGAATCCACACGAATGGGTTTACTGTGATTAATCTGGACCGCGCTGCCCTCGTCGCTCCTGGAAGCGGAAGTAAAATGTGCCTGTACGGTTAAGACTCTTCCTAGTTAACCCTTCCTCCATACGGGCGTGTTTTACTTCTGCTTCCGGGAGCGACGAGGGCAGCATGGGCCAGATGAATTGCAGTAAACCCATTCATGTGGATTCACAGGGTGCTTGGGCTTCTGGGAATTGAAGTCCAAGAACATCTGGAGTGCCAAGGTTCACCATCACGGGAGTAGACCCAACTGCCAGCAACTCAACACCGAGCGTCAGGCGGCGGTTAACTAACCTGACAACACTAGTGGCCTTGGATGCCGAAGTCCACAGGGAAGGGTGATGATCCCCAAGTGGATTAAATCCCACTTGGATCCATCTGGATGAAGGGCAACAGCTTCATCCCTCCTGGCCTGGGCCTGAGGAGGACTTTGTGTGTCCAAAGGGCTCAGGACCAGAAAGTGACTCGCAGAACGGGATCAGCTGTACGGGGGTCACGCTATGATGTGGACGGCGGATGAAAGTCCACCGCATTACATTCTCAGGACAGTCTTCATGGCCAATTGCCATGAGGATCACTTATATTCGGATTAGGATACGGCAGAAGAAGAACCAAAAGGCGCATTTTGGAGTGACACCAATATCCGTCCATCCTTTTTTAATCCCCATAAGCACTTGTGCTATAATTTAACACTGCTGGGTAAGACAGCCCCCAGGCTGTGTGCCCTAAGACTTCGGTTCAAGTTCAGACGTGCCCTCCTATATCCGTGATGGCGAGCCTTGGCACTCCAGCTGTTCTTGGACTTCAGTTCCCAGAAGCCCAAGTCCCCATGAATCCATACGAATGGGTGCATACTGTGCATACATGTTGATTCACAGGGACTTGGGCTTCTGGGAATCGAAGTCCAAGAACAGCTGGAGTGCCAAGGTTCGCCTCTACTGTCCCATTTGCACCAAGTGTTCAATCCGACTCACGCCATTCATTTCATTTCATCTTTTTCTTTTCTTTAGGGAATGGCGGGTTATGGTGGCCCTCCTTCAAGCCTTCCTGTAAGTATTCTAAACAGGCAAAAAGGGATAAAACCAAGAGGTAATAAAACAGCATACCTTTCCCCAGAAAAGATTTGGAGAGTTATATTCTTAACCTCTTATCATCGTGCAGCCATTTCTAGGGTGGACCAGAAGTTTTCAACAATCTCTGGCTGTGTCTAGAGACCCATATTGACTTCTACCTTTCCTGATCTCACCCACAAGTATTATTTAGTTCAACTTGGCAAACTAAGTTAAAGAAGCAACAAGCCCCCCCCCTAAAAATCTCAGAATTGCCCAACTGCCAAAAATCCCCCCCAAACCCTCCACAACTTTTTTAAGTCCCAAGGGATTATTGCAAAGAGTTATTTCACTGCCTCCGTGCCTTTCTTTCAATTATCTCGCTTGTAAGTGCTTCCTCTCCCCAGTGGGCTTCTCAGGGTGCTGTTTTGCCTTCACTGCTTTCAAACAGGATAATTAAAAGAAAGGCAGGGAAGCAGTGAATTAACTCTTTGCAAAAATCCCTTGGTAAGGGGGTGATCTTGCTCCCTGTGTTTAAATTTAAAAACCCGGGACATTTACATGTTTTTTCTTAAACCGGACGGGACAGTTTGAATTTGGGAAAATCCCGGAAAACTGGGACATATGGCAACCCTAAACATGGGACATTTGTGTACCGACAAACCAAGCTAGTTAATGAATTACAGAGGTGGGGAAAAATCTCGGACTGTGACAATCACACAAAATTAGCACTTAAAGGCAGCTCCCCTGGTGGGATATAGTGGTTAAGGCACTAGGCTTGGCCACCGGAAACACAGGTTCAATTCACGATGGGGGACATGAAAGGAGCCTCATTCGGGCGTCCCCTGCAAACATCCTTTCAACCCAGAGAAATCACTTGACATGAACCAACGAGCACTTAAAGAACGCCTTCTGTGAGCGACAGGTTATCTCCAAACCTATCATTCAGACCTCGATGAATACCAATTAATAGGCTGCGAAATCTTTTTACTGCCCTACCTTTCTAGCTGCGGCAACGGCCGTTTGAGGGAATTAAACAAGTTAATGAATTACAGAGAACTGCTGGAGAAGCCTGGGAAAATATTGTGCCGGTGACTACCAGTTGCCCAAAAATCTGCCTCCGTGGCCCTAGAAATATTTTATTGGCCAATGCAAGGCACAGAATCAAAATCTGGGCAGGTCTGCCTTTTGGGATCACAGAGATCCCAAAAACCCCTGGCTGGCAAGGCACGAACCCATGCTGTCCGGAATGGCATTCTGGGAGATCTACTCAAAAAAGTTACTTTTCTAACCTGGAAACAGATTGCTGGTCTAATCTACCACGGGATGCCCATTTCTTGTGTTTGGGAGCATTTAATAACAGCAGACAAACTTGCTTCAAGTGGATTGTTTCTCTGCAATGAAGGTGGAAATGGAGTTAGGGATCTTTTTGATGGTTAAAAGGGCTTCACCCAGATCTGCTAACATTTCCTTTTCCAATCTCTTTCCCACGCAGATGATGTCGGCCCCCGTATCCTACCACCCGGTAAGCACAGGGGTAATTGCCAGTAGCTTCACTCTTGGCTTTGAAACAAGAATGGTCTGGGCAGAGAAGGCTTCTTCTTCTGTGTCCTGATCATAAGAACATAAGAACAGCCTTGGTGGAACAGGCCACATGGCACATCCAGTCCAGCATTCTGTCTCACACAGTGGCTCACCCTTGGCTTCAGGGGATCATTCCCAAGCAGATGACTTCACCTTCTTAGGATTCCCTGGAAATGGCATTGAGAGAGATCCTGCCTATCTCTCCAACCCAGAGGTTGTCCTTAGGTATCCATTACAATTATAGCCATGGATACCCTTGTCCTCCATGAACTTGTCTAATCCTTTCAAGACTGACAGCTGTCACCACTTCGTCTGGCAGGGATAAAACCCTGGATTGCCAAAATGAAGCCACTTTCTTGGCTTTGTCATTGGCCAACCTTAAGTTCTCATCGTGCATGTTTCTGGCGGTCATTGGCAGGCCAGTCAATGAGCCGGACTCTGTTATCTCTCCAAATTCACACAGTCCACCACCAGCTCCCACTTGAGCATGATGGTCTTGCATTTAGGGGCTCGGTAAAGGTAATGGGACTCCAACCCTCAGCATATTCAAGATCCTCCAAGTGACGTAACTTAGGTTGAGTTCTTCAGCCATAGCCTCCTTTAATATTATTCCTTGTCCAGTGAGTTCCTTCCTCCATATTATAATTTGGTTTTGCTCTTACGTACCCTCAAGAATGTTTGTTCTTGCCATAAAGCTCTTCCTTAATCTGAGCCGGTGGACATGAGGCACATACCCATTCAGGGGACGTGGAGGGTCCTTCTCATGCTTAGTTCTCTCGGCATGCGCTGCGACGTCTCTCCTTACCTTAGGTCAAGGGTTCCCAACCTAAGGTCCGTGGGCTGGATATGGCCCATGGCACCATTTCATGTGGCCCAACCCACACCCCCTCCCAAGGGCACTCAAGTAACTTTGTTGGCCTCTGATACATTCAATAAATTAAGAAATTGTAAAGAGCCTTTCTGTCACAAGATTTTGATTAGGTGGGTGGGGGTTGTTTTATTGTCTTAATGATGCTTGTTTCGCTTTTATTTTATTTTATTTTATTTTATTTTATTTTAACAGTGTAAGTCACCCAGAGTGGGAATCCATCCCAGATGAGCAGGGTATAAGTGCAATAAATAATAAATAATAATAGAGCCAATTAGACACGGACAACCATGTCATGGTTTGGAGTCAAGATAACTTTCCTGTCTTGGGGCAAATTTACCTTTCTTTCTCTCTTTCTCGGTACCAAGTGTAACAGACCCAAACTTATTTTTCCAGCAAGTGCCGTACATCGGGAATCTCCCTGGAGGTCTTGGAACCAAAAGTACTATCGTGGTGAAAGGGTTTATTCCACCAAACGCTAAAAGGTATCCATTCTATTTCCTTTTCCAAAGACACGCCACGAAGAAGCGAAAGTCATTTACTTGTGAGCATATGTGCGCATCAGAGCACGGAGGTCGCAAGTAACTGTGCATCTGGCAACATATTGCTTGTTTCCTGTAGCAGGCATTTTCCATGGTCATGTGGCAGGCAGGATTAGATACTGGAGTGCACAGAACGCCGTTACTTCTCCTGCTGAAGTAGTACCTCTTCATCTACTTTATATATATATATATATAAACTAAGCCTTAGTTTATAGTTGCTTTTCGGGGTACACAGAAAGAACCTCCTCGAAGATGGTGGTATTTTTGAACCACGATTGGGCGTGCCCTGGACAATGGTGTTTACATTTCCAAGCTCTTGTACGGGGTGTGTAGGTATTTATGATCCAACCTTTGAACACAATGCTCCTCCTGCCATCAAGACCTCTGGACTTTCCTGCCTTTCATTATCTAGAGGGGCGCGCACGATACCTCCTTCCAACCCCATGCCATATTAAAGCAACGAAGAGGCTAGCAACTGCCCAGTGATGAGAACGGGACAATAGGTTCAGCATAGGCAATTGGAATTATTATTATTATTTTTTTAAAAAATCCCTTTCAAAGTTGATATGTGGAACTCACTGCCACCAGATATGGTGGCGGAGCTTTCCAGCTGAACTGCCTTGGATAAATAATTGGAAGCATTCGTTAAAAAGATGGAACAGCGGACATTAGAGAGCCATGATATAACGATAGGAAGCTTGGATACTCAGTGGCAGCGAAGTTCTGAAACGGAAATTTCTGGGGATTAAATTTCTTTAAACAAAAAATAAAATAAAAAAAGAGTTTTCTAAGCTCTGTTCTAAATAACAAAACCTGAGACCAAACGAGATCTGGGCTGATCTCAGACTTGACGCAGTAGCCATAGTATTATTACAGTAAAAACCCGACTTACAAATGCCTTGAGTTACAAAACATTCGACTAACATAATGATTTTGTGCTAAAACCATGCCCCGATTTACACGGTTTCCTAAGGGTTTGCTTTGAGTTACATAAAAAAATAATTTTTCCTATGGGTTTGCTTTGAGTTACATAAAAATTCAGTTTAAGCAAAAACCTACGGAATGGACTTTTTTTCGTAAGTAGGGGTTTTACTGTATTATTATTATTATTATTATTATTATTATTATTATTATTATTATTATTATTATTATTATTATTATTATTATTATTATTATTATTATTATTATTATTATTGTTTCCCCCCTGCTTTTTACTTCTTCTAGATTCCGGATCAACTTGAAAGCCGGTCCGGAGACCGTCCTGCACATTAACCCCCGCATGGATGAGCGGACTGTGGTGCGCAACAGTTTCCTGTGTGGCCAGTGGGGCCAAGAGGAACGGGAGCTCAGCTTCAACCCCTTCCAGCCTGGCCAATACTTTGATGTGAGTCTCCTGCAAGGACCCGGGTTCAAATTCCAAGAAGCCACCTAGGCTTAAACCGGGAGAGGGCAGGATGGGGACACTGTTATCTGCTGCTCTCTAGTGATGCACATCAGTATTGCCTCACTCATAAAAACCAGGTAAAGGTAAAGGTCTCCCTTGCTCGAAAGCCAGTCGTATCCGACTCTAAGATTCTGTGCTCATCTCGGTTTCTAAGCCGAAGAGCCAGCGCTGTCTGCTTCTGCAGACGTTTCCGTGGTCATGTGGCAGGCACGACTAGACGCCGGAGCGCACGGAGCGCTGTTACCTTCCCACCAAAGTGGTCCCTATTTATCTACTTGCAATTTCTTGCTTTCAAAGTGCTAGGTTGGCAGGACCTGGGACAGAGACGGGAGCTCACTCCGTCCTGCAGTACCCAGGAATCGAACTCCGACCTTTCAGTCAGCGAGTTCAGCATCTTAACCACTTGAGCCACCACAGTTCCCATAAAGACTAGCAAACCCCCAAACACTTGCTTCTACTAAAGGTAAAGTTCTCCCTTGTTCGAAAGCCACTCGGATCCGACATTACGGTTCGGTGCTCATGTTCATTTATGGCCAAAGAGCCAGCGTTGTCTGCATCTGCAGATGTTTCCATGGACAGGCGGCAGGCATGACTAGACACTAGAGTGCACGGAATGCTGTTACCTTTCCTGACCAAGCGGTACCACTTTATCCACTTGCAATTTCTTGCTTTCAAACTGCTTGGGTGGCAGGATCTGGGACACACAATTTGTATTTGTATGCCGCTCACTCCATCAAGACTCGAGTCTTGATCTGCTGACCTGGTGACCTTCCAGTCGTCATGTTCACCTTAACCACTAAGCCACCACAACCCCCTATTTCTCACACCTCATACCTGTCCTTTACTCCTTCCTAAACAGCTTTCCATCCGCTGCGGCCACCATCAATTCAAGATCTTTGCCAACGGCCAGCCCTTCTTCAATTACAACCACCGCTTCCACAACTTCCAACAAATTAACACCATTGAGATCGATGGGGATGTGGTGCTTTCTTTCATCCAGTACTAAAAAGCCTGGAAAAGGAAATAGGAAGGGGAAATCCAGAACAAGCCGATTTCCCCACTCCTTCCTTTGCCTTTGAGAGTGGAGTGGAGAGAGTAAAAGCGCATTTCCAATCGCCACTACAATAAAACATTTTTACTTCGAGGAACGAAGCTGTCTCCTTGTTCCTAGGCGTAGAAAATGCTCTTGCAAGTTCATTTGGGCTGCAATTTCCATTGTGATTTGTGCCAGGTTGGCTGGGGCAGATGGGACATGTAGTCTGAGCAATCTTGTGAGCTGCCTAGCTACGTTGTCCAATGCAAAGGATAAAGATTGGGCAACGAAGGGTCTAAATTTATAGACCACCAGGTTTCAGGTTTCATCAAGAGAAATTTCCTGTTTATTCTGCGGCCACCCCTCCACTCTCTGCTGCCTAAGGCTCTACAGAGCTTCACAAAAGCAAATGAAGTCTCGAATTATAAGTGGGAGAGAAACACGCCCACACACTCAAGTGCCAAAGAACATGCAGACTACAAGATTAAAGTACTAAACCTGTGATGGCGAACCTTGGCACTCCAGATGTTCCTGGACTTCAATTCCCAAGGCTCACCATAATCCCTTATCTCTCGCCCTCTTCGATTCCCCCCACATCAAATACCTTCCCATCTTCCCTGCTGCTTGGTTGGCCACACAGCCCAGACCAGAGTCTAACCTCGTGATGCGAACCTTGGCTCTCCAGATGTTCTTGGACTTCAGTTCCCAGAAGCCCAAGCACCCTGTGAATCCACACAAATGGGTTTACTGTGATTCATCCGGCCCGCGCTGCCCTCGTCGTTCCCGGAAGCGGAAGTAAAACACGCCCGTACGGTTAAGGCTCTTCCAGATTAACCCTTCCTCCATACGGGTGCATTTTACTTCTGCTTCCGGGAGCGACGAGGGTGGCGCGGGCCGGATGAATCGCAGTATACCCATTTGTGTGGATTCATGGGGGCTTGGGCTTCTGGGAATTGAAGTCCAGGAACATCCGGAGTGCCAAGGTTCGCCATCACGGAACTAAACTCTTTTGCTTGCTCAGAAATCTTGTTCCCTATTTGTTACAAACATTAGGTAAAGGTAAAGGTTTCCCTTGCTCGAAAGCCAGTCGTATACGACTCTAGGGTGCAGTGCTCATCTCTGTTTCTAAGCCGAAGAGCCAGCGCTGTCTGCTTCTGCATACATTTCCGTGGTCATGTGGCAGGCATAACTAGACACCGGAACGCTGTTACCTTCCCACCGAAGTGGTTCCTATTTATCTACTTGCAATGTCTTGCTTTCGAACTGCTAGGTTGGCAGGAGCTGGGACAAAGACGGGAGCTCATTCCGTCCTGCAGGACTCGAGAATCGAACTGATGACCTTCCACTTCCCAGTCAGCGTCTTAGCCACTTGAGCCACTGCAGTCCCTGCTACAATTAATCACAATTAATGCAATTTAGTGTTTAGAATGGAAGACTAGTTTACAGAATCCCTGATTTTCAAATCCTCATTTACCTGAAAAACCTCACAAGATGATTTTGGACCAGTTACACTTAAGAAGGGCTTATTCCTAGCTGGCCAGCCAACTCCAAAGGAGCGTTGTAATGATAAAAGAGGAAATAAGGCAGGTAAGTAGGTAACACTGTCTTGACCCCAAAGCTGCATATTAATGTATTCATGCGCACACCTCTGTACACAAAAGAGTATAGTTCTCTTACATGCCAATCAAGTAGACAACATCCAAGGGCATTTAAACAACTGGAACGAGAACGAATGAATCCTAAATATTTGGACAAGTGGGTGGTTGCCATTAAATTAGCAACATATTAACAGAACTAGCAAAGCAGAACAGGAAAAGACAAAGCAAACAGTGCAAGCATCTGGTAATATTCCGTTTTGGTGGAATTAATCAGATGTAAATAAATATTTAAACCACACAGGTTCTTCCTCCATAGACTGCAGAAAACAAGCCACACCCTATGGCAAAAGTAAAGTGGGCCTATATATATAGATATATAAACACTACCTAAAACTGAAATATATATATATATATATATATATATATATATATATATATATATATATATATATATATATATATATATATATATATATATATATATATATATATATATATATATATATATACATATATACATAGACAGATAGATAGATAGAAATAGACATACATATAGATATAGATATAGATAGATATATGTACAACGACTCAGTTAATTCACACCCCCACACAAACACACGAATACTGATGACTTTGCTGATTTGCACCATCTTTTCATTTTAAAAAAATACGGTTTAAATGCTAACAAGTGCGAGAACATCATCCCCTTGGAATACTCACCCCAATTCTTCTGTAGAAACAGACCCAAAAGCCCAAAGTCTTTTCCTGGAAAAAGTCCCAGACTGGTTTCCACGTTGCAAGCCAAGCAGAAAGTGATGGAGTAAAAGTAACTGCAATTACTTCTTTGATGGCTCCAGATAAGCTTTAAAAAATCTGGAGTTCCCAAACCAGGCATCTGATCCTCATCAACCTTTGCAGGTGAGCGGCTGCTCTACACACCTGGTCCTCTTGCAGGTTAAAGGGACAGGATCCGGCTTTGTTTGTCTCACGAGAAAAGAGAATTAAAGAGTCGCGTTGGCAACGGTTAAGCGTGGACAGGAGTACGACTAAGAGTGGGCTGTTTTGCCCTTCGACCCCCAAGACTTTGCCCTTGCAAATGATCTTCTAGACCCGTGATGGTGAACCTTGGCACTCCAGTTGTTCTTGGACTTCAATTCCCAGAAGCCCCTGTGAATCCACACGAAAGGGTTTACTCCGATTCATACGGCCCGCACCACCCTCGTCACTCCCGGAAGTGGAAGTAAAACGTGCCCGTACAGTTAAGGCTCTTCTGGGTTAACCCTTCCTCCGTACGGGCGCATTTTACTTCCGCTCATACCTGTCAAGTTTTGGATTTGGAAATAAGGGAAATTTCCCGGCAAATACGGGCTACTTGACAGCTATGCTTATCCTGTGCCGCCCTCCAATGGCAGCAATAGGGCATTGCAGTCTAATTAATAAGGGATGACGGCAGGAAAGAGGGTAAAATAAGGGGTTTTCCTGGCCAATAAGGGATACTTGACAGCTATGCTTCCGCTTCCGGGAGTGATGACGGCAGCAAGGCGTGGAGTGCCCAGGTTTGCCATCACAGTTCTAGACCTTCAGTCTGGCAGAAACCCTGATCACGGCCAGAAGAAGGAATTTGACTTTCCATTATACAGTTAATGCTTTTGACCCCCTGTTGTGTATGCATGCAGTTCAGCTGCTCGCCATTAGCGCATCTGATGGAGCTCACGTGGCTCCAATTCTCCCAATGAGTAACTAGCACAGGAAACCTTCCCGCCACAGGTGAACTATGTCAGGTATGCAGTACGTCAGAAAGACGACACCAATACTGTAACCAATAGGCGCCTTCGGGCGAGATTCAAATGTATCAGGTACCATATATAAAGGGGCAAGGCTCCGCCATTGCCTCATGTACAGATTGACCATGTTACAATAAAGTAGTGTTTAGCCCATCTGCCGGCTCGTGTGCAATCAATCTGCCTACATCAAACCCCCTCTGTTTCACCCATGTCTTGCTGACACAGAATGACTTTGGCGTTGAAATCCATGCATCAAAATCTGAATCCCAATTATGTGGTCACCTACACTCAACAGCCCGTTAATTTTCGTAGTGGCAAGCAAATAATTTTGGATTTACGCAATGCTTGAACTTCATCCTCTTTCTCTGATGATGCACAGTACTTGCTTTTACCACAATGTAAAGGTAGGCTGGGCTGGTTATTGCGGCACGATGGATTTTAACAAATGAGACCGAGATAATAGCTTCCTTCAAGCTGCCTTCTGAGTTTGTGCCTGGGGTTCAACCTGAACCGGTGACTTCCCAGCGCACGGATGTGGCCGTTATGCTCCATCTCATGTCACAGCATTAGTAAGCAAGCATAAGACTCCTCCATTATCTTAGAGTTGTGATACAAGACCTCCCTTTGAACTGGTTGCTTCATACAGAGAACTGGTCAACGTTTCCTTTACAGTATTTGGAAAGAACCGGGTTATTGGTTTGAGAAAGAGCATCCGCGTTATTAAAATATCCCACATCCTGCCATTGAAGTGTTCAGCCTTCCCCGTTGCCCAAGCTTTGGTGGCGGTGGGGGGAAAACGGTTTCCCCCTCTACTTTCCCAGGTTTAACCTGCGCTAGGATGAGTTGTTGAGGATGCTGACAGTCCAAGGGATGTGATGATGCTGCTGTCCTCTCCGGCACCAGCTCAGAAACCAAACCATGAGCTCAGCCTCCTGGAGAAACTTGACTCAGACGGCAGCTGGCGTTGAATGTGGGCGGAGTGCCGAATGCCACTTTTGAAAGATGGCCCAAGGGTTGGGCATCTCATCCATCCTTAAAGGCAGTCCCTTCCGGATCAGCTATTCTTGCCTTGGCAATAGGAAGAAGCAACAGAGATGGCAATAGAATTTGACACATTTGTGAGTAAATATAATAATAATAATTGCATTTCCCCCCCTGATTGCCTTCTTGGTCTAGGATGGTCTGGGGTTCAGGAGGAAACTGGGAAATTGGGTTTGGGTCAGTTGAGTTGTGTGTCCCTGTCTGGCCAGGTTATCCTGCTATGTTCATAGAGTAGACCCTACTGCCAGCGACTTACCGCCGAGTGCCAGGCGGTGGTAAACTAACCTGACCACCCTGAGGACTAGCAGCCTTGGGTGCCGAAGTCCACAGGGAGGGTTGATGGTCCCCAAGTGGATGAAATCCCACTTGAATCCATCTTGATGGATGGAAGCAGCTTCATCCATCCTGGACTGGGGATGATGATGAGGACTTTGTGTGCCAAAAGGGCTCAGGACCAGAAAGTGACTCATGGAACTGGATCAGTGGTACGATGGGTGTCATGTTGCAATGTTGAAGGCAGATGAAAGGCCACTGCATTATATTCTCAGGACAGTCTTCATGGCTGATCGCCATGAGGATCACCAATATTTGGATTAGGATATGGAAGAAGAGGAAGAAGAAGAAGAAGAAGAGTTGTGTGTAATCTACATGGACTGGTAACAACTCTTTGGGGAATCAACCTTTGAGCTGACCAACAGTTGAAGCATGAGTTTGACAAATCAAAGCTTGGAAGTAATTAGTTGTGTGCAAAAAATCTTATCAAAATTACTTATAGTACAATATAGCTACTTTTGTACGTTTTTGTGATTTTTTCATTTTAATAAGAAAATTAGCGGCATGGAAAAATTACTTTTCCTTTTGGGAATACACATCTCCTACAGTCTTATTTTGGGACACAAATCCCCCACGCCTCCGCATGACCGGAGCCATGGTCCGAAAAAAGGGATTTTCAGAGGGACTTGGCCAAGATGCCAATCTCTTTATCAGTCTCAGGAGGGGTAAGTATAAAAAAGCAATTAAAAAAGTACAAAGTAATTTGACGAGGGTTCACTGCTTCAATGCTGTAACTGCAACAGATCCTGGTTTAAATGCTAAACAAGGAGTAACAGGGGTTGATGGTTTTTTTTTTAAAATTGACTTTCTAGTTATCTAAGTCTCTAAGCCTTGGGGTACCTGATGTTGCTGATTCTTCAGCTTTTCCTGATCTGGATCCATTTTTTTTACCTTGATCTTCACCTAGGGCCGTGATGGCGAACCATGGCACTCTAGCTGTTCTTGGA
Organism: Bradypodion pumilum; assembly: GCA_035047305.1. NCBI lineage: Eukaryota > Metazoa > Chordata > Lepidosauria > Squamata > Chamaeleonidae > Bradypodion > Bradypodion pumilum. Next base: position 3,206,356 of record JAWDJD010000007.1, read on the forward strand.
CTTCAATTCCCAGAAACTCAGTAAACCCATCCGTGTGGATTCACAGGGACTTGGGCTTCTGTGAACTGAAGTCCCAGAACAGCCGGAGTGCCAGTAAACCCATTTGTGTGGATTCACAGGGACTTGGGCTTCTGGGAACTGAAGTCCCAGAACAGCCGGAGTGCCAGTAAACCCATCCGTGTGGATTCACAGGGACTTGGGCTTCTGGGAACTGAAGTCCCAGAACAGCCGGAGTGCCAGTAAACCCATTCGTGTGGATTCACAGGGACTTGGGCTTCTGGGAACTGAAGTCCCAGAACAGCCGGAGTGCCAGTAAACCCATCCGTGTGGATTCACAGGGACTTGGGCTTCTGGGAACTGAAGTCCCAGAACAGCCGGAGTGCCAGTAAACCCATCCGTGTGGATTCACAGGGACTTGGGCTTCTGGGAACTGAAGTCCCAGAACAGCCGGAGTGCCAGTAAACCCATCCGTGTGGATTCACAGGGACTTGGGCTTCTGGGAACTGAAGTCCCAGAACAGCCGGAGTGCCAGTAAACCCATTCGTGTGGATTCACAGGGACTTGGGCTTCTGGGAACTGAAATCCCAAAACAGCCGGAGTGCCAGTAAACCCATCTGTGTGGATTCACAGGGACTTGGGCTTCTGGGAACTGAAGTCCCAGAACAGCCGGAGTGCCAAGCTTTAAACCAGTGACGGCCAACCTTGGCACTCCAGGTGTTCTTGGACTTCAATCCCCAGAAGCCCAAGTCAATACTCCTGCTGATCAGTGGATTCTGGGAATTGAAGTTCCAGAACACTTGGGGTGCCAAGGTTGCCCATCACTGGCTTAGGGCAAATCAAGTGTAATTTTTTTTAACAATGGGTGTTCATGTTTGCTGTTTTTTTGTGTGTGTTTGTGAATTAAAGAAAAATAAAAGAAGCAACAATAATAATATATATTTTAGTCTGATGACAGTATCAGCTTTGCTTAAAATCACAGTTAGGTCCGGATCACAGGGTAGAGACCTCTAAGAAAGCCAAGGAAGAGTTATAAGCAGGCGCAGGGATCCTGTTGCGCTCCAGATGTTGAGAAGCTAAAACACCATTTTTAAAAATAATAATACATGAAATACAAAATTTTAAAGGAATACACCCACTGTTTTGGCTTTTGATTAAAGTGACACTCGGATGAAGTATAGTGTCTGACTCACAGCACATGTCCTTAACTTACAGTGAGTTTGACCTGGGGTTGCCCAGGGGCTAAGTTGAGCATTCCCTTAGTACAAATTATGGTAGGCATCAACATCTGTACATATTTATTTTGTTTCTGGGTGTATATTTTTTTCCGTGTCTTTGGCCTAATAAAAGTACTGTGTGGTTAGATATATGAATTTTGGAATTAGCTGTTGTGAAATATAGCTTTTTTTTTTTTGGTGGGGAACTGAAGCAGGTAAAGCTATAAAGGTGAAGGCAAAGGTCGCACATGCTCGAAAGCCAGTCGTATCTGACTCTAGGGTTCAGTGCTCATCTCTATTTATAGCCAAAGAGACAGCACTGTCTGCATTTGCAGACATGTGCCAGGCATGCCTCGACACCGGAGTGTACGGAACGCTGTTTACCTTCCCACCGAAGTTGTCCCTATTTATCTACTTGCAATTTCTTGCTTTCAAACTGCTAGGTTGGCAGGAGCTGGGACAGAGACGGGTGCTCACTCTGTCCTGCAGTACTCAGGAATCGAACTCCAACCTTTCAGTCAGCGAGTTCAGCGTCTTCACCTCAATCCTAGAGAAAGCTACAAATAATTGGGAAATCCAAAACTGTTTTTTGCTTTCTCCTTCCTTCAAGGGTGGGAATTAACGATACAATGCATGGATGAACCACTTGCTGTCTTAGTTGCTCACCTATCTTTCTTGGGATGGTGATTCTCCTGCGGCATGACTAGAGCTCACAGAGCACTATTACCTTTCCTGCCAAAGCGGTACCTATTTACCTACTTGCAATGGCTTGCTTTCATACTGTTCGGTTGGCAGGAGCTGGGACAGACGACGGGTGGCACTCGGGTCTCGAACTGCTGACCTGCCAATCTTCCGGTTGCCAAGCTCAGTGACTTGACCACTAAGCCACTGCGACCCTTATTTAAGATTGCAAGCTGCCAAAAACACATGGGTCAGTCCAAAAGATTTGCTGGGGGATGGCATAATGATATGACTCCTGCCCTGATTTTACCTAGCCCTGTGATGGCGAACCTTGGCACTCCAGATGTTCTTTGACTTCAATTTCCAGAAGCCCAAGCACCCTGTAAATCCACACGAATGGGTTTTCTGCGATTCATCCGGCCGGTGCTTCCCTCATCGCTCCCAGAAGCGGAAGTAAAACGCGCCCGGACGGAGGAAGGGTTAACCCGGAAGAGTCTCAACCATACGGGCGCGTTTTACTTCCACTTCTGGGAGCGACGAGGGCAGCGCGGGCCGGATGGATCGCAGTAAACCCATTCGTGTGGATTCACAGGGTGCTTGGTCTCCTGTGAATTGAAGTCCAAGAACATCTGGAGTGCCAAGGTTTGCCATCACGGACCTAGCCTGATTCGTTTCCCTTGAAGAATCCCACAAAGTTAGATGATGGCGATTCAAAATCTTTCATCTGCAAGCCAGGAAACTCGGGTCGTAGGACGCCAGCGGTTGAGGATCCTGGGTTGTTTGTGCTGTTGGCAATATCGATTGGACCTGTCTGACAGGGTTGGCAGAGCTTGAGCAAAGATGGAGATGCCATCTTAAATAGCTCATTAAAAAACAACAACAAGGAAGCCAATTACTGGGGACAAATTGATTCCAGGAGCAACACAAGAGAGTGGCTAGGAGGGATTTTGTTTCCCAAACTGACCCTGCAGGTTCAGAACCTGACTCAGCCTGGGGTGGATTTGGACGCCTCCTCAATTGGCAATTCCGGAGGAGTGGCGCTCCTTGCCAATCTGTTTTAATCCATCTCCCTTGACACGGGAGGAGCCAAAGTTTCCTCTCTTAGATGTACCTGGCCTACAATTCCTATACTGTACTTTTGCAGGGCCAAAACTGAGCGCCAAGGCAATGGTGCCAAACCATATGGGCAAGATAGCCAAACTTGGCACTCCAGGTGTTCTTGGACTTCAATTCCCAGAAGCCTAAGGCTCTGTGGGATCCACACGAATGGCTTCCCTGCGCATACACACAGTAAACCCATTTGTGAGGATCCACAGAGACTTGGGCTTCTGGGAATTGACGTTCAAGGACACCTGGTGTGCCATTAAACCCATTTGTGTGGATCCACAGACTTGGGCTTCTGGGAATTAACGTCCAAGAACACCTGGAGTGCCAGTAAACCCATTTGTGTGGATCCAGAGACTTGGGCTTCTGGGAATTGAAGACCAAGAACACCTGGAGTGCCAGCAAACCCATTCGTGTGGATCCACAGAGATTTAGGCTTCTGGGAATTGACGTCCAAGAACACCTGGCGTGCCGGTAAACCCATTTGTATGGATCCACAGAGACTTGGGCTTCTGGGAGTTGAAATCCAAGAACACCTGGAGTGCCGGTAAACCCATTTGTGTGGATTCACAGAGACTTGGGCTTCTGGGAGTTGAAGTCCAAGGACACCTGGAGTGCCAGTAAACCCATTCGTGTGGATCCACAGACTTGGGCTTCTGGGAATTGAAGACCAAGAACACCTGGAGTGCCATTAAACCCATTCGTGTGGATCCACAGAGATTTGGGCTTCTGGGAATGGACGTCCAAGAACACCTGGAGTGCCAGTAAACGCATTCATGTGGATCCAGAGACTTGGGCTTCTGGGAATTGACATCCAAGAACAACTGGCATGCTGGTAAACCCATTCGTGTGGATCCACAGAGACTTGGGCTTCTGGGAGTTGAAGTCCAAGAACACCTGGAGTGCCGGTAAAACCATTTGTGTGGATCCACAGACTTGGGCTTCTGGGAATTGAAGTCCAAGAACACCTTGAGTGCCAAGATTCGCCATCATGCCCATATAGGTAGTTTTCTGTTCTCAACCATACCAGAATCCTACTCCGCCAGAACTGATCTGCTCCTCCATCTCTCTCTCTCTCTCTCTCTCTTTCTTTCTTGCAGAAGATGCCCTACTACCGGGCTATTCCATTTGGACTAGATCCAGAGTCATGGGTCATGGTTGAAGGCTCCATTCCACTGCAGAGCAAAGGGTAGGCCCACAGCAGTCCCATTTGCCAAGGAAAGGGTTCAACAGGCAGTGCTGGTTATGCCAGTGGAGAGAATTATTATTTAATGCAGGATTCCTCAACCTATTTAAGCCGGGGGCCGGGTCAATGCTCCTTCAGACAGCTTCGGGGACCGGACAGCCATTTTGCCCTTCCTCTACCACATGGCACTTCCGAATGTGGTGGAGGCAGGGGGGGCACATGAAATCGCACCGTGGGCCGCAGGTTGAAAACCCAATTTCATGGGACTTAATTTGAAGCACATCTTCTCAGTGTTGCATCGGGTGGGATACAATCAAGGCTGGGGAACCCATCCTCTTAGCCAGAAAGCACATGAGGGAAGGATGAAGGCAGCCATGGGCAACCCATTCTGTTTCCCAGCTCTAAAAATGCTGTTACTGGGCATATGCAGAGTGCATGACTTTCTCTCCTCCTTCCTCAGGTCCCAACTGGACTTGGCTTACGGACAGTTCCAAGGAGCCAACATCCCCCTGAGGTTCAAGCTCACCTTTGAAGGAAGCCCATCATCCCTGGCCACCGCCTCGTTCAACAGCTTCGCAGACGGCCTCTGGGGCAAGGAGAAGAAGATAACCACTCATCTCCGGCAAGGCCAAAGGATCAAGGTGCAAGTGATCATCACCAGCAAAGGATACAAGGTTGTATGGAAACTGGTTGTCCACCCCTGGGCATGCTGGGGTGGTGAACATCTCCATTCCAAACCTTGGGTTCAAATAATGCCCCCTTTAACAGGCGATAGGTAAAGGTCACCCTTGCTCAAAAGCCAGTCGTATCCGAATCTAGTGTTCATCTCTGTTTCAAAGCCAAAGAGCCTGCTAGGTTGGCAGGAGCTGGGACAGAGACGGGCGCTCATACGGTCATGCAGTACTCAGGTTTTGAACTGCTGATCTTCTGCTTACAAGTCAGCATCTTAACTACTTGAGCCACTGCAGTCCTTTAACAGGCGATAGGTCCGTGATGGTGAACCTTGGCACTCCAGATGTTCTTGGACTTCAATTTCCAGAAGCCCCCGTGAATCCACAAGAATGGGTTTACTGCAATTCATCCGGCCCGCACCACCGTCGTTGCTCCTGGAAGCGGAAGTAAAATGCACCCGTACGGTTAAGGCTTTTCCGGGTTAACCCTTCCTCTGTACGGGCACATTTTACTTCCGCTTCCAGGAGCGACGAGGGCGGCACGGGCCGGACGAATCGCAGTAAACCCATTCGTGTGGATTCACGGGGGCTTCCGGGAATTGAAGTCCAAGGACATTTGGAGTGCCAAGGTTCACCATCACGGCGATAGGTGATTATTATTAATCACTTAATAGGAAATAGGTGATTATTATTATTAGCCAGGAACCAAAGGTGCATTCATACCAGAGAATTAAAACTCTTAGTATTGAGTGGAGGGTGCAGTGGCAGAGGACCAATGGGTTGCCAGCTGTTGGATCACATTTCCACCATCCAGTCCTTCATTAGCCATGAGGGGCTGGGGTTTGATGTGAGATGTGCCCACCAACATCTGAGAAGGTTTCACCACTCAGTCTGGCGAGAACGGCGTTCTCCCATTTTCACAACTCTACAACTTAACACTACCCTGTCTCCGTAGTTGGCATGAAAACCCAAGGAACGACTTCTTCACATGAAATAGAAGGACTCATGGCTGCTGGCTTGAATGGCCTTGAAAAGGATGTGAGGAAGCAAAAAGTTCTAATCCTGACTCAGACATCGACCCAATTCCTCTCATGTGAACTTCCTGGGGATCCACTCCACCCAGACGCTAGAGACAAAGAAGGTGACGGCCCAAGTCTTGCCTGGTTGAACCACAATGGTAGACTAGGCGGACGGACCTTCAAGTCAAGGTCCACCACAGAGTCCTGCAGAAATGAAGGTCTGTGCAAACAGGGCAACTCAGGCACTTCTGATAGATGTGAGTGCAAATCTAAACGTCCCATTTCTCATAAGAACAGCCTTGCTGGAACAGGCCACAGGAGCCCATCCAGTCCAGCATTGGCTCACCCTTGGCTTCAGGGTATTCTTCCCAAGGAGATGCCTTCACCTGCTTAGGATTCCCTGGAAATGGCATTGAGAGATATCCTGCCTCTCTCTCCAACCCTGAGGTTGTCCTTAGGTATCCATAATTATAGCCATTGATACCTAAGGACAACCTCCATGCACTTGTCTAATCCTTTCTTAAAGCTGTCAAGACTGACAGCTGTCACCACTTCTTCTGGCAGGGAGTTCCATAGACCAGGGATCCTCTGGGTGAAAAAGTACTTTCTCTTATTTGTTTGAGAACTAGTACCCAAAAGTTTCATGGTGTGTCCCTTAGTTCTAGTGTTGTGCGATAGGGAAAACAGTTTTTCCTTATCTACATTGTGCACACCGTGCATGATTTTATAAACTTCAATCAGGGTCACCTCTTAGATGCTGCGTCGTTCAAGAGTGAAGAGGCGCAACCGTTGCAGCCTCAGATGGTAAGGAAGGTGTTCCAGTCCCCTCATCATCCTTCTGGTTGCCCTCCTCTGCACTTTTCCCAGCTCCATAATATCCTTCTGGAGGTATGGCGACCAGAACTGTACACAGTCTTCCAGATGAATGACACTTCTCATCATTCCAGAAGAAGAGTCCATCTTTGTCAGAACCTGGATGGAAGGTCAGAGATACCTGACAATCCTGTGTTCAGACGCATCTGACCCATTAAGAGATGACTTCCCATCTGGGATTATGACAGGAGCTGCAGTGGCTCAGCAGTTAAGAAGCTCGCCTTGTTCGCTGGAAGGCCGGCAAGTCAGCAGCTCGAGACCTGGGCACTGCGTGACGGAATGAGCGCCCGTCTCTGTTCCAGCTCTTGGGGACATGAAAAGGAGCCTCATTCGGGCATTCCTTGAGCGGAGTTCCTCCAGCAAAAATCCTTTCAACCCAGAATAATTTCTGACGCAAAATTATGACACAGGATTGGAGTTTCACATCTATCGTGCTGTCCTTTTCTTTGCCAGATTATGGAGAACGATACCTTTCTCTTTGAGTTTGACCACCGCCTTTCGCCGAAGAAGATCCGCTTTTTGGAGATGCGCGGAGACCTCATGCTTGAGAAAGTGGCCTTTAACTGGGAAAATAGCAGGAACCTCGTCCCGCCAAAATTCAGTGCAGGGCGGCCTCCACGTTAAGCGAGCTGGTATCATCCATGCTGCGTTAGGATGGAGGCATTTTGCGTTCAGCATAAAAGGAAGCAGAGAGAAATCTTGCAAGAAGTATTAAATGATGCGCACCAGAGCCTTTACCCGATCCTCCTTTTGCACAGTTCATTTTTATTCTCCTTCAACAAACATTAGACATTTTCCTCTTCCGTTGCAGAGTTAGACCAGGGGTACCCAAACTACAGCCTGCAGGCCGGATCCAGCCCCTCCGACACCAATTTATCTGGCCCATGCCATACGGGCACATTTGACTTCCGCTTCGGGGAGCGATGAAGGTGATGTGGGCTGGATGAATTGGTGTTGGGGGTCAGATCTGGTCCACGGGCCATAGATTAGCACCCCGTTTTCAGAAGAGAAAATGGTAGCGTAAAATCTATCTCATCCTGTTGCAAAATAAATTGCAAAGACACGTTTTACTTCCGCTTCCGGTGGGAAGAACCACGTGACCGGCCCGGTGAATCACGTGACCGGCCCACGGGCGAAAAAGTTTAGGCACCTTGTGTTAGATCTTTCTAAACCAATATTCTCTTTAAAATAGTTGTTTCCCAGAAACAAGCTACATCCCTCCCTTTGTTCTTCCTACTTTCAGAGGCTTTTCATGCGCCCTCTTTCCTGGAGAAAGGAGGTACAGACGATTGACAAGAACAATAGATGGGGTACACTAGGGCAAATCTTTGTTTTGGAAAATGTAGACGTTGAAGGCACACCTGTGTGTGTGTGTGTGCAAATACGTGGCCAGAACTATCCTTTCATTTTCAATTTATGATGCGAGTTGATTTTCATCTCAGATAGCATCTCTGGTATAAAATAAAACCAGTAATGGAGAAATAGGTAAAAGTTGCCCTTGCTCGAAAGCCAGTCGTATCCGACTCTAGGGTTCAATGCTCATCTGTTTATAGCCAAAAAGCTAGCGCTGTCTACATCCGCAGGGGTTTCCGTGGATGTGTGGCAGGCATTAGAGTGCACAGAACGCTTTTTTTACCTTCCCACCAAAGTGGCCCCTATTTTTCTACTTGCAATTTCTTGCTTTCAAACTGCTAGGTCGGCAGGAGCTGGGACAGAGACGGGAGCTCGCTCCGTCATCGTGCAGTACTCGGGTCTCGAACTGCCGACCTTCTGGTCAAGTTCAGCGTCTTGAAATGGCTGCCTTCAAATTCCAGAGGGTGGTTAAATCTCTCTCCTGAACCTGCATAAAGCATGGCTTGTCAAAGGCCAACCAATGAATAATTATGACCAAAATCTTTTCCCCTGCCAAGGCTACTTTCTGTCCTGTAGCCAAAATACTGTTGACAGGAAGCCACGTAACTGTGCACACAACACCATGACAGTGCACTCTTGTATGCACCCTTTTCTTATCGCCACAGCAGTCCAATGCCACCTCCATTTCATTTTCCACATTAGTTTCCATTTTGCCTCCTCTTTTGACCCGAAAAATTCCACATTCTGGGGAAAGATGTTTTTCCACCTCCAGTTCAGTCTGTCACGCTGCTAGAAATTTCCATCTCAAGCAACCAAGCCCAAAATGACCTCTCTGTGAGGTTAAAAGAGGATTTGTCTGCCAAGCCCTCTGGCCAAACTGGTTTATGGATGAGGATGCCATAATGAGGGGTAGTAATTAAATGTGACAGTTCTCCACATGGCTGGATTAGGAACGTTTTCAGAAATGCTTCCCAACCACCTTCATAAATCACCCATGGAGTTTAATGCCATTTTTACTGGCCAAAGCTAGCTGGGTACCACGGGAATGTGAGTCTTGTAATCCTGACACATGTTAGGCTTGTGGACCAGATCTGGTGTGGGCCAGATGAATTAGCATCGTCATTTGGCCTGGCCTGCACCACCCTTGTCACTCCCGGAAGCAGAAGCAAAACATGCCTGCATGGGAGCCATGTGGTATGGGCCAAATGCATTGGCATCGGGGCCGGATCTGGCGTGCGGGCCATAGTTTGGGCACCTCTGGTTTAAGCAGAGAAAATGTCAGCTCAAAATCTATCTCATCCTGTTGCAAAGCAGATTGCAAGGTGCGTTTTTACTTCCGCTTCCGGTAGGAGGACCTACATGACTGGCCCACGGCCCGAAAAGTTAGGAGGTGGGAGAAGGCTGGATTACTAAACCCAGTTGTTTGATTTGGGATTCAGCAGGTTCGAGTGAGTAATAACACACGGTGGAAAGGGAGGTGGGTGGGGAAAAACGACAGCAGATAAATCATCCTTAAAAATATTACACTTTATTGTCTTGTTCCCCAAGAGGGAGGAGGGCTGGTTTCCCCAGAAAGCCTAGAAAATTTAAGAGTAGACGTGATGATGGACAGAGGCAGACAAAATCCAGCTACTCCCCTACGGTCTGAGTGCCTGCCTTCTGCAAGGCAGGCATTCAGTAGCAAACGCAATAAAATAAGCTAAACCAGGGGTGCCCAAACTTTTCAAGCCGCTGGCCAGTTACATAGTTCAGGTCACTAAGGCCTGTGGGCCAAATATGGCCCCCAACGCCAATTCATCCAACCCTGTGAAGCCCTTGTTGCTCCCGGAAGCAAGTATGGGCACCATTTACTTCCACTTCCAGGAGCAACGAGGGCTTCGCAGGCCGGATGGTGTTGGGGGCCGGATCCGGCTCGCAGGCCGCAGTTTGAGCACCCCTGAGCTAAACCTTCTCTGACGACAAAGAACAAAACCAAGAACCGAAACGAAAAAGACAGATGAGCCAAAATAATAATAATATATGTGGGGGAATGTTACAGTTTCCAGTGCTACGGTTAGCCATAACCTTAAAAAGTACATGATGAAAAGGACAAAAAAAGAGGCCCAAAATAAAATAAAAATCCACCCGTCGGCAAATATACGATGCTAGATGAATATATATATATATTTAATAATAATAATAAATCTGGACGTTATTAAATTGCAACAGTTTGCTGTGTTTTTAATTTCACTCTTTTTTTCTTTTTAATTAAAAAAAAAGATCTCTACATGGTTCTCTTTCATTTTAAATTTGGTCCTCAGAAAACCCTGCACCATGATGAAGAAATTACAAAAAATAGATATATATAATATATATATATATATAAGCGTGAAAAAGCCATGGATTTCAAGGGCTGTTCAGAGTGAAGAAATAGTGAGGAAGACTTGAGTGAGTGGATTTTTTTTCCTGCCCAACAGGGAAATAAGACATTTGAAGCATCCTGGAAGAAGTTTCCTCTTGCTTCCTGCTTCCTGATGGCTTTCCTTAGCCTTGGCGTCTCTTCTCGCCATCTGGGAACCTTGACCTTCCTGTTCAGACATGACACAAGACTCGGGGTTTTTTGTGATAGCCCAGCCTGTACCTCTGACACCTCTATTTAATTTCTCTCCCTGCCACACAGACCCCTGGCCAGGTGGGTCAAAAGGGTGTGAAAAACAAGGAAGGTCTTTTGAGAGGTCATCAAGACGGAAGCTCGATTCCTGGCTCTGCTCAGATATCAGATGTTTGGCTTCATGCTCGGTCATCTCTGCAGGCCTGTATTGCTGGAGGTATAAAAGGCGCGGGTGAAAAAGAAACAGGCTTCGTAAAACTATCCAGATTTTGCGTGCCAGGACCGTTCTCTCACCTGCTTTGGAAAGGGGCCTGTGAACAAAAAAGCTGGCAGTGAGTGTGTGTTTGTGTGTATGTGAAAGAGAGTGACCCAAGGAGAGGCAGGTCTCAAAACGACACTCTTGTGCTTAGTCTGCGCAATGTGGCCATTTCCCCTCTCCTGTAAATAACCTAGCACTGAAGTTAAAAAAGGGGGGGAAAATCTCCCACTGCACCGAGGGAATAAAGATGAGATTACCAATGTTAAAACGAAGGAGCGTGTGCTGGTGTAAGGTGTGTGTGTGTCCATGTTTGGGCAAAAAAACAGGAACTCTGGCGTACCCAAAGAGGGCATCTTTAGCCGCAGCTGGGCTCAGCGTGGCTCAGAAACCCGGTGGCGCCTATGCACTTTTGCAAAGTTTAAGGGCAAGGTGGACAAAGGAGGAAATTGTGCCCTAGGGCTTGGGCTGGGGTGGCAGAAGAGGAAGCGGTTATGGCCAAACTGGCCCAGTGCGGTCAGCGGGATGCTTGGAAAGGTGGGATGGATCAAGGAAGCAGATCCTGGTGTTCTTCTGGGTTGAGATTGGAGATCGATTTAGCTCTGGCCCATGCTAGGATATTGGCAATACGCGCCTGGACTTTAAAAGAGGAGGAGGAGGAGTACAGGAAGAGAGACCAAGTACAGGGAGGAAAGGACTCAGCTGTAGACAGCAGAGACTGCTGGGCTCAAGACTGGACAAAAACAGGCACCCGAACATAATTGCATGTTTTGCTGAAAGGATCCTGGGCCTCTACTCGCCACATCCAACCCCGGCAAAGTGGCAAGGTAAGGAGTTAGCGCCCGTCCCCCTCCCGAGCTCCAGGTCTTTTGGAAAGGAAGGGATGAAGACCGTTGCATAGGTAACAGAGGTGGCAGAATACTCGGTGTTTAAAACAAGAGTCCTACGGGCCCTGGAGGCCATTTTCTGTCCTCAAAGAAGAGAAAGATAGAGAAAGAGATGTCCTCATTGTGGGGTGTGTGTGAGTCTGTGGGTCTACGTGTGGGGTGTGTATGTGTATACAGCATTGAGAGAAATCAAACTGTTGCGCCCCCCTCCCCTCCCCAAAGAAGCGCCAGCGCTTGTCGTTGCCGCCTCCTCCTCCTCCTCTTCCTGCTCACAGGTCACTCTCGCCGTACAACGCCGTGGAGAAGGACTTGTAGTCGAGGGCCCCGGGGATGGCGTCGGGGCCCTGGTAAGGTGCCATGCGGGCAATGCAGTACTCTGCCTGGTCTGGGGGGAGCTCTCGCTGCAGCTCCTCGGCGGTGATGTAGTTCTGGGGGTGAGGAGGGAAGAGAACGAAAGAGAGAGAAAGAGACCTTGTGAGGTTGTGTGCCATGGCAGGCTGCTTTACTCTTAACTTACTCATTGCAGTTACACCCTGCCTTTCCAGCTTGGAGCTCACAGCTGTGTTTGTGGTCCTCTCCCTTCTTATTCTCACAACATTCCTGGGAGGGAGGTTGGGTTCGGGAAGTGGGACTTGGCCTAAGATCATCCTGGGCTATGTGGGGATTGAAGCCAAAGTCCCCTTGAGAGCCAGTCCAATGGCGTAACCACTGAATCACACTAATTCTCAGCAGTAGGATTTTTAGTATCTCCTACAGCTTGGAAGTAATAAGTTACAAGTAACATCTCTTCTTGGTTCCAAGGGCTAGAAACCCAAGCTTTGCAACCAACCAACCAACCCAACCCAACCCAACCAAATGATTTTAGGTCTGCCAGGGAGACATGGAGAATTCACGGACTACCCCCCCCCCCCAGTCTCTTTGCTAAACTTACTTTGTCGCCAGCCAGGACCTTGAAGGAGGCAATGACCTGGTCGGCCGTGTCCGTATCTGTCGTCTCCCGAGACATGAAGTCGATGAAGGCTTGGAAGGTCACCACGCCACTGTTGTTGGGGTCCACTACGCTCATGATCCGGTTGAACTCTGCATCTCCCTGGACAAGGAAAAGTGGGGTTCAATTCCCTTGCAAAAGAGGGCAGCTTAGAGAATGCGGGTGGCTTAGACACAGAAGGAGTGGCACTAGATCATGGATGGCCAACCTTGGCACTCCAGGTGTTCTTGGACTTCCAATTCCCAGGAGGCCAAGTCTCTGTGAATCTACACAAATGGGTGTTCTTGGACTTCAATTCCCAGGAGCCCAAGTCTCTGTGCATCCACACAAATGGGTTTACTGCACATTCGTGTGGATTCTAAGAGACTTGGGCTTCTGGGAATTGAAGTCCAAGAACACATGGAGTGCCAAGGTTGGCCATCACAGCCCTAGATGGAACAAGCAAGGCTTTGGAAAACAGGCACAGCAATGAGTCTTAAGTGGGCTACTTACTTGTCCACTACTTTGTTGAAATGACTGCCTGAATTCATGCACAATTAATTCTAACAAATTAAAAAAGAGGAGTTCTGCAATGCTGGGAACAGCATCGAGATTTAAGCCATGCTGCCTACATTTTAAGCCATATTAGCCCCCATGTTTTCCTTCTTTCCAACCATGGTTACATGGCAGTGAGGGATAATTACATGTCTGTGGTAGCCCTCAGTTTTGCATGAAGAGAGCCCAAGTTCTATTCCTTCATCTAAAATTAAAACGATCAAGTAAGCGGGTGATGAGGAAGGCCCATTCATTGCCTTGGCAGGATCAGCAAAAAAACAAAAAACAACCTTGGGCTGCAAATCTTTCCACTGAAAATTCAGTAAAAACCTAAGTTAAATCATCAGTTTTACGAGACAGGGCTGTGAGTTAAAGACATCACCTGGGCTTCTACTGAGCCGCTTCCAAATTGGGCAAAATGGAAAAATAGAATTAAAAACAGCATTTTTTGCTTCTAAAAAAGAATTAGCAATTTTTATTCATTCAATCTCAAAGTCTCTCTGACTGCCTTTTGACCTTGTTCAAAAGGCTCTTAGGCTGAAGCTTAGGTGATATGCAAATATCTCCAATTTGAAATGGATTTAAAAATGCAAACCGACTTTTAAAAAAGTACGTGGTCGGCGGCTCTAGCAGACATCCATCCATCCTTCTGTAATTCAGTTTTAATTCACTCTGCAAATATTTCCAGCACAATTTCTTGCCCTTTCATAGAATCACTGAGAGTTGGGAGGGCCCTTTGAGGCCATCGAATCCAGGTGGGTAAAGGTAAAAGTCACTCGTGCTCGAAAGCCAGTCGTATCCGACTCTAGGGTTCAGTGCTCATCTGTTTATAGCCAAAGAGCCAGTGCTGTCTGCGTCTGCAGACATTTCTGTGGACATGTGCCAGGCATGACTAGACACCGGAATGCATGGAATGCTGTTTACCTTCCCACTGAAGTGGTCCCTATTTATCTACTTGCAATGTCTTGCTTTCAAACTGCTAGGCTGGCAGGAGCTGGGACAGATGATAGGAGCTCACTCCATTGTGCAGTACTTGGGAATCGAACTCCAACCTTCCAGTTGTCGAGTTCGGCGTCTTAACCACTTGAGCCACTGCAGTTCCTCCTTGAGTCCAACCATCCTGCTTAATGCAGGAATCCGAATCTAAGCGAATCTGACAGATGGTGGCCCAAATCTCTCTTTCACTGACTTAGAACGTCTGATCGTTACAAACAAGTCTCCCTCCTAGCCCAGGGGTAACAGAGGACAGACAGATCTTGACACAGTGCAAAGCAGAGAGCAGAGCAAAGCCAAGAGCATACCAGGCTGTATCCCGTGGAGATAAGCAGGGCGCGGTAGTCGTCTGTATCCATGCTCCCCGTGCGCTTCTATTCCGAGAGGCCAGCAGGCGAAGGAAGGAAGGATGGATGGAAAGAAGGAAGGAGGGTGCAAACACAGAAGGCATGCACAGAGGAAAGGAAAGAAAGAGCAACAGCCCGATGGAGGGAGAAAAAAGACATGCAGAGAGAAAGAAAGTCAATCAGGAGAAGTCATTGAGATGCCATGTCACCAGAAGATGGGCGGGAAGGAGAAGGAGAAAGGGCACAGGAGCCGGGGCGGAGGGAAAACACATTAACAACAAGATGGTTGGAAGAAGAGGAACGGGAGGAAAACAACGTGATGAAGGAAGAGAGAAAGGAGATCTGGTTAATTGCAACATCGCAGAAGGCTCCACGGCTAACGGGCAAAGGGTACCTGTCGGTCATTTTCCACATCGTATCCCAAGCTGATGAGGCAGGCTTTGAACTCTTCGGGCCCCAGGGAGCCCCCGTGGTCCTGACACGCGAAGGGATGGAGGACGTGGCATGTGAGAAGAGAGGCAAGGCCACGGCAGGGGGGGGTAGAGGGGAAAAGAGACGCGGTTAGTTCAGGATCAACTCCGACTCCAGTCCAGAGGGGCGGCAGAATGAGCCTTCCGGAGAAGGACTGGAAGTCAAAACAGCAACGCAACCCAACTTGGGACTCTCTCTCTCTCTCCTTCCACCTCAGCTCAGGCCAAGAATTTAGGATTGCAAACAAGTCAGGAATCAGAAATACATTCGCCCCAGTTCTAAACACAAAGGATACCCACAAGGGAATCCAACCCATATCCATATTTAAACGTGAGATTCCGTGGATCAAATCCTTGCATAGATAGACTGACACAGCTACCACTTCAAAAATTTAGACTACATCCTTCTTCTTCTTTTGCCATATCCTAATCCGGATATAGGTGATCCTCATGGAAATCGGCCGTGAGGATTGTCCTGGGAACAATATAATGCACTGGCCTTCCAATTGCCTTCCGCATCCCAACCCATAGTACCAATGAACCAGTTCTGCAAGTCATGTTCTGGTCTTGAGCCCTTTTGGCACGCAAAGTCCTCCCCAGCCCCAGGCCAGGAGGGATGAAGCTGCTGCCCTCCATCATGATGGATTTGAGTGGGATTTCATTCACTTGGGGACCATCACCCTTCCCTGTGGACTTCGGCACCCAAGGTGTGCTAACCTTGGGCTTCTGGTAATTGAAGTCCAAAAACACCTGGATGCCCAAGCTTGAGAAACCCGGCTCTAGTCAATAGCAGCTACTTGGTTATTTGTCATACTAGAGCATCATATAACGTAGACTGCTCATCTTTGCCAGGGCTGTCTTTGTAGCCAGAAGTTGTTTTAGTGTTAACGAACTGGAGGGCGAAGAAACACATTGAATGCGTATTATGTATGATAAGGTAAAGGTCACCCTTTGCTTGAAAGCCAGTCGAATCCGACTCTAGGGTTCAGTGCTCAGCTCTGTTTATAGCCAAAGAACCAGCGCTGTTGGTGTCTGCAGACGTTTCCGTGGACATGTGGCAGGCATGACTGGACACCAGAGTGGACGGAACACTATTTACCTTCCCACCAAAGTGGTCCCTGTTTACCTCCTTGCAATTTCTCGCTTTCGAACTTCTAGTTTGGCAGGAGCTGGGACAGACGACGGGAGCTCACTCTCTCATGCAGTACTTGGAAATTAAACTTTGACCTTCCAGTCAGCGAGTTCAGCATCTTAACCACTTGAGCTACTGCAGTCCCCATAAAAAACTAGCAAACCCCCAAACACTTGTTTTTACGAAAGGTAAAGGTAAAGGACTTCCTTGTTCAAAAGCCACCTGGATCCAACTTTACTAGACACCAGAGTGCACGGAACGCTCTTTACCTTCCCACTGAAGTGGTACCTATTTATCTACTTGCAATGTCTTGCTTTAGAACTGCTAGGTTGGCAGGAGCTAAGACAGAGATGGGCACTCATTTAGTCATACAGTACTTGGTTATCGAACTCTTGACTTTCCAGTCGTCAAGTTCAGTGACTTAACCACTTGAGCCACCACACATGCAACAAATTCTTACTGCTTCACAGTCCGACATTAAGTCCCTGCCTTCAGCTCAAGGTTACCTTGTCGAAGTGGTTGAAGGAGGCCCGGAATTCCTGCATCTGCTCCTGGCTGATCCCCTTGGCGTCCCGGGTCAGGATTTGGTTCTCCACCTCATTGATGGTCCTGGCAATGGTGGTGAGGAGCTGCTCCGAACCAACACGGATGTGCTGGAAACACAAAGCAGAAGGAATTGAGAGGAAGAAGAAGAGGAGGCCCAATCAAGTGTAGCAACAGATCTCTTTAGGAGGGATTCTTCTCCCATGTTTAGGCCAGATGTGAAAAGCACCTTTTGGCGACTTCATGCTCGATTGTGGTTCAAAAACAGCACAATTTTCAAGGATGCTCTTTCTGTGAGCATCCTAGAAAATTCCCTTTAGGAAGACTCTGAGTCTTCAAATGCTGAATTTGCACCCTTGTCTTGGTGTCTGTCAAAGACCAAGCCCTACAAGAGCATTGAACGATTCATGGAGGTTAAGAGGACGACTTCTTCCTTCTTTCGTGTCCCGATCAAACCCTGGGCTGTCAAAATGAAACCAAATTAAAAGATGGAGGAAGGATCTCACTGGACAAGGAATGGTATTAAAGGAGGAGATGACTGAGGATCTCAACCTCCCCTACGTCACTTGGAGGACCCTGAATAAGCTGATGGTTGGAGTCCCTCAATGCAAGACCCACAGGCTCAAGTGGGGGCTGATGGCGGAAACAACATGCTGTGTGAATGTGGAGACAGAATCCAGCTGGTCTGCCAATGACTGCCAGAAACATGTAATGTTGAGGTCTTAAGTTAGGCCAACCATAAAGTCAAGAAAGTGGCTTCATTTTGGCAATCCAAAGTTTGACCTGGACACGAAAGAAGAAGAATTTTTGTGTTCAGGACTGCTTCTCTCCCCACCCCACCCCCTCAATGCTCTCACCTCCATTGTGTAGTTAGTGTGCTTGTTGTCGAAGATGAGGGCTTCCTGAATGAGCTGGTGCTGTTGTTCCAGGATGTCGATGTTGGGCTTGTAATCCACAATGTTCCGTTCGTACTGCTTCAGGTGGTCCAGCTGATCCTCCAAGGTGCCGTTCATCTCAATGGAAATGCGTCCAATCTCCTAAAAAGGGGAAGGAGAGGGTTAACATTTGGAACCTGACTCTTGAGTTCCTCACTACACTGTTGTCAGGGGCAGGTGGATCTTTATTAGTATCAACAACTGAGTCAGGATGGATTGTGATTGTGTATTATTAAGGCGTCCATGGCTGGTACATCTGAAAAAATGCTGGGAACAACATCGCAATATCAATTATATTTATATAGCGCCGCGTGGCGCTTAGTGCACTCTGTGGGTGGCTCACAAGTTAATTAGCACAGAAGTTAATTAACAAATTAATTAGCATCCACTGGTTCCCTCTAGTGGCCAATTCTAATAATGTATCTTGCAAATATTTACCAAAATATGGAAGACAATATAAATAACACTTATTTATTTATTACATTTATATCCCACCCATCTGGGATATTTTCCCACTCTTGCTGTAAGAGATTGGCACAGAAACTGAACAATTCCTGCCAAAATGTTTCTAAACGGTGGCTGCAAAATTCCATTCAAAGGTATTTTTAGAAGTAACTAAAGACTTGTTGTACTAGTTAGGTAATGTTGTCCCTACGTATTGGGTTACTGTTTTGCAACTTCACTGCATCCTCCCCATCATTCATCAAAGCATAATCAGGTACCATTTAGTTAAGGGACTGCGGTGGCTTAGTGGTTAAGATGCTGAACTTGACGACTGGAAGGTCGGCAGGTCAGCAGCTCGAGACCCGAGTTAGGCATGATGGAGTGAACTCCCGTCATCTGTCCCAGCTCCTAGCAACCGAGCAGCTTGAAAGCAAGATAACTAGGTACCACTTCAGTGGGAAAGGTAACAGCGTTCCATGCGTGACGGTGTCTAGTCATGCCTGCCACATGTCCACAGAAATGTCTGCAGAAGCAGACAGGGCTGGCTCTTTGGCTATAAACGGAGATGAGCACAGAGCCCTAGAATCGGATATGACTGGCTTTTGAGCAAGAGCGACCTTTACCGTTTGGTTACATTACCTATAGCACAAGAGACCCCTGCACCACTCAGGGCAACATGGTTGTTGATAAAATACTGTACTAGTGAAATTCCTGCCCCTGTGCCCATGGGATGCTGGTAATGACTAGGTTGCTATTTTGTCCCCATGTGAATGAGAGGCACATAAAAATTGTGAAAATGTTTCGCCAAAGGCCACTTAGGGTTATAGTGGGATCTGAACTAGGCACTGTTAGCTTAAAACTCACACTGTCAGTTCCACGACGTTTTCTAAGCCTCCAGGTTTCCAGTGTATGTTTCCTTTCCTCCCCTTTCCAAACCTCCCACCACCCACCCACCCCATGTTCACATTGAACAGATAGCAAAGACTAGTGCTCACCTCCATTTTGTTCTGGATCCAGGGTCCCACAATGTTGGCTTGGGTGGCAAACTGCCTGCGCAAGTGTTCGTTAGACTGCTGCTTGCTCTGTTCGTCGAGCAGGGCGTTGTCCCTCTTTGGCACCAACTGCTGGACCTGTTCATTGTTTGAGAACAAAATGAGCCACCACTGGTCCAGGCCTTGCCCTGGAGCTTCCACTAGCCAAAACGTCTACAAGCCACAACCGGTGGAGCTCGGGGGGGGGGGGCATTCTTGTAATTGGCTGACAAAAGGCACGCAGGAGAGGAAAATGCAAGTAGATGTGCCTCTAATGGCTATTTACTGATCCAGGTCGAAAAAGATGAATTCATTTTAAGCATACACTAGGGAGGGTGTAAGTCGATCTTATCCCATTTAACACCAATCCCCCAGTCCCCATTTTCAAAACTATGAGTAAAGGTCCAAAAACTTTTTTCATTTCATGTACAGTCATGTTTTTACTGGGACTGCAGTGGCTTGGTGGCAAAGATGCTGCTGAACTTGACATGACTGGAACGTCAGCGGGTCAGCAGTTTGAGACCCGAGTGCTGTGGCCGAGTAAGCTCCTGCCAGCCTAGCAGTTTGAAAGCAAGAAATTGCAAGTAGATAAACAAGGGACCACTTGGGTGGGAAAGGTTAACAGCGTTCCATGTCTAGTCCTGCCTGCCACATGGCTATGGAAACGTTTGAAGATGCGGGTATTGCTGGCTCTTGGGCTGTAAAGAGACTGAACGCTAGAGTCGGATATGTCTAGCTTTTGAGCATGGACGACCTTTACCTTGACATGTTTTTGGACTACAATTCCCAGAATTCCACAGGCAGAACTCTTAGCATTGTTTTATTGGGGAGTCCCTGCCATAGCCATTGAAAACTGCCTGCCAACCCAGCCAACCTCCCCCCAATAAAAAAATAAAATAAAATAAAATAAAATAAAATAAAATAAAATAAAATAAAATAAAATAAAATAAAATAAAATAAATAAAACCGAGCCCAAGCCCATTCCCTGACGTACCCTTTCCCACTTGGAGTTGATGATCTGGGGGGTGACGGAAGTGTAGGGGTTATTCCCAGACAGCTTAATGTTATTGTAGTCTGCAATCCTTTGCGCTTCGCTCTGGATGCCCAGGATGGCCTCCCGTTCCTTGTCTGCATCGGGCAGGGTGGATTTGAACTGGTCATGGGCTGCGATCAGACCCTGGAAGAGAAAAAATGCCCTTTGGGTGAAAGTGGACAAGAAATCCCAACTAACACAATCCTTCACCATCGGTAAGATTGGCCTCATGTTACCCAAGCGTGAAATTCAACTCAGGGCAAACGAGGTGCCTCATAATTACATTAGCTTGGCATCGAAAGTTGTTACTGTTTGTAATGCATAGATGTTTTACAGAGCAAGAAACTTTTCACAAAAGGGGCCATTCAATAATTATGTGATCCATTTTTTGGGGGGAAATTGACCTGTCCCCCCATGTAATCCGACCGTAATTTCCGCTTTGAACCCCCCTCCTTTTAAAATTACGTAATCCAGAGCTTTTGTATCAGAAATCTAATTATTAGAGCTTTTTACTATAGGTGCCTAATGCAGAACGTATCGGTGAGGATTCAATAATCTCTAATCAGATCAAAATCCCCAGAGATAGTTTTTAAACTTAAAAAAGTGCCATGTTTCGAAACCACAACAGCTCCAAATGGATTACATAATCTTTGACCTGACCCACCACCCCTTCGCCCCCATGTAATTTTCCTTAATTCAGATGGCAGACCCCTCTTCCCTGCCCTCGAGGATCACGTAATTGTTGAATGGCCCCAAAGTTCTCCTGAAGTTCAATTTGAAATTGTGTTCTGTGAATCTCCCTCTCTTCACTTCTTGTCGCAACCACTGGCTCCTGGTAACAGAGTAGACCAGGGGTGCCCAAACTATGGCCCACAGGCCAGAACCGGCCCCCAAAGCCAATTCATCCTGCCCGGGAAGCCCTTGTCGCTCATGGAAGCGGAAGTAAAATGCGCCCGTATTATTATTATCATCATCATCATCAGCAGCAGCACTTATACACTGCCCATCTGGGATGGACTCACACTCTGGGAGGCTATATGGTTCCCAGGACAATCTTCATGGCTGATCGCCAAGATTCAGAATGGGATACGGCACTTAAAAAAGAAGAAGGCTCCTGGATATCTCACATCCAGAGCCAGACCAGAGGCAAAGTGGGATGGTGGTAGTGATGGTGGTGGCCCAAACCATTGAGGACAATTCTCCCAGTTCTGACCAGGCGAGAGGACCAACCAAGACCTTCCAGGGGTGAACTAGGCACACAAGGACACAAAAGATGAAGCCTTTGGGTCCCCCTCCCCTTCTTACCTCAATCTCCTCGATGGTGTGGACAATGAACATGTCCTGCAGGTCCTCCATGGCGCTCTCCATCCAGTTGTTGAAGGGCGCTGCCCTCTTGGCATACTCCAGGTGGAGCTGGTCAATGGTCTCCAGCTGCTTCTCCGTTTTCTGCACGGGGAGACACAAAGAAGGATCAAGTTTCACTGTGTGCCAGAAAGGCCTTTCTCTTCCGTGCCCATGAAACCCATTGCTCTGCCCGACACACACACACACACACACACACACACACACACACACACACACACACACACACACACCACATCTCACCTCTAACGCCTCCCTCCGGGTGTGGGTGAAAGACCCCAGTGCGTCCCATTGGTCGCATATTTTCTGGCATCTGGCATTGACGCTGGGAGAGTCATAGTAATCCAGCTCACTATGGGGCAAGAGAGAAAAAGAAGATGCGTTATGTGAGGCTGGGGGTGGACCCTGGGGGTCAAGCAAAGAATTTCAGACCAGGCCAGTGCTCTCTTCCTTCTATGGGTCCAAGGAAGGGTCTTTAAGAGAGGTAGAGACCTCCTTCCAGAACTTCCTTGGCTAAGGAGAGGAGCCTTTTGTTTGAGCAAAAAGAACTTTGGGCACAAGCAATATAGAAAGAGGAGGAATAAGAAACATATGATTAAATATCAGTTCTTCAGATGTTCTGACTTCTCTTCTGACTTCTCCTCCTCGGATCTGCTTTGATTCAGATTCCAGCATTGAGCCGGGGTGGGGTGTGGTTTGAATTCAAAGGCCTAAAAGACCCCTTTTGACACCTGGATAACACCACCAATTGAAGGAATACCACATCACTAGGTAATAATGTTATTGGCATGCCTAGTTGTCGTCAATTGCCAAAATCGTCAACTGCAACGTGTATCTGAGGATGCATTCCCACCCCCCTTCCCCAAAGCAGGAAAAATGCCATTGGTGTGAATTTGTTTCAGGTGGATCCCAGCTTGCCATAAAGTGACCCACACACTAAGACCGTGATGGCGAACCTTGGCACTCCAGATGTTCTTGGACTTAAATTCCCAGAAGCCCAAGCCCACCTGTGAATCCACACGAATGGGTTTATTGCGATTCATCGCGCTGCCCTTGTCGCTCCCGGAAGCGGAAGTAAAACACGCAGTAAAACCTCATATACCAAAATCAATCCGTTCCACGAGGTTTTTTTGTACAGCGAAATTTTCATTACATGAATTTTCCCATAAGAATGCACTGGATGTGATTTCCCATAGGAATGCATTGAAAAGGAAAATTCATTATGTGAAGTGCGATTTCCCATAGGAATGCATTGAAAATGGGAAAAAAGTCCAGAAAATTTTTCACTATACGAGGCACCATTTTCTTCAATTTCTTTTTGCTGTACTGTTTCCCCCCAATATTAGAGCCCTTTGTTATAAGGGGTTTCACTGTAGATGCTTGAAGTAGTGGTCTTGAACCACGAAAGTTCATGCAAAGTTTTGGTTTTCTTAGTGATCCAAGAAGGGTATCGTCTGCCTCCTGCCTCCTTTGCATTCTTTACAATTTGAATATGGATCACGCAGCTAATCTTTCTTTTTTGCCCTTCGAATTCAGTGATTCTACAGGTGAAACTTGGAAAATTAGACTATCGTGCAAATGTTCATTCATTTCGCTTAAAAGGTGAAACAAATATATGAGATAGACTCACTACATGCAAAGCGAGAGATGTCATGCCTTAATTCGTTATAATTGTGATGTTCATGGCGTACAGCGTACATGAGATTATGTGATGGTTATGGGGTGGTACATGAGATTGGGGGGTTGTGGTTTTCATAAGTTGTAAGCCATAAGCATCAATATTATAACAAAGTCAAGCTTGAACTATCTCGCTTTGCATGCAATGAGTCTATCTCATATATTTGTTTCACCTTTTAAGTTGCATTACTGGACTGAATGAACATTTGCACGATATTCTAATTTTCCGAGTGTCACCTGTATGATTCTGTCCTGCAGGAGCTCTCAGTCGACTTCTCAAGTAACCCATCTGCAAACCTTGCAGTGACAGATTTCAGGCATCAGAGGGCAATGCTCATCCTCTAAACACAGTTCAATGCTGAGCAGACCATTCCACCCCCACCCACCCCCTGGACGGATGTTTCCCTCACCCTCCCTCCCAGGCAGTTGGATGGCGGCAGAATTGATGGCACAGTGCCCAGAGGTGGCATTTCCCCCAAGAACTTCAGAGCACAACATTTTTAGCAGACCTCCTTGGGAAGGGAGGCTACACGTTGGTGGCACGTTCGGGAAGCAGCCAAGAAAACACCATGCGCTTCGCCAAACAAAATACCTACGGGAAGAGCGCTGGGGGAACGCATACAACACAACGGTTGAAAAATATGGGGTGTGAAGCTTTGAATAGAACCGTAGCCCAAGAACTAGGAATGTTGGCACATCCAGACCCAGGCCGTGGGGAAGGGGAGGGGGGTGGGCTGGGATTCCCTACTGGTTCTTCAGACAAAAAAGGTGCAGGATGAAAGGGCTTCCGACTTCATCTGCCATTTCCCAATCCCAAGCTTTGGCACAAGGTTTTTTTTTTGTGTGTGTGGGTGTGCATATGCGTCAGTGTGTGTTTCTCCATGAAGTCATGTTCCAGGCCACAGACATCTGTGTTTCCAGGTTCTTGGCCATTCCCAGCTCCTAGAATAAAGAGGTCCCATTCATGCCTCTCTGTGTACTAATTGTGTGTGAGTTTATCTGAGTGGAAAAAAGAGGGAGACGGAGAAAAAATAGTTTGCAGCAAACTCTTACAATAACCGTATTCTAGCGACACACAAACTAGGGAGAGGGGGGGTGAGAAGGAAGTGGAACAATGCAGGCACTGTGTTTTTGCATGCGTGAATGTGTCAATGTGTTTGAAAACAGAGTGTGAGAGGAGAGGCGGACACCCTTTAAGGTGCGCTTTCCAAAGAGAGGTGATTCTACCTGATTCTGTGTGAGAGCCAGGACATTTTGGAAAGGGAGCCTACATTAGCACATGGAAAAACATAGGGCTGCTATTTTGGATTTGCCAAAAATATCCCACACTGTCTCTTTGTATCAAACTTTTGCCACAAGATTGACTGTCTCTCTCATACTCACACACATGTGTGAACCAAGGAGCATGAAGGAATGGGAAATGAGAGGCTGACGCATTACTTTAACACAGGGGTGCCAAAACTACATAGTTTGGGCACCCCTGGTTTAAGTCGAGAAAATGGCAGCTTAAAATCTATCTCATCCTGTTGCAAAACAGATTGCAAGGCGTGTTTTACTTCCGCTTCCGGTGGGAGGAAACACGTGATTGGCCCATGGTCCGAAATGTTTGGGCACCCCTGCTTTAGCATGATGTAGAGAAATCTTATCAGAGCTTGGCAGTGGGTTTCCCCCCAGACAACATATTCCAGAAAATGCACTAGTGAAAACCATGCTATCTCAAAGTTAAGAGTTTGGTAATGTTATTATTAAAATAATCTCTCAATACGAGCTTGGGAAACATAAACTTTTTTAAACACCGGTCCCAGAACCCCTAGCCAGTAGAGCCACAGGGGTGGGGGCTGTTTGGGTTTGTTTATTTTTAGAGCATAGTTTCCCAACCTTTGGTTCCCAACTTGGTGCCCAGGCCCCACAAGGGGACTTCAATTCCCAGGAGCCTTAGTCAGTCCATTGCCTGATCAGTGCTTTGGGGAACTGACTTCGGCTTCTGGGAATTGAAGTCCAAAAACCAAAGATTGGGAACACACTGCCTTAGACCTTGGAAGCAAAAGGGGGTTCAGTCCTTGGGTCTAGACCACGGGTTCCCAACCTAAGGCCTGCTGGCTGGATCTGGCCCCTGGTGCCATTCCATGTGGCCCACCCCTCCAAGGGCATTTGAGAAACAAAATGGAACCCCTTCGGAGCTATTGGGACAAAACGGCCACCCCATTGTGCAGGCAGGGCAAAATGGCCGTCCGGTCCTCGACACTGACTGAGAGAGCAGGACCCGGCACTCGGCTTGAAAAGGTTGGAAACCCCTGGTCTAGACCACTCCCTTGGGGGGAAAAGGAGCTGGTTTTGCAAGGCCAACGTACTTGAGCTCCTGAGCGATGGCTGCGATTTGTTCCACGCGGTCTTGGTGAGCCGCCAGGTCGCTCTCAAAAGCCTCATGCTTCCGGATCAGGGCCTTGATATCCGACAGCGTGGCCGTCTCGTAGTCCTTCTGCCTCAGCATGGCCTCTTTTCCTGCAGGGGAAGAGAGACAATGCAAAATGTTCAGAATCCACCATGGGAAAAAGCCCGACTTCCCATGGAGCCTACAACCCAACGTTTTGAAAACTGTTAGTGGGGGGAAAATACCTTTTATGACATTGGTGCCTTCACTGTCACAGTTATCTTTTGATGTGTCTTAAATGATTTCATAAGCCTTCACGAGCTTACGCAGAAAAACAGGATGGATCTTTCTAATTTGTTTCGGGGGAAAACCAAAACAAATCCATCTGGCTGACCACAAAAGAAACCTCTTAATCTACTACTGTGGGGTAGTACTTAATGTACTTTTTATATTGTAATTTTGATGCTGTACTGTATTTTTGTTTTGTTATTATTATTTATTATTATTATTTATTCAATTTATATCCCGCCCACTCAACACAAGGCCGACTCTGGGCGGCTAACAACATAAAAAGTAACCCCAGGGCAACCCAAGGAGTTTACAGACAATATTAATAATCCTAAAAACAGTTAAAACAGTAAAAAAGTTAAGACTACCCACCCCCTAAAAAGCAGGGGCTGCAGGATCGAAAAGGCACCATGGGGAAGAGTTCCTCTACACCAACCACCCCATGGTGGTTACCCTTCCACCTGCACCCCACACTTGACCTGCCAGCCAGGTTTTAAGATCCCTTCTGAAAGGCAGCAACTCCGTCCGAAGACGTAATTCTGTTGGCAGGAGGTTCCAGAGGGCCGGTGCAGACACGGAGAAGGCTCTCCTCCTTGTGCCAGAGAGGTGAGCCCCTCTGGCTGATGGAACAATTAGAGAGCCCCTCCGGTCCGCTCTGGTTGGACGGACAGACGTCCTCAGGGCGATGCGGTCTCTTAGGTAACCTGGCCCACTACCATATAGGGCTTTAAAGGTCAAAACCAGCACCTTGAATTGCACCCGGAGACATACTGGCAACCAGTGCAGCTCCCGGAGCAGTGGCGAAGCATGAGCATAACGCCCACACCCCATCACCACCCGGGCAGCCGCATTTTGGACCAGCTGTAGCCTCCGAATGGTCGTCAAGGGCAGCCCCATGTAGAGCGCATTGCAATAGTCTAGTCTGGAGGTAACCAGAGCATGGGTGACCATGAGCAAGGAGTCCCGGTCCAGGAGTGGGCGCAACTGGCGAATCACCCGAAGTTGGGCGAAAGCCCTCCTGGTCACAGCCGCCACCTGTTCTTCTCGCAGTAGCCGTGAATCCAGGAGGACCCCCAAGTTGCGCATCGGGTCTGTCTGGGGCAAAATAGCCCCATCCAGAACCAACGATGGTAACTCCCGGATTAACGCAGGACCCCCTATCCATAGCCACTCAGTCTTGCTGGGATTCAGTTGTAGCCCGTTAGCCCCCATCCAGACCCCCACAGCTTCCAGGCATCTGGAAAGGACTTTGATGGCATCACTGGGGTCCCCATGGGCCGAGATGTACAACTGAGTGTCATCCGCGTACTGATGGTACCGCACCCCATGGGAACGAATGATCTCACCCAGCGGTTTCATGTAGATGTTAAATAGGAGAGGAGAGAGCACCGAGCCCTGAGGCACCCCCCATTTGAGGGGCCTAGGACTGGACCTCTCACTCTCCAACCACACCGACTGGGACCGACCCCTCAGAAATGAGGAAAACCAGGACCACACAGTACCCTGGATTCCCAATCCTCGGAGCCGTCCCAGAAGGATACCGTGGTCAACGGTATCGAAAGCCGCTGAGAGGTCAAGAAGAGCAAGGACGGATGGATGACCACCGTCCCGCTCCCGCCAGAGATCATCCATTAGTGCGACCAATGCCGTCTCGGTACCATATCCAGGCCTGAATCCTGACTGAAAAGGGTCCAGATAATCCGCTTCATCCAGTACCCCCTGCAGCCGACACGCCACTGCCTTCTCCAACACCTGTTGATTTTTGAACATGTTGTGAACCGCTTTGAGTTTGTCGTTGACAAAGGAAAGTGGTATATAAGTTCAAATATAAATAAATAAAATACTATTACTACGTCATGGGACTGTGGTGGCAGTTCGAGACCGGAGTGGTGCACAATGGAGGGAGTGCTTGTCGTCTGTCCCAGTTCCTGCCAATCTAGCAGTTTGAAAGCAAGAAATGGCAAGTAGATAAAGAGGTACTGCTTCGGTGGGGAAGGGAACAGCATTCCATACGGCCCTGCATCTCGTCGTGCCTGCCACGTAACTAGACGCAGACGCAGACAGCACACAGAGATGAGCAGTGAACCCAACAGCTGTAGAGGCCACAGACTGAAAAAATCTATTTTTTTTTTAACTTTCACTATCCTCCCAAGCATCCTATATTTGCTGGATATGTTGGCCGAAGGATTTTAATCGTTATGATGTTCTCAGGATAAACTTTCCAAGCTCTGGGCTTCCCATCGCCCCTCCGTACAGGGGCCAGACGCAGGAAGTACATTCTGGGCTTCCTCCGGCTCCACAGGAAATGAGAAGCGCATGCAACCGAGATTCCTGAATGCAGAGTTACGTCTGGGGTGCCAGCAGATTCTTTACAACCCCCATCCCCCCCTTTGCCCCCTTCACCTTCATTTTCCCAGCCTTGGCAGGACTCAGAGGGTGTGTGTGTGTGTGCAGTTATGCCAGCCCCCATTTGCTAGCAACCCTGGCGCATAGCTGGAGTTTCTGCGTTAATTCAAAAGCTATTTGGGTTGAGAGCAAAAACGAAGCCACTGGAGTGTTGAAAATGGGTATATTCTGTTCCAATCAGCTGTTGCCCGGGACACGCTCTAGCCTGGAAAATTCTCCCTTGGCTGTCGGCCAGAGGTCTGGACAAACAGTTGCAAAACTATACAGGGGCAAAGTGATAGGGGTTCGGAGAGATGGAAGGAGCTAGCAGAGTGGTTTAGATTTAGACCAGATGAGTGAATCACGCATGGACTTCTTCTTCTTCTGCTGTATCCGAATATTGGCAATCCTCATTGTGATCAGCCATGAAGACGGTCCTGAGAATATAATGCAGTGGCCTTCCATCTGCCTTCCGCATCACAACATGACACCTATCGTACCATGAATCCAGTTCTGTGAGTCACTTTGAGCCCTTTTGGCACACAGGCCAGGATGGATGAAGCTGCTGCCCTCCATCAAGATGGATTCAAGTGGGGTTTAATCCACTTGTGGACCATCACCTTCCCTGTGGACTTGGCCACTTAAGGCCATGAATCTGCAGGATGGTCAGGCTAGTTAACCACCGTCTGACACTCAGTGTTGAGTCGCTGGCAGTAGGGTCTACTCTAGGACCATAGTAGGATAACCTGCCATATGTGCAGTAAACCCATTCGTGTGGATTCACAGAGACCACATGTGTGAAGTTAACCCATCCGTGTGCATCCACAGGGACCACAACAAAGAACAGAGCCATCTGAAGAGGAGGGCAGGGAGGGAGGGGTGTCTGTTCTCCCTCCTCTGACTCTGCTGCAGAAAAAGGAATTTACTCTGTTTCCAAGAGCGCTCGCTAGACAGGAAGCTGCAAGGATGCTGATAACATTTTCTCCACCCTGAGCTGTGCTAAGAATAGGACCAGTGACAAAAGGATTCCAGCTGGAAAGGAGGTAAACAAGTTAAAACACTGCCTAGTCAGACAAGCAGCAGCAACGCTTGCCACGGCTGAGAACTGAAGCCGTCTAACAGACAAACTCCACATGTCTTCTTGACAGCCTGTTTGTTGGACTGGGAGATTCTCTAGTTTTGCAGGCTTATGTTTAGTTTTGATATAGATTTTTAAAAGAGAGGCGGCTGTTCCTTAACATCCAATACATCCCAGCAGGCATATAGTGCTTTGATGGGGCAGCAGGAATTAAGAGCACCCCCCCCCCCCCACATATGAAGACCACAGAAATGCACATTTGAGAAATGCTTTGTTATCACTCAAGTCAGGGTGGCAGCAAAATTCAAAGGTGGGAATTTTCTCCTTTATGAATTGCAAATTCTGCCAGCGGGGAGGGAGGGAGAACCAAGGCTTCTGCTGCAGAGGGCTGTTTATTTAACATTCTTGATTCATCTTTTTCTAAAGGGGAAGACTCTAGTCCAGCGATTCTCAACCTGCGGCCCATGGCGCCATTTCATGTGGCCCACCACCATCTCAACCACACCAGGAAGTGCCATGTGGTGGAGAAAGGGAAACATGGCTGTCTGGCCCCCGAAGCTGTCTGAGGGAATGTGATCCGGCCCCAGGCTTTAAAAGGTTGAAAACTCCTGCTCTAGTCCTCATGGCTACAAAAAGATCCTGTTCAGACTTAACCCATCACTCAAAAGGAGCGGTGGAAAAAAAAATTGATTTTTTTAAGTTGTAGTGTTTCCCAATCTTTGGTTTCGGGACTTCAGCTCCCAGAAGCTTAAGTCAATTCCCCAAAGCATCGCTCAAGCCAATCGAATGACTTAGGCTTCTGGGAATTGAAGTCCACCAGTGTTCAATTAATTTGGGAAATGCAAAACTTTAGTGGTCCAGGGCAAGATGTTTAGGAACAAGAGTTCTTCTACCAACTGGCTTAGTTTGTGGGACTCACATGATCCAGAATTTAGTGGGATTTTTTGGGTACATGATATATATTGCCAGACCCTGGAAATTTCAGAAACAATGGTTCGTAAGTTCTGTGTGTAGAGAGCTTCCCCCACAACCCCAACTTCATCACAATGGATGGCTAGAAAGCAAAGGACATAAAAGTTCCAGAAGATACAAAGAGGAGACTTTTTGGGCTAGATGAATTTTTTTGGAATAGTAGATAGATAAATCTTTATTGTCATTGTCCTGCACAGAACAATGAGATTAGTCTGTGTTTCGAGCATATCAGAGAATAAGCAAAGCAAAAACACTGTAGCACTTTAAAGACTAACTGTTATATTTTAATATTAGCTTTCATGGATCAAGTCCACTTTGTCAGGCAAAGTGGACTTGATCCACGAAAGCCAACATTAAAATATAACAGTTCATCTTCAAAGTGCTACAACATTTATGCTTTTGTGCTAGATGGAACTAGGTGGGAGGTGGCTTCCTATGTTTTTACCTACAAACCCACCACAGCATATAACTTGCACTAAAGTTTAGCTGCTTTCCAAGTTCTACATCAATTACACAAATTAAGCAAGATTCCTCCCATTATGTTCTTGCCGCAGATTCAGCTTCAAATCATTTCACACCCTTCCCTCTTACAGAGGAAAAAAGGACTCCTCAACTTCCTGCTCCCGGGACCAAAAATCGCATCTGACCTTCTTCCTGCCCCGCAAGAGTCCATTAGGCATAAAGCCACATACTTTAAAGTATAGGCATGTAATCCCTAAGGGTCAGAATCTTGCTTTTTCTGCCAAAATAACTAATTCTTTTTTTTAAAAAAACCAAAGATTCCTAGAAAGCTGATATCTTCAAATTGCAAAAAAATTTCTCATGGTTTTCCTTAGCACTTATCAGAATACTTCGGCCAAATAAAGAGACCTTCCAAATCCATCTAAAACTGGGAAGAGGCACAGCCCGATACATCTTCCCACGGAGGGCTATTCTGCCCTTTAAGAACTACCATTAAAAAGATTCTGCCTTTACATGATGATAGGATAGAGAACGGAGAGTCATCCGGACCTTAAAAGTTCAAGCAGACGAGTTCCATTTCTGCAAAATATCACAGGCTATTTTGGATTACAATTCTCAGAATCCTATGGGTCGACACAGCTTTGCTAGCGGTGGAATTCTAGGAGCCGTCATCTTAAAAAGCATCTTTTCGAGGCTCTGAGACTATCAACACATGCACAACCTTGTCTGTCATAACAATTTCGTGTCAGAAATTATTCTGGGTTGAAAGGATTTTTGCTGGAGAAACTCTGCTCAGGGGACGCCCAAATGAGGCTCCTTTCATGTCCCCAAGAGCTGGGACAGAGACGGGGACTCAATCCATCATGCAGTACCCAGGTCTTGAACTGCCAACTTGCCAGCCTTCCAGCTAACAAGGTGAGCTTCTTAACCACTGAGCCACCACTGTTAACTAGTAAAAAGTTGAGCAGGAGAAGCCTGTCATGTAGGCTTTAAGGCAGCTGTCTCTCTCGATAAGCAACTAATCAAACATGCCCTGAAAACGTTCACAAGCGGGGAAATCACAGAAACACTTTCATATCCCAGATTTTCTTCTTTGGAGCAAGATATTGGCTTCCAAGCACAAAGAATAATGTTAATAATCACTGACAGACGTGCCTCTCTATGGATGTATCCAGTTCTTTGTTAGTGGAGATTCCATCCTGGGGCTAGAAACTGAAAAGGCTTCAGTTGCAAAGTATTTCTTTGCTTCCTATGCCTTGGAGGTGTTGTGGCTTGGTAGTAAAGAACAGACATTTGAATAGCTGGAGAGATACAAAGGACGCTGTCTTATAGTGAGTAAAACTCTTGTTCCCACTAGCCCTGTACCGCTAGCTTTGCCTGCCAATGGCTCTCCAAGATTTCAAGCAAGATTCTTTCTTAGCTCTACTGAGAAATGCCTGGTGGTCACCTACCCAAGTCTTAACTAGAACTGATCCCTGTTTAGCTTCTGAAACCAAATAAGATCAAGTATTTTCTAAGAGGTACAGTGGGGTAAGATGCAATCAGGCCTAGGTGAGCCAGAATTCCAACCTCTTAATGGGGAAACGTCTACATGTCTAATTATTCTCTCCAACAAGAAGCCAAACTAAATTTACCAATCCATTTTCTGGATTTCCTATTCTACTAGCTATGCAGACCCCACTATACAGGACTGGCAGATGTTTTCCAATGGGTTCAAGCCCAAAGGCAACACAGAAAAACATTATGTCTCTTCTGCTAAATGATAACCTCACCCCGGCCCCAAAAGCTACCTATAATAGAGGTTCTATGTTCTCTATGCAAACAACAGAGAAAGTGGGATCAGCATATTATCCTACAGAATGAGGGATTCTGCTGTCATGTTGGAAAGTTTGGTCCTTGCGCCTGGTTATCTTTCAAGGAAGACAGCAAGATCTCACCTGGACATTGAGATGTCTGAGAGCTCATAGGCAGCAGAACAGATGTTTTAGATGTGAAAGGTTCTTGGTTTAATCACTACCTTCTACAGAAAAGAAACAGAGATCGGTTGGAGCTTGGAAAGACCACTAGTGTTAGCAGATGCTGTTGATGGAGACGGTGGACTGATGTGCCTAACTAGGGTAATGATGGTGAACCTTAGCACTCCAGGTGTCCTTGGACTTCAATTCCCAGAAGCCCAAGCCAGCACTTCTGCTGATCAGGGCATCTGGGAATCGAAGTCCAAGGACACCTAGAGTGCCAAGGTTGGCCATTACTGGTCCAGGGCATGGCATTACTTCCCTGGGCTCACCTTCTGTCCAAGACTCGTGGATGGATGCCTTCTGCCTGAACTTCTCAGCCAAATGGTCCAGTCTTTCCAGTCTCCGCATCTCATTCAGCAGCCATTCTTCGAAGCCTTTCTCCGCCTGCTCCAAGTGCTGCCAGCCGTTGTTGATGTCCTAAAGAAAGTGGGAGAGGGTAAGTAAGGGAAAGTTTTTATCACAAACACGAGGGCATATTACAAATGACAAAACTCTTATCCTGTTTAGCAAACAGAGTTTGGGAAAACGGCCTTTTGGGGCTTCAACTCCCAGATCCCTCACCCAACAGGGGAGTTAATTATAGTCCCGTAAAGTTAACTTTTCGTAAGTCCTGCATTTCACCTGTCACGTGTCCCTGATTAAGTAGTCCCGTTGCAGTTTATTCTCTGGTGTTAAACCCAGCAGCTTCCTTGGACTGCATCATCTTCCTAGCACAGGTTAATCTGGCACAGTGGTGGCGATCCTATGGCACGCATGCCAGAGGGGGCCCTCAGAGCCCTCTCTGTGGGCACACGCACCATCGCCTCAGCACAGAATTTGCCACACCCTTCTGCCAAGCAGACCAATGGGAGCACTTCCTCCATCCCATGTCCGGGGTAGGGTGGACAACCTCACATGCAGCATGAGGGTGTGGCACAGATGACAGTTTGGGCACTCAGTTTTTAAAATGCTCTCAAAACAAAAGCCAGCAGTATTTATTGAGCTCTGGTCACCTGGCATTCTGCCCACAGACTTCACCCGCTTCCAACCTTCCTAATGTCACTCACCGAAACCATCTTCCCCTCAGAGGGCATGAAGGCTGGTCGGTTGCTCAGCCGCAGCTTTGTCTGCAGAGTGTTGAAGTTGATCTCCAACTGGCATTTCTCTTGCACCTTGGGGGGCTTGTGGACCCGCCGGTAGTCACGGAAATCCTCCAGTTTCTGCTGCATCTCTTGCATGGTCTTTTGAGGGACGCGGTTCTCTAACCAAGGAATGGTGCGTTGGATCCACTCCAGAAGCTGAGCATGGAGGGAGAAGCAGGATCATGATGGAGGAACAGAGTCCCAGGCATTATGTGCTTATAAAATTCATTCAGAAGACTTATTTATTTAGAACGTATATGCAAAATATCTGTATCCCACACTACGTAATGGCAGGTAAAAGCAAGATGCCAAAGAAACAAAGCGATTCCATACTGATCTATTGTTTGGGGTTTTCTTCCTGTCTCTCCTGGAGGTTCATATTAGTTTTACCAGCTGGGATGTAAGCAACTCTGGTTCAAAGTTGTGTATATACTCATGATGACAACAAACCTTGGCACTCCCAGTGTTCTTGGACTTCAATTCCCAGAAGCCCAAGTCAGAAGTCCTGCGGATCAGGGCTTCTGGGAACTGAAGTTCAAGAGCACCTGGAATGTCAAGGTTCGTCTCCATAATGGCTATGTACATACTGTGTGTGTCTGTGAGCTGCAGTTGGGTTCAATGGAACACCAGCAAGTAAGCAAAGGTATGGCCAACCTAGAAGGTTCATGGAGTCCAAGGAGAAGTTTAAATTCAATGAGGAGCCACTGTTAAGAGTTCTAAGAAAGACTGTTTTGTAGAAGGGGGTCACAGAAGGGCAATTCTCCCATCTTGGTCATGGGTGCCCAAGACACAGCTAGGTGACAGGCTAGGAATGGAACTACTTCTTTTGCTGTATCTGATTCCAAATATCGGCAATTATCATGGCGATCATCCATGAAGACTGTCCTGAGAATATAATGTCATGGCCTTTCATCTGCCTTCTGCATCGCAGCATGATCCCCCATACCACTGGTCCAGTTCTGTGAGTCACTTTCTGGTCCTGGGCTCTTTTGGTACGCAAAGTCCTCCTCAGCCCCAGGCCAGGATGGATGAAGCTGCTGCCCTCCATCAAAATTAAGGAGCAGTTCCATGCCCAGCCTATCACCTAGCTGTGTCTTGGGCACCCACTATTTTCTTTGAACTCATTCCCTGTTTGGCCAGGCTATCTTGCTATGGAAATACGTAGAGTAGACTCTACTGCCAGCGACTCAACGCTGAGTGTCAAGTGGGATTTAATCCACTTGAGGACCATCACCCTTCCCTATAGACTTTGCTATCCAAGGCCGTTAGTCCTCAGGGTGGTTAGGTTAGTTCACAGCCACCTAATACTCAGTGTTGAGTCGCTGGCAGTAGAGTCTACTCTACGTATTACCATAGCAAGATAGCCTGGCCAAACAGGGAATGAGATCAAAGAAAATCGTGGGTGCCCAAGATACAGCTAGGTGATAGGCTGAGCATGGAACTGCTCCTAAGTTTTAGTCAGGTTTCTGCCATCAGTAGGACTGGCTCATTAGCTGAGGCCCATCAAAAGTGTTCCCAGATTATCCCTTAGTGCAGGAATTTTGCCACAGGGAGGGAAGTGGGATCCCAATTCAACAGCCATCTCCGTTTCTCTGTCGTTTTGTGGTCCCTGGGCAAAACATTCTTTTGAACTGTCTCGCCCTGTCTAGAGTTCGCACTTTTCAAAAAGCCTCCAACCCCTAAGGCACCTGCGAAACAGAACCCCTCTCTCCCACCTCTGTCGCTTGCAAAGGAAAGGAGTAATCAGCACTCACATCAGATGCCAACTTCTCATAATCTTCCATCAGGTGCTCGTTCTCCTGATTTACTGCCAACACTTTGCAAATCCTGTTTGCTGCCGTCTCGGCCTGGAGGAAACAAGGGGAAAACAACGGTTGAAGAAACAAGCAGGCCAGAAAGGTTAAGACTTGTCAAACCTAAAAGCACAGAAAGGAAGATGCAGCCAAGATGGCTCACCAAAGCCTAGAAGCAGGCAAACGGTGGGTAGCTTTAAAAGGCCTTAGGGCAGTGTTTCCTAACCATTGGTTTTGGGACTTCAATGCCCCGAAGCCTGAGTCAAAGCATTGATCAGCCAATGTACTGACTTGGGCTTCTGGGAACTGAAGTCCAAGAACCAAAGTTTGGGAAACACTGCTCTGCGAATCCACATGAATAGGTTTACTGTGCAGCAAACCCATTTGTGTGGATTCACAGAGCAATGTTTCCCAATCTTTGGTTCTTGGACTTCAGTTCCCAGAAGCCTAAGTCAATTTCCCAAAGCAATGACCAGCCAATGTATTGACTTAGGCTTCTGGGAAGTGAAGTCCCCTTGTGGGGTGCGTGCCCCACATTGGGAACCACTGCCTTAGGGTGACCCTTCTGCTGAGACTCCAGAGGCTGTGTGGACCTCCGTCTCTTCCACAATCCCACCATCATCACTTCCTGAGCTGGCAGCCTTTTGAACTAGATACTCCTTAGGATCCTATTCCAACCATACAACTTCATGATTCTGGGGCTTCTTAATAAAGGGGAAGGAAGCAACAGGCTGACAAAAGCATGAGCCTAAAGCAGGGGTGCATAAACTTTTCTGGCCGCGGGCTGGTCACGTGGTTCCTCCCATTGGAAGGCATGCGCAAAATGCTGCCGTAAATGTAAAAGTGTTTATGATAGCTGCGGGCACGTTTATGGCAGTGTTTTGCACAAGCGTGGGCATGTTTCACTTCCGCTTTCTGGGAGCGGTGAGTGCGGCGCAGGATGGATGATTTGGCGCTGTGGGCCGGATTCAGCCCGCGGGCTGTAGTTTGGGCACCCCTGGCCTAAAGTAATCATTGCACACTGGGATAAACTCAAACTCTCTGATTCACCTGACTTCTGCGTTTATCTGCAGGAGCAAAGTTCCCATAAAATGAGTCCCTCAACTAGTCCATTTGTAGCACCCATGCTTATTCCATCCTTATTCCGCTACATCCTATCCCTCCTTCTTGGTACACTGTGATTAAATGCTTAAGTTAATTATATTCCCATAAACTAGGAAACTATGGTTAGCAGGAGCAGGGGAAAAAGTCAAAATTTCAAGCCACCTCCAAACCAGGGTGGGAATCTCAGCCTGTTTTGTTACCAATTATCAGTTTTGTGGTTTGGGTCTTAAAGAAAAAGCATGGTTAACTTCTACAGAGGTATATGGCCGAACCTGAACTCTCTGTTCTTGCCCATGATTTGGTACCTTCTGAAGAAGTTTAGATCAAGGCTTTTCTATCTGAATATACTATTACACTACATCACAAAAAATAAATACTGTCTGCTACTTGCTCTAATCCATGTGACCTATACCAAATCAAGTGCGCTGAATCCAAATCTGAAGTCCAATTCTGACTAGGACATTAGGATCTTAAGTTAGCAAATCTCACCCTTTTGGTTAGGTTCTTGCATTGATCATGCGGAATATATTTGCCACAAATGTAGCAAAAAAAAATCTGGTTTATTAACACAGCTGTGCCTACTCCTCTTTAGCTCAAAAGACTCACTATGGCCTAGCTGTACTATCCAATAAGATGGTTTCACACTAGAGACAAGCCTTGGCCCATCTCCCCCTATATACCTATTTCTAAGGTCAGCTCACTGACTTGCTCAACATGCCCGGCCGCTGCTGGAACATGCATGCCGCCAGGGGACGTGATTCAGCCGAGGCGCCAGCAGGCATAGTGGTAGCTGCAGCTGTTATAATGTTCCCATGTAAAAACACATTGCCCAATTACTGTCCATTTGGACAGCTATAGGATGCCTTAAAATCTGTACGTGACAGGCAAATTCTGAGTTCAGATTTGGAATCAGCACACTTGATATCGTGTAAATCGCATGCGTTATTCCCAGTAGCAGAATCGTTGTTGTGCAGTGTTATGATTTCTCACACTATTCACTAGAGGGGTCCCTTCTTCCATGTTCAGTGCGTACTACTCTCAGTTGCCTTTTAGCTTCACCAGGAGAGGGCAAAATACACCCTAAGGCTATTCCTGCAACCCACATCTCTCTGTTTGTCACCTTTTCTTCCAGGAAAAGAAGATTACTATACTAGTAGTTGCTAACTGGATAGCTCAAAGGTTTAGGTATCTGTAGCCGAGAAGTTGGGAGTTCTACTGCCCAGCAGGTCTTCCATGAGAAAAGCCAGCCTGGGTAGCCTTGGGCAAGCTTCACAGTCCCAGGTGGCCCCAGAAGTCAGTCAGTCAGTAGTTTATTAGTAAGTAGGTGACCCCGGAAGGAATAAATGGTAAACCACTTCTGTGTATTCTCTCCTGGAAAGGGACATGACTTGATGGCGCACAATTACTGAACTAGAAATGGACTTCTAACCGTTTCTGGGTATTTGCTTTACTAGTTTTGCCCAATCCATGGGGCAGGAAAACTGTCTCCTAGACCTGCCGAAGCCCCCCCATTCTTGTTTTTAATTGATACTCTGTGGGTTCTCAGTGGTGTGTTTGGGGAGTCACATCCCTCAGATATCAAGGCTATTTCATTCATTATACTTCAGTCATTCTTTCCCAGTGAGCACAATGCAAAACAAAAACCACTTAAAAACGATCTGCAGAGTTATGGACTGAAAAGACACCGTGCTATACAAAAGCGGAATGTAAAAATGGGTTTAAGTACAGCACTGTAAGTGCACGTTAAAATATTATGGCTGGGTGCCTGAGCTTTTCAGGCCAAACTTTTGTGGTTCAGTGGGCCGGTCACGTGGTCCAGTGGGCCGGTCATGTGGTTCCTCCCACCGGAAACGGAAGTGAAACGTGGCTTGCAATGTTTTGCAACAGGATGGGATAGATTTTAAGCTGCCATTTTCTCTGCTTAAACCAGAGGTCCCCAAACTATGGGCCGGATGCGGGCCCCGATGGCAATTCATCTGGCCCCCGCTGCCAGAAGCAGAAGTAAGCAGTATAGGCTGAATATTTTTTTAAAAGCTTTTTAACTGTTAGAGCATACAACAGTGGTGCGTTTGACTTCACCTTCCGAGAGTGCGTTTGACTTCACGGGTACCTTCTGGGAGTGACGAAGACAGCGGGGGCCGGATGAAATGCTGCTGGGGGCCAGATGCGGCCCACTGGCCATAGTTTGGGGGACCCCTGGTTTATGGAGATGAGGAAGGGCTTTCATACTGGAGGCGGCCTCCAGTTCTGCTGGAGTGGAGAGTGAAACAAAATGCATCCCCTTCGGTGGGCACATAATGCACCATAGTTTGGCTTAACAGAAATCAAGCGGGAGCAGAAGTGCAAGGAAGCCATGGATGGGAAAAGTCAAGAGAAAAGTACCTTTCAAGGAGCAGGAGAGAGTCCAAGGGGAGGAGATGGAAGCCAGACATCAACAGAAAGGGTGAAGAGGGTCTACAGAAGGATGGGGGGGAGAGGGAGAAAGCCATGGAAGAAATGAGTTGCTAAGGAGAACAGGATATTCAAAAAAGAGGAAAAGAAGGTGGGAAAAAGCTTTATTTGACCCAGGGTGTGGGAGAGAGGGGGAAAAAAAATAAGCCGCACACTAGGAGATCCTTACCAAGCTAACCTGATGCTGAAGAGAGGTAGGTTTGGGATCAAAGCTTAGGTGAGTGGGAGAGGCTGCTCAGGTTGAGGAAGAATAGCCTTGTTAAGAATAGGGTTAATGGTAGTATTGGGGAGTGGTGAGAGCTGCAGTCGAGCTTCTCTGGAGAACACCCGATTAGGGATGGGGTTGATACAGAGAATAATTATCTGACACAAAAGCTTAATTGGGAGTGGCTTGACTTAAAGGTCTTATTAGAGAAGGATATGAGTTTTGTTTAGGTAAAGGCTGCGGAATAATGGACTGAAACTACAGGGAGCCAGATATATATAAAATATATATATATTTAAAAATGCTTCTTAACTGTTAGAGCAGTACAACAGTGGAACCAATGGCCGGTGGCGAGCGCTCTAACACTGGGAGCATTGAAGAAAGAATTGGACCACCATCTGTCATATTTGCTTTGATTTGGACTCCTGCGTTGAGCAGGGTGTTGGACTCGATGGCCTCAAAGGTCCCATCCAACTCAGTAATTCTATGATAGGTAAAAGTCTCCCTTGCTCAAAAGCTAGTCATGTCTGACTCTAGGGGACAGTGCTCACCTCCGTTTACAGGCAAAGAACCAGCGTTGTCTGCATCTGCGGACATTTCCGTGGCCATGTGGCAAGCATGATGAGACGCTGTAGCGCACAAAACGCTGTTACCTTTCCTACTGAAGCGGTACCTATTTATTCTACTTGCAATTTTTTGGCTTCCGAACTGCTAGGTTGGTAGCAGCTGGGACATAGACGGGGGCTCGCTCCATTGCGCAGCACTCGGGTTTCAAACTGCTGACCTGGTAGCAGCTGGGACATAGACGGGGGCTCACTCCATTGCGCAGCACTCGGGTTTCAAACTGCTGACCTGACGTCAGTTGTCAAGTTCAACGTCTTGACCACTAAGCCACTGCAGTCCCACTGAGGTTTCTTTAAAGTGGTCCAAATACACTGCATCACACACAAAATATTGTCTGCTACTTGGTCTAATCCATGTGTCTTATTCTAAATCAAGTGCGCTGAATCCAAATCTGAAGTCCGATTCTACCTAAGACATCAGGATCTTAAGTAAGCAAATCTCTCGCTCTTGGTTAGGTTCTTGCATTGATCACACGGGGGTATATTTGCCACAAATGGAGCAAAAATTGTCCGATTTATTAACACAGCTGTGCCTACTCTTCTTTAGCTCAAAACAGACTCTCTATGGCCTAGATGCACTATCCAATAAGATGGTTTTGAACTAGAGACAAGCCCTTAGTCCATCTCACCTTAGTTATAATGTTCCCTCCCATGTAAAAATGCATTACCCAATACTATTTGAACAGCTATAGCATGCCTATAACTCAAAATCTGTATGCAATAGGCAAATTCTGAGGTCAAATTTGGAATCAGCACACTCGATATC
The DNA here is from genome assembly GCA_035047305.1 of Bradypodion pumilum. NCBI lineage: Eukaryota > Metazoa > Chordata > Lepidosauria > Squamata > Chamaeleonidae > Bradypodion > Bradypodion pumilum. The sequence continues at coordinate 3,247,316 of JAWDJD010000007.1, forward strand.
ATGTAAATCACACGTGTTATTCCCAGTAGCAATATCGTTGTTGTGCAGTGATATAGGTGAAGTTCTGACTAGCTAGCAAGCTTAAGCATGCTCAAACACACACCCCGACGGTCTAAACAAGGCAACGACAATCTCCAGCCCAAATACAACCAATGCTCAGCAAAACACATTAAGACCGCTGGTGCTGTTACAAAGCAGTGGCGGCAAATCAGTTCCAGCTGATGGAGACCACATGCCAGTTCCCAAAGTCTGGGATCAGACACAAAGGATGGACACAATAGCCTGGCAAGGCTAGAAATTGACATCATCCTCTCCTTCGCAACCCCCCACGCATCCGCGTAGCAAATGCTAAGGGTACAATAAAATTCCGGGTGGCGGGTGGCGGGTAGAGCAGTGTTAATGGGAAGGCAGCCTCCTTGTGCTGAAATATGTAGAGAGGCTGCTGGTCAAAAACCCACAGCCTTCCTCTTCCTGCCCATAAAGCAACAATTCTCAACCTGTGACCCATGTGCCAGATGCAGCCCATGTGACAGATGCGGCCCACGACACCATTTCATGTGGCCCCCCACCGCCTCCACTACACCAGGAAGTGCTATGTAGTGGAGGAAGGGCAAAATGACGGTCTGGCCCCCAAAGCTGTCTGATGGAGCGTGATCCGGTCCCCGGCTTCAAAAGGTTGAGAAAGGATTTTTTAACACATTCAAAGCCAATAAATTAATGCACGCTGTTTATGGAAAATATTTGCTAAAGATTGGCAGCCGGTCTAATATATCAAAACCCTGCTGGCTCGGCCCTGCCTTTTTAAAACCAACTCTTGGGGAGAATTTGGTGTGGCAATTTCTCCGTTCCTATACACAGCTCTGTCCTTCTGCTTTCCAAACGCAGTTCCCAAAATAAGCTATGAGAGCTTGTTAGACAGCCAAATTTTTAGGGTAGGAGCTGCCTGCAAGCAATTTTCCCTCCATACTAACCTGGCTGAAGCGATGAGGGATGGTAATACGGAAGAGTTTGTAAAGCTATTTGTTCTGATTCTGCTTTAGACTGATGAAGTAACCTGTTGCCAGTATTTGTGCTGCTAGCTACTTTTTGGTTTTATTTAAAATCCATTGAACTCTTCTTTTCTTTAAATGTGTTTTAATACATAAGGAAAATGGACATACGAATCTGGACCAGCAGCTTATAAGGACAGTGTGATGAATATTGTGATTATTCCAGACTAAGTGATTTCAAACAGGTAAAGGTTGCCCTTGCTCGAAAGCCAGTCGTATCCGACTCTAGGGTTCAGTGATCATCTCCACTTAGAGCCAAAGGTGCTGTCTGGGCCTGCAGACGTTTCCGTGGTCATTTGGCAGGCATGATTAGACACCGGAGTGCACAGAACGCTGTTTACCTTCCCACCGAAGTGGCACTTGCAATTTTTTGCTTTTGAACTGCTAGGTTGGCAGGAGCTGGGACAGAGACTGGAGCTTACTCTGTCATGTAGCACTCGGGTCTCAAACTGCTGACCTGCCGACCTTCCAGTTGTCAAGTTCAGCATCTTAACCACTAAGCCACCACAGCCCCTTGATTTCAACTATAAAGGCAAAATAATAATGGAAAGATCATCAAATGGATGAAAAAAATTCACCCTGTGACATCTTATAGCTATCTGATAATCTAACCCAATACAATTAATGTATTGTGATTATGCTTTTGCCAAAGTTCTGGGTTGCACACATTTCACAACAAATTCTCCAACCCGGTGTTCTTAGATGGGTAGGACTAGAACTCAGGGATCCCAAGTCAGACTGTATTTGGGATGCTATGCCTTTTCCACGCGAGATCAATTCCATACAAGGAGAGGACAATAGGGTTGACTTATACGCCACAGGTAAAAGGGGATAGAAGTGAGAAAGAATGGGTGTGGGTAGTGATGCACCCCTCAAGATGTCTGGGCACAAACTATGTAAAATCAAAATTCTGCACTGAAAAAATAAATGATCATAACACTGCATCACAAAAATAAAAAATATAAAGTTGTCTGCTACTTGGTCTAATCCATGTTCCCTATACTAAATCAAGTGCGCTGAATCCAAATCTGGTCCGATTCTGCCTAAGGCTTCAGGATCTTAAATTAGCAAGTCTCACCCTCTGGGTTAGGTTCTTGCATTGATCACGCGGGATATATTTGCCATAAATGTAGCAAAAATTGTCATCTTTATCTCAAACCAGACTCACTATGGCCTAGCTGCACTATCCAATAAGAGGGTTTCGCACTAGAGGCCCTTGGTCCATCTCGCCTTATATACCTATTTCCTGATGTCAGCTTGCCCAGACATGCCCAGCCACTGCTGGAACATGCATGCCACCAGGGGACATGATTCAGCTGAGGTGGCAGCAAGCCTAGTGGTAGTTATTCCCATGTAAAAATACATTACCCATTTACCGACCATTTGAAGAGCTATAACATCTGTATGTGATAGGCAAATTCTGAGTTCAGATTTGGAATCAGCACACTTGATATCATGTAAATCACATGCGTTATTCCCAGTAACAAAATCATTGTTGTGCAGTGTAATCAACATAAAGAAGGACGACCAGCTGCACATAGCTTAGTGCTAGCATCAAGCTCTCTTGACCTTTGGTCTCCATTTCCTACAAGAGGTGACCCAAAGGCAGTAATGAACCATGCATGAGATGACCAAGAGGTCCACTGCTACAAACGTCTCTTCAAATCATCTCCACCAAACACTCAGTGTTCTGGCTTAACCAAGTCAAGTCTTTCCCCTGTCCTTTCATGCCCGTATAATGCCATGCTTCCAGAAAGGTGTTTAGAAATGCATGAGTGACAGCCCATAGTTAATCAGATACCTTTGAAAGCGGCAGCCAGCAGCCCAACCCAGCCAAAGCTCACCTTCTGAGCCCCTGAGAAAGCGTGATAGAAGCAGGAGACGTAGGTCATGATAGCCTTCTCATCGGGCCTGAGTGTACCTACAATATCTGCGCAAGAGGAAAGAGAAACGGAGGCAAGAGTCAAAGGCAAAATGCAAGATTCCCCCAGAACTCATGCGACAGAGGAGGGACAGCTTTGGTTCGAGGCTGGGACCCAAACCTCAGCTGGGACAGGATTCTGCCATTTTCATTCAGGAACCTCTCAGCCAAAGGTGGGGAAGTTTTAGTTCTCCATAAATTGATGGAATGACTCTCATGGGTAACATTGGTCAGTCTGCTTAAGAGACTGACCAGAACTGAAGGACAACAATGAATTGTGCTTCAAAAAATGATAAATAATTACATAGGTAAATAACAATAAATAAGCAATATTTGGGGTGATGGTTTAAGCTCCCCAGACTGGCTCTTGCCCTGCAGCACTTTGGGAGCAGGTGCTCTTGAAATTTGTGGCTGCAAGATTCAAACTAATTGATACCGCAACCCTGTGCATGTCTATTCAAGAAGAAAGACCCACTGTATTCAGCGGGGAGGACTTAGGTCACCTTCCTTCTCATAAAATATTTACTTATTAAGGACAATAAACTGCTTTTATTAAATGGCAAGTTGTTATTTCCTGCAAAAAGGCAGCCAGTGTGACATTTTCGAAATCTGTAAATGCTTTTTGATTTAGTTTGTTTTTCCTACGGGTTGAAAGACAGATGGTCAATCTATTAAAATATTGTCTGGCAACCAACCGGAATAAATGCACGAGCACCTCAGGCAGTGCTTTTGCAACCTGGTGCAGCTCCATGAGTCAAAAACCTTCCAAGATAATATGGCCCTCCCCTCAAACTGTGTTTGAATAGACCACTTTGGGGGGGGGGGGGGGCTTAAAATGATCTCGAGGCCAAAATAAAAATGTGAAAGAGTGACCCTTAGGCCTGCCTTGACCAAGCTGAGGTTTGAGCTCCCAGATTTCTGAAAGTAGCTGCCCTTTGCAAGAGAAATCAGGTGGATGTAGAATGCTGGAAAGAAAGAAGAATGGTTAGTAGTGAAGGCTTGGCCACGTCTGGTACCTTCTGTGCTCCAGAGAAGGCATGGTAGAAGCTGGAGACGTAGGTCATGATAGCCTTCTCGTCAGGACGGGCTGTGTTGACAATGTCTGAAAAGTGAACAACATGGTTAAATGCTCCAAGAAGCAGACCCCTTATAGACTTCAAAGGCGCTAGAACAGGGATCCTCAACTTTGGTTCTCCAGATGTTCTTGGACTTCAATCCCGAGAAGCTCCGATCAGCAGGAGTGCTAACTTGGGCTTCTGGGAATTGAAGTCCAAGAACATCTGGAGAGCCAGGTTTGCTGACCCCTGCTATACAACGAGCCCTTCAATGGAGAGGAAAACTTCCCAACATCTCTAATGTCCTTCTCTGCAGGCAAAAGAGTCAGTTTAGAAAAAGTTAACATCTTCCAAGTGAATGCTGGAGGCTCATTCTCCTGGTTCTATCCAGAACGCCAGGGTTTGGAAAAATCTTTTCTTTTGACTCCCAACCTTTGACTCAATCATACACACTCTTGGAGTGTGTGACTCGGGGAAGAGCCTTCTCGGTGGTGGCACCAACTGTGTGGAACTCTGTGCCAGGTTCCATTTCTCTCTTTTAAAAAAAGGCAAAATCGTTCCTCTTTAAAGAGGCTTTTAAAGACATACAGTGGAACCTCGGCTAACGTAAAAATCACATAACAAAAGGAAATCCATAGAAAATAGTGGCTCGGTTTACGGAATTTTTCCCGGAATGGATTAATTCAATGCATTCCTATGGGAAACTGCAATCAGTGCATCCCTATGGGAAATTTGGTTAAAGTAATTTTCACTGTAAGAAAAGTCCCGGAGAACGCATTAATTATGTTAACCGAGGTTCAACTGTACTGCCAACAGCCTAGCAATAGGTTTTGATTAACTTTTTCCATCGCCAATATATGTTCTGTGTTGTTGTTGTTTTGTTAATTGGGGGCATTGCGTTTTTTGTTGTTATTTATAATTTATTGTACAGATTTTTTTAAAAAATTAATGTGCTGTTAGCCGCCAAGAGTGGGAAAATATCCCAGATGGGTGGGAAATAAATAAATAAATATACACAGCACCAAGCCAGCCCAGCCACTGGCTATTTAGTTGGCAAATTCTGGAGCTGCAGTCTGCAAAAAGCAATGCCAATCCTGTTTCAGGAGCACACAGCCTAATTCTTCTGCATGTGCTTATCAGATCTGTATTACAGTGAGCCTGGAGTGGTGGATACAGCATATAACCTGACCAAATAAAACTCTGGCTTTGCTAGGACTCTTTGGCACAGTGGGAGAATAAGCAAGACTCTGATTTAATGCACAACAATTCCCTTGAACAAAGTATCTAACTACAAGCAGTGCACAATGGCTTCTTTTAGGAGTATTCTGATTGCAGAAAAAGTAGACATTCTTTGGGGCCATGAACCTCTTTCAGTGGGGAGCTGGTTATAATCCAGATGCTGTTATACGGTTTATTTCTAGGAAACAAACAAAGCCACATTAGCAATACAAAACCACAGCTTACCTTCTGCATCCAACATCTTGGGAATATCAAGGTATTTTTCGGCAACCTCAAAGGCATTGTTCAGATTCGTGACTGGATCGTCCTGAGAGAAAGGAATTTGCCAGGAAGGCACAGCTATTAGAACAGGAGCCATCCAAAGCAAACGGCAGGCTATCTATCTGAGGCATATGCAGTTGAATTCCCTGGGTAGGCAGATGTCACTGGAGGTGACTGATCATCATCATCGTCATCCAATCAGGCCCAGTGGACCATGCAATGTCGCAAATAAATCTCTCCACTCATCTCTATCCTTCACAATCTGGTTCCAGCTCCCTCAGGCTTCCAACTGCAGCAGATCTTGTCTATCTTAATATCAGCATGTATCTGATAGGCTCTGAACAAATGGTTTAGAAGGTTTTTTTCTGTATAGGTACGGGGAGTATCCCATTAACCCTCAATGTCTGGAAGGTGAGCAAGGAGCTACCAGATAACTGGACAGAACCACACGATTCTCTACCGCCTGACCAAGAATAACCATGGCTTGTGTGGAAAGCCTTAAACAGACTGTGAGCCGAGGTAGGAAGATCAAAGGCTAATCTGAGAAAGTGGGGTTTCCCTGTGTGAATGCTGAGAAGTATAAACTATCTCCCATATGATACAATGCACACAATGCCCCTCAATGTGCACTGAGGAGGACCTTAGGTTGGCAAGAGGAAATGCTGTTGATGTGGCTTGATTTTGGGCAGATGTCATCTAGCCTTTTTTTAGTTCTATTTTGTTTTTAGATGTGTTAATTTTAGCTTTGTATGTTATTATATGCTTGTGGTGCATCTGACACGAATAAAGAAAGTCTAAGAGGAGTTGGGAGTACGGTTACTGCTGCTCTCTATCATCATCACCACCACCCCAGGCTTACCTTTCTGAGTTTGTCATATTCAATGAGTTCTGGTCTGTGTCTATGGATCAAGGCATTAAAAGCAAGGCCATCCTTCCAACTGCAAAAGAGAAACCCAAGAATATGGTTAAGAACGCCTTAATTGATATAGGGTGAGGGTGGGGGGTTGTGGAATAGGGTTCATCAAAAGTAGAAATCCCATGGATCCATTCATTAATTCAGCCAGCCAGGCTCATTTATAGACCACCTTTCTTGCCAGGAGAGAACTCAAAGGGAGAGAGGTGGCCTAGAAAGTGGACAGGATGGGAAACTGAAAATGTAGTCTCCACCTCCAGCATGGATTCTCTGGACATGTTGCGCTACAACTCCTGCTATCACCAACTCATACAGCTATTAAATCACTGGAACATAAGAGCTTTCCTAGGTCAGACCTGGGGCTAGCTCACACCTTCCTTCAATTTTAACCCCCAAGGACCCTCTAGGGCTGTGATGGTGAACTTTGGCACTCCAGATGTTCTTGGACTTCAATTCCCAGAAGTCCAAGCACTTTGTGAATCCACATGAATGGATTTACTGCGATTCATCCGGCCCATGCTGCCCTTGTTGCTCCCGGAAGAGGACGTAAAACACGCCCGTATGGGAGCAACGAGGGTGGTGTGGGCCGGATGAATCGCAGTAAACCCATTCATGTGGATTCACAAAGTACTTGGGCTTCTGCGAATTGAAGTTCAAGAACATCTGGAGTGCCAAGGTTCACCATCATGGGTTTAGGTCAGGGGTTCTCAACCTTTTCAAGTCGAGGGCCAGGTCACGCTCCCTCAGACAGCTTCGGAGGCCAGGGGGCCATTTTGCCCTGCCTGCCACACATGGCACTTCCGGGTGTGGCAGAGGCAGTGGGGGCCGCACATGAAATGGTGTCTCAGGCTGTATCCGGCCCCTGGGCCTTAGGTAGAGAACCCCTGGTCTAGGTAGAGTAGGTGCCTGCTCCGTCTTTTGGAAAGGCAGCAAACAATGTCCCCTAAGGAGCATTATGTTCAATGGTTACCTTATGTGGAAATTCTGCACGTTAACGTTCTTATAAGGAGCAGTCTTCCTCTGGCACCAGAGCAACAAGCCTTCTTTGGCAGAGGTTTCTGTGTACAAAAGAAAATAGGGTCACAGCAGTGTCCCACGGAAGCAATGTGCACATCCTTTTTATGTAAATCAAGTAAAGCCAACATGTAGAAGAGAAACAGAACTCCTCTATTACAATTGTATAAAACAACATTGTCGCGAACAACAACTAACAGGAAATCTCTACAGCTGCAACCTAACAGCAATAAATTGACAATACTGGGGAGACTACGATTATCCCAGCACCGGCGCTGGCTGCAACTCGTATCCGAGTGAGTTTATATTAAGCCACTAACGTGAATTTGTTTAAGGTGGATCCCAGCTTGCCATGAAGTGACCCATACACTATGATCATGGAGTCATCACCTATGGTGTGTATGAAATGAGACATGCACTATTTGACACCAGGGTTGCAATGGGCTGCCGCAGCTTTGAATATATTGACAAGGTGCCCCTTCACAGCTAGTCCATTTGGAATGGCCTCTTCTGCCTCCATGACCATTGGGAATCAGAAAAATAAAATGGTTCTTCCTCCGCTCATTTTGCTGTTCGGCCCAACATGATGGTTTCCAGTGGCATTTCTTCCACTGAGGGGGACATCACACACACACACCCATAGCCATTGGACCCTTTAGGGAGTCAGGTTATTTACTGCCGCCCAACACTCAGCGTTGAGTTGCTGGCTGTACGGTCTACTCCATTACCATAGTGGGATGTCCGGCCAGAATATATGATTATCTATATTAATTTAAAACTACACCGAGCAATGCATCCTATTTCTTTGCCCTTGGCCACCTAAAGCCCCATCCCAGAGTTGGGGAAAAAAATCCCAGATAAGCAGGATATAAATGTAATAAATAAAATAATAAAATTCTTGTTTCTACTCTGTGCATCTTATCAGTAGATGACATTTTTATTCTAGCTGGCTTATGCATGACATACTAAAAGACCGTATCAGAAAGTTGCTTTCTTCCTTTTTACAAAGTGTACTGCTGTGTAGGTTTTCCACTGACTAAAAGTTTACATCAACCCCAAACTTTCCATTGGAATTCAGAGCAAAGGGCTCTAACCCAAGCCCGCTCTCCCTGTTTCTGCTTCAGAAAGGCATTCAAATACCCTTTGGTAGAGATGCACGATTGTTGACAAGGGCGTCCTTAAAATCAGGTGGCTGCACTAGGGAATCAGGTGGCAAACCCTGGGAAACATGATTTGATGCAAAAGCTGACTATCGGTATCTGGACTGTAATTCCCAGAGCCAAAGCCACACACTCCATAAAATACGTGAAGGTTATTGCAGCTGACAGAGCAGCTGGGTAGTGAAAGATTTACTGAAATTAATGTAGCGGGAAAGAGTGAGCACATGAAGCGGGCTGTGGTAGGCAGAAGTTTAGGACTGCTATGCTGGATTGCCCAAACAGAACCAGCATTGCCACAATGCCTGATTAATTGAGTGGCATCATTATCTTCCTCTGCATGACACCATAGTCAACATCTTCCCCTCTAATAATAATAATTTCGTGTCAGAAATTATTCTGGGTTGGAAGGATTATTGCAGAAGAAACTCCGCTCAGGGAACGCCCAAATGAGGCTCCTTTCATGTCCCCAAGAGCTGGGACAGAGACGGGCGCTCAATCCGTCATGCAGTACCTGGGTCTCGAACTGCCCACTTGCCGGCCTTCCAGCTAACAAGGTGAGCTTCTTAACCACTGAGCCACCGCATCCCCCTTCCCCTTTCATATAGAACATGCAAGGGACATGCGCCCAAATGCAGACATCTCAATGGAAATTATGGCAGAAAGCAACACACTCATAACTAGTGTAAAGATCGGGTTCTTACCTTCCACGGAGATGTCCTGAATGGCAAATCTGAGGATAATTGTCCAGATCATGCCAAGGGTCATCTTTGCGTTGCCATCAACAATTTCTGGATGAAATGGAATGGAAGGAATATTAGCTGTGGGGGCTTGTGGTGGAAATGAAGACCTTGTGTCTTAGAAACTGAGAAGACTCATGTGGGCTAGGCACAATTCTTCAAAGGGCCTTTATAAGCAACAAACAGCACTTTGGACTGAGCTCACTGGCAACCTGTGAAGCTAGAGTAATAAGGTTAAATGCCATGTAACCAGCACCAAACAACAGTCTACCTGGAACATTTCAAACCAACACAATTTCCACAATACTCTTCAGCCTCAAATTGCACCCATTGCGACAATCTAAATGGGATGTCACTAAGGCATGTGTTACTACAGCCAGATTGGACATGCAGCACCCTGGGATAATCCCAGGGCGGGTTTAGACCAGAGATGGCTAACCTTGGCACTCCAGGTGTTCCTGGACTTCATTCACCAGAAGCCCAAGTCAGCACTCCTGCTGATCAGGGCTTCTGGGAATTGAAGTCCAAGAACACCTGGAGTGCCGAGGTTCACCATCATGGGTTTAGACCAGTGATGGTAAACCTTGCACTCCAGCTGTTCTTGAACTTCCAAGTCCCAGAAGCCCATCTTTGTGAATCCACACGAATGGGTTTACTACGTACGTGCAGTAAAACCATTCCTGTGGATTCACAAGGACTTGGGCTTCTGGAAATCGAAGTCCAAGAACAGCCGGAGTGCCAAGGTTCGTCATCACAGGTTTAGACTGCCAAAGGGCTGAATACCTACCTGCTAATATATACCATCCAAGGTTCAATGACTGAAGAAAGGCAATTAAATATTTTCCAATGGCAAAAAGGCTTCAGGTGTGTGTTTGTGTGTGTGTACATGGACATTCAAAGGTATGTTTTAGGTCCAGAACAGAAGGGGTCCCCAAGCTAGAAATTCCCAGTGCTGCCTGCTGTTGACACAGACAACACTTCCTAAGTTCCCTCATGCATTTTAGTTTCGAGGACATTTTGTAGGGACCAGCATTTTTCTGGACCTTATATCGCTATAAATATACGCTATCGGCAACGTGTGCTAAATTTTCAGAAACCAGATGGGTGTTGGTAAGATTTCCAACAGATTGTGAGTTGGGGGTGGGTGAGTGGGATCCAGTACTCTACGTAGGTCTCACCACTTTTTACGAGCAGGAAAAAAAATGCATTAATTATTATGCAAAAAGAGTCAGAACTGAAGAGTTCTGTAAAATTGGGCATGGAGCTGTTTGGGGTGTGTGTGTTGTTTTTACGATAGATAACTTGTACTCGTAAATGAGCGCCCATCGTCAAGCTCCTGCCAACCTAGCAGTGTGAAAGCAAGAAATTGCAAGTAGATAAAATAGGTGCCACTTTGGTGGGAAGGTAACAAGTGTTATGTGCACTGTAGTGTCTAGTCATGCCTGCCACATGGCCACGGAAACGTCTGCAGGCACAGCTCTTTGGCTGTAGATGAAGATGAACACCACTTCCTAGAGTTGGATAGGACTGTTTTTTGAACAAGGAAGTGAATCAAATCACGGAAGAAGTGAGAAAGCCATTATTTGCCCAAGGGGGAAAGTGGTGCCCTTTCTCTCCAATGGCACACGCTAACGAAGGAGACGAGAATGCTTCTGTTCATGTGAAGATTTACGAGAGACATCTCTGTGAGCAGGTGAATGGGGAATTTTATGAGAACGCCGGGAAAGACGGAGCCGCTCCCCAAAAAGGTAAACGCCTGGAAGCACGACAGATCCAAGCTGAGATGCTACTGTGGAGAAACCGCCACGGGCTCTTGATCAGAGCAAGCCAAAAAAGAAGCACAAAGGCAAGAAGTAGAGCGAACCCTCCCTCCTGTAACTTGAGAGGCCACGCCTGACGCATTGAAAGGGTGCTTGTTGGAACATGTGCTGGCTTCAAGGAATAGCTGACTTTACCAGCTTAGCTTGCCAAAGGCATAGGAGTTGGTCCAGAACGGCCATGCACCCCTAGACAGAGGATTTTTATTGCTTGGCCAGGCACACCACTAGATGTATGGCTATGGTAATAGAGTAGACCAGTCATGGTGAACCTTGGCACTCCAGCTGTTCTTGGGACTTCAATCCCCAGAAGCCCAAGTCTCTGTGAATCCACACAAATGGGTTTAGTGCATGGGCTTCTGGGAATTGAAGTCCAAGAACAGCTGGAGTGCCAAGGTTCACCATCATGGGAACAGACCCTACTGCCAGCGACTCAACGCTGAGTGTCAGGTAGCAGTTAACTAACCTGACCACCCTGAGGACTCAAGGTCATGGGTGGAGATGTCCACAAGGAAGGGTGATGGTCCCCAAATGGATTAAATCCCACTTGAATCCATCTTGATGGAAGGCAGCAGCTTCATCCATCCTGGTCTGGGGATGATGATGAGCACTTTGTGTGCCAAAAGGGCTCAGGACCATTTTGTCCCAATAGCTTCAAAGGGTGGCCATTTTGTTTCTTGAATGCCCTTGGAGGGGTGGGAGGGCACATGAAATGGTGGCATGGGCAGGATCTTAGGTTGGGAACCCCTGGTATAGAGCTTCTTCCATGTCTAGGCCAGACGTGAAACTGCCAAAATGAAGGCACCTTTTGGGCGAGTTCATTCTGTAGTTCCATTCACCTGACCTAGTGTGAGAAAGATTAGCCGGCAACACAAGATTGCCATTGTAAGCTCTAAATGGCAAGGGGATCACTACGGGGCAAGATGAGTTAAGTCTTTTCCTTCACAAATTCGAGCAGGGCATTTTCCTTCAGCCTAAGCCAAATCCATAAATTAGGTCAAAAGAAAGCATAGAAAATGGTCCGGCAGTAGGAAGAGGGAGAGCGGAGTAAAATCCAGCTGCAGGAATTGGGGGGATTTTTCCGTTTGTTTGGTTTTAAAGTGTGTACCAAGTATAACGCCGGCGTGTAAAACTGGCAAAACTCAAAGTAATTTCAGCCGCAGAAGCTTGGAAGCGGAAAAAGACATCTTGGGGGTCTGTGGAGTTGCGCATTGTTCACAAAAGCCGGCAGCAATTTGGAAAAGTTACGACAAACGACTCCATGGCTGCTTTGAAAGCAGGATCTCTGGCTCCTTCTCCGAGCTGCCACATGCTTTCCACAACTGTTTTGGTACACACCTGGCTTCCCACGGATATAGGAAGATGTGAATAAGGGAGGGCATCTGTTTCTTTTCAGAGAGTTTGCTTACGAACCTGACTGAAATAGCCCAACACACCCACAAGCCTTACACCAATCCTTCCCAGCCTAGTGCAGTGATGGCGAGCTTTGGCACTCCAGATGTTCTTGAACATCAATTCTCCAAAGCACCTGATCAGCAAGAGTGCTGCCGTGGGCTTCTGGGAATTGAAGTCCAAGAACAGCTGGAGTGCCAAGATTTGCCATCACAGGGTGTGCCTTCCGGGCATGCTACATCGCAACACTAAATTAGTAAATCAAACGAAGAAATCCCATCATCCACAGGCAACACGGCCATAAAATGAACTGTTTAATGAAATCCATTGTGGAAATTTAATGTTGATAGTAGTACTGATCAACACAAGTTAGATAACAGGACTGCAGTGGCTGACGTGGCTAAGACGCTGACTGGGAGGCGGAAGGCCAGCAGTTCGATTTCCGAGTACCATAGGACGGAATGAGCTCCCATCTTTGTCCCAGCTCCTGCCAACCCGGCAGTTCGAAAGCAAGAAATTGCAAGTAGATAAAAAGGGACCACTTCGGTGGGAAGGAAACAGCGTTCTGTGCGCCCAGGTGTCTAGTCATGCCTGCCACATGACCACGGAAACGTCTGCAGATGCAGACAGCGCTGGCTCTTTGGTTATAAACAGATGAGCACTGAACCCTAGAGTTGGATACGACTGGCTTTCAAGCAAGGGAAACCTTTACCTTTAGTACAGATATAAAGCACTGTTCTCTAACTTAGGAAAAGTAAAAGGTCACCCTTGCTCAAAAGCCAGTTGTATCCAACTATAGGGTTCAGTGCTCATCTCTGTTTATAGCCAAAGAGCCAGCACTGTCTGTTTTCAGACATTTCCATGGTCATGTGGCAGGCATGCCTAGACACTGGAGTACGTGGAATGCTGTTACCTTTTCCACTGAAGTGGTACCTATTTATCTCCTTGAAATTTCTTGCTTTTGAATTGGTAGGTTGGCAGGAGCTGGGGACAGAGACAGGAGCTCACTCAGTTGTGCAGTACTCGGGTCCTGAATTGCCGACCTTCCACTCTTCAAGTTCAGTGTCTTAACCACTAAGCCGCCGCAGTCCCGTTATCTAACTTGTGTGCTGGCATTTGAAATTTAAAAGTGTTTTACATGGATCTGAATGTCATGTGTACGGCATGTAAGATATGCTAGGATTCATTCCAGCTGCTGTAATCCCCTATTCTACAAGTGAAACTCGGAAAATTAGAATATCGTGCAAATGTTCATTCATTCCACTTAAAAGGTGAAACAAATATATGAGACAGACTCACTACATGCAAAGCGAGAGATGTCATGCCTTAATTCTTTATAATTGTGATGATGAGATTATGTGATGATTATGGGGTACATGAGATTGGGGGGGTTGGGGTTTTCATAAGATGTAAGCCATAAGCATCAATACTGTATTATAACAAAATAAGGCTTGAACTATCCCGCTTTGCACGTAATGAGTCCATCTCATATATTTGTTTCACCTTTTAAGTTGCATTACTGGACTGAATGAACATTTGCACGATGTTCTAATTTTCCGAGTGTCACCTGCACTTCTTGCAAAACTCTTTGAGCAAAAGGCAATGAGAGAAATCAAATGGCATTGCTTTAGAGTAGCAATGAGGGTTGCATATCCTTTCCTGGTCCAAAGGGCACTAGGGAAAAGGACCACAGTGCCTTTGAACCGCTGCTGATTATCCACAGGAAAAAAAAACACCACCCTGAACACACCTGATTCCTGGTCTGATTTCAGAAGCGAAGCAGGGTCAGGCCTGTCTAGCACTGAGAGGGAAGTCCAGTAGATCTCCCAGTAGCCTACAGAACAATCTTGCCTGCAACTCAGGAAAGCCACAGCTGACATATACTGGCAGATACATGTCAAGCGTTTGATTCCATAGAAGGGAGCTTCCTATGCAAGGTTCCAGGTTGAACTCTTGGTATCTCCTACTAAAAGGCTGCTAGCAGCATGGCACGCAGCTTTGAGTCCTCAGAGAGCCATTAACGGTCTAGATTTGTGAAGTCTCCCTTGCTCAAAAGTCAGTCATATCCTATTTATTTATTTATTTATTTAGGATTTGTATCCCACCCTCTTGCCCTAGGGCAACTCTAGGGTGCAATGCTCATCTGCCTGCATCTTCAGGCATTTCCGTGGTCATGTGGCAGGAATGATTAGACACAGGAGCGCACGGAACGCTGTTTACCTATTTATCTATTTGCAATTTCTTGCTTTCGAACTGCTGGCTTGGCAGGAGCTGGGACAAGAGATGGGAGCTCACTCCGTCATGCAGCACTTGGGTCTCGACCTGCCAACCTTCCAGTCATCAAGTTCAGAGTCTTAACCACTAAGCCACTGCAGTCCAAAGTTGCCCAGACAGTATGGAAAATCCCGAGCTGTAGACTGAAAAAGTAAACTTTCCAAGCTTTCTGAAGGGGCGTGCGGAGGAGAAACTCCGATTTCTCGCCTTGGGAGAATAGAATTGGTGCCCATTTTAGGTAGAGTATAAGAAAGGGATAATGATAATTTCATGTCAAAAATTATTCTGGGCTGAAAGGATTTTTGCTGGAGGAACTTTGAACAGGGGATGCCCGAATGCGGCTCCTTTCATGTCCTTTCATTGGCAGGGGCAGAGATGGGAGCTCGCTCCCTCATGCAGCACCTGGGCCCCAAACTGCTGACCTTCCAGGCGTCAAGGTGGACCTAAAGGCGGCTTCACAAGCTGACTGCTTAGCTAGCGCTACCAAGGGGCAGAGCACCTTCATCAAACACAACAGAGCTAGGCCCCTGGCCTCAAAGGCCTTGCAATGCAAAACAGTCATAATTGCTTTCACTTTGATTTTAAATGGGTACACTAGGAAAGCTTGAAGGAATGATTCTCCCCTCCCCAACGCGCATACCTTCGGCTCCTATGGACACCAGCTTGACTCCTTTGCTGGCGATGAAATCGAGAGCTTTATTGACGTTGTTAATCTTATGTACCCTCATCTTTCCTCTTTCCGGTTTTGGTAACCGCTCTCCTGAAATAGACCAGAGTTTGGGGTGCGTGAGTGAATGAACACAAAATTTGCCATCCCCTTTCACATCAAATGCAAGCTTAGTAAGACACAGGACAAATGCATGCCTCATACTTTGACTGCCAAAGAGGAACAGAAATCCAGAGTGACTTCAGGTTATTTATTTATTTTATGGTACTTATTCCATGGTACTGGCTTATTTCCCCAAATACAAGACGTCCTATCCAGACTAAACTGTGTCCAGGGCTTTGTTTTTGTTTCTGGTGGGTTGTGTCAATATCTATTCTGTTAACAATAATAATTTTTAACAATAATAATTTCATTTCAGAAATTATTCTGGGTTGAAAGGATTTTTGCGGGAGAAACTCCACTCAGGGGACGCCTGAATGAGGCTCCTTTCTTGTCCCCAAGATCTTTTTACCTACCTAAGTGGTCCCTATTTATCTACTTGCAATTTCTTACTTTCGATCTGCTAGGTCGGCAGGAGCTGGGACAGACACAGGCGCTCAATCTGTCATGCAGTACCCAAGTCTCAAACTGCCGACTTGCTGGCCTTCCAGCTAACAAGGCGAGCATCTTTTATTCTTAACCATACAAAAGCTCACCTGAAATGACCTCCAGAAGTAACATGAGTTTGAGGCCATCACGGAAATCTTCATCAATATTCTCAATCTGTGTTCCGGCTTTCCTCAAGTGGGAATTGCACCATGCTGTGAAAGTCTGTAGGGAGAAAGGAAGAGATAAAAATGAAATTCTGGAATACTTAACATTGTAAACACATAAAAGCAGGGTGCAATGGCTCCCAAGCAGGGGCAGGGCAATCCAAAGCAAACACAAACTGTTTTTGTTGTATTGTAACAGAGACACCCACAGAATGCCAGCAATCTGGCTCTGTCTGTCCCGTTCGGACTCAAATAGGTTTGACTTCACTCCAGAACAGAGGGGTTGGGTGCCACAGTTCGACAACGCAGGACTCCTCCTGAGAAGGGCTTGGAGTTTGGCCCCCAATATGGAGACTTGTGGCTTCTATAGCTTTCAGTTCCCCTTTGGAAAAGAGTTTTTGGCCCATGTTGTCTAGGGTGTGCTGAAGAAAGTTTGGACTGCTTTAGTACATACGTGCACAAGGCACAATCCTATTGCTCTGCCTTTAGCGATGCAAGATAAAATCCCTTTTTCCTACAGCGTTTCTCTACCATTTCCTGAAAATCTGAACAATAATCACACGGAAAGAAGACTGCAGAGACAGGTTGCGTGTATGTATGTTCAGTTTACCCAATTTATTTCAACAGCAACATCTGGAGGATTCTGCTTGGCAAAACCAAACTTCAGTGCAGATTTCAATATCATGCTGAAGAAAACAAACAGAGGAAAGTGTGGCACCAAAATCATACAATTTCCTCTTTTTGACTTAATAGATATGAGCACTGCAGGACGGAAGTGAGCTCCCGTCTTCGTCCCAGCTCCTGCCAACCTAGCAGTTCGAAAGCAAGAAATTGCAAGTAGATAAATAGGGACCACTTTTGGTGGGAAGGTAACAGCGTTCTGTGCGCTCTGGTGTCTAGTCATGCCTGCCACATGACCACGGAAATGTCTGCAGAAGCAGACAGCGCTGGCTCTTCGGCTTAGAAACGGAGATGAGCACTGCACCCTAGAGTCAGATACGACTGGCTTTCGAGCAAGGGAAACCTTTACTTGGATATGAGCACAGTGAGTCAACTGAAACTTGTTCAAGGTCAACTTGAGTCAGCTGTCACTCTTAGTCGGGGTGCCCAAACTTTTCAGGCCACGGGCCGGTCACGTGGCTCAGGGCGCGTTTTACTTCCGCTTCCAGGAGTGATGAGGGCTTTGTGGGCCGGGTGAATTTGGTGTCGGGGGTCAGATCCCATAGTTTGGGCACCCCTGCTCTTAGTCTTTTGGGTGGTAAGGTATGTGGATTATGAGGAGGATGTGCGTCGAACAGCTCTCCCCATTTATGCAAGTCAGCACAGATGTGGAAAGGACACAATGGTCTGCTCATCTGGAGCATTCCACCTTTGAACACTGCAATCAGGCAGAGAAAAAACAAGTGCTCCCCTTTCCAGTTTGCATGTGGTTGTAAAAACGTTGTGCATAAGGAAGTTGTGGCTTTTGAGGAGAAGGGGGAAGGCTCTGCAAGAAAAGCTGTACGTTGGGCATTGGGAAATTTGTCATATTGCTCCCAAGAGTACAATGCAAGAAATGGGGTTACTTAAACACAGGACAAATGTTCTGTGAATGTGGAGAAATGTACTCAATGCAGCATTTATGCGCATGCAATTTATGCCCCACCACGTGTACAAAAGAAAGTCTAGTAAATGGCTGAGATGATGCTATTGAGGCAGCCCACTGCTAGTAAAAATAGTAACTATTTTAAGGTTTTGAATTTTACCTATAGTCTATATATGGCCAAATTTTTAAATTGTGCAGTAATAACAACAACAACAACTTCATGTCAGAAATTATTCTGGGTTGAAAGGATTTTTGCGAAAGAAACTCCACTCAGGGGACACCTGAATGAGGCTCCTTTCATGTCCCCAAGAGTTGGGACAGAGACAGGCGCTCAATCCATCATGCAGTACCTGCGTCTCAAACTGTCGACTTGCCAGTCTTCCAGCTAACGAGGTGAGCCTCTTAACCACAGAGCCACCCTAAATTATGCAATGGGACAGCAGGAATCAAACCATAGCTCAACCCCCAAACTATGTGCCCCTGATCTTCCAGTCATTATTCTGCAGGCTTAGACAATCTAATAGGGTTGTGGCAAAGATGTAAGTTGCCATGATGACCAAACTTTGGAAATTAGCCTAAGGATGTTAGCAGCACATCTGTTAACACACAGCGATGACAGTAATATCTGGCACACAGAAAGTGTGGGGAAAGGTGGGGAGATGAGAGGATGTATTGCCACCCCCCCCCCCTGCCTACTTGCCTGGTGTCATTTTATATCCACCACAGTGTATGGCTGCTTGCAGACATAACCCTGTGGTACCCCTCTTCCCAATAAACCCTGGAAGTGAGACTGCACCCAAGGTCACTAGGGACACATCAATGTTTGCCGGTGCCAGCCTGGCCTGCCAGCCAAATAAACAACTGGCCATCTGGGCACTGGCAAGAGAACAAAGGCTGGCAGCTTTAAAGGCTGACAAGTTTCATTTGGCATAAGCTTTTTGTGTGTGTTAGCTTTCAAAACAGCACAAGGTCTTGGGTTGGCTTTGCTCTAATGGGGTACAATGTGCTACTTTCACGAGGACAGAGATCAATGTGCAGCTTAACAATGGTTTAAAGGTCCTCAGAGGCTCTGAAGTGTTCATTTAGTTTTAAAGATATCCACACAGACATGTCGCAGAGGTGGCTGCTAAGGTAAGACGTGTTGGGGAGATGCAGCTATCCCAGTCCTGTGAGTTACAAGCAGCAAGGTTGAGGTTATGTACAGGCTCTGCCATTCCACTGTGGTGGCTTAGTGGTGAAGATGCTGAGCTTGGAGGCTGGAAGGTTGGGTTTTGATACCTGAGTGCTTCACAACGGGGACATGAAAGGAGCCTCATTTGGGCATCCCCTGAGCAGTTTCTCCAGCACAAATCCTTTCAACCCAGAGTAATTTCTGACATGAAATTTATTTATTCCACATCAAGGATTATCTGCAGTGCCAGAGGTCTCCGTCTGGCCAGGTTATCCTGCTATATAATAATAATAATAATAATAATAATAATAATAATAATAATAATAATAATAATAATAATAATAATAATAATAATAATAATAATAATAATAATAATAATAATAATAATAATAATAATTGCATTTCCCCCCCTGATTGCCTTCTTGGTCTGGGATGGTACGGGGTTCAGGAGGAAACTGGGAAATTGGGTTTGGGTCAGTTGAGTTGTGTGTCCCTGTCTGGCCAGGTTATCCTGCTATGTTCATAGAGTAGACCTTACTGCCAGCGACTCACCGCCGAGTGCCAGGCGGTGGTAAACTAGCCTGACCACCCTGAGGACTAGCAGCCTTGGGTGCCGAAGTCCACAGGGAGGGTTGATGGTCCCCAAGTGGATGAAATCCCACTTGAATCCATCTTGATGGATGGAAGCAGCTTCATCCATCCTGGACTGGGGCTGAGGAGGACTTTGTGTGCCAAAAGGGCTCAGGACCAGAAAGGGACTCATGTAACTAGATCAGTGGTACTATGGGTGTCCTGCTGCAATGCGGAAGGCAGATGAAAGGCCACTGCATTATATTCTCAGGACAGCCTTCATGGCTCATCGCCATGAGGATCGCCTACATTCGGATTCGGATACAGCAGAAGAAGAGATCTCAAGGAGAGACAGAGTGTGTGTGTGTGTGTGTGTGTGTGTGTGGGGGGGGGGTTCCCCACTGATTTAGCCTGATGAGCATTGGATTTAGCTCAAGAAGCCAGACACTGCAAGCCGTATTCAGCAGCACAAGGCTTGTTTTGACAACCGTTACCAACCCCATTCATTAAGGAAACTGCGAGGCAGTGCCTGATTAATTGAGCATCAACACCACACAGGGTTCGTCTGAGAGAGCCAATGTGGCTGGGCTGTGAACAGCAGGAGCAGGGGGGGGGGGTGAAAAGAGACACAAGCCGGTTCCCAAGGTGCCTGGAAAGCTTCCACTCTTGGTCTTTGTATTAACTGATTGAGTGATTCCACTTGGAAGTTGGGACAGGGCTGTGATGGCCAACCTTGGCACTCCATGTGTTCTTGGACCTCAATTTCCAGAAGCACAAGTCCCTGTGAATCCACATGAATGAGTTTACTGCATGTACGCGAAGTAAACCCATTTGTGTGGATCCACAGGTACTTGGCCTTCTGGGAATTGAAGTCCAAGAACATCTGGAGTGCCAAGGTTCACCATCACTGGTACAGGGGGGTCCTTGGGCTAAAGAGGAGGGTGCGACTTGCTCCGAAAAGGCCAGCAAACCTGCTCAGGCGTGGTGAAAATTGATGGACAGCTGAATGAATGGGATGGGAGGACGTCTCATGAGCTCCTTTCAAGGGCAGCCCCAGCAAGGGCAGGGCAGAAGGAAGTGCCGGGCATTGAGTGGAAGCAAATGGCAAAAAGGCACATGTGCCCCTTTTCACAAAGACCTCTTGTTGAGAAATCCACAGATAGCCTCAGGTTCACTCTCCTTCTTCCATTTAGTTCCTCTCCCCCACAATCACACCCTTCCAAACTTTTAGGGAAGTTCAAACTTAACCTTAGGACAGTCCCAGCCAGCTTCCCTGGCCTGACGGTCTCTAAATGTACTGAAAAACAACCCTTACCACCTGAGTCAGCAGAAGGAAGGGACGGCAGTCTTGAGAGGCTGGGGAAACGCTACTTTGGAAACTAAGAGAACATCCATGCCTCTTCCGTGTCACAAATGTACATCTCTCAACATCAGCCTGCAATATGAGAGGCCCGTCTGCCTCATGGGGATGTCACCAGGATTCCCGAGTTAGTGCTTTGGTAAAGGTCTTCCTTGTTCGAAAGTCAGTCGTGCCCAACTCTAGGGGGCCGATGCTCACCTCCAGACATTTCCACAGTCATGTGGCGAGCATGACTAGACACCGGAGCGCATGGAACACTTACCTTTCCTGCCAAAGCAGTACTTATTCATCTACTTGCAATTTCTTGATTTTAAACTGCTAGGTTGGCAGGAGCTTGGACAGACAACCGGGAGCTCACTCCGTCCTGCAGCACTCGGGTGTCAAACTGCTGACCTGTCGACCTTCTGGTCATCAAGTTCAGCATCTTAACCATGAAGCCGCCATAGCCCATGAAGGGCTTTAAACATCTGGACTGCAGTGGCTCAAGTGCCTAAGACGCTGACTGGGAGGCAGAAGGTCAGCGGTTCGATTCCCAAGTACTGCAGGACGGAATGAGCTCCTGTCTTTGTCCCAGCTCCTGCCAACCTAGCAGTTCGAAAGCAAGACATTGCAAGTAGATAAATAGGGACCACTTCGGTGATAAGGAAACAGCGCTCCGTGCGCTTCAGTGTCTAGTCATGCCTGCCACATGACCACGGAAACATCTGCAGCAGCACAGCGCTGGCTCTTTGGCTTTGAAACAGAGATGAGCACTGCACCCTAGAGTCGACTGGCTTTCGAGCAAGGGGAACCTTTACCTTAAATAGTGAAAGATGGCCATTGCAAGAACTGCTCGTGACCACCTTTAGGTGGCACACAAACATACAAACATATGCAAGACTGGAAGGTCGGGGTTTGATACCCGAGTGCTGCACGATGGATCTTGGGGACATAAAAGGAGCCTCATTCGGAGTTTCTCCAGCAAAAATCCTTTTGATCCAGAGTAATTTCTGACACGAAATGTATTTATTTAATGCAAGAATTTTAAAAAAACCAATTACATCTTTTAGAAAGAAGGAGGATAGGTAATTTTGCATATCAGAGAGTAAACAAAACAACAACAAAAAGACAAAAAAACATTGTGGCACCTTAAAGGCCTAGCTCCTGTATTTAAATGTGAGCTTTTGTGGATCAAGTCCACTTTGTCAGACATGAGAGTGAGACCTCATGGCATCGATTTGCAGCCTCTCAGACAGTAAACCGGAGAGAGCCAAGGGATCATCAGAAGCTGAGTTGCGTCATGCGCCCTTCTTCACCCAAAGGGAATGGCTGAGTCTTCCAGCTTCACCTTTTTCTTCCCACACTCCGCAGAGACCCACCTTCCCTGGTGGCCTGAAAGGCTCACATCACACTGCCGGGATGGCACCAGGAAGGTGGGTGAATGGACAGGGTGCGCGCGGAGAGTTTCCTCCACCAGCCCCCTCCGCCGCATGCCTTATGGGCCAATCGGAGCTGTCTCTGGTGAGCCAAACAGCCAAGAATGTCGCTTTGACAGTTTCTAATGAACCGTTCATGGGGCAGTGAGCGTGTGTGTGTGGGGAGGAGGCTCTTCCCCTTAGAAAACAAGAGGATCAGAAGAGTTTTTAGAAAAGAAACTCCTAAAGTAACCCCGGAGCTGCTGCCATTCAAAATGCAAACTTCAGACCTTTTAGAAAGAAAATGTGCAATGCTAGTTCACGACCTGGTCATCCCACTCCCCACCATGCCAGGAAAAAAGAAAGAAGGGGAGGAGGAACCCTGAATTATTGTCAGGAAGTTTAGATTTGGCCTCAACAGGAAGTTTGGGGGGGAGAATGCCATTCCAGAAGGAATAAATAAACTTTTGCTTAAGGGGGTGGGGGGTGGAAGGAGATTCCAGAGACTCTTTTCTGCTGAGCTTTTCAGAAATGTTTACTTCATCCAAAGGGCTCAAGCTTGGGAGTCTTTGTTCCTACCTGTTATGCTGCCTCTGGGCAAAGGTTTTGTTTCTGGGCAAAAGAGGGGGGGGGGGGATACATTTGGGAGCATTAAAAAGAAGAGGCCATTTGTCTGGCTATACTGTGCAGCTATTTAAACCAAATATAAAGGTAAAGGAAAAGGGTACCCTTGCTCAAAAGCCAGTCGTATCCAACTCTAGGGTTCATATAGCCGAAGAGCCAGCGCTGACGTTTCCGTGGACATGTGGCAGGTATGCCTCAACACTGGAGTGCACGGAACACTGTTTACCTTCTCACCGAAGTGGTCCCTATTCATCTACTAGCAATTTCTTGCTTTCAAACTGTTAGGTTGGTAGGAGCTGGGACAGTGACGGGCGCTCATTCCGCCATGCAGTACTCGAGTTTTGAACTGCCTCCCAGTCAGTGTCTTAACCGACTGAGCCACAGCAGTAGTCCAAAACAAACAAATAAATAAGAGCGAGGGGGTGGGGTGGGGGACGATGACAAAGAACAAAGCTACTTCCAGGTCTTCTTCCGTGTCCTGATCAAACCCTGGATTGCCAAAATGGACACACTTTCTTCACTTGGTCATTGCCCCAAACCAAGTCCTCATATGCGTGCATGCCTCTGGCAGCAATCGGTAGACCACTAAATGAGCCAGATTCTGTGTCTCTTCACAGTCACACTGGGTGTTGTTGTCTGCCAGCATCCCCCACTCATACCTGTCAACCATCCTGATTTGGCCGGGATTACCCCGTAATTCAGCGCCGATTTGCGCCATTTCCCGACCCGCACTGCCAAAACCCCGTAATTTTGCAGCGGGGGAAAGGAGGCACTGCGCAGCCCATCTGCGCAGGTCACATTGCACGCATGCCTGGAAAGGCTCTACACTTCCGTAGCTTCCTTCCGCACATGCGCAGAAGGCTATGCCGCCTGCGTAGAAGGCTACGCAAGTGGCGTAGCCCTCCACGCGCATGCGTACAATGCGACCTGCACAGACCCGGTCTGCGCAGGTCTCAGATTAGGCAGAGCCGCGGTTGACAGGTATGCCCCCACTTGAGCATGTTGGTCTTACATTTAGGGTCTCTGACCCTCAGCCTATTCAGGGTCTTCCAAGTGACATAAGGGAGGTTGAGATCCTCAGCTATATCCTCCTTAGGTGTTGACAGAAAACAAGCTCTTGTGATAGCCTGGAGCCAGTTCATGTTCACCATCAGCAGGTGAATATTTATAAGCCCCAGGATCGAGCTAGCAGCATGAGGTGTGAGCCGGCCATTAAAATTACTTGTGTCAAGTGGGGCAAACGGGTATGCCGAGTCATTACCACTGAACTGCAAGCAGTTGTGCAGCACAGGTTCATAAGAATGGAGGAAAATGCGTTCTGTTGTCTTCTATTTGAGTAGCTCAACATATTTTAAAGCTATTAACCTCCACCCCATTCCTAGAATGCAAGCATTTCCCTCTGGAGAAGGAAAACCTGGCTACAGTTTTCAGAAGCACTGACAGATTGAAAAGCTCTGCGCGCGTGCGTGCGCGCACACCCACCCTTTGATGCTCTGCTGTTTGTTTCCAACTAAAAACTAGTTGTTAGCTTGTTTTGATTCAGCATAACATTTGTTTGGCTTTTATTGAGTGATTCTAGCTCCCTGTAACCAAGAGCAAACAGCTCAGCCTTTGAAGAAATAAGAGAAAAGCAAAAAAAGGCCTATTATATTAGGAAAGCTACTGGCAGACACCCAAGCGATAGCTTGGCCAAGATTCAACTCCAAACCATGGTTTGATATTATGGAAATCAGCTGCCTGGCCCTTTTTCGCCTCTCTCTGCCTAAATTTGAACATGGAAACTACAGTCCCTTTCTTACTATTTAAACTTACTCACAGACCTTGGTTTGAAGCCAGATCTCAATCTTGATTTAGAAGATACACAAAACAAAGTTTGCTAGTGGGGGTATCAACAACGAGCCATGGGTCAATGGATCAGAAGTAACTGACTGCAGTGGAGTGTATAAAGAGAAGAAAATCAAAATGCTCTTTTTCATTATGCCAAACTATGGTTTGACCAAGCTCCAAGTTATAAGTCTGCTCCCCAAACCAAATGATTTCGATCAATCCTTTTAAGAGTGTGTTATTGAGGGAAGGGGTTATATTTAAAGTCAATGCTTTTGGATCACTATTACATTGATCCCTATATAATACATCATGAAATGCAGATGTTTTAAATAACGACCTCGTCCTACTCTAGCCAAGCACCGAGAGAACATCCCAAAATGCAGCAAATCACTATAACAGGTAAGAGTGAAAACTTGGAAAAGTCTTAGGATGTTTCATCTCAGTCACAGATTCATTACGTGGCTTAAGAAGCTGATCGCAGCCTTTACTCTTCCATTCACAATATGACTACAGTGGCTAAGACGCTGACTGGAAGGCGGGAGGTCAGCAGTTCGATACCTATACTGCAGGACGGAGTGAGCTCCTGTCATCTGTCCCAGCTCCTGCCAACCTAGCAGTTCGAAAGCAAGAAATTGCAACTAGATAAATAGGGACCATATCGGTGGGAAGGTAAACAGTGTTCCATGTGTCCAGTCATGCCTGCCACATGACTAAAGAAACGTTTGCAGAAGCAGACAGCGCTGGCTCTTCGGTTATGAAACAAAGATGAGCACTGAACCCTAGAGTCAGATACGACTGGCTTTCGAGCAAGGGTGACCTTTACCTTAACAGAACAAGTCTGATAGTCATTAGAGATGGAAAACGTAACTTTTTTGGGAAAACACACCCCAGGATTTCCCAGCCAGTAAGGCCACAGTAGGTTTTCCTCTCTCTCTCTCTCTCTCTGCTAAATCAGTGTTTCCCAACCTTTGGTTTTTGGACTTCAATTCCCAGAAGCCTAAGTCAATCCCCCAAAGCACTGTTCAGCCAATGGACTGACACAGGCTTCTGGGAATTGAAGTCCAAGAACCAATGGTTGGGAAATACGGTGCTAGATACACAACAAGGGTACTTCCAAGGAGTAATTGTCACCTGCAGGTGACTAAGCAGGGTTGTGTTTGGAAACTGGGGGAAAGAGCCTCTTCTTTTCCACTTTTCAAGTCTTACATTCTTGTGCAAATAAAACAATCTCCTGTGTGTAAACATGAAAGCTAATAAACATTCCTACAGCTCAGTAACTTTTGGGGATGGAGCTCCATTTGCAGCTTGGTTGCTCACTTAAGCAGACAACTGCAGCCCAGCTTAGGTGGGTGGCTGACCCCACTACTGCACTGAACTCAGAAAAAGCACTGATACAGCATTTTTTCAGTGTACCGGGCACTTCCCATACAACACTCGATAATACTACAGTCCTCTTAAAGTATGCCAGTATTCAGCCCAAAATACTGATGGGATAGGGCCGTGATGGCAAACCTTCTTGGACTTCAATTCCCAGAAGCCCAAGCACCCTGTGAATCCACACAAATGGGTTTACTGCGATTCAACCGCCCCACTCTACCCTTCTAGCTCCCAGAAGCGGAAGTAAAACACGCCTGTACTACCGGGTCAACCCTTCCTCTGTCTGGGCACATTTTACTTCTGCTTCCGGGAGCGATGAGGGCTGTGCGGGCCGGATGAATCGCAGTAAACCCCTTCATGTGGATTCACAGGGTGCTTGGGCTTCTGGGAATTGAAGTCCAAGAACATCTGGAGTGCCAAGGTTCGCCATCACGGGGATAGGGGGTATGTGAGGTATCTCAATCTATCAAGGAAATTTGTGGCTACGTTGAGATGTGACTCCTTGCACGTGCAAGCTGACCATAACCACTGTAGACATTTTCCGGACGGGTACCTGTGTCAGTCTGGGTTGTTTTATCTGACACAAGGTTTTGTGGAGTGCAGCTGCAGTGGGCTGCAATACATGAAAGGTATCTCTGAAGTGCCGTGGTTATCTTGGTTGCTTCTTTTCAACTACATCACGGTACTGTTTGTTTGTTTTTTAAAACCCCACACAATTTGCTTTTTAATTAAAACTGGGAATATGCTGGTATAATTTTATGGGGATACAGAAAATCTGTGGCAGCTCGGTTTGAGCCAAAGATGCAGCTCTCGGGGTAATCGCCTTCACTTCTGAAAACCAAAGGAAAGATCATAAAGATATGATGCACATAAAATGTCTGTGTAATCCACAAACGATGGGCTGCTGAAAGAGAATCTCTTTGAATGGGGGGAGTTCCATGTCCCTCAAACAACTAGCACATCAAGTCTAGAGCAATGCAAATGTAGATCTTATGCAAGCATTGAACTGTATTTGAAATTTGCAATACTTTTATACAGAATTTGTTTAGTAAAGCATGATGGACATACATTGTTTCCTGTGCTAGTAATGAGCAATGCAACACTGTATAGTTATTCTATGGCCACAACAACCTGGGTGCCATAAAGTAACATGGGTTTCTTTTAAAATGCTGCACGCTTTTTAAATAAAAAACAATCTCAAACTAAAGCATGGACATACTAATGGTCCAGTCTGCATAATATCTCTCTTTCTATCGCTATGGTGTAAACCACTGTTTGTACTGCACGATGGGGAAGGTGTTATATTCAGCGCTGTCAGATTAAATGCGGACTTTAGAAACCAATCCAATGTACATTAAAACACACGCACACTTTTAGAGGTGTTCTCTTAAAGTTACACCAACCCTGCCTTAAAGTCAATCTGCAGGCAATGCAGGAATGTTCCAAAATTAATAAGAGTTTAAACACGCAATTTTGAAACTGGGCGTGACTTGGCATTTAGTAAGAGAAAGCCGCTAATTAAGCAGGCCTAGTTTCAGCCAGATCTCGTTCCGGCAAGTTCTTTTTCTCGCGCACACCTTTGCCAGGTAGTTCTGCTCTGGGAAATTCTCTCCCTGGCTCTTTGCAACGGCTGCTTTCAGACTCTGGCTTGTCAGGGGAGCAACAAGCCAGAAGTCCAATTCTGGAAGCATACCTAAACTTTCTCCAGACTGCTCAAGCCCATTGCTGTCAAGTATCCCTTATTGGCCGGGAAAACCACTTATTTTACCCTCTTTCCCGCCACCATCCCTTATTAATTAGACTGCAATGCCCTATTGCCACCATTGGAGGGCAGCACAGGATAAGCATAGCTGTCAAGTATCCTGTATTGGCCGGGAAATTTCCCTTATTTCCAAATCTAAAACTTGACAGGTATGCTCAAGCCACTTCTGCAAGTAGAAGTCACAGGAAAGGGACTTGTGGCACCTTTTCAGCTTGATTCCACATGAATGAACAGTAACCTAGGAATCCCGAGAATTTTGGCTTCTTGTTTCCTGGGAACACAACTCAATTCTTCAGCGATGCTCTCCCTTCATATTCACAGAATAGGATTTAGCAGATGTGTATCTGTGGCATAGAATTGACAGGTACGAGGCCACACAACTGAGGGTAGCCCTTAGAATATGGCTGGAAGTGACAATCCATCAGATATCATTGAAATGGAACTTCCATCAGCCTTAGCCAGCACAGCCCCTGGCAAGGGGGTAATGGGAACTGCAGTCCAAAAATATGAGAGCAAAAACTTCTTATAGATACTTAGTCATAATGCGCCTGTGCTTCTGGCTAGGAACTTTTATTGGGATAGGAATAAAAGCCACCCACATTCCATTTAATTATTCTTTTTTTTTCCCCTCGCCAGTCTGGTCTTTCAAGAAAAATGGTTGCTGACGCAAATGCTTAAAAGTAGGAGCCAGGGATCCACATGACCATGGAGAAATGAATCCCTCCCCACTGCAGTTATTCTAAATTGTTATAGAAGCACAGCAGACATGTATTTAAGTTTCTCCCTGAACCCCACGAAGCCTGGAAATTCAGTTTAACATGAGTTGTTGTTGTTGTTGTTGTTGTTGTTGTTGTTGTTGTTGTTGTTGTTGTTGTTGTTGTTGTTGTTGTTGTTGTTGTTGTTGTCATGAATCAAACTGTTGGAAATTGTGCAGTCCACAACGAAGTTCACTTCCATATCAGTAGCTCTGATCATGGACTAAACAGAATGGAAACTTTGCTAATTAGGCTTAGAAAGACTATTTCTGTGAGGAAGATAAGACTTGTTATCAACTTACATTTTATAATATCAAACTGTTCAACAGAGCCGGATGGCTTAAAAAAAATGGAAAGACTAGTATGAACTTAAACAACCTTCTCAAATGTTTGCACTGTGCTACTGTCAAACATTAATCTGGTTGTTTTGCCCGATGAAGAAGGCAGGTGAACCACCGAAGCAAAAACCTACGGCTGAGGATGCATTACATTTTCTTTAAAAAGAGCAACATGATTGGCAGACTCCACAAATAGACTTCTGGATCAAAGAACAAAAGATATTTTTGAGCAGTTGAATATACTTTTTCAATACTGGGTTCTCAAGAACAATTTCTTCTGTTGAAATCCAGCCGCAGGAAAACCACTGCTAAAGTCAGTAATATGGCAACCTTCGAATTCTCTATATAATTCTGCTCTTTTAAGATTCCTTTTCTTAAAACAAAAATATTGCCTTAAGCCACTGCAGATTTATGTTTCCCTAATGGTAGTGTGGCCCAGAATTGTGTGACCTACTGAACTGAGAAAGATTTAAAAGATTTGTTAGCCCAAATGGCGCTATATGCTTCCAATGTGGCCAAGGGAAAGGACACACCCAAAAACTCACAGGGGCGGTTTATCAAAAGCGAAAAATCTTTACTAAGTTTACGTGATGTATTTAAAAGTAGAAAAGAGCAACCAAGAACTGCAAAATAGTGATAAGAGCTCAGTAGAATATAATACAGTATTAGTTACAAAAAGCTATCTCTGATAAGTACCACACAGTAAGTTCTATGGGTGTAACATATCTCAGAATCGGCAAGCATAATGTGCATGGTACACATAACAAACATCCATATTCATCAACAATAATACATGCTCATCAACAATAATAGTCCTGTTTCATACAATATGGACAATCTAAAGGGTAAGTAATATAGTCACGTCGCCATGGCTGGAGAACCCGTGCGGACCAAAATTTTATACAGTTCAGTTGGTGCAATGCAGAAAGTCAGAATCAATATCCATCCGGTATTGTTTGGATATTTCGAGTTCTTCAAGAATCTGAAAACTATGAAATACGAATGCGCTCGAAAACAACCTCTCTCAGAAAATTCGTCTTGGGTTGAAGCAATGTGGCCAAAGCAGGGCCTTCACAAAGTTCCTTGAATTCATAGAATCAGAGAATAATTAAGTTGGAAGGGGCCTTTTAGGCCATTGAGTCCAACCCCTTTCTCAATGCAGGAATCCAAATCGAAGCAGAGATGTCCAATTCTCTCTTGAATGTTTCTCGTTTGAGCGCTCACCACCTCTCGAGGCAGTTAGTTCCACTGTCATACTGCTCTAACCATCAAGAAGTTTCCCCTGATATTCAGCCTATATCTGGCTTCCTTTAGTTTGAGCCCATTATGATTATGCCTGCTGCACTCTGGGATTCTGCCCCTTTCCTTAAAGTCCTTCTCTGCCCTAGAGCTGTGCTGGATCAAACCCCATTTCCCTGAACACAACAGCAGATGAAGAGTGAGAATTAAAAAGACATTTGGTTGGGGCTCTCTTCTGGAAGCCAAACTCCAGCGACAGACTCACAAATCATAAGGCAATTTGTGCAAGGCAACCTTTGTGCAAGCCTTGCTCTTGCATGAACTTGAAAGGTCAAGGAAGGGACCTACAGATAATCTACTTGCGTTGCCCAATTTATGACACTTTCAGGACATGGAGACTGCAAGGGAACTATTACTACCAGAGTTGATCTGGCTTCTCAAGGCTTTTGAGTCGAATCAGGGAACAAACAGGGAAACAAGGGAAAAGACCGGAGTTGGCCTTCCAAGATAGCTTCCTCACTTACTCAACTGGAAGAGGGGTCAAGCAATGAAAAGGTTGGGAGACGTTAGTGAACTCCTCTGAAAGGAAGAGAAAATGTCTTGGTTTTGTTGGGTGAAGGTGGGCAACAATGCTATGTGGATTGGCTCTCTCCTTCTTTTCATTCCAATTTCCCCTGTAGATGCTAAAAGAGGATTTTTATTTCTAAATGAGGAAGGCAAGAAGCTCCTTAGGAAGGGCAATGGTTTCACAAGTGGTAATTTTATAGGAACCAGGAAATGTTAGATGGCATGGCTGAGAATGTCCCTAAGGCAGCCAAATTTGCTACCAGATGTACGGGCAAAGCTGTATTTGAACTGTGCCCTCTCAAATCTCAAAGGCACAGTTAAGCAAGCGTGGGCTGGGAAAGGGAAGGTAAATAAAAGACCTTAGTTTGCTACATCCTGCCCTTGGAAATATCTAGAAATGCCTGTTATAGCCCAGGTTAAGAGGCCTGTGTGGGCAGCAAAGCCAAAACTTGCTATTCAGAGTGTGACCAAAACAGAAAGCACAACAACCTTTTTGCAAGCCAAAGGGGAAGTGGGAAGGACTATTACGCCCCTGCCGTGAACAGATAAAACACTTCAACACATCTTTATGAAATTCAGGTATAAATAGCCTTCTCGTAATTCAGTGTTCTTTGGGTGTGCCCTTTGCCATCTTCCATGAACCCCAACAATACTCTCTGAGAACGGCAGGCAAATGAAATCCATAGCAATTAGGAACTGCCATATCAGAGATGGAATTCATCTGGGTCTTTTGACTACAACTCCCAGAATCCCACCAAAAGCATGACCACTGGGAGTTTTAGTTCAAATACCAAAACATTTTGCCCCTTGAATTGGACAAAGCTGACTGAACAAAGTTCAATAGAGTAGTCAACTGGCAGCTCAATCCAGAGTCCAACATAATATCCTAAGGCTCTCTCTTGTTTTGCACTTGGACTAAATCAAAGTCCTCTTTGGTTCATTCTCTACACCTCAAACGGCTGAATGGGTTATTCTCGCCCATGCGCAGCACAAGGTTGTAGGTCAATGATGGCGAACCTTGACACTCCAATCCAATTCCCAGAAGCCCTGATCAACAGGAGTGCTGACTTGGGCTTCTGGGAGTTGAAGTTCAAGAACACCTGGAGTGCCAAGGCTGGCCATCACTGTTGTAGGCAGAGAGATCACAACCCCCTTGCCCAACCAAGTAAATATCAGTGCCCCTTGGCACTTAAGGAGATCACTCAATTCAGATGGCCTTTCCTTAGTACAGTACTTTAGATCACTGACCTTTATGCTACTTCACCACATAGTTGTATAGCTTTATTTGCCATTTTGCATGGCCTGCAGCTGTAAGCAGGCTAATTTCCATCAAGACAAGGGAGCGTCTAAGTCAAAAGGCTGCTCTTAGTACCTGACAGTTAAATAAGTTAATTAAGTCCAACAGCATCAGTTCACTGACCCTTTTCAAGACACTTCAGATACAGACAGCAAGCTAGGCAACAGGGAGCGAAAGAGATAAAGAATTTCCTAATATTTCCAAAATATGACAGAATCTGAGAAGACACTCACTAAGCCCCAAAGGTTGGAAAATCAGGAGTATTGCTAATCAGGAATAGAGCAAAGGTGTGACTAGGAGATCAGAATTAGCCACATAGTCCTAATTTGGGGATCTTTGCCTACCCAACCCTTCCATTGGTCCCCACCTGAGAGAGTCCATGAAAAGTGCCTCATTTGGGCATCCCCTAAAAATCCTTTCAACTCAAAGCCCTCCACAGTGAGGGAGGAAGGACAAAACCAGCAGGTACTCATCTGAACCCGACACCTCAAAAGTCCTTGATGAGTTCATACATTTCAAAAAGGCTAAGAACCAGACTATAGCAGCGATGGCCAACCTTGGCACTCCAGGGGTCCTTGGACTTCAATTCCCAGAAGCCCAAGTCACAGCACACCAGCTGATCAGGGCTTTTGGAAATCGAAGTTGAAGGACACCTGGAGTGCCATGGTTGGCCACAGAGGCTCCCCATCTAAGCATTCCTGCTGCCACATCAACAGCACCTGTTGCCTCAGGTTGCTTCCTCAATGCAGGCTGCAGAAAGGATTTCATTGTGGTATTATTGGACTGGAACTTCCATTACTCCAGTCACTGGTAAGGAAGATTGGGAGTTGCAGTCCAACAACAGACGAGGGAACTTCCAGAGGGATACTTAAGTTAGTCTAGAAACGATAACAGAGACCTTTGCGCCAGTTTAAAGACCAGCAAGTTTTGTTTTGTGTAAGGTTTCATGATTTAACATCTGGTGGGAGGCGCTCTGCCTTTTCCTTAGAAGCTGAAAATGATTTGCAGAGCCCACGTCCACCTCAATTTCAGTCATGGACAAATAATGCTTACAAACAAATCCAGCACAGCCAAGGAGATAGAACATAACATAACATTGGATCAAAGGTGTGGGAAGGCTGCAGTAGTTTATATTTTACAACTTACATAAGAACATAAGAACATAAGAACAGCCTTGCTGGAACAGGCCACAGCCCATCCAGTCCAGCATTCTGTCTCACACAGTGGCTCACCATTTCCTTCAGGGTATTCCCAAGGAGATGCCTTCACCTGCTTAGGATTCCCTGGAAATGATATTGAGAGATATCCTGCCTATCTCTCCAACCCGGAGGTTGTCCTTAAGTATCCATAATTATAGCCATTGATACTCTTGTCCTCCATGAACTTGTCTAATCCTTTCTTAAAGCTGTCAAGACTGACAGCTGTCACCACTTCTTCTGGCAGGGAGTTCCATAGACCTTACAACTTCAGTGTTAGCTTGGCCTGGTGTGGTATTTTCCAGCCAGTATAGAGTTACAGCACTGCACTGAAAAAGTAACTTTTCCGAGCTCTAGTGTTGTGGCAGATACAATGCATACCTGTCAAGTATCCCGGATTGGCCGAGATTTCCCGTATTTCTGTGCCGCTAACTCTACTTTCACACCGCCATCCCGTAATTTGGCAGACGGAGAAAGTAGTTACTGCACATGCACGTATGTGCAGAACCCTTCTGCGCATGTGACAAACCCTTCTGCGTATGTGCCGAACCTTCTGCGCATAAGGGTTCTGCGCAGGTCCCGTATTTTCCAGAGCCGCGCTAGACAGGTATGATACAATCCCTGCACATTTTTTCTTGGGTGTATACCTGGAACATCTACAAGGGATTTCTGAATACGTGAATTGTGGAGACTGGCCTGTGTATGGAAACAAACCATAGTCACCCACACATAAACAGGTTAGCCCAGATTAGCTGCAACTCTCTGCCAATTGTATTTTCAGTGACAAACCCAGGCACGACCGTCTAAAACGTTTGGAGATGCAAGCCTGGTTAAAACACCACTTCCATGTTTTTCCACCTTACAGCGGATATTGCAAGAACAGGAATTCAAAAAGAAAATCATGCGCTGCTCATGCTTTAAAGCCACTCCTGGTGACTGACACCACAATGGTTTAAGATTACTCAGAACACAGTACTGTACTGTGTCTCTTCCTTCCTGCAGGCTGCTATGAGTAGTACGTGGTTGGCTGCTGCCTCCTCACCCCAGAGCAGAGGAAAGGATATCAGGGTAGTTTTGATGCCTAGGCCTGTCGAATGAACCACAGTCTGGCAAAGGAAAAAGAGACCAGAGCATGTCAGTAAGGAGGGCATGCTGATCTCATGTCGGTCATTCTCATGTTGATCTCTGCTTCTATCCTATCCCATTGGTGGGGTGGGGGAGGCTTGCACTGATGGACACACTATTGAAACACAGGAAATGGTGGTAAAGTGATTGTTACCCTTGCTCCATATAGCCTAGAGGCAGTGAGGGGCCCACATGAAATGGTGCCATGGGCAACAGGTTGAGAATCTCTGCTGTAGCTTCTAAGCACACAAACTAATATCCATTTTCTGGGCACAAATGATGTCCTCAGAATTCACTTCAACAAGCACTGGTTTGTGAGGCCTATGCAATGTTGGGATTCAGCAGGTTCACACCAGTTCGCCAGAACCGGGAGCAGAAATTCTGGCTGGCCCCTTCCATCCAAGTTTTGAAATAAAGTAGTCCTAATTCTGGTGCAACACAGGAGACAGCCTTGGTTCATTGCACAGATGCAAGGCAAGGGCCACACACTCACAACCTTCCTGGAGCCTTGTGAACTGTGTTAACACAAAAAAGACACAGAGGGGAAAAGGGAAGGGTCTGTACATAAAAACACACCTAGATTTTGAACTTCCAAAGAGAAAACCTGCTGTTACTTGCCCTGGTTCATGGAAACAGGAGAGACAAGAAATGAATCATAATAGGAAAAGATCTGACAAATAGATTTGGAAGAACTTTTCTGATTCTCATATACTTGCCATTTTAAACTCTCTTCAGCTTATGGGATAATGCATCCTTGCTGACTCAGAGCAGTTAATGTATAAATTGCTATAAAAAGCTGGTTGGCATAAATGCGCTTGTGTGTGAAAAGGGGAAAGAGTGAAATCTAAATAATCAAGAACATTATTTTCATGAAGGCGGGCTGGATTTCAGACCCAATGATGACTTGTTATTTATGTTCAGAGGAACTGTCCAGTATTGCGGCTATGAAAAGTTCATTTATCCACTTTCAGCCACAAACTGTTCGTTCCTTTAACACTTAGAAACCGCTCCTTCCAAGCCTGATTGCTATCCACAGCTTTTTGATGCTTTTTAAATTGCCCATCCAATGGAGCCCCACACTTGTTTCAGCAGCTGAGGAACCAAACTTCCCCCATGTCATTTGGAGGACCCTGAATAGGCTGAGGGTTGGGGTCCCTCAATGCAAGACCAGTAGGCTCAAGCGGGGGGGCTGCTGGCGGAGG
Organism: Bradypodion pumilum; assembly: GCA_035047305.1. Classification (NCBI taxonomy): domain Eukaryota; kingdom Metazoa; phylum Chordata; class Lepidosauria; order Squamata; family Chamaeleonidae; genus Bradypodion; species Bradypodion pumilum. The sequence goes on from JAWDJD010000007.1 coordinate 3,282,956, forward strand.
ACAACACACTGTGTGAATAAAGAGAGATACAGAATCTAGCTCATTTACTGGTCTGTTGATTACTGCCAGAAACATGCACCAATGAGGACTTAGGTTTGGCCAATGACAAAGCCAGGAAAGTGGTTTCCTTTTTGCAGTCCATGGTTTGATCGGGACACGAAAGAAGCAGCAGCAACTGAAAAAGCAACATCCAACCCACCCAACCCCTTGCATGCCTGACTCAGTGCCCATGACAGCATTGTCATGGGAGCCACAAGCACGTCTTCTGGCTGAGTGTACACGTTGCCTAAACTGCTATGGCAAAGAGTTGACTGCCTTGTTCTAAAATCATCCATGCAAAATGCCCAGCTCAATGTCTTAGGAAAGTTGTTGTGACCCAAGGGGAAGCATCTAAATGGCAAACTCCACATTCAAGCTTCATTGGGTGCATACTGTAGATTTCTCCAGCAAAGCCATTATTCTCTCTGTCTCCTCTGCAGAGCTGATGTCATAAAAATTAGAGCCACCTGTATGACACTTCCTGAATGTTTCAGAAATGCTTTGTGGCATCCTAGCCACTTCCACATCCCTGGCCCTCATGAAATGTTCTGCATCTGTTCCACTCTCAAAGAATTAAATATGGAAGTCTCGCCAGGTTATCATGGCCAGGGTGTCATGCTATGATGCGGAAGGCAGATGCAAGGCCAGTGCATTATATTCTTAGGACAGTCTTCATGGCTGATTGCCATGAGGATTGCCAATATTTGGACTGGGATATGGCAGAACAACAACAACAACAAGATGCTTAAATATATCACAGAAACCTCCAAAGTAGTCTGATTCTGCAAGAAAAATCTGCAATCTGACCAAATCTTGAGAAGCTGATTCATGAAGGGCAATCCCTCTTAGCCTAACCTACTTTATAAAGATGTTTGTGAATATTTAAGCAGAAGTGAAGCCAGTATGCTATTCACAGTGAGCTCCTGGAAGGAACAATGAGATATTTCTCGTGTAAATTAAACAAGCTTGCATGATTTCTTGTTTGTGTAATTGAAGACATGTGAGCAGAGAAAGAAGCCTAATCCTCCCCCCCCCCCCAGTCATGAGGAACATTATCTAGTTTCTGATGACATGTTTCTTTTGCATAACAAAAAAAAACTCATACTAAATGGGAGGAAGAAGGGGAAGATGAACTTGGCTTGAATAGCTGCACAATGAGAGAGAAATGAGAAGATACCAAATGTACCACTTTAAAAAGCAGAATTTAAGTTTTGCCAGAGTTTAGAGAGACCCTCTGAGAAAGCAGGGGTAAGTGGAAGTGTCTGACTTTACCTGCACATCTTCCTCCAGGAAGGAACATGGCCTCTTTTTATGCCTTGCAGCCTGACACAAGAGAACACAGGGCCCTTTTGATGGGGAAGAGCAGTGAGCAAAATTTCTGAAAAGGAGCCAAGCTGCCAGCTCTTCCCAGGGAGCAAGCAGCCCAAAAGCCTGGCGTTCCAGACAACAAATAAGAGTGACAAACGCCACACACAACAATATCTGACAAGTACCCTGCCTGGATCAGTCAGATTATGAGCACAGAAAGCCTGTTAAGTAGCTACCTTGATAATGGAGATGGAGGAGGAGGGGAGAGAGATAAGGGACAGGAGGAATGGGGAAGTGTAAAGCTTGCCAGCTAATCAGTGCTCGGAAGCCAAAAATTGGTTGCTTTCAGCCAAAACCATCTCCTTACTTGGCGTGGGTGGGAATAAGGGGTCTGGCCAGGTTATCCTGCTATGGTAATAGAGTAGATCCTACGGCCAGCAACTCAAGTGTCACAAGGTAGTTAACTAACCTGACAACCCTGAGGACTAATGGCTTGGGTAGCGAAGTCCACAGGGAAGGATGATGGTCCCCAAGGGGGTTAAATCCCACTTGCATCCATTTCGATGGAGGGCAGCAGCTTCATCGATACTGGCTTGGGGTTGAGGAGGGCTTTGCGTGCCGAAAGGGCTCCAGACAAGAACGTGACTCGCGGAACAGGATCAGTGGTACGGGAGTCATGCTGCGACGCGGAAGGCAGATGAAAGGCCACTTGCATTATATTCTCAGGACAGTCTTCATGGCTGATTGGATTTGGATACGGCAAAAGGAGGGAATAAATATTTCCTTATATCAAGCCCAGCTCACATGCCAACCACTTCAGAACTAAGGCCCAGTGCTATACTGAAGGCAATGGACAATATTCTTATTTTGTAGGGCTACAGCTACCAGAATTTACAACATTACAGCACATCTTTATTAACTATAGTTAATTAATAAATATATATAAGCTAAAGTCTGCTGGTTTTACCAAGTACCAACCTCACTCTGGAGATGATGTGACTTACATGTCTAGGTTGGGAGTTTCACCAGGCAGAGTAATGATTCTGCATGTACCTTTTGTAACTACTACTAAGATAACTGCATGTAAGGTCATTTTAGTAAAGATTACTAACACGACGGACAGAGCCAGTGAGCTGCTTAGTCTAGAGAGCTAGACCAGGAGTGGGCTGACCTGGGTTCAAATCTTTACTCAGTCTGAAATTCACTTGGTGAATTTCAGTCAGATCTTCTCAGCTTAACACAAGGCCAGGCCTCCCTATGAGCAGTTACCCTCCCTTGCCAAAGCACTTTGGACTCGCTGGACTTGTACAACAGGATGTGCAAATATATATAAAACAAAATGTCCTCAGCCATAACAAGAGTCATTTTTTTAAAAAAAATGAAAGCTTCTGAACTTCCTCTACAACAAGAGGTAGAAAAGTTGGTGGAATACAATGTGGGGGGAGCCAATCTTAACAACTGCCCACCACCTCTCGATCCTAGCCATTATGACTGAGTCTATCCAGTTTGTTAACAGCCCAAGTTAATTTGTTCCTTGCTTCTTTGAGCCATTCAACTGTTGGAAGCTAAGCCAAGGCACTTCACTGACAAAGGGGCCACTGCTACAGATTAATCTCTTTAACTTTCAGCTCATGCCTGCCTAAGGGAAACTCCCACAACACAATAAGTAAATCCATCCATTAACACACACACACACACACACACTGGATGCTAGGGAGAAATGGCAGCAGCATGATGCAGATAGGCAACAGGTGCCTCAGGTAATGAATTCTATACATTAATAAAGGGAAGCAGGAAAACAGACAGACCTGATCTACAGGGACAGTTAATGGCAGAGTTTCTTGTACATTCAAATCCTTTGACAATCTTTAATAGAACTTGTGTACCTCAATGGCGTTAGTGCACAACCGTGATGGTGAACCTTGGCACTCCAGATGTTCTTGGACTTCAATTCCCAGAAGCCCAAGCCCCCTGTGAATCCACACGAATGGGTTTACTGTGATTCATTCGGCCAACACCGCCCTCGTCGCTCCCAGAAGCGGAAGTAAAACATGGCTGTAGAGTTAAGGCTCTTCCGGGTTAACCCTTCCTCCGTACGGGCGCATTTTACTTCCTCTTCCAGGAGCGACAAGGGCAGTGTTGGCCGGATGAATCGCAAAAAACCCATTTGTGTGGATTGCCAAGGTTCACCATCACGGATGCACAAGAACACAGGGACAATGTATTAGATCTTCAGTTATTTTAATTTTCCTGCCACTTGTGAGACACAGCGACTTGCTAGAAACTGGTCCATGTTGTCACTGTTCCTGTTTAGAATCCTACGGAGAGCTTTTAACATCTGCACTGACCAAAACATTTGAACCAAACATTTACATCAAATGACAAATTTCATTTTCCCCTTCGCAGCTTTTAAGTCCTGAACATCATGACAATTTGTCATGATTTGGAGAGCCTTTTGCAAATGTTTTGTCAGCAGAAGGAAGAGAGATATGGGAGGTGCAGCCAAGATTGCTCTACAGACAAAAGAAATTTCTTTCTGGAAACCACTTTCAGCAAGCACAATATACTCAAACTGTTTCTCCCATTCAGGAGAATAAATAACTACTTTCTTAGTTCGATGCAGTAAGCAATGGTATATGTTTCTCAGACGTTCAACCCACCAGTCCCTAATTTTAAGGTATAATGATGTAAGTGGGCATGTAGGCTAGCTATACTACAAGGCTATTTAATTTATATTGACTTCATAACAGCACCACTGAAGATGTTTCGTCCCATCTGAGACATAAAACAACATTCACTCAAGCCTGCACAACACACCCATAGCAGAAAAAGTTTCTGCCTGGTGTGGAGAAACACATAAATAAGACTCTGTAGCATCAAATCCTATAAATCTTCTAGACCCGTGATGGCAAACCTTGGCACTCCAGCAATTCTTGAATGCCAATTCCCAGAAGCCCAAGTCTCTGTGAATCCACACAAATGGGTTTACCGTGTGTACACATTTGTGTGGGTTCACAAAGGCTTGGGCTTCTGGGAACTGAAGCCCAAGAACACCTCGAGTGCAAAGGTTTGCCATCATGTTTCTAGACTAACATTAGGGTTTCCCTTTTTACACCCACAGTGGACCGCCGCTTAACAAGCGACTTGCTTAACACAAAATTCACATAACAAAAGGAAATCTATAGAAAATAGTGGCTAGGTTAACAATTTTTTTCCTAGAACGGATTGATTGGTTTTCAATGCATTCCTGTGGGAAACTGTGTTTCGGTTATCAAAATTTGGTTTTCAATGCATTCCCATGAGAAATTGCATTCAATGCATTCCTATGGGAAACTTGCCTTACAAATTTTTCGTCGTACAAAAGGTTTTGCGTTAACTTTGTTAAGCGGGGGTCCACTGTACTGTGTTCAAATGACACAAAACTCCTTTCTCACAATGAGGTACAACACTTACAAGGCACAACACACTTACTTGTAAATAAAATACCCAAAAAGGAATTATCATTTCCTCACTTTTCGCCATTGATTTTTCTGCCAGCTGACTATTTTCCTGCAAGCAGTAATTATCAAGATGGTCAGACACCATGGTGCGCATTCAGATGCCAAGTTTTAAACCTCAGTCTGTAGGAGTCCATAAACACAGACAGATGGCATTGGGCAGAAATGGCAGGGGAAGAAGAAACGAGAATTGGTCTCATTGCTCCGCCACCATACTTCAATTTTATTCAGCTTTATGGATGTTCTTTTTTCCTTCCTTTATCTCTTTTTGAAACCATTGGATAACATATGTAACATACAAACATCTGGTTTTTCACTGAAGTTTAAAAGTGGTTTTACTTTAGTCTTCCAATGTTAGCGGTAGGCTGGTAGCCAAAAGATTTGCCTGTTTTTTTTAAAAAGGTCAGTATTTCCCTTTGATTTGTGAAGCATCCGGGTGCAAGCGCCTCCGCTTTATATATTCCTGTCCCTAGCTTGTTCCTTTCCCCCAGACAACTACTTTCATGTCTGGCCGGACATCCTGCTACGATAATGGAGTAGACCATACAACCAGCAACTCAACAAGTAGTGTTGGGTGGCGGTAAATAACCTGTCTCGCTAAAGGGGCCAATGGTTATGGGCGAATGAACCCCTTTAGGTGGGGTGATGGTACCCCTCAGTGGAGGAAATGCCACTGGAAACCATCCTATTGGGCCCAATGGCAAAATGAGTGGAGGAGGAACCACGTCTGATCTCCAAGGGTCACGGGGGCAGAAGAGGCCATGCCAGATGCACTGGCTGTGAAGGCGTGCCTTGATAATATCCTCAAGGCCACAGCAGTCTATTGGAGTCCGCAGGAGATGGCTCCATGAGCATAGTGTGTGGGTCACTTCATGGCAAGCTGGGATCCACCTCAAACAAATTCATTCCAGTGGCATTTTTCCTGCTTCAGGGGGAAATGCATTCTCAGATACGAGTAGCAGCCAACGACGACTTTCAAAGTGCTAAATAAAGACAGACAAACTAAATGGAGACAAACTCAACTATTACGGTAGCCATGGCTTCCAACAGCAAAGACTGTCGCACACTTTATCCGATTCCATGCCAAATAAGGGAAATCTAAGTGTCCCTCCAACAGCATACTAAGCTTTTGACACAGCTATGTACATATTTACAATGCTGAGCTGTGGTCAGGGCCTCAGATGGAAAATGCTAGATCAAAGGGCCAAGGAGATGCTGTCATAATAGTATTTTTTTCCGCAGCAGGTTCATATTTTTTTCTCTTGCACCACAATGCCTGCCTGTGAAACATGCCTTCCTGCAAGCCTTTGTCCCTCTGGGAACAATTATCAAAATAAGACGGGACAGACTGGACTCCAAGGCCGGTTGAACAAGCTTTGCTGTATGCACAGCTTGGGGGAAACCTTTAGGCAAGGGATTCCCAATGTTTCCAAGCCAGAGGCCGGGTCACACTCTCTCAGTCAGCTTCATGGGCTAGACGGCCATTTTGTCCTGCTTGCACAATGGGGGTAACCATTTTGTCCCAACAGCTTCAAAAGGTTGACCATTTTGTTCCTCAAATGCCCTTGGAGGGGTGGGGAGCAAATGAAATGGCACCATGGGCCAGATCTGGCCTGCTGGCCTTAGGCTGGGAACCCCTAATTTAGGCGAAGAGTCAAAGCCTACTGGAAATGCCCCTGAAAACAAAAACCTGCAAGAATCCTGAGGATGCCGATTATGCATCTTCAAATCTTTTGGATGCTCAGAAAATCACAATGTTAATCATGCTTTGTTTCCCTCCAAAAAAAAATCTTCACAGTTGTAAGTGCTGAAACTTGTTTATATCAGCGGTTGTCTGCATATTACCATCTCTTCCTTCCAAATACCATTCCTTGTGGGCTAGTAAATAAGGGCATTATTCTAGCAATTAGGTTGCATACATCTTGATCAGCAAAATCACTGTTACGGAGGGGTGTGTAAGGTAGCAACCATTGTGGTACAGTACCTAGTGTGTTGAAGTAGGACTCAGGAGATGTGTCTTAAAATTCTCACTCAACCATAAGATACACTGGGCTGCCTTGAACCAGTCATAATCTCTCAGACTGATCTGCCGTATAGACAAGAATGGAGACAAGAAAAACCCTATATGCTAGCTTGGGCTCGCTGGAACAAAAATGGAATATAAATGTAAGCAAAATAAATGGTAATTTACTTATATGAGAGAGAAAGAAAAAAAAGATGTGATCAGAAGCATGACAGTGAAATCAGTGAGCTCAGCCATTGGATAACAACCTTGCTCTTATCTCAACGGCTCCATCTTGTTTACCTGTAACACCCAAACAAATTATATGTTTCACTTTTAAATATATGAACCACATTCAAAACTCATCTGAAAAGGTAGCATATAAGGATAATAATAATAATAATAATAATAATAATAATAATAATAATAATAATAATAATAATAATAATAATAATAATAATAATAATAATAATAATAATAATAATAATAATAATAATAATAATAATAATAATAATAATAATAATAATAATTATTATTATTATTATTATTATTATTATTATTATTATTATTATTATTATTATTATTATTATTATTTAATGCCAGAAATTATTCTGGGTTGAAAAGATTTTTGCGGAAGAATCTCAGCTCAGGGAACGCCCAAATGAGGCTCCTTTCATGTTTCCATGAGTTGGGACAGAGACTGGCACTCAATCCATCATGCAGTACCCTGGCCTTGAACTTGCCATCCTTCCACTAAAAAGGCGAGCTTCTTAACCACTAAGCCACTGTAGTCCCTGCATATAAGGATAAAAACAATGAAGAACCAGAACCATTTGGATTGTCTTTGAAAACTATCTGGGATGCCAGGGTGGTCATTAAGTTTTATTCAACTAGGGTATCTGAAACAATTTTTCATCTCTGCTCCTTGTTCCTCTCTTTTTGTATATCTTTGAAAATAAGTTTTAAACTGTAAACTGCCAAGAGTGATACAACCAAAAGGGAGGGTGCAGACAATGTGAATTAGAAATATGTTTTGTCTTCTTTTAATTTTATGTGAGCTCCCCTAACGCCCAAACATCTCTGAGGCAGAGCAGACTGTCAGTACTGTTTAGAAGAGACCCAATTTGGCATAATGGATAGAGTGATGGACTCAGGTCTCTGGAGACCAGAGTTCGAATTCCCACTTTGCCCTGGAAACTAATTGGAGCAATGGAACTGGTAAAACCTCCTTTAAATATCTCGCTTAATTTGAAATCCCTGCTAAGGTCACTTTAAGGCAGTTCTGATGTAATGGCGAGAAGTTGTTGTTTAAAAGTAGTTTAAAAACCGGAGTAGCAAACTTACTTTCTTAGATTAAATCTCCCAGAAACCCCTACGTAGGCTGGCGAGGGGATTCTGCGAGTTATATACCCAAGAAATAACTTTTCAAGATTCTCTGTTCAACTTTGGAAAAGTCTTCAATAAAAGAAAAGGCCTGGAACAAGAGTCTTTACTAAAAGGTAATGGATTACTGATCCTTCTTTGGTGGAACTGTGTAAGGTTAAGAACAACAAATCTTTGGCTTGTTATCTATCAGATATCTTTGCAAAACAGGAGAGAAGCAGCTGACCTCATACCACAAGTTATGTACAGTTATTTTTTAAATATAGTTGCCGGATGAACATTCCTCTCCCCCACCGTTTTCCTGAAAATTCATGACTAAGACTCATTTTAACAAACACTTTTGGAAACCTACTGCTCAGTCCAATGCAGGTAGTTATCTCCAGTTTCTATGTCTTTAAAAGACAGCTCAACTGTGACATTATCACGGGAAGGGGGTATCCATGTTGTAATCAGATTATCATACATAGGGCCAGACAACATGGTTTCCCTGAAGGGTAAGTCGCATTGTTCCAAACAGAAGACATTGCAGGAGGAAAGGGAGGGGGCAAAGGAAGATGTAGGGATATGATTACAGATTTATGGGGGGGGGGAGTAATGAGAGTTGAACATCAATGTGTCTCAAAACAGATTAGTGAAAGAAAGAGAGAGAAAATATTTCATTTTTTTTTCTATTAAAAACTGTAAGCACATTTCGACTTGTGCTCAGAGGTGACTACCTTAAACAGATTTGGAGAGGTCTTAAAAGCAGTAGATTGTAGATTTTTTTTCCAGGGTCCAATCCACTAGGAAGATTTGGGTGGATCCATGCTGGAGAAAGTGTCTGTGGACTGAGAGCTCTATGCTAGCATGACAGCACCTGGGTGTTAAATGTTCAGTCCTGATGGAAGAGAATGGTGTGCAGACAGCTTTGCAACTGTGTCGCCACTGTTAAGCTTTACAAAAGAAACTCTGTAAAGATGTATTCAGTGTTCCCAACTCATCTAAAGAAAATGAAACAATGTGCTTGAGAACAATAAAACGATTACACCAAGGAAAAGGAAGATGATGAGCCTTAATGAATTCTGTGGCTAATTAGAGCCTTATCTTCTAAAGGAAGCGAAAGGTCCTCTGGATATTATGATCTGCAACTACACTCATCGCCACTGCTTACTTTATCTCACCTACTCCAGAAAGAGTAACTGTCCGCATCCCAATTGCACTCGGGCAAGTGTGTCAATGTCACTGCAGAAGCTGAAGAAACGCACTGTCAGAGTGGAATAATGCAGGCATCATAACCTATGTTCATCTCACTAAGTGGTAGTACCAACCATACTACCTTCTCTCTGCATATTTAAACTCTGAAGCAAAGGGGTACTGGGGTAGTTTAAACCCATTACTGGTGCAGCCACAATAACACAGGGAAAGGACGAGAAACCGGAGTCAAGGACTTCGGCACCCCTTAATATGTGCACTGTCCATAGGATTCTGCTTTGCTGCGGAGGATTTAGGAAGTATACACATCATCCCCTTCTCCCCACATTTCTAAAGACAACAAAAATAGAACAGCCCATCACAAAGCACAACATCTGTCTGCAGGAAGGTGGGGGGGGTATCCCCTGTGGAGATTGCATTTACATACTTCTGTTGGTTAGAAAAATTCTTCATTTGAAGCCACAGAGAAGAGTTCAAGGGGGAAAGTGGCCACAGAGAATTCCCATCATTCTTTTGCCTTATTAGGCTGTAGCCTGGGATGCGCATTCTGTGAGATTCAGGCAAAGCTGATGAATAGCAGCAAGGAACAGCTTTTGGGGAGGCAGAATTTCCTTCAACTGAAGAAGCGGGAGGGGGGGGATTATCCTTTTCACCCCTTCTGCTGCCACAACTCTGGTCTGTGTGCTGGAATGCCCAGTGGAATGAAACGTAGAGCACTCAGTGTCTGAAAGGAGACAAGGCGCATCCTCCTCTTTTGAAGCAAACCTATTTCGTCACTCTCAGAAAACAGAAATTGAAAATAAGCATCAAGAGTTTTCAGGGAAATCACAACTTGGGGGGCCTTTTGGGTATCCATCGGGAATGAGAGCCAATGAATGAAAGGGCCTCATTTTTATGCATGTTTTTACTTCATGGGGTTGCCAACTTACAGCTCACAGACTGGACACAGTCCCCGATGCCAGCCCATCGTTGCCTCCGCCACACCTGGAAGTGGGCGTGTTTACGTCATCCATAAAACATGCCCGTGGCTGGTGTAAACAGGGAAGTGGGTGCACTTACGTCAAGCATAAATACACCTACTTCTGCTTCTGGGGGCGTGGCCTGGCCAGCTCAGCTATCCAGGGGATGTGGTCAAGCCCATGCTGGAAAAAGGTTGGCCACCACTGATTTATAGCCTGCCCGATTTAGTGATGAACAATACTCTGGGCAGCCAATTATAATAATAAAACCTTATGAGCTTTTAGGGATACTGCAAAACTCAATGTTGAACAAACGTACACACTCCCATTATTGTATCACTTCAGTTCTCAACTCAGTAGATGGTGACGACTCTCACCCTCAAAACCAGGCGTTCTCAACCTTTTAAAGCTGGGGGCCAGGTCATGCTCCCTCAGACAGCTTCGGGGGCCAGATGACTATTTTGCCCTTCCTCCACCACATGGCACTTCCTGGTGTGGTGGAGGCAGTGGGGGGGGGGCACATGAAATGGTGCTGCAGGTTAAGAATCCCTGCTCAAAACCAACATGAGCAAGTGTTTCTCACAGTTCCAGATACTCCACTTCTCCTCCTCCTAATCAAAGTTCATCAGCATCCAATTCTTCTCTAAACATAACCAGACCTCCTTACAGGTTTTTTTCTTCTTCAGAAGAGGAGATATTATTTTCTTCATCTAAAGATTTTTGAACTTGTCCTAATTCCGTGGTACCCATGGGCTGAGAGCAACCTGCTGGGATCAGATTTTACCCTGTTAGCCCCATATGAAAATGGAGACCACCACTAATATGGATGTCCCTGCCCAGAATATAAGAGACACATTACTGGATGTATCTCATCTAAGGACAGGGAATCTTTCTCCTGTCATATATTTTAGACTACAATTCCGATGCATCCTTTGCCACTGGCCATTCTGGCTGAGACCTTTAAGACTTGATGTCTAAAACTTTTGGAGATAATTCTCTTTCCTACCAAGGTCAGCCACGTGCCTTGAGGATCCTAGTGCAGTGATGGTGAACCTTTTAGAGACCGAATGCCCAAACTCCAACCCAAACTCCACTTATTTATCGCAAAGTGCCAAAATAGCAACAAGGGACTGAGGAAACTCTCCCATTGGGCTGCTGGGCAGAGAGGTGGTGCAAACTCTATGCTGGGGAAACCACAAAGGTGCCTACAGAAAGGGCTCCGAGTGCCACCTCTGGCACACATGCCATAGGTTCGCCACTACTGTCCTAGTGGAACAGCCACAATTTCCCCTTCTATCTGATCCCAGATATGGCTACCGGGTGAGCCTGCCGGGCAAGCCAGCCTGCCTTAGAGGCATAAAACAAGAATGTTGGAGAATCCAAAGGGAATGTTTTGAATGCTCAAAACACACTGCACAAAAGTTAATATGATGCTCAGCTACTTCTTCACTGGCAAGGCATATCTGCTAGTCATCTCACCCCTCCACAAAGTGGCTGACTGCCCAGTCTTCAGCCTCTGAAATCCAAATCAGGAGCATGAACCCTCCCACACAGTAGCACTTAACAAAGCTGGCCAAAGCACTTCACTAAGTTTACCCCTGTATCAAGCTCATCTGAAGTGCCTCTTGTAACTGGGCTGACTCCTTGCCAGCTTTAGCTATGAAAGGGGAAAGAAAAGAAAGCACAGAAGGAGCCCCACTTCACAGCCTGGTGTCAAGGGTGCCCAAAGGTTTACTAAGGAACATGGGAAATTTCTGCTCTGCTATGTTTAGTGGTCTTCCCTTCAGAATGGAAATGTTTAAAGGAATTTAATGCAAGATCTCCTTCATGTCAGAGTCAGAAAATTCAAGCAGCACTCATGTATCAACGAGCACAGTGCATGATTTGCTGGGAAGCTCTGAGATAAACAGGAAAAATAAGGATAAGCTGGGTCTGAAGTATAATGGACACGTGTGCTTTTACCTGCCAAGAAGAGTGCAACTGAACCCTGGGAAACAGGTAAAGAAACCTGTCCAGAGTCCAAAAGAGATCTTGCTGTTGGAGATTTGTCAAAACTTGGCTGGTGGAAGCAATACTCTGACCCAGTATATAAACCTGCTTCTTAAATTCCTATGTAAAAACATTCTGTGGTGGATCACACTCCTCAGGGGTCACGTTTACGGCTTTCTAGGAATCACACTTAGCTAAGCAATGTTGTCTTGAGACAAGAGTAGCAACATGCCAACCATGTAGATGGGTTACATCCTAGTGCAGTGGTGGCAAACTTATCGCATACATGCCAGAGGGGGCACTCAGAGCACTCTCTGTGGGCACACATGCCGTTGCCCCAGCAGAGAATTCGCCTCACCCCTCTGCCCAGGAGCCCAATGGGAGTACTTCCTCCCTCCCCTCAGCACAGAACTTGCCCCGCCACGCCCCTCCACCCAGGAGCCCAATAGGAGCGCTTCCTCCCTCCCCCCAGGACAGTTTACCCACCCCTCTGCCCAGTGGCCGAATGGGAACTCTCCCTCCCTCTCCCCAGCACAGAGTTTGCCATATCCCTCTGTTTGGGCACTCGGTCTCTAAAAGGTTCGCCATCACTCTCCTAGTGGATCCTGAAAGCTGCTTTTGAAGAGGAGACTCAAATGTCTAACCCATTCAACAATATAATCAAAGTGGAAAGCCTGTGATAAAAGGCTTTTTGTTTTGATAGTAATTCTGCTCCCTCTTGACCTGGGCCATCATCCTGCATCTCTGCTCCATTCCAGATTATTCACCACTTTCCTATGTAAAGATAATCCAAGGTATCTGCCTCAGAATTCCTTTCTTGCAGACATGAAACTCTACATGAGCAAATGCGCCAGGCTCATTGCTGACCTAATCCTGGATGGCTAGAATATTAACATATCCGCTGAGGCATCCATGCCTCCCTCTATCTGCTCTGTTGCCTGAAGGGTGTGTGTGTGTGTCATTCTGCTGCACAGCAGTAACTCTCCTTATTAGATAGGTATTGGTGGGGCTGCTCCTATTTTAGTTTCACATCTGGAGCACAGGAGCCAATTTCAGTGTCTTTTAAAGAGGATAGGACTCAAAACAGAGGTAAAGGTTGCCCTTGCTCGAAAGCCAGGTTTCAGTGATCATCTCCATTTATAGCCCAAGAGCCAGTGCTATCTGCATCTGCAGAAGTTTCCTTGGACATGTGGCAGGCATGACTAGACACTGGAGTGCACAGAACCTTGTTGCCTTCCCACCAAAGTGGTACCTCTTTATCTACTTGCAATTTCTTGCTTTCGGACTGCTAGGTTGGCAGGAGCTCACTCCATGATGCAGCACTCAGGTCTCAAACTATTGACCTGCTGACCCTCCAGTTGTTATGTTCAGCATCTTAACCACTGAGCCACTGCAGTACCAAAACAGAGAGGGTGATGCAAAAGGCTCTTAGGTCTTGTCCACCTGGATCTACTGCTTGCGACCACAGAACAGACAGACATGCTTTCTACTGTATACAACAAATGTGCAAAACGTAACATGCTTGCATTGTGTGCTGCTAGGCCAAGGGTTCCCAACCTTTTCAAGGTGGTAATTTTGTCCCAACAGCTTCAAAGGGGCAGCCATTTTGTTTCTCGAATGGCATTTGGAGGGGGCACATGAAATGGTGCCATGGGCCACATCCAGCAAACGGGCTTTAGGTTGGAAACCCCTGTGCTAGGCTGAGGGAAAGGTCAAAGGTCTCCATGGACCCCTGTGGTAATCTCCCATTTGCAAGTGTGGGAAAGGAGACACCAGGGTGCTAATTATGATCGTACTGTCCAGAACAGAAGTTGATATACCATGCATTGTTTCCCAGTGCTGCATCCTGTTTTATGTGCCGTACCAGACCATACTACGATCCCCAAGCTGTCTTTAGCTTGCTTTGTATACATCCTGCCCAGATGCAGGAGCTTTGGGTGGGAGGTCCTGCTGAGATACAAGGGAACTATGTTAGGCAGTATGTCCAATTAAGGAAAAATCATAAGAGAGCTAATTGCCCTCTTTTTTTAAAAAAAAAATTACTCTGCACTTTTACTGACGATTGTACTGAAGTAAGCTGACAGTCCCAGCCACAGCTGTTTCAGAGATCACGGGGTGGGAGTTGCACTTTCCAAATTCTCATGATTTTCTCTTTCCTCTTTCTGAGAAGGAGTCTTCTTCCTTGCCAAGCTATAGGTTTCAAGACCTAAATACATTGCAACAATATTTCCACAGGAAATCAAAAGGCAATTCTCTCCGTCCGCCAAGGGAAGAAGGCTAGGGGGGCGAATATGAGCCAAGTTAAGAGAGGAACAGAAACCAGGGAAGAGAGAGAGAGAGAGAGAAACTGGATTTGGGTTACAGAGCAGTGTGCAGAAATACTCCTCTGAATTATACATCTAGCCATGAAAGTTTTAGTAGATAAACCCCATACTGCCATTTTCTTCCGAAAGCAAAAGATGGAACAGGAGCAATAGCAGAGCTTGGAAAGTCAGACCAAAAAAAGAGAGGAAAGGGACATTTAGCAGAAATTGCGCTGCCATAAGCTATGAACGTAGAAGTAGTGCTTAAGATGTGTCATGGGAAAAAGGAAGCCATGTGGCACAGAAAAGAAAGGGGCGGCTTCGTTGCTGTGCAGTTGATCAGAAGAAAGTGGGGCAGCTGCCATTTCTGGTGTGTGCGTTTCCCCTGTGGCATAACTCCACAGTGAACATCTGGAGCCTTAACAGAAAAGGACACCAGTCTGGGGTGACCTTATTTTTACAGAATAGAGAGGGGAAACCATAACAATTATCAGTATCTGGCTGTGGGTGGAGGTGGTGGGAGGAAAAGGCAGAATCGATTCTTTCCCATCCATTCTTTTGACTGCCAGTGCTCATCTTTTAATGGGGATCTTTTCAAGCAAATGGCTGGCCAAATAAGGGGTTAAGTCTGAGTTCAGAGAGCTTGGTTTCATCTACATCTGTACTATGCTTAATTCCATGCAGTTAGTGTGGCTGTGGATGTGTTCATGATCCCAACACGAGAGGCAGTGCAGAAAAGGCTAATAGTATTCTATGTTTAAGATGCTACATCACAACAGCTCAAAGTCCTGCAAGAAGACATGGATTCTGCAACACATTTTAGATTTTGCAATTATTTTTCATCTATCATAATTATATCATCTTCTGCTAATTATATGTGATAATAAAGATTTTTATTTGCTAGAAAAGTGGTTCACTATTATGTATTTTGCAGTCCAAATTATATACCACATAACACAGAGACAGGTCCATTTGTATCTCATCACATATAGTGAACAAAGACCACTTCTTCTTCTTCTGCCGTATCCGTATCCGAATACAGGCGATCCTCATGGCGATCAGCCATGAAGATTGTCCTGAGGACAATATAATGCATTAGCCTTCCATTTGCCTTCCACATCATAGCATGACCCCTGTACCACTAATCCAGTTCCGTGAGTCTCTTCCTGGTCCTGAGTCCTTTTGGTATACAAGGTCCTTATCAGCCCCAGGCCAGGATAGATGAAGCTGCTGCCCTCCATCAAGATGGATTCAAGTGGGATTTAATCCACTTGGGGACCATCACCCTTCCCTGTGGACTTCAGCATCCAAGTCCGCTAGTCCTCAGGGTTGTTAGTTTAGTGAACTGCTACCTGACAATCGGTGTTGAGTCGTTGGCAGTATGATCTACTCTATTATCATAGCAGGATAACCTGGCCAGATGGCAAACAAATACCACTTAATGACTGGAATCAGAACAGGATCCAGTTCAGACCAGAACACAAAAGTATTTCCTAAATAAGGATTCCTGCTATACTGCCTTATGCTATAGCATTAAACTGTCCAACAGCATAGGATGCAACAAATGCACAGAGCCAGTATCATACAAGTCCAAGAAGACTTTTCCCTTTGTAACCCTTCATTTAACAACAGCAGTCCTCGCATATCTACCTCAAAAATATTCTATTTTTTATCAGATCACTGATTAAAAAAAAGCCCCATTCATGCAGAGCACTGGAGAGTTCTCTGTAAGTTTGGTCTCCAATTCACCCTCTCACAATGCAAAGCAAAAAAGCATGGTGCAGTAACCCTTGAAACCAAAACACAGATGCTTGTTCCTATTTAGATGTGGAAAATGCAAAAGCAGGGAATGCTGCCTTTATAAAGAAGAGATCCTCTCACAGGGCGGAGAAGAGGATAAAATAGCAGGGCACAGTGATTAAGCTGCTGTACTGCAACCAAGACGTTGCGAGTTTAATCCTGAGCAGGACTCAAGGTTGACTCAGCCTTCCATCCTTCAGTGGTTGGTAAAATGAGTACCCAGCATGTTGGGGGTAAAATGCTAATTAACATGTGAGATGCCCAGAAAGTGCACTAAGCACCATGGGGCGGGATAGAAGTATGATTGCTTTGCATTACTCCCTTGAGAGAAAGAGACAAAAATGTAATAAAATAGATAGCCTAGGCTAGCTCGGTGCAAGTCAACTTCATCACTCAAATATCTTCATCTCTGGAGCTGTACAAGTAGAAGAGAGACCACAGCCATTAGTAAGTGGCCAGACTCAACAAGGTATGAGACAAAGCCAGCCTATGGCTAGAATCACACTGTATTTTAAACACACAGTTGCTCTCTAAACTAGAACCATGAGCTTCAACCTCACCCTCTCTGAGGCATGTAATATAACTTACTTCATGGCATGACATCTCATTATAATGCCTTTTTCTGCAGCTGCTCCACATCACATGGGGGTGGAGGCTGGGAAGAGATACACAGTGTGACAACCCAGGGCAAATTGCAAAGAATGTGATGGGGTAGAGCAGGGATGCCCAAACTATGGCCTGGGGCCCAGATCCAACCCCTATGGGCGCGTTTTACTTCCACTTTCAGGAGCGACGAAGGCTTCACGGGGCTGGATGAATTGGCGTCGGGGGCTGGATCTGGCCCCTGGACTATAGTGACCAGCTTTCTGAACCATGTGACGGCCTGAAACGTTTGGGCATCCCTGGGGTAGAAGAACAACAAGACACACCATTTCTATTATGAGATGATCATATTTGTGGTAACACATGGCTCAACGTTTGGCTTTCTCCAAACAGATGAGCACTGAACCGTAGAGTAGGATATGACTGACTTTCGAACAAGGGCGACCTTTACCTTTACCTTAATCCTATGCCACTCATGAATGATTCCCAAACTTATCAGCTTCAGAAAGAGCCTAGATTCATGTCTTCACATAACTAGCAATGACCTTCAAACCCATTCAAATAAGATCCACATCCAAACGCTCCTGTCCTAAGAATCAGAATACTGTAGTTTTTTTTTTAAATTAGTTTACTTCCTCATTCTGTGCATGCTTCCAGTGTGTAAGCACCTTGGACTGAAATGATAGGTCAAAGCCCCATCGTTATGGAGACTTCTGAGAGTACCCTGGACAGCAAGGAGATCAAATCAGTCAATCCTAAAAGAAACCAACCCTGGATGCTCCTTGGAAGGACAAATATTGAAGATGAAGCTCAAGTACTTTGGCTATCAAATGGGAAGAGAGGACTCACTTAAGAAGGCATTGATGCTGGGAAAGATCATAGGCAGCTGCAGAGGATGAGGTGGCTAGATGGCATTGTTGACACAATGGGTGTAGAGCAGGCTGTGGAGGACAGAGTCTGGTGTGCGGTGGTCCATGGGGGCACAAAGGGTCAGATTCGACTGTGCGACTGAACAACAAAAATGGACCTTTCAGTTTTATTTTTATGGGTTTGTGGTAACCCGCTACTTTTGGACCAAGTAATTTTAACTTCTGTTCCCTTTGCTGTTCTATACTGGTCTTAGACTGTAATAAAGATTTGATTTTAAGGGTTGGTTCTTTCCAACAAAAGAGTAAATCATTAGAAATGTGAGATCGATCCTGTTCCGATCGAGAGTGGGAAAGGAGGTACACAAACCCAGTTGGATCACTATGACTTGCTGGCATTTGTTTATACCACCTTCAATGTCTGGCTTTTTGCCTCCCTCTAATATGATAGTAGCTGAGGAATAGGAGAAGAGAAGTCTCAAAAACAAAAGGCGCTTGGAACAGAGGGATTATTCAACCTTGAAAAAAATATATAATCCGATCTTTGTTTAAGAAGCCGTTCTACCTGTCTTATGCATGAATGCTGTTTTTCGTGTTTGTAGCTATTTCCTTATATGGAAAGAAGACATAGATCTGAGTGAGGAACTAAGCCAAAAACACATGGGGGCAGTGCTTCGCACTCCAAATGTGACAGCTGCACAGCTTTCACCACTCTTCAAAAATTAATAGAGTGATGCAGTACAGAGGTAAACAGTAAGCCGCAATACAGGGGGGGGGGCACCCTTGAACCAATACTGGCAACAGAAACTTGTCACTGAAGTTTTGCAGATGATTAAGGCGGAAGGTCTTGCTAGGATAGCCATCAAACACAGTTGCCGTTGCCGCCTCCTCAAAAGCCAAAATGGAAAACTTGGGTCATCCACAAACAATTTCTACTATTTTAAAACTCTAAGAGGCAGATATGGTTTGAAGTAGGCTTGGAAATGACCACTAACCTGCACCAGATAATCAAAGGGATGGGGGGGGGGATGATGATTAACCCCTGAAGCAGCTGGCTCTGTGTTACTAACACCGGAATCTTTACGGCTTAGAAGGCTTTGTGGTTTTACTGGCAAGACTGAGCAAAAGCAGGGATGGTATGAGGCTTTGGGACTGCCAAAAAGACTGATCTTGACAAGGAAGCTCTTACATTCAGTCTGGCGTGAATTACTTGCCTGCCTTCAATGTTGCTGGACTGTAAAACTCCCACCAACCCTTTCACTTTTGGTTAGGCTCGCTGGGGCATCTGGAGCAGGGGTGCCCAAAACTTTTCAGGCTGCGGGCCGGTCATGCGGTTCAGTGGGCCGGTCATAGGGTTCCTTCCATTGGACGCGGAAGTAAAACGTGCCTTGCAATCTATTTTGCAACAGGATGGGATAGATTTTAAGCTGCTACTTTCTCTGTTTAAACCAGGGGTTCCCAAACTATGGGCACATTTTACTTCCGCTTCTGGGAACAACAAGGATGGTGCAGGCTGGATGAATTGGCATCAGGGGCTGGATCTGGGCCACGGGCCGTAGTTTGGGGACCTTTGATCTGAAGGATCACAATTTGGACACCCTGGCTGACTTCTACCATCCAACCATAAGCATGGTAGAGAGAGGATAATGATCCCAAAGTGAACCATCAGTTTAAGCAGCAATGAAAACCAGCATCCTGCCTCTCATTGCAGGTGATTAGTGCTTTACTCTACTGAAGGTGGTCTGAATCTCAAATGTAGAAATCATTAACCTGGCAAAGTGAGCATTCACAAGAAAAAAGCTGAACTTTCACTGTCGCCCTTGCTTGAAAGTCGGTCACATCTGACTCTAAGGTTCAGTGCTCTTCTTTTTATAGCAAAGAGCCAGTGCTGTTTTCATTTGCAGACATTTTCATGGACATGTGGCAGGCATACCTAGACACTGGAGTGCATGGAACACTGTTTACCTTCCCACTGAAGCAGTACCTATTTATCTATTTGCAATTTCTTGCTTTCAAACTGCTAGGTTGGCAGGAGCTGGGACAGAGACAGAAGCTCATTCCGTCATGTAGCACTCGGGCTGCTGACCTGCCAACTTTCCAGTCATCAAGTTTAGCTTCTTAACCAGTAAGCCACCAGTGTCCCTGAACAGATGTATGTAGTAACAAAAACAGCACTGGGACACCTTTAAGATAAACCGACCAGCATTATTTCAATATAAAGTACTCTAGATTACAATCCATTTCTTCAGATACACTAAAGTCACTGATGCAAACATTTATATATTAAGCATATAAAGTTCCAAGGAAAGGGGTCAAGTGAAATGTATGCATGCAGGCTTATTCCTCATAGAAAAGGATAGTCACAATGGCAAAAGTTGGCAGCACTTTTTGGACTAATAAATTAGAAACTACAACTGACGCTATTCATTAAAAGCTAATCACATCAAATGCATCAGGATTATTCCCTGTATCTCCTGCCCTACTAGATTTCTGTTCATTCAGATTAGCTGAACAAGAATGACTTATAGGAAAGTAAAGTTTGTGCACCTTTCCAGTTACATGGTAATGGCCTGCCCAATGGCCCCCCATCTACAGATTCATAAGACTTTCAATATTTCAGCTGGACTGAGGAGATAAACTAATGGGGAAAGAACTCATGGGGAAAACAGCTCACAGAAAACAAGGCAATGGTGTATAAAAGGCACTGAAGTTGCACAGGCATGTGCAGACAGGTAAAATACTGCACATTTGTGGTCAAATTATTAAGTCATCTCTCTATGAAAATTCTAGCTTCTTTGAGGCCAAGCCACTGTGGACATTCTTTTAACCACCTCTTGCAAAACCCCTATAGCTGGGGTGGCCAGACTTTTCAGGCCATGGGCCAGTTACGTGGTTCAGTGGGCCGGTCACATGGTTCCTCCTACCAGAAGCGGAAGTAAAATGCGCCTTGCAATCTGTTTTGCTACCGATATGTTTTGTAACAGGATGAGATAGATTTTGGGCTGCCACTTTCTTTGATTAAACCAAGGGTGCCCAAACTACAGCCCATGGGCCGGATCTGGCCCATGCCACCCTCATCACTCCTGGAAGCAGAAGTAAAACGTGCCTGTGTGGGCGCATTTTACTTCCGTTTCCGGGAGCAACGAGGGCGGTGCGGGCCAGATGAATTGGCGTCGGGGGCCTATCTGGCCCACGGGCCATAGTTTAGGCATGCAACCCTGCCCTATAGGTACACCTGTTTTCTCCTGAAGAAAATGCTTTAGTGTGGCTTGTCAGCATGGAGCGAGGGGGGGAGGGGGAGAATAAGACCCAAGCTCAATCTGTTAGGTAAAGTAGTTAATTAATGATAATCCTCTCCAACTATGTGACTCAGCCTTGTCAGGCCAATGCTTTGGACTTTAAATTGGCACCCCGAGAAGTGCTAATAGGCAACTAGGCTCCGAGTGGACTCCTTTCTTTCTGGATGTGCTCCAATCCAAAGAAATTTAAGTCATGATTTGTTGTGCAAGCAAACTAATAAAAGATGATTCATCTGCCTGCTCTTTGAACCAGCTCAAGCCAAAGAAGAGCCTTTCATGGTTGGTGACAGATTCCAAAGTGTTAGAAACTTGGAAGGAGATTCCCCCAAAGATACATTTCAATTTACAGTCTTTGCCTTGTAGAAACAGAAAAGATGAGTGTGTTTTAAGAAATCAGTGTTGCACTTTTTATACCACTGCCGAGGCACCCATTCACTTGGTTCACTCCTCTTACACACGCACACAACATTTTCTGGAAAGTCTGTGAAATGCTCTGTTAGTTTGCAGTTAAATTTATTTATTTTCATCTCCTGTCTTTTATTATCCAAGCTGTTGGAAAATAACTACTGAAGCTACTCAGACAAGGCAGGACTTGCATTTTAAGACAGACTTTCTACCCACCCTGTCCTCATCCTTTCTATTCTTGCTAACTGGAAACCTAACAGCTCTGAAACCTGCACAGCTCAAATGTATTTGGGCACACCCTAATGCAGTGACTTTCTATAGTTATTTTTCCTAGGCGGCAACATTTCACTGCCCCTTTGCTTCTGCAATCAGCATAAAAAAAGATATTCACCCTCTGGTGAGATTGCCAACGGAGCCTGCTATATTTCAACAATAAAGTAAAGTCTTCCAAAATGTTATTTTAAAGAGTGCAGCCTAGCCTAAAATCTGTTGAAATAGGGCAGACAGAAATATCTGCAGAAAGAAAATGAAATAAAACATAAAAAGTTATTATTTTAATTAATTAGCAGAGAATTTGTACCAGCAAAAATAAGCATCTGGCCAGCAATGCAAACCTCTTCTTGTGGTAGCTTCCAAACCAGGACCAGTTTGCTGTATTAAGGGCTCTGTCTGCTTTTAGCCCTGAAAGAATCCAAAGAGTCGTCGTTGTCTTCTTCTTTCATGTCTAGGCCAGATGTGAAACTGCCAAAATGAAGGGATCCTTTTGGTGAGTTCATGCTGCAGTTCCTTTCGGTTGACTTGGTGTGAGAAAGATTAGCTGGAAACACAAGTCTATTGTTATCTGGGTACACGTGATTGTGGTTCAAAAATACCGCAATCTTTGAGGAGGCTCTTTCTCTGTACCCTAGTCCAAGGAGTGAAAGAGCAGTACAGCAATCTTTAACATAGGCCAGACCACACATTTGCCTGATCTGAACTTTGCCAATATCAGGCAGTAAACCTGGAGTATTACGGTATACTTGTTTCAAAAAACCAACAGAATGGAACACATTTCCTCAAGACACTAAATACCTGTAAACTGCCCATCCCCTACTAGAAGCATATTCTTTCTACTCTTAGTTGCCACTGTTACTGCACCTTTTCCTATCTCCTTGGCAGTGAGTCAGAAAAAAGAAAAAAATTGTGGCACACTAAAGGTTAATTTATTAAAGCATAGGCATGGAGTACTTCACTATATACACGTAAGATTCAAAACTTTTATTTTGTACTACTTCCACATATGTATGTTCTTTTTTTGCAACTTCTAGTACCATGATGGTGAACCTTGGCACTCCAGATGTTCTTGGACTTCAATTCCCAGAAGCCCAAGCACCCTGTGAATCCACACAAATGGATTTACTGCGATTTATCCGGCCCGCACTGCCCTCGTCACTCCCGGAAGCAGAAGTAAAACACGCCCGTACATCTGGAGTGCCAAGGTTTGCCATCACGGTTCTAGGATCTTGTGAGGATCACATGGGAAGAATGATAGGTATTTATTTCAGACATCAGCTGCACTAGTCAATAGGAAACAATGACATAAAAACAGGACAGAGGTGTTCAAGCCCACTGCACCTTAAACCCAGTCACTCACACACCTTTGAAAGAACTATTACACAGGTAGGAAGCAACAGGAAACCACATGACACAAGAATGTCACCCAATGTTTTAATATTGGCACTAGGGATTGACGTATGGGACTTCAGAGAATGGCAGCACACCCTTCCTTAACCTTGATGGACTTTTGTCATTATTCATGGATAGTCCCTCTTCAATACTGGTGGTACTTCCTGCTGTTTCACACAAAATTATGCTCAGCTGGTGGCATAACTAAAATCTTACCACTAGAAGTGTTTATTTTTCCACTTGAAAGCTATCATAATATTCATAAGAAAAAACCATACGTTCCAGTCTCACCAAGTAAACACGGCTAGGTTTCCTTATAACACAAAAGTGTTTGGAGTGATCACAATCTCCAAGTACAAAGCAGCCTGCTAAGTGTCAAAGGAATAGAGGACGTCTTTTTCAGCATTTGGGATGAAACAGGCTGTTACAATAAACATTCTCCTTAGACTTTCAGCCAAATAACGAAAGCTTTACAAATAACTAGATATTTTTTCCATTCCCAATCAGGTAGCCAAAACAATATGGACATAACCAAACTGACTTTAAGAAAAAATACTGTATTTTGACTTCAATGTTTTTTTTTAATGAGATGTAGTTGAGAACATGATTTAAAAGGTATTGGTCTATGCGCGATACTCATGGAAGTAGTAAGACTCTCTCCAGTACACTACTTTTTTAAAAACAACAGCGTTTGAACAAGAGTTTTGAGACCAAGAGCAATGCTGCGTACAGCTGCAGTTCAACCATGTTGAAATGGCTACATGAAATCGATTCCAGATGACTACCTAAGTGCACATCCGATTCATAAAGGCGAGGGTTCAGTTTGTTCCTGTCAAGGCATTCCAGGAAGTTGCCAAGGAGCAAAGTTGAGAAGAAAAGGAAGCATTGGTTCTTGAAGTAAAAAGCAGGAAACGATGGACCGTCACAAAGAGTTAGAGTTAGAATCAATCCAGTTCAAATGCTACCTCAGCTTTCATCTTACTGTCGGGACATTAGACACACCACTCTATTCCAACAGCACCATAACGTGCAGGGAAAAGTCCAAGAAAAACAATCATCCTTATATGACTGTTGCCAGGTGAGCACTCTGAATGGAGCAAAACCCCACAGAAATAGTGAATACTTTCTCTGACTTCCCAAAACTCTGGAACTGATCTGAACACAGGCTCAGGCCTTCGTAAGAGCAATGTGCCCACTGCTTTGATCTGCCACAGATAGAGGAAAAAATACTTCTCTGTCATGTTTTCCCTTACAGTACTGAAAAAAACAAAGAATAATTTACATAATTCATAGAATGCTGGACTGCTGGTACTTCAGGCAATAGTCTACTGGTGCAGAGGAAACAGGATATGCATGTCTGAAACTCCTTGACAGTGGTAGAGCAGCATTCTCAAGAGAGAAATTTTCCCACGGCCTAACCTTGGCCCAACTAACATCCCACTGTATGTTCTTTCTAGATTTGTGATTTTTTGTTGGACTATGCTGGTCTTGGACCGTAATAAAGATTTGATTTGATCTGTGCCTACATGGACACACACTGCCCAATCTGCAGCCTAAAAGGTTATGGCCCAGAAAAAGGTCTAGGCTGCTCTGATTTTGCAGACATCCATATCTATGGAAGGTGTGATGAGGCTTCCCCAATTACAGCGCCTCAACAGTCCCTGGAATAGAAGACCAAGCCTCCTCTGGGATTGTGGAAGCCAAAGGCTGTCTGGAATGTGTTGCTGTGAGCTCCACTCTCTCCTCCAGTAAAAATAGCTTTAGTGCCACGTCACAGCAAGGAGGTTGATTTACAGTATGTCACCAGGTGTAGCGGGTAGAATATTAGGCTACTGTTTGGGATTTAAGAGGCTGCCCCTCCTCCTCCTCCTCTCTCTGTGTCCCCTTGCCTAGTGACTCGGTTAACACGAACAGGGTTTTGGAAAAAGACATGTGCATTCCCTGCAGGCCACAGCTATGCCAGAAAACATGGGAAAGTCATTAGCAGTGCTGAGTTGGCTCTCATTCAGCAATGCTCATATGTCTGGTGGCTACTACCTCTTGCATTCAGCCCTACTCTTTCAGGGGGAGGAGAAAGCGAGAGGTGTGTTACATACTTTTGATCAAAACATGTTCCTGAGGGGAGCTTCCTCCCAGCAAATCAAGAGACTGAACGACCTGCGCCTTCTTGAATTTGGCTCCTACATTCTTAGCTTAGCCATAAAGGCAGAGTGCAATTAAGATAATTAAACTAAATAGCAGATGGCATCCTTGGCTCTGCTGTTTTCCTTACAGAATTCACAACACAAATACTTTGCTGGATAAAACAAATGTAAGACGCTGGAACCTTCTGAAAAGAAGTTATATCTTTCCATTCCTGGAGCAATTCTGCAGGATGTTTTGAGGAAAAGAACATTTTCATCTGCTTGTGCTTCAAACATATCTAAGTTTCCACCAACTGCTCTGTGGAGAGGATTTTGAGATTCAGATTCTCTGTGGTTTGAGAGGAAGTAAGGCCTGGAGGAAGAGAGATTGGTTCACAAGAAGCATAAAGAGGGTGGGCAGAAGGGTGTTATTAGAAAGCAAGATGAAATCACTACACAACGGTTGCTGTTGTTGCTATGTGCTGTCAAGTCAGAACTGACTTACAGTGACCCTAACAGGGTTTTCAAGGTAAAGTGAGATATTTAAGGAATGTTTTTTTTTTTACTAGTCCCACCCCTCAGTGAGTTTCTATGGCAAAGCCAGCAAATCAAACCCAGGTTTCCTGAATATTAGCAATAATCCATTAGTCTATCACAACACACTGAGTATTCCACATAACTGTGACTGATGAATAAAACAGACAGCTTGTTAGAAAGCAAACTGGTGTATTTCTTTATAGCAATGTGAAGGCTGGGCTTTTAAGAAATTACTTTACGTCGCTCATGCACATTCTTCTGATAATCACTACAAGATGACAAAGTATGCCAAATATTATTGCAAATGAAAAGGAGGGACTGCAGATGTGACACACAAAAAAAACAAAATATAAATGATTAGCTGGGTTTATTTCTGCCTAGATTAGCCCTTATTTTTTGGAAAAGAGCAGACTATGTATTTTATACAAGGTTGCCAACATCAACACAATGTGTCTCAGACCCAAAAGACAACAGTTGGAGGATCAGAATGCCCAAGGATCCAAACTGGGCTGTCTGTATTGATTAGAGTCTTACTTCCAACCAAGAAACCAGAGAAGGTTTTGCTACAGAAACAGCTTATACAGCTTAAGAATTATATTTACCCCCAAATAATTATTTCCATATCACAGGACATAGAAAAGGGAACAGAAATCCTGCATGCCTAGCAGGAGATGAGAAACACAACATCCTGACCTACTGGATGTGACCAATGACCTGGGGGTTGTAGCTTAAAAAAGACAGCAAGGTTTTGCATGAGAAGAAAGCTTTTGAATGTGTCTAATAAATGTCTCTATAGTGGGATTCACTGTAGCACAGACAAAATTGAAACATAGCTGTTTCCTGTAACCAGCGATCAAAGCAACCAAATACTGTAACCTGGTCAACATTTATGATGCATCCGAAAATTGTGAGCAGTGAGTGTGCAGATGTACCACCTCGCTCGCCATAACATGGTCTCCACTTCCAAGCTAATCATACAGGCCAGACACAGTAGTGGCAAAAAAAGTGAATAAAAGAAGCAGGAGATGGAGGAGCCTGGGTGTCTGGTGAAGGAGGTGGCAGCAAGCAAAGGCTATTTCAAGGGGGGCTTTCCATATCTCCCCTAAACATGGCCCAGGGAGAAATGCTCACCAATTGTGAGCAGGCAGCCATTTATTTGTACGGTTCCCCAGTAGCTAAGCAGGACAGAAGAGGGGGGGCGAGGATCCCCCCCCAACTTATCTCTCAGGAATCAATTAGTCAAGGGGGAATGCTGGGATGGCAACCCAACCCTCACTAGGCAAGTTCCTTAGCCGCACCCAGCAGTTCTGCTTCTGTTCTTCCTACAGCAGTTCCCCACCTTTCCCAGATATTTCCACAGCATACAAGCAGCCAGCCTGATAAGCAGCTAGGCTGCACTCTGCAACTCTCCTTATGCCCAACCCTGAGCATAAAGGCCTAGAAAACCAGATTCACCAAACCCCCATGCATAGCCGTACCACCCTTCACATTAAACCAAGGAACAGCAGGCTCTCGTAACTCATCTCCAGCAAAGATTCTTTTCAGAATATAATTGAAATTCCTATTGTTATTTCCCTTTTGCACTGCACTCTAGATCTCACACACCAGCCCTATAGCTCATAACCTTTCAAACCCACATCCAGAAGTCTTCAGCCCCTGAAATCATGCTTGAAAGGGCCGGTGAAAACACTTTTAATTGTCCAAGGTTGCCCTTCAGGCCTTCACCCAAAAAAAAAATCATCCCATGAAAGAAGGCAACAGTCCTGAACACACTTGGCTCCAGGGACATGTTATTTCACCCAATGTGATTTGCTTCTGATTAGACCAACACAGAATGGGTCCGTAAAGCGACCCACAGGGCAAAATAAGGCTTCTGAGTCTAGCTCTCCCCCCACCCCATCAATGACATTCATTACAAGCCAGTCTGTCCCCCAAACATCTTCCCAGATGAGGTTCCCATCTACCATCTGGGAGGCTCTAAAAGAACACCAGCTCTCCCCGCACTTCCCCATCCACTCAATCCCCTCCTTCCCTGCCTTTTGTCCATCATGTCCGCATTGCTCTGGACATCCAGAAACCCTAATTGTACAAAATCTCCATATTATTCCCTTTCTTCCTGCACCACAATACCCTACCACAGACATGCCCACTTTAGGGCCAGCATTTGGTGCCTCAAAAATAGAGACCCCTCACCCAAGGTGTATGTGTGTGAGAGAGAGACCCAATCCAGCCAACTGGTTTCCTTTCTAGGCTCACACATTCAGTGTCCACCCAGGGCCAAAGTCACACAGATATCATTGTACACTTCCTGGTTTGGACATAAGATACATTCTTCACTAGCGGAACACCTGGTGCAATATGAGGCAAATAGAACAATTCACATTTTTCCCATTGTGTTTTTATTATTATTCTATAAACTCATGCCAGCCTTTGAAGCTCCCTGCCTTCCTACCCACCACGAGAAGACCTTCCTTCTAGACTGGCACGTGTCCATAGGCACACCTTTCCCCACTTTTTTTTCTTTCTTCACATAAGAGCATTTCACAATGCAACCATGTTGCTGCTTTCCATTTCCAAACCTTCCCTTATGTTTTCCTCAACTCTTAGTGCCTCAATCTTCTGTGCAGAACAAACTGTATTGCTAGGTATTTTCCAGTCACCTCGGCCAAGTTAAAAGTAGGAAAGGTGCAAGTTACCAAATCAACTAAGTATCTCAGTGTGGATCGTTTTTTAATCAGCAAGGCTGAGAAGAGCCAACCTGGTTTTCAGAAAACTTTGTTTCTCAGGTGATACGAAACTAAATAATGCTGAAGAAGTTTCTACCCTGACTTCTTCGCCCTCTTTTGCAAGACCAACTGAAGATCAGACCAGCCATCCAGACCACCTCAGCCTTAGTCTCCTGCATCCCCTCCCCTCAAAACCCAGACCCAGTCACACACCCCTCTCTACATGCATATTTTAAATATAGATTTCATCATGAAAACCTAGTTGTAAGAAATGCCCCTTGTCTGTTAATCAATCTTTATTACTGTCCAAGACCAGCATTGTAGAGCCAAAGGAACAGAAGTTAAAATGAGGGTCTTGGAAAATATACTTAAAATGTACCAAGAGACTGAAGTTAAAATAGAGATACAGTACTTAAAATATATCAAGAGACCAAAGTTAAAATGAGGTTACTTAAGATATATCAAGAGACCGAAATTGAAAATGTGGTTACTTAAAATATATCAAGAGACCAAAGTTAAAACGAGGTTACTTGAGATATATCAAGAGACCGAAATTGAAAATGTGGTTACTTAAAATATATCAAGAGACCAAAGTTGAAGGCTGCAGTGGCTCAAGTGGCTAAGACGCTGACTGGGAGGCGGAAGGTCAGCAGTTCGATTCCCAAGTACTGCAGGACGGAATGAGCTCCCGTCTTTGTCCCAGCTCCTGCCAACCTAGCAGTTTGAAAGCAAGAAATTGCAAGTAGATCAATAGGGACCACTTCGGTGGGAAGGTAAACAGTGTTCCGTGCACTCCGGCGTCTAGTCATGCCTGCCACATGACCACGGAAACGTCTGCAGAAGCAGACAGCGCTGGCTCTTTGGCTTTGAAACAGAGATGAGCACTGAACCCTAGAGTCGGATACGACTGGCTTTCAAGCAAGGGAAACCTTTACCTTTACTAAGTTGAAATGAGGGTCCTTAAACTATATCAAGAGACAGAAGTTTAAAAATGGGGGGGGGGTATTTAACATACTGTATATATCAAAAAGGAGCATTTCTGCTCAGAGTTAAGGAATAGCAACATTAGTACTTAAGAATAATAATGATACCACTCTTACTCAGCCTATGATGTGGCGATAGTTTATTTCACTGGTCTGTCTGTTAATCATTGAAATTTTTGTGGCAAGGCCTCGAGGCCCAATTGAGGCACCCCCCTTTCCCCCCCCCTCACACCTAGCACTCTGCCCATGCCCAGAGGCACTCTCCTCCAGGCTTGGCCTTTATTATTTGGGGAATACTAAAGGCCAAGCCAGGAGGAGAGTGCCTCTGGGCATGGGCAGAGTGCCTCTGGGCATGGGCAGAGCGTCCCTTTCCCCGCTCACCTTCCGCTGCTGCTTCTCCCAGGCTGGGTCGAGGAGGAGGTCGCGGTCCCAGTCGTCCTCTTGCGCCATGTAGTCGCCGATGCCCGGGGGGCCGTTGCCGCCGTACTGATAAGCGGGTTGTCCGGCTGTGTGGTAATCCACCATTACTAGGGGCTTCCCCCAGAGAGAGCGGTCGGTGGCGGCGGCGGAGGCTCCTCCGGGAAGTCCTTTGGTGGTGAGGCGGGGAAAGAGAAGGAGGGAGCGCCCCAGCTCCGAGCGAGGCGGCGGCACGGACTGACTGACGCGCGCCGACCGACCGTGAGGCGACGACGACTGGCACCGCCGCTTCCCCCCCGCCCCTCAGCGGGCAGCCCGACTGCGCCTGCGCGCCCGCCCGCGCCAGCCCCAAGCGACGGACACGCCCCCCACTCGCCCGCACGCGCCCGGACGGGCACGCCCTCCCTCCTTGTCGCAGGAGTACGCAGGCGCGCCGGGATGAAGAAGGCGGGGCCCAAATGGACCCCGCCTACATTAAGGGGTTGGGGCGAAGCAAACTCCTCCAAAAACCCCGCCTCCTTTTCCTCTCGACTCTCAGTATCACCTTCAACCCTCGCGGCATGGCAGCCGTCGCTTGGAGCTGCGCACGCGCAAAGCCTCCCTGAGTGAGGCGGCCGCCTTGCCAATCACTCTCCCGCCGATCTTCCTCCTCCCCCTCCCCACGCCCCGCCTACTCCAGGCAACGGAAGGTCCTCAGTGCGCCGGCGCAGTCATGGGACTCCCTGGTTTGGGTTGCTGAGGGGTCGCTGCCTGGTAGAGAGGTGGCGCGTTGCGCATGCGCACCTGAACGCGACGGCGGTTTAAGCCGCCTGAGGGTTTTTTTTCCCGCGCCTTTTCTTGTCCCCTCACGTTCATAGCTGTTTGGTTTTAATACACACAATTGTTTATTCTCCCGCCTAACAGCTCTATATTTGTAACATTCGCCTAAATGGGACTCATTCAGTAAAGTACTGTACTCTACTGAGATAACTAAAGTAATTGATGAACTTACTAAACACTTTTGAGTGAACAAAACAACAAAAAAAGACAAAAATGTTGTGGCACCTTAAAGACGTAACTCCTGTATTTAAATGTCAGCAAAATGTTGCCATAAATGCAGAACAAGCCCTTTGTATATTATTATTATTATTATTATTATTATTATTATTATTATTATTATTATTATTATTATTATTATTATTATTATTATTATTATTATTATTATTATTATTATTATTATTATTATTAGACTTGTATGCCGCCCACTCAGCAATGGTGGGGTCAAGGTTCCTATGTGCCAGGAGTTCTCAACCTTTTTAAGCCAGGGGCCAGGTCATGCTCCCTCAGACAGCTTCAGGGGCAGGATGGCCATTTCGCCATCACGGGAGTAGGTAGTAAAGTTTTTAAAATCCCACCACTGATCCTTGCTATGTTCTTTTCTCATCCACAATTTGTCCAGTTCCTGCCATCCAGACTACTCATAGTCTGGTGCTGTGATTTGTAGCTGAGAAGTAACCTTTGAGTTGATATTGAGAAACCATAGTTTAAAAAAAATTGCCATTACAACAGTAGCTTTAGCGCCAGGCACCTTGAAATGATTTCATATTTTGAAAAGGACATCATGAGACCTTCTTACATGTCAGGAGTCACTTGTCTCAAGTTCTCAACTCTAGCCATATCATGCATTAGCGAACCAAAAAACTAATCAACCACAGGTTTCTGACCACAGGTTCCCTAAATTGTAACCTCAGTTCTGCCCCAGGAAAGGAAGTGGTTGGGTCCTCCATCCAGCGGCGTGATCGGCCATCACAATTCAAGATGCAAGCCACCACAAATTAATCACTAAAAGTTCTTACAGGGCTCTTTCAACTTTTTCTTAGAGTGGAAATGTGCATTTTACCTACCTGTAATTGTAGCTCTTCCTAGCTGATGAATTACTGACTTTAATTGCTGAGCCTCATACATGCAGAAGATGTTGTTGCCACATGTTTTGGAGCTCAGGTGCCATCTTCTAATGGCTAATTCTGGACCTAATCCACCCAAGGACATGGAAGATGCTTCCCGATCCCATTATTTTATTTCTTTTTTTAATGATCTAATAAAGATACTGCCTTTCTCCTGCATTTGCATTGTGTAAGGATCATACGGCTGCACTTGTTTAATCTTCTCATTGATGTTGGCCGAGCAAGCAGCAGTGACAAGGTGGAAAAAAATGAACCAGGGGGCTTATAGAAGTATAGACTTATTCGTCCCGTTTTAATCACCTTTGTCAATAAGCTTCCGCAGGACGATGTTAAATCATCACTAGTTAGCCCAGCAAGACTACAGGAGAACATAGAAGTATTATCTCTCTTCCATCCCCTGCATGGAGCTGCTTTTCCATATTTTTAGAGGAAAAGCCAGAGGTATGAGTATTATCCCCAGAGAGTTTGCACGTGTTCACTTCTAAATA
Organism: Bradypodion pumilum; assembly: GCA_035047305.1. NCBI lineage: Eukaryota > Metazoa > Chordata > Lepidosauria > Squamata > Chamaeleonidae > Bradypodion > Bradypodion pumilum. Next base: position 3,315,482 of record JAWDJD010000007.1, read on the forward strand.
TGTGCAGGAAATATTCTATACTGCCACTATGACACATCCAGTCGCTCACTGCGTACCCCAATGGGACTTTCCAGGCTGGTATAGACAGTTTTGCAAAAAGATTCCTTCTGTCTACCTGGACAGAAGTTCAGCTCCCAAGCAATGAATTCTTTTGATATCATTCAGGCATTCCATATTAGATGAAACAGATCTGCAAGAATGTAAAGATCGTTTCCCAGGGATCAAACATTGACCAGACAGCATCACATCTGCAAATAATTGTACCACACAGATATCCCAGACAGGATTATATAGCCCTACATTAAAAAGCCTGTATTTCAGGGTGTGGAATTAGAACAGCCCAGTTAAAAATAAACTTTTTAAAGCAGAATCCAAAGTCAACGGAACATTATAGGGGCCGATGGTAATTCCACAAAAGCGCATGAGCTTTTGAGATCTCCAGAATGCTTCATCAAGCTAGGTGGGGGAAAATGTGGGAAGAAATGTATATAAAGTTTTCACATTTGACAAAGTGTTGTAAAGTCACTAAACTCTACAATAAACTTTTAAAACCAGCTTAATACTACTGTTGCAATAACAATTTTAAAAAAGAAAGGAAGAAATGTCTTGGTTTCTCAAAAGTAACACAAAGGTTACTTCTCAACTACAAATCGAAACACCAGCCTATCAGGTAACACACACTTTTCTCATGATCAGTAGGACACAAGTACAAATTAGAACTATTACTACTCTACCAAACAATGAAGCCACACCTCTGTACCTATGGACATAACCAAATGTCACTATTACACTACCATTCCTTGCTGAGCTATCGTGGGAAGGAAGTTGCATCTTTAAAGTTGAGAAAAGGAAACAGTTAAGAGCAACTAGTTATTTTTAACTAGATTTCCCCCCACAGTGCAACCCTGCCTAACCCACTCAGTAAGAATATCTGCTTAAGATGTCGCATTAGTATCTTAAGCTACTGTTCTTGGTCAATCACTATGGAGACAAAAAGTAATATTTTGGGGTGGTTAGTTTTCACAATATGTATTCCACAGTGACAACCATGGGTGTTGTTGCCCTCCAGGTTAACACCCATTCTGAATGATTAATAGCTGGTCATTTCACTACATACCTAGAGCATGTACAGTAGATGTGTCAACCCTTTTCAATGAGAAGATGGTATTAAATGCCAAATGCATGATGACACACCACTGCCCTTAACCACCCTGCACTCTGTTTAACTTCCAGTTGAGCTTAGCTACTTTCATTAACACCCTGGTTGCTGTCAAAAGGGAAAGAACGCACCCAGTATGTCAATTGCAGACAGACAAAGTACAGGTTACAAGCATGCCACTGGGGTTTCATTCGGTGACATACACAACAGGTATGTGAGAAAAAGATGCAATGGGTTGAGGCAGAACGAAGCCACACTGATAGAAGCAGTGCTTCTAGCTGTTGCAGCACCCATTTGGTAAAAGTTAGGACTTGACCTAGGTCTCCCTTGTTCAAAAGCCAGTCGTGGTTTGACTTTAGGTGGATAGGGCCCATCTCCATTTACAGCCAAAGAGCCAGCATTGTATGCATCTGCAGACATCTCCATGGTCATATGGCAGGCACTAGCTGCCAAAGTGCATGGAGCGCCATTACTTTTCCCACTCAAGTGGTACCTATTCATCTACTTGAAATTTCTTGCTTTCAAACTGCTAGGTTGGCAGGAGCTGGGACAGATGATGGGGTGCTCACTCCGTCATGTAGCACTCCTGTCTCGAACTGCTGACCTTCCGACCTTCTGGTCATCAAAGATCAGCGTCTTGACCACTAAGCTCTCTAGAGTTTTCTACCAGGCTCTCAGTGGAGGTTGACATAGAAAGGGTAGGGGACGCTTCATGATTGAGAACCACTGATGGTCACAGGCCCTTTGTATAGTACAGTGATGGCCAACCTTAGCACTCCAGGTGTTCTTGGACTTCAATTACCAGAAATCCAAGATAGCACTCCTGCCGATCAGGGCTTCTGGGAATTGAAGTTCAAGAACATCTGGAGTGCCAAGGTTCACCATCACTGGTAGAATCTTGCTTCTGTTCCCAGCGGAGGGGGAGAAAATGCAAAGCATTCCCCCTGCATTGATGGAAGGTTGTCCTAACCCACATCTCAAAGTGTGCTGCACACACACACATCTCTGGAATGTTCAGTATTTTGTCGGACAGGAAAAGGGAGAGAGAATGGTTGGATCACTCTGCAGAAAATAGAAGGCAAAGGAGGAGGGGAAGGGGCAGGAAAGCACAAAAAATGTGGGTGGAATTGCAAATAGCAAGTGGGGGGGAGGGTCTTCAGCCAACTTTGGAATCGCCCAAGATGTTTGCATCTGGTGGGCGGCCAAATTCCCAGCTCTGTTGGAGACCCAACGGGCTTTATATGGCTGCTTTCTGGAACCTGGCTGGCTCCCCCTCCCCACTTTGCAACCCCTGAAAATCTCAGACACAGCACACCGCCAACCAGCCAGACGGTTTCAGGCTGCGGCAAATCGAACCACGCATGTCAAGGCTTGGGGGGGGGGTGGCTGCGCCTGATGTGCAGCCATTTGGCTGCTGGCAGGAGCCCTTCCAGACTAGATGCATTCACATGGACCCTATGCAACCACTTCTATGAGAAGGAGCATCATGGCTTTGAGCTCGTTCCAGAAGTGCTGTAATCTTTAATTTTTCTTACTTTTTAAAAAATAATTCAACATGAAGCCCTGTTTAGAGGGAAATCATAAAGAGCATTATCACTATTCCATTGCTGCCTTTTCTTCTATCAATGTTCTCTAAACCTTCGCTCACTAGTTTATATTTTTATCCATTTTTACCTTGCCTTTCATTAAAAGATCATGTACAGATACATGACATTTTTCTATTTTTACCTTCACAACTACTCTTTGAGGTAGTGAACTGGCCCTTTGCTCAAGACCTCACTTTCCTTGTCGCACGTCCAACATTGCTTCCACTGCAATGTCTACTAAGAGCGTGTATGTATGTGTGTGTGTGTGTGTGTGTTTAGCGCTACTCCATCAATAGAACGTCTGGGGTTTTAAGAGCAACAATGATGATCTTAAAACCCCATCAAGTCAAGCATTGTGCATAAACACAGATTCTCAATGAACAAAGTTTAACCCTGTTGTTATTTTGGATCTCTTACCCGGGTGCCGCGCTACGGAGTGAGTTCCCATCGTCTGCCCCAGCTCCTGCCAACTTAATTTGAAAGCAAGAAATTGCAAGTGGATAACTATGGTGGGAAAAATAAGTGTTCAGTGCGCTACGACGTCTGGTCATGCCTGCCAAATGACCACGGAGACAGCTGCCTTTCAAGCAAGGGAGACCTTTATGTTTTACCTTTACAGATGTTAAAAAGATAGTCTGTTGAAGAGGGAAAGAGATAACAGAAACTGGTAGTTTCATCTGCTTTAACATCTATTATCAATACAGTACACACTGGACCAGTTTTTAAAATACCGAGCACCACTGCCAGCTTATATGAAGCATGGGCAAAAAGCTATGTTTCATTAACCCTAACCCTAGAATCTTACAAGTTAGGGAATGGACCTCTCCAGTAGCTACCAGGGGTTCCCAACCTAAGGCCCATGGTCCGGGTCTGGCCCATGGCACGATTTCATGTGACCCCCACCCCTCCAAGGACATTTGAGAAACAAAATGGCCATCCCTTTGAAGCTGCTGGGGCAAAATGCCCCCCCCCCCATCATGCAGGCAGGACAAAAATGGCCACCCAGCCCTTGAAGCTGACTGGGAGAGCACGACCTGGCCCCCAGCTTGAAAAGGTTGGAAACCCCTGTGTTACCAGTTTAATAAGCCATGTGTCAATACTTTTTTTTGCACATCACTTTGCATTAGCTCAGAAGAGATTAGCTAACTTGCACTGGGCCTGAGACCAACCAACACTGAATCAATAGCACAAACTGAGAGTCCCTTTCTCATATGTGGCTGATAAAAGGAATGTTAAAAAAATAAGAATTACTTCATAGATTTCAGCATATAAAGCTCCAGAGACACACACATAGAACACTGTATAGGTATCAACAGAAGGAACTGAAGCAAAAATCTGCCAGGGTACTAAAAATCAGTTCGTGTTGCAGGATGTGAAGATACTCGTAAGACCAACTTGGGATGTTCCCAAGAATGCCTGGATCCTCTCTTTCACCCAGTTAGTGTCGGTTTACAGCAGGGGTGCCCAAACTACGGCCCGCAGGCCTGATCTGGCCCCAATGCCAATAATTCATCTGGCCCACGCCACGCTTGTCGTTACCGGAAATAGAAGTAAAACATGCCCACATGGAAGTGTTTTGCTTCCGGTAGTGACAAGGGCAGCATGGGCCAGATGCATCAGTATTGGGGCCAGATCCGGCCTGTGGGCCGTAGTTTGAGCACCCCTGGTTTAAGCAGAGGAAATGGCAACTTAAATCGATCTCATCCTGTTGCGAAACAGATTGCAAGGCATGTTTTACTTCCGCTTCCGGTGGAAGGAACTACGTGGCCGGCCCACTGAACCACATGACCAGCCCCCAGCCTGAAATGTTTGGCCACCCCTGGTTCACAGAAACAGTGAGGTCTTTCTTTTCCCTTCCTGGAAGGGTTTCCTGACGTTTTGGGCCCAGTTCCCGGTAACATGGCCAGCCAAGAGAGGCGCTTTATTCAGACAAGTTCCCTCTAAGCAAAAAACATATATATTAGAAGTCTGTTTTTGCTTTACAGGCAGTTGTTTCTACATTTTTTTTGTCAAAACACACTCTTATTCAGCTGTCAGCTCAGTGTTTCTGATCAGGGCCTTTTTTGAAACTAGCGGCTTAGTGCTTAAGACGCTGAATTTGATGACTGGAAGGTGAGCAGATCAAGACCCGAGTGCTGCACAACCAAGTGAGCTCTCATCCCTGTCTCAGCTCCTGCCAACCTAGCAGTTCGAAAACAAGACATTGCAAGTCAAGGAATAGGTACCACTTCTGTGGGAAGGTAAGCAGCATTCCGTGCACTCCGGTGTCTACAGGTAAAACTCGAAAAATTAGACTATCGTGCAAATGTTCATTCATTTCACTTAAAAGATGAAGCAAATATATGAGATAGACTCACTACATGCAAAGTGAGAGATGCCATGCCTAATTCGTTATAATTGTGATGATCATGGCGTACAGCATATATGAGATTATGTGATGATTATGGGGTACATGAGATTGAGGGGTTTGGGTTTTTATAAACTGTAAGCCATAAGCATCGATATTATAACCAAGTAAGGCTTGAACTATCCCACTCATGTAATGAGTCTATCCAGTTGCATTACTGGACCTAATGAACATTTGCACGATATTCTAATTTTCCGAGTTTCACCTGTAACTCATGCCTGCCACATGACCACGGAAACATCTGCAGACAGTGCTGGCTCTTTGGCTATAAACGGAGGTGAGCACTGAACCCAAAAGTCAGATACAGCTGGCTTTCGAGCAAAGGCGACCTTTACCGATAGACCTGGAAGCTGCAGAGAGCCCATTCTTTGGCAGGTGAGAACATTGAACCCCTTGGAACAGTTCCCTGGGTTAAGCCTTTGGCTGCTGGAAGGAAATACAAGAGTTTTGAGGTAGGGCAACCTGAGCAGAATCAACAAGACACCTGAGATTCCTTCTGTGAATTTCTGAGTCAGGGAAAGACACAAAGAGAAGCCGTAGCCGGAAGCAAATCCATCAGGCGGACACACCTCAAAGTCCACCGACAGAAGTCAGGTTTAAAAGTAGTATCTCAAGAGGTGGAGCCACTTCCCTGACCGCACCTCATGAATCATACCAGAGGAACATGCACGTACAAGTATGAGTCTCCAACTGCGCCAGTCCAGATCAGGGACTCAGGCATGGGTGGATTGGAGGGGGGGGGGTGAGAGCAAAAAAAAATTATTTATTTTGAATAATGAACAACTTGGAATCAGGAATCGGTGATGGTCAAGGTAAATGTTCCCTTGCTCAAAAGCCAGCTGTATCTGGCTCTAGGGTCCGGTGCTCAACTCCGTTTACAGCCAAAGAACCAGTGCTGTCTGCATCTGCAGACATTTCTGTGGTCATGTGGTAGGCAAATGTGCATGGAACACTGTACACTTTCCTGCGGAAGTGGTACCTATTTATCTTACTTGCAATCTCTTGCTTTCAAACTGCTAGGTTGGCAGCTGGGGGCAGACGACAGCTCGCCCCCTGACACAGCATTGCAGTCTTGACTTGCCAGCCTTCCGGACGTCTAGCTCAGTGTCTTAACCACTAAGCCACTGAGGCCCACATCATTGATGACCTATGGCAGTGGTGGCAAAACCATGGCACGCGTGCCAGAGGAGGCACTCAGAACCCTGTCGGCACCTGTGCAATCACCCCAGCACAGATTGCCCCACCCCTTCCCAGCAGCCCAATGGGAGCACTTCCTCCTTCCCCCCAGCAGTGTTCACCCCACCCCTTTCCAGCAGCCCAATGGGAGCACTTTCTCCTTCTCCCCAGCAGTGCTCACCTCACCCCTCTTCCCAGCAGCCCAATGGGAGCGCTTCCTCCCTCCCCCCAGCAGAGTTCGCCCCGCCCCTCTGCCCAGCAGCCGAATGGGAACATTTCCTTTCTCCCCTGTTGCTGTGTTGGCACTTTCTTATAAATAAGTGGTTTTGGGTTGCAGTTTGGGCACTGGGTCTCTAAAAGGTTCGCCATCACTGACTTAAGGTGAATAACCCAAAGGATCACAGCCTGTCATCTATTCAGGCCAGCAGAAGTGCAGTACTGTACAGTATTAGTTTCCATTCTCCAATTTGTTCCCATCTTTGCACTTTCTTGGCCATAGTCTGAATTTTGAGCACCATCTAATGGTGCTACTGAGAACAGCAGCAGAGCTAGGCTCAAAATGTCTGATGAAATGGACTTCGATCCTTGAAGGCTAACATTATAATTGTTAAGTCTTTAAAGCGCTACAACGCTTTTGTCTTCTTTGCTTTGTCAGCATTTCCCAAACTTCGGTTCTTGGACTTCAATTCCTAGAAGCCTAAGTCAGTCCATTGGCTGATCAACGCTTTGGGGGATTGACTTAGGCTTCTGGGAATTGAAGTCCATGGAACCAAAGGTTGGGAAACACTGCTCTGTCAATCCACATAAATGGGTTTACTGCACGTTAATGTGGATTCACGGAGCAGTGCTTCCCAACCTTTGGTTCCTGGACTTCAATTCCCAGAAGCCTAAGTCAGTGCATTGGTTGATCAGTGCTTTGGGGAATTGACCGAGGCTTCTGGGAACTGAAGTCCAAGAACCGAAGTTTGGGAAACGCCGCATGATCTGAAATGATAAATATGTTTCTGAAGACCAGAGGGCCAGGCTAATTTGTTGTTCAGTCGCACAGTCGATTCCGACCCTTTGCGACCCTATGGACCATTGTCCTCCAGATGTCCACCATCCTCCTCAACCCTCCCAGCTCTGTGCCCATTGTGTCTACAATACCATCTAGCCATCTCATCTTTGGCCGCAACCTTCTTCTTTTGCCCTCTACCTTTCCCAGCATCAAAACTTTCTCAAGTGAATCCTCTCTTCTCATTTGATGTCCAAAGTACTTCATCTTTACTATTTGACCTTCAAAGGAGCAGTTGATGTTTATTTCTTCTAGAATTGACCTGTTTGTTCTCTTCGCTGTCCAGGGGACTCTCAAAACTCTCCTCCAATATCACATTTCAAAGATGTCTATTCTTCTGCGTTCAGCTTTCCTAATTGTCCAGCTCTCACATCCATACATTACCAATTTGCTTCTTGCGAAGTTGCAGCACTAGGCTGAACAGATAAATCAAACTTCTTAAGCAAAGGCGAATCAAGTGCGGGCTTAGCAACACAGACAACCCCAACCCTTCCCCATTCAAAATTAAGTGTGATTTTATTCCTAATGTTCCCCTCATGAAGGACTGCATCTAACTCTCAACGATCTGGTGGTGGGGTTCATAGTCACTGCTATCCAGGTTCTCAAAAAAGCTCTGCTTCTAAAGACAGGCTCCCGGTGACACCCATTTTGACCCTGAACCTCATCCAAAACCAAAACACTCTGATGATTCTTAAGCGCTTGGCAGAGAACGAAAGGTCGAAGGGGCTCCAACCCATTTGGGCAAGGCCAGCGAGGGATTTGAGCATCTGCCTTGAGCGCCGCTAGTGTGAGAGAAATAAAAAGGAAAAGGTTGTCCTGGCTCGAAAGACAGTCGTATCCGACTCCAAGTTCATCTCCATTTACAGCCAAAAAGCCAGTGCTGTCGGCGTCTGCAGATGTTTCCGTAACATGTGGCAGGCATGATAAGACACTGGAGTGCACAGAACTGTTTACCTTCCCACCGAAGTGGCCCCCTATTTATCTACTTTCAATGTCTTGCTTTTGGAGATGAGCACTGAACCCTAGAGTCAGATACGGCCGGCTTTTGAGCAAGAGAGACCCTACTAGTCACGCTTGGCTCAAGATCATTGTGAAGTGGGGGCTTTTGGTTGCTCATGCCAAAGAGAATGACATTAAAAGAAAAGAGTGTGCAGTGTCGGAGCAGTGGCAAGGAAGGCTGCTGGCCTTTCTCAAAGTGGCCCTCTGAACTGCTGACCCTGCATGGGGAGAAGAGGCAGGACGAAGGAGAGGAAGACCTTGCAGCTAAGCTCGATTGCTTTTCAACCTCTGCTACCCTCCCTCCCAACAGATCTACTTCCCACACTCTGGATTCATCTGATATCTTTAGCACTTGGACTCAAGACCCCGATTAGCACAGGCAACCCATGCTTTCATTGCTCTCTCAAAGCTCAATCACACTCTCCTAGACTATATCGTTTAGCCCATGGGCAGGATTAAGGTCAGAGCAGAGCATCATTCTAGAGATGGTTAGCGTCCTTTATTGGCTGCTCTCTCTGAAAACAGGAAATACATTGGTTAAATCAATGGAAGAAGCTTCCTCAGTGTGACGAAGCCATGATACTGGAGACACCTGAAAGAAAACAAAAAAGAAATTAAGACTATGAACAACTGGATCCGCTCAGGAGTTTGTTTAGACCAGTAGTATGGCTTGTAGAGAACTTTCCCAAGTCCTGCTATCACACCAACCTTATTGCAAAAGCTGGTGTTCTACTAATGGGTTGTCATTTTCGCAGTAGCACTGAAGGATCACAATACAGTGTCAAAAACCTTGGGAAACAGCTGTTGCCCCAGCCCCCTGTGAATCCACACGAATGGGTTTACTGCGATTCATCCGGCCAATGCCACCCTCGTTGCTCCCAGAAGCGGGAGTAAAATGCGCCCGTATGGAGGAAGGGTTAACCTGGAAGAGCCTTAACCGTACAGGCGCATTTTACTTCCGCTTCCGGGAGCGACGAGAGCAGCGTGGGCCGGATGAATCGCAGTAAACCCATTCGTGTAGATTCACAGGGGGCTTGGGCTTCTGGGAATTGAAGTCCAAGAACATCTGGAGTGCCAAGGTTCACCATCATGGAAGTAGGATGATAGAAATCACAGCTGGGGATAAACAACACTCACTGTCAAAATCTATCTTCTCCACAATGTTTTTAGGCTTGATGCTTTCCTCTTGGTTGCAGATGAAGATTGTCCCTGATTCCGTCTCTGTCCAGCCATATTTGCTCATCCAAGACCTGAGTTGGTTCTCTGCGAGAAGGAGAAATATGAAAAGAGGGCCATTTCCACACCTTACTTCTATGCAAACCCGAAGAAGAATTTACATAGCCAACATTTATAAAATGGTTAACACAACTATGAAAGAAACTAGCAAAATTCAAAAAAGAGTAGCAAAGAACTACGGGCAGAGAAAACAAAGAGAATAAAGACATTTTAGGGACAAGTACCTAAAAATGGCTAAGAATAGGTGCTGGAAGAGGTTTTGTGGCAATAATGTCCATAATTTTGGTGCTACTCCCAAGAAGAGTATTTCCTTCTGGAGTAAGATTGGAAGGAATTCCTGAACTTGATGACTGCCAAAGTTGTGCCACTACATCACTGAAAAAATGCACAGTAGCTTAAAAAGAGACACTCCCAATGATCTAAGACAGGGTTCCCAACCTTTCCAAGCCAGGGGCTGGGTGACACTCTCCATCAGCTTCGAGGGCTGGATGGCCATTTTGCCAATGGGGGTGGCCATTTTGTCTCAACAGCTTCAAAGGAATGGTTGTTTCTCGAATGCCCTTGGAGGAGTGGGGGCCACATGAAATGGCACTATTGGCCAGATCTGGCCCACAGGCCTTAGGTTGGGAAACCCTGATCTAGGAGGAAGCTACTGCCATTTCTATATTAATTTTTATCTTACTCTTTGTCTCAGCAAACAAGCTTAAAATCTGAAGTACATGAAGGAAAGAGGGGCAAAGAGAGAGAAAAATGACACAAATCTCTCAAGGCTTTCGTAGAAGCCAAGCCTGAATGCAAAAACGTTAAAGAAAAGACTATGGAAGTGATCTCAGAACTGAAGAACAGGAGAAAGAGGGGACTTCACATTCAGGTAGAGAGCCACTTACCTGTGAGATCTCCCAACATCTTCGCCAGTAGCCAGCGGTCAATGTGTTGATATGTGATCCCCACCACGTGACAGATGACTGCAAAGAGACAAGATGACAGATCCAAAGCTATGGTTCAAAGCAGGTGAGTCCATGTAGTTTCCAGATTTGAGAAAAGCAGTGCTTCGACCTAACCACCGTTGACATGTGGCTCAAGGTGGAAATGATCGGCACTACAGAAGGGCTACAAGCTAGAGCACAGATTGGGAAGGACATTTCTTCACATGCCTGAAGAAATGGACAATACCCTGCACATCAACGATTTCTCTACTGGGAATAATGCATGTGATTTACATATCAAGTGTGCCGATTCCAAATCTGAACTCAGAATTTGCCTACCACGTACAGATTTTAAGGCGTGCTATAGCTGTTCAAATGGCCAGTTATTGGGTAATGTATTTTGTACATGGGAATATTATAACAGTTGCAGCTACCACTATGCCTGCTGCCACCTAAGCTGAATCACGTCCCCTGGTGGCATGCATGTTCCAGCAGCTGGGCATGTCTGGGCAAGTCAGTGAGCTGATGTCAGAAATAGGTATATAAGGCGAGATGGGCCAAGGGCTTGGCTCTAGTGCGAAGCCATCTTATTGGACAGAACAGCTAGGCCATAGTGAGTCTGTTTTGAGCTAAAGATGAGCAAGGCGCAGCTGTGTTAATGAACCGGACAATTTTTGCTACATTTGTGGCACATATATCCCGCGTGATCAACGCAAGAACCTAACCAAGAGGGTGAGATTTGCTAATTTTGGATTCTGCGCACTAGATTTAGTACAGGACACATGGATTAGACCAAGTAGCAAAGAGGGAGACAGAGAGATTTTGGTGATGCAGTGTAATTTGTAATTTCTATATGCAACTCTCTTAAACTGACCATGAGTAAATAGCATGTACTGTATCTTACAGCTCATGAAACAGGACAGCATTTGACATACTGTTCATCCGTTTTTAATGCTGTTGGGATTCTGCCATTTTCCACTTGGTGTTTTTTTCTTTTATTTGACAGATAAATGCTCTAAAGGCATAGGAATTTTTTATTTAACCAAGAGGAAAGAAAGAGAGAGATAAATATAAATGGAGGCAGTAAAATGTTGCTATAGAGCAGGGTGGTACTTACATTTCCTTACAGAATCCTCAAACCCAGTGATTCCATCCAGAAGTTCCATATTCTCATCTAGGGCTTGCTGTTAAAAAGGAGAAAAAAAATAAGAGAGCCGAGAGTGCATCTTGAACACACAGAAGTAGAGATATTGCCTGCCACTAAATTGTGATGTTAGCAGGGTTGTCAACTTGATGATCGAAAGGTCAGCAGATTAGCAGTTCGAGATGCTGCACGACGGAGTGAGCTTCCGTCACCTGCCCCAGCTCCTGCCAACCTAGTAGTTCGAAAGCAAGAAATTGCATTTATTTACTTCGGTGGGAAGGTAAACAGCGTTCCGTGCACTCTGGTGTTTAGTCATGCCTGCCACATGTGCACGTAAACGCCTGCAGGTGTAGACAGCACCGGATCCTTGGCTATAAACAGAGATGAGCACTGAAACCTTGGGTTGGATACGACTGGCTTTTGAGCAAGGGCAACCTTTACCTAACCCTCTCTACTTTCTAACATTTTTGGGAGGAGGGGGCATTATAAAAAGAATTTTTAAAAATGTAACCATTAAAAATTCCAGATAGACAACAACATTATTACACTTACCAAGATGCAGCACTTTCTCCATAGCTAGTTTTTTTATATAAAAAAATGTATTGCCTCACCCTTCTGTCCCGCAGCCCAATGGGAAAACTTCCTCCCTCCCCCCAGCACAGAATTCGCCCCACCCCTCCATCCAGCACAGAGCTCACACTGCCCTTCTGTGGGGTGAACAGCAGCCTATTAAGTTTGGGCACTCAGTCTCTAAAATGTTCACCATCACTGTTATAGGGGAGTTTTTTTTAATTGAAAAGAGATAAAAGAGACTGAATTAAGCAAACATCACACGTTTGCAGAAGAGGGACTACAAAACACATAAGCACAAAAATAGGTGCCAGTAATAGATGCAAGGACTTACCCAGAAAGCTTGAAAGTGGCAGGTCTCCAGCAACTCCCCCAGGTATAAGATCTGACGGATTGGTCTCTCCTCTTGCTGAAGGACTGGTATTAAGGAAATATGCAAGGGATGTTGGCATGGCATTTATGCTGAAGGCCTTTGGAACGAGACAGGTTAATATACTATGCCACTGAGAAAAAGAAGTCCTCTCTGGCCACAGACGAGATGTCTTCAAACATCTATGTTAGCTTAACGGCATCTCTCTCAAATGGTGTCAAAAAGACATCCTAGCCACAAAGAACTCAAAGCATTAATCTGTGCTGGGCTGTAAATCCCAAATATATTCCTTCTACACACCCATTTAAATTAAGATAGTAATAATTTCATGTCAGAAATTATTCTGGGTTGAAAGGATTTTTGCGGAAGAAACTCCGCTCAGGGGACGCTCAAAATGAGGCTCCTTTCATGTCCCCAAGAGCTGGGACAGAGACAGGCGCTCAATCCGTCATGCAGTACCCGGGTCTCGAACTGCCGACTTGCCAGCCTTCCAGCTAACAAGGCGAGCGTCTTAACTACTGAGCCACCGCAACCCCTAAGTTAAGATGAGCCAATCTAAATAACTAGCAAGATCTCTGTTCTTTTTAAATTTAACTGAAGACAAAAGAATGTGAAAAAGTGCTCAATTATAATCTGTGGGCACCCATGTTTTAAATGGAGCATAATCACTTCTTTTCATTATATCAGAAAATAAACAAAACAAAAAACATTGTAGCACCTTGAAAGACTAACTGTTAAATTTTAATGTGAGCTTTCGTGGATCAAGTGCACTTTGTCAGACACAGGAGTGGGACTTCATGGCATCAATTTATATACATCCAAGTACAGAGGCACAGAGTGATTGGTCAGCATGACAGATAAGTATACAAATCAATATGGCTTTTTACAACTGGCAGTAGCAGATGATCATGGGCTGCTTTTTTGATTAGCTGTAAATGTCCCCTTTTCAACTGCAAATAGTGGGAAGATACAAAACAAACACCTAGCACTGAACATTTGCTAATGAGTTTAACCTTTACGTTACTGTGTGGGCACATCCTTTTCTTCTGTGAGACAACGTATGTTGTGAACGAGAATTTTACAAGAGAGTTTTTGAAGGTGATATAATATACAACATATGTAGCAGCATATAACAATTGGTGTATCAAATTGATAATGTCCCAGAAACCTTTCCATTAATTAATCCATCTGAAGATTTTTTGCACAATATTTATTTGATTCTTGGATGAACTCCCACTCTGAGCAGCTCTTTAAAATTGCTCAGAGATAGTATTTAAATAAAATCAGCATCACACTATTGATAGAAAATGATGCGCTTTTTAAAGGCACTTACAAGTCTAAAATTAGAATGCTAAACTTCTTGATTTGTTTGTTACCACTTCTATACAGCACACCTTTCCAGTCAAGATCAAGGATACATGCGCTTGGTCAATCATGCACTTGCAGAGTGTGAAGTCTGTGTGGGGCAGGTTGGTCAGCGCTTTCAGAAGGATCTGGGCAGTCACCGTGGTTTGGAAGAAGGCAGGGTTAAACTGATACCTGGATGAGAAAAAATTCTCATGAGACTCCAAGTGGTAAGAAGAGCAGGTAATCATAATTTCATGTCAGAGATTATTCTGGGTTGAAAGGATTTTTGCTGGAGAAACTCCACTCAGGGGGCACCCTAATGAGGCTCTTTTCATGCTCCCGTGCAGTCCTTGGGTATCGAAACCCGACCTTCCAGACTCCAAGCTCAGCGTCTTAACCACTAAGCCCCCAGAGGAGCTGCTAGTAAGAAGAGTAGGTGTGTCCTAGGGAATCTCACTTTTCTTTTCTTTTTTTAGTTGCAAGATTTCTCAAGTTTTATAAAACCAAACGTTTTACTATTTTCCAAAGTCTCAAACCGCCTTAGTTTTTCTTTAATTTTTAAAACATATAAAGAAAAAACACACATAAAAAAACAAAACAAAAACAGACCAATATTTAACTTATTACAAAACAGACCAATATTTAGCTTACTACAAAAAAAATTTACATTAATTATTCATTCTTGTTTATATTACAGAAAAAGAAAAAGAATGAACAACAAATGTAACATTTAACAATTGACAAGTGCACCCTCGGAACCTTTTCTTCTTATTCCGCATATCTCAATTCTCTATTTTAACTTTTATTCTTATCTTTCTTTTGAAAATTTAATTGAATTTAATTTTCGCATTTATATACCGCCCACTCGGGAGAACCCGACTAATACTTTCATTACTAGGCTTGAATCCTTTGGATTTTTAAAACACATAATCAATAAAGTCTCCCCACATACGTGGAAATTCATTGTTTTTTTTTATCATCCACTTTTTTATCTTTAATTCACACATCAGCTTGCCAATTCAATGCTATATTCCATATTTCTTTGTATCACTCTTCTAAATTTAAGGATGAAACTGCCTTTGTGAGGCACTTGATTCGAAGATCCATTTTACAGGTCCGCAGACCTGTCACTAAGCTAAACTTTGAACTATCTTATTTAGTTTTGAGAGTCCCCTGGACAGCGAGGAGAACAAATAGGTCAATCTTAGAAGAAATCAACCCGGACTGCTCATTGGAAGGTCAAATAGTAAAAATGAAGTTAAAGTACTTTGGACATCAAATGAGAAGGGAGGACTCATTTGAGAAGGCCTTGATGCTGGGAGAAGTGGAGGGCAAAAGAAGAAGGGGGAGGCCAAAGATGAGATGGCTAGATGGTATTGTAGACACAATGGGTACAGAACTGGGAAGGCTGAGGGGGACGGTGGAGGACAGAGGCGCCTGGAGGACAATGGTCCATAGGGTCGCAAAGGGTCGGAATCGACTGTGCGACTGAACAACAACATTTAGCAAAACATGCCTGGAGTACAAATATTTGGCTCCTCAGTCTGCTGCGATACCAGATTCCCCTCCCAAGGGAAGATACAGGTTGACTCACAGTTTAAGCACAGCTAGGTTGGCCTCCAGGTCATAGGCATTCTCCTTGGCTTGGGTCTCCACATAACGCTCCAGCGTGGCCAGGTTCTCTGGGTTATACCTGAAATTGAGGAACAAACATGATGCCGTAAACAAGGATGCTTTAGAGAGCAAAGATTTAGGGAGCATTGAGAGAAGGGAAGGCAGCCCCTGGAATAGAGAGAATGCTCTTTATGGTTTCCCTCTAAACAGGGCTTCGTGTTGAAAATGTGTTTTTAAAAGGAAGGAAAATTAAAGATTACGGCCCTTCTGGAACGAGCTCAAAGCCATGATGCTCCTTCTCATAGAAGGGAATCGAACTGCTGACCTTCCACCTCCCAGTCAGCGTCTTCGCCACTTGACCCACCGCAGTCCACTTCATTGAAGTAATTAGGTAAAGGTTTCTCTTGCTCGAAAGCTAGTCGTATCCGACTCTAGGGTGCAGTGCTCATCTCCGTTTCCAAGCCGAAGAGCCAGCAGCGCTGTCTGCTTCCGCAGACGTTTCCGTGGTCATGTGGCAGGCATGACTAGACACCAGAACGCTGTTTACCTTCCCACCGAAGTGGTCCCTATTGATCTACTTGCAATTTCTTGCTTTCGAACTGCTAGGTTGGCAGGAGCTGGGACGAAGACGGGAACTCATTCCGTCCTGCAGTACTCGGGAATCGAACTGCTGACCTTCCGCTTCCCAGTCAGCGTCTTACCTACTTGAGCCACTGCAGTCCTTAATTATTGAAGTAATTAATATTATTTATTTATTCCTTACGCCCCCCCCCAGTCTTCTCGCCCTCCCCCTTCTCGCCCCCCCTCCCCGGGCCCATTACCTGTCGATCCCCTTCAGCAGCTTCCCCACGTTGGCCCGCATTTGCTCGAAGAGCGCCATGGCCGGCGGAACCGAAAGAAAAGAAGACGGAGGAGGAAAGACCCAGGCAGCCGAAGCGGAAGCAGCCGGAACGGAAGACATTGCCCTCCTAACTAAGGGCCGACTTCCGGTTTCTCTCAAGCCGCGCTAGGCCGCACCATAGAGATGGTCGGAGGACGCGCAGGCGCAGAGGGGAGAAAAAAAAAAGAACGCTGGCGGCAGAAGCCGGGAGCGGAGAAAAAGCTCTTAGCCACGCCCCACGCGAGAGGCCACGCCCCGTGGGCTGTCTGTTCGCTTTGGTCCCGCCCCTTCTGTCTTTTTTACGCGCGGGCAGGAGGTAAAGGTTTCCTTTGCTCGAAAGCCAGCCGTATCTGACTCTAGGGCGCAGTGCTCATCTCTGTTTCAAAGCCGAAGAGCCCGCGCTGTCTGCTTCTGCAGACGTTTCCGTGGTCATGTGGCAGGCGTGACTAGACCCCCAGAGCGCACGGAACGCTGTTACCTTCCCCCACCGAAGTGGTCCCTATTTATCTACTTGCAATGTCTTGCTTTCGAACTGCTAGGTTGGCAGGAGCTGGGACAAAGACGGGAGCTCATTTCCGTCCTCGGGAATCGAACTGCTGGCCTTCCTTCCGCTTACAGTACTGCAAAACAATTATAATAAAGCCCTTAAAAGACATAGCAATATTACACCTCCCCTCCCGCTGTGCTATCTAAAAACAAATATAAAATCTACAAAACCTTAACATTAAAAAATTAATTGCAGGAGGAGTTTGGTGAGCCTCAGAGGAGCCAAAAAGGGGGAGCTTGTAATACATTATTTTGGCAAATTGACCTGAAAAACCCCATGTTTTTATTTTTTTAAAAAGGAGAGGAATTAATCTTAAAAAATAAAAATTTAAAGTTCTGAAATGGCGCTTGTGTCTGCTTGCTTCCTGTTTTCATTCATCAAAAAATCCTGAACTTTTTGTTTCTGAATATGGAGCAGGGGAAGCGACGGACAAATTTGCACGGAGCCCAAACATCCTCATACAATTTGCAGCGTGGCGCCTGTGCCACCGATTCAGTTCCACAAGTCACGTTCTGGTCCTGAGCCCATTTGGCACGCAAAGTCCTCCTCAGCCCCAGGCCGGGATGGATGAAGCTGCTGCCATACATCAAGATGGAGTCAAATGGGACCATTGAATCCACTTGGGGACCATCATCCTTCCATGTGGACTTCGCCACCCAAGGCCATTAGTCCTCAGGGTGGTCAGGTTAGTTAACCGCTGCCTGAGTCACTGGCAGTGGTCTACTCTATGACCAGGGCCGGACAACCTGGCCAGAGTGACTTGCTCCTATTTGGGAAACAAATATGAGCAAGGGTTAATTATTCCCTGCTAGCGGAGCCATTGGTTTTAATTGGAATTGGAATTTTTATTTATACCCCGAACACCCCTGAGAGCGGCTTACAACACATACACTATACAATGGTATCAAAATACAATATTACAAATGCAGCAAAATAAATAAATACAGTTACAATTTCAAGAAATACAAATTACAGGTTACAAATTAGAAAGGTACAATATTAAACAACCTAACAAACACTGATACAGCAATCCTGTAGATGAAGGCGGCAATGTTTAAAGTCCGCAGCCGGCCCCAGGTGCTCCGACTTCCCCACGGCCTATGCTGGACCGGGGAAGGAGGTGGGTTGAGCCATGCATGGCTTACGCATACTCCTTTTGTAGCCCTAGCTGTCCCTGATCTTCTTTGATTTTCTCGGGGGAAAGAAAAGGTCAATTAATTGCCGTTTTGAAATGCTTTCTGGAGTGCTGATGCATCATTTAGACCAGTCACAAGGCTTCCTTAGAACTCTTTAAAGATCCCAAAATATTCCTTCCTCTAAATGGGAAGTGGACCATCCGCCACTTCTGCTTTCATTTGTTGGCGTTTTTAAAAGCATCTTCGCCTGCCTGTGCAACTCCAGCAGCAGAACATTGCCTTGCTGTACCTATCCCCGTCAAGCGCGGCTCCCAAAAATAGGGGAAATTTCTGCGCATGCGCAGAACACATTTGTGCATGCGAAGAACACGTTTGCGCATGCACAGAACACGTTGGCATGTGCACAAATGGGTTCTGCGCATGCACGCGCGTGCAGTATAACCCCCTTCCCTGCCGTTCTAAATATGGGACGGCACCTGGAAAGGGGAGGAATGAGCGCCAAAATATGGGAAATCCTCGCCAATACGGGATACTTGACAGGTATGGCTGTACCTGCTGAAGTTACCTACTCTTGGTTTATGTTTGCAGCTCAATAGCCACCTTTTCCCTGCCCTGTTGAGTCACATCACATCTGTTGGCAAGAGTGTCAAAGGCATAAAATATGCTGGCATATTCTTATTTAGCATATGCAGGCTCCAGCTCTATCCAACGGAACTACTGTACCTCCTGCCATAATTTAGAGGGAGGATATTTGTTTTCCTTTCCTGCAAAACATTTGAGGTTCAGTCACTGTTATCACCAGGCAGCAATAGCAAGTACAGTGGATCCCCCGCTTTAAGGAATTAATCCCTTCCATAGTGTTTTCCTTATAGCGGTTTTTTCTTAAAGCGGTTTCCCATAGGAATGCATTGAATGCATTGAAAACCACGGGGGGAACCTATTCTGCAAAGCGATTTTATCGTGATGTTATTCCTTGAAGCGGACCATCATTTCATATGGATTTCTTTCCTTGAAGTGAACTTTCCTGTAGGCGGACCACATATGTACGTACACATACAGATACGTTCTGACACCTAACATGGATACCTGAAACCACGGAAAACAGCGGACCCTATGTATTACAATGTAGACACTGGCCTCTATGGCCAGCTCTGGTAATGTGCCAAGGAAATGCATATACAGTGGAACCTCATACAACAACCGCCCCGTATAGGAACGAAATCGCATAACAATTAGGTTTTGGGGGGAAATGGCATCCCGCGTAACAATTTTCCCTATGGAAAAAAAACGTACAACAATTTTTCAATGGGAAAACCCACTTAGCAAATCGTTGTGCGATGCATCCCATAGGGAAAATTGCTCTACGATGCATACATTGTATAGCAATTGTTTTGTACAACAACGAGTCCTGTGGAATGGATTAAAATCATTGTCTGAGGTACCACTGCACTGTATAACTCATATCAGACAGTTATACTGTATATACAATTCATACCAGAGAGTACGGGTTGCGATGGCTCAGTAGTTAAGAAGCTTGCCTTTTTTACCTGGAAGGCTGGCAAGTCGGCAATTTGAGACCCAGGTACTGCATGATGGTTTGAGTGCCTGCCTCTCTCCCAGCTCCTGCCAATCTAGCAGTTCGAAAGCAAGAAATTGCAAGTAGATAAATCGGGACCGCCTCATTTGGAAAAGATCTTGGGGACATGAAAGGAGCCTTATTCCGGCGTCCTCTGAGCGGAGTTTCTCCAGTAAAAAATCTTTTCAACCCAGAATAATTTCTGGCATTAAATTATTATTATTATGGTCGAAATAATTTTTGGGTCATGGTTGGACTGAAAGCCCCCAAACCTCAGTGAACTCCATCCAGTTACATGCTCTGTATGTTGTGAGAACAGAAAAAATGGAGGGTGAAAGCCACAGGTCCCACCTCGAGATCTCTACTGGAAAGGCGCACTATAAATCCAACTGATGATAAATGAATACGTGCAATTTAATCAATATCCTGTCCTGAAGGAAACTGACCTTATTAAAAGGAAAAAGCCACAGTTTCCCTCTTGCAAAGTTCATTTGTGTAAAGACCACACACCAAAACCAATCATGCTTCAAATCAGGAAGCAGAGCGCTGAGAAATGTATCAGTCCTCTGACCACATCACTGCTGACACCTACGCATGCAGCGGTGCAGATTCTACACAACCTCCGCTGTGCGAGGCATGGGGGACGCTGAACAATGGATGCCCGAGAAAGAGTCGTCCTAGACATTTCCACCCGAAATCCTCAAGATGATTTTGAACTTCAGCAGAGAGTCGGGGGAGGCACCTATGGGGAAGTCTATAAGGTAATCTCACCATCCCTCCATGCAAAATTTGTCTCAGGTTGTGGGTTCTGGGCTATGCCAGGGTTAGTCAAATGGCATTTTGTTCCAAGCCTGGGTAACTAACTTAAACAAATTAGTGCATGTAAAATGTATCAGGGGAAAAGGACCCTAGTTTTCCTTTCTTCCAAGGTGCCCTGTGGAACTCATGGCCACATGTTGTTGACAAAGCCAACTTGTCATTCTAATGATGTCCTTCCTCCATATATCTCAGGACGGTATAGATCAGGGGTTCCCAACCTTTTCAAGCTGGGGGCCAGGTCACACTCTCTCAGTCAGCTTTGAGGGTTGGACGGCTATTTTGCCCTGTCTGCATGATGGGAGTGGCCATTTTGTCCCAACAGCTTCAAAAGGGGTGGCCATTTTATTTCTCAAATGCCTTGGAGGGGTGGGGGCCACACAAAATGGTGCCATGGGCCTTAGGTTAGGAACCCCTGGTATAGATGAGTCCATTTGACATTAAGTTAGGTTAGGGCCCTCCGGTGTTTAGTCATGCCTGCCACATGACCACGGAAACATCAGCAGAAGCAGACAGCGCTGGCTCTTCGACTTTGAAACAGAGATGAGCACTGAACCCCAGAGTCGGAGATGACTGGCTTTCGAGCAAGGCAAACCTTTACCTTTATCAGGTTAGGGTTCTAGATGCATCCGAAGAAGCGGATTGCAGTCCACAAAGTTTACATTGAAATAAACCTGCTTGTATTCAAGGTGCCTCAAATCTTATGTTTTATGTCTGTCACACATCCTGAAATAGATTGATGTGGCTATCTTGCTGGAAACCTGTGGCACCACTGGTGCGAAACATAAAAGGATGTTGGCAAATACGCCATTGAAAACTAACAACCTTGCACTACGTTAAAGATGTAAGGAGTTTTATAGCTAACTTATTCCTCAAGTTGTAAGGTAAAGGACGCTCCTGCTCGAAAGCCAGTCGTATCCGACTCTAGGGTCCAGTGCTCATCTCTGCTAATAGCCAAAGAGCTAGCGTCGCCTGCGTCTGCAGACATTTCATTGGCCATGCGGCAGGCATGTCTAGACACCAGAGTTTACGGAACGCTGTTACCTTTCCTGCTGAACCAGTACCTATTTATCTACATGCAATTTCTTGCTTTCAAACTGCTAGGTAGGCAGGAGCTGGGACAGACGACGGGCATGCAGCACTCGAGTCTTGAACTCCGACCTTCCAGTCAAGCTCAGCGTCTTAGCCACTACACTCAAAAACGATTTCGCCTCTAACCTGATCATGTCTGGTTTCAGAAGTTGAGCAGAGTCTGGCCTGGTTAATTCTTGGATGGGAGGATATGAGTGAACACAGTAATCTCTAAGATAGGAAAGTCAACAGTGCTTGA
Source organism: Bradypodion pumilum (assembly GCA_035047305.1). NCBI lineage: Eukaryota > Metazoa > Chordata > Lepidosauria > Squamata > Chamaeleonidae > Bradypodion > Bradypodion pumilum. The sequence continues at coordinate 3,337,355 of JAWDJD010000007.1, forward strand.
TTTTAGGGACCCCAAACCACTGGAATCAGGACTGCTGGAGAGGAAAGTCCAGGTCACTATTTCTCCCCACCTCTGGTAAGAAATGTCAACGCACATCTGGATGCCCGCATCAAACGGGCTGAGAGCTGCAGCTGTATCTTCCACCAGATCTCTTGACTGTCAATTCTCTGACTTCAGTCTGTTTCCTGTTTCTGTCGGTTCCTCCCAAACGAAGAAACACGTGTGGCTGAATTAGATCTGCTTTTTTGGACATGTTTTTTTTAAAATTAAGCAAACACTTCCACAACAAGCCATGCCAATAGAAAGGTGAATTGAACTTTTTTCCCTCTTTTTTTTTGCCAAAAATGGACAGCATTAGAGTTTCATGATAATATGAGAGTCAAGATCTGGCTAATACGATCCCATTACTGTATTTGTTTCTTTTAAAAAAAACATTTACAAAGTCTTCTGTATTGTCTCAGGCAAGGAACAAGGAGACAGGGAAGCTGGCTGCTATCAAAATGGTAAAAATCGAAGCAGGTGAGCAGAGAAACATCACAGCCTTCTTTTCCCTTGGCTGTTATATCCGAAAGAGAACAGCCTTTGCACTAATGTTCAGTATGAATTCCTTCCTTCACTCCCTCCCTCCATCTCCATCTCGATCCATCCATCTTCATCTCTCCATCTCCATAGCTATCTATCTGTCTGTCTAGATCTAGATCAGGGGTTCCCAAACTATGGCATGCGGACCAGCCCCGAGGTTTGCTTGTCAGACATTCTAGAGCCGTGATGGCGAACCTTGGCACTCCAGATGTTCTTGGACTTCAATTCCCAGAAGCCCAAGCCCCTGTGAATCCACACGAATGGGTTTACTGTGATTCATCTAGCCCGTGGCACCCTCGCCGCTCCCGGAAGTGGAAGTAAAACTTGCCCGTACGGAGGAAGGGTTAACCCGGAAGAGCCTTAATTGTATGGGCGCATTTTACTTCTGCTTCCAGGAGCGACGAGGACGGCGTGGGGCGGATGAGTCGCAGTAAACCCATTCGTGTGGATTTGTGGGGACTTGGGCTTCTGGGAATTGAAGTCCAAGAACATCTGGAGTGCCAAGGTTCGCCATCATGGTTCTAGAGCCATGCGGGGCATCGTTACCTCCAGGAAGAGCCCCTTCCTTTAGAATTGGAAACATTACCTGCATTTTTTCCAACTACAGTTTGCGGGATGCCGCTAACCATTAGCCAGGGGTTGCTGTCGAAATTCTCTTTTGTTAAACTAATGCCTTGAAATAGATGGATTTGCCTTTGGACACGTGGCAGAGATAATTGGGAATAAATGTCTTTGAAGCCAGCCTTGGGCAAAAAGCCATCTCAGCCAAAGTAGATGATACTGCAAATGGGAATGAAGTCCACAATCCAAATGTGAGATTAATTCTACAAACATGGTTTTGACCCCCAAATGTACATCAGGTATCAGGGCAGCAGCACAGGATGTGGCGAGAGCTTCCTCTGTTTGCTCCATCAAGCTCTGAAAAATCACACGCACCTCCCACCACAATCTTGACTGCTCAAGCCTCCCTTGGGGCTGAAAGTCAATGAAAAGAAATTGCATGTTTTGTTTAATTTGTACAATTAAATTCACATATAGTCCAGTGTTTCCCAATGCGGGGCCAAGGTCCCACAGGGGGGACTTTAATTCCCGGAAGCCTAAATCAGTACATTGGCTCATCAGTGCTTTGGAGGATTGATTTGGGCTTCTGGGAATTGAAGACCAAAAACCAAAGGTTGGAAAAAAAACTGATTTAGACTAGGGGTGCCCAAACCTTTGGGCTGTGGACTGGGCACATGGTTCAGCGGGCCGGTCACGTGGTTCTTCCCACTGGAAGCAGAAGTAAAACACATCTTGCAATCTGGTTTGCAACAGGATGGGATAGATTTTAAGCTGCCGTTTTCTCTGCTTAAATCAGGGCTGCCCAAACTACAGCTCCATGGGCCGGATCCGGCCCCTGTTGCCAATTCATCAGCCTCACACCACCCTCGTCGCTCCCAGAAGTGGAAGTAAAATGCACCCGTACTGAAGCAAGAAATTGCAAGTAGATGAATAGGGTGCGTTTTACTTCCGCTTCCGGGAGTGACGAGGGTGGCGTGGGCTGGATGAATTGGCAGCAGGGGCCAGATCCAGCCCACAGGCCATAGTTTTATGCACCCATGGTTTAGACCCTCTCCCCAAAGAGTCGGTGAACCGAAGGACATTTTAAACGCCCCTCTCTCCCTACCACATCCAGATGACGATTGTGCCGTCATTCAACAAGAGATCCTGATGTTGAAGACCTGCAAGCACCACAACATCATTGCCTATTACGGCAGCTACATACGGTGAGAAGGAAGGGGTCACTTTGCTCCTGGGTGGGCAGACCTAGATCATTCCGGTACCCCAAATGTCAGAGAGATGTGTGTGCCCAAGAGCATTGCAGGGATCATCCTTGGGTTCCAAAAATGGGCATAATGAGAGAACGGTGTCCCCAGATTGCTGCTTTGTAGAAAGGTCGAGGTCAGGGTTGCCCCTTACTTGAAACCCAGTGATATCTGACTCTGGGGTTCGGTGCGCATCTCCGTTTATAGCCGAAGAGCCAGCGGTGTCTGCATTTGCAGATGTCTCCATGGACATGTGGCAGGCATGCCTAGACACCGGAGTGCACGGAATGCTGTTTAACTTCCCACCAAAGGGGTCCCTATTTATCTACTTGCAATTTCTTGCTTTCAAACTGCTAGGTTGGCAGGAGCTGGGACAGACGACAGGCACTCACTGTCATGCAGTACTCGGGTATCGAACCTCCGACCTTCTAGTCTTCAAGCTCAGTATCTTAACCACTAAGCTTCGTAGAAAAGGTGGCTCTTATTATCCACACTCCTCCCTTGCAATCTCAACCCCCCCGCCCCCCCGAGACCTGTCGACCCCTCGGTACCCAGGAATGTCTCCTCTTTTTGACTTATTAGGTTTAACAAGCTATGGATCTGCATGGAATTCTGTGCCGGAGGCTCTCTTACAGATATTTACCAAGGTAACGATGATTGCATCCCTTGCTTGGGGAACTAAGGAATCAGACACTTCTTCTTCCTTCGTACCTTAAAATCCTTCGTACCTTATGTTTGGAAATACCACAATTTTCCAACTCCAGTTTGCCATGCTGGTTGTAGACCACTGGGATGTGTTATGTCAGAAAAGTAACTTTCCCACGTCCCCAATTCTTCTTCTTTCATTTCTAGGTCAGGCTTTAAACCAGAGGGGTGCCCAAACATTTCGGGCTGCGGGCCGATCATGTGGTTCAGCAGGCCGGTCATGCGGTTCCTCCCACCGGAAGCAGCAGTAAAACATGCCTTGCAATCGGTTTTGTAACAGGATGAGATAGATTTTAAGCTGCCAGTTTGGGGTGCCCAAACTATGGTCCAGGGTCCAGTTCTGGCCCCCAACACCAATTCATCCGACCCATGCCGCCCTCGTCAATCCCCAAAGTGGAAGTAAAACACGCCCATAGGCGCATTTTACTTCCGTTTTGGGGAGCGACAAGGGCGGTGTGGGCCGGATGAATTGGCATTGGGGATCAGATGCGGACTGTGGGCTGTAGTTTGGGTACCCCTGCTTTAAACTGCCAAAATGAAGCCACCTTAGCGTGTTCTAGTCAGAACGTCTGAAGTTTTAGTTCTAACTTTGCAGTGGCTGCAGGGGAAGGGCATTCCCAAATCTCGCCTCTTTTGGAGTTACTGGCAATGTCGCCGTGGCAGAGAAAATGGGTGAGGTCTGTGTCCGGCCAGCTTAAGCATGACTCTGTGGTTTGTAACTCTTCCTGCAGTTATCGGATCAGGTGGGTTGAGTTAGGAGATCAAGATGAGGTGAGATTTGATACTGTGCATCAATTCCTAAAATGCAGAAGTGAAACTGCATGGTTCGATTGCTTCCCTTTCAGCAAACAGCTGTTTTAAAGGAAGGGACATGATCCCCACCCCCTCCTGCCCAAACTGACAAACTGTGCTTAGTTTGGGTCAGACCTTGTGACCTTATGCCTTTTCTTTATCCTCTACTCCTCTGATTATATTGTTTGCATAATTGAAGTGGTGGAAGACTGTGATGAACATAAGAACATAAGAACAGCCTTGCTGGAAGAGGCCACAGGAGCCCATGATCCAGTCCAGCATTCTGTCTCACACAGTGGCTCACCATGTGCTTCAGGGTATTTCTTCCCAAGCAGATGCCTTCACCTGCTTAGGATTCCCTGGAAATGGCATTGAGAGATAGCCTGCCTATCTCTCCAACCAGGCGGAGGTTGTCCTTAGGTATCCATTATAATTATAGTCATGGATACCCTTGTCCTCAATGAACTTGTCTAATCCTTTCTTAAAGCTGTCAAGACTGACAGCTGTCACCACTTCTTCTGGCAGGGAGTTCCATAGACCAGGGATCCTCTGGGCGAAAAAGTACTTTCTCTTATTTGTTTGAGAGCTAGCACCCAAAAGTTTCATGGAGTGTCCCCTAGTTCTAGTGTTATGCGATAGGGAAAACAGTTTTTCCTTATCTACTTTGTCCACACCGTGCATGATTTTATAAACTTCAATCAGGTCACCTCTTAGACGCCGTCGTTCAAGAGTGAAGAGGTCCAACTGTTGGAGTCTCAGATGGTAAGGAAGGTGTTCCAGTCCCCTAATCATTCTGGTTGCCCTCCTCTGCACTTTCTCCAACTCCATAATATCCTTCTGGAGGTATGGCGACCAGAACTGTACACAGTATTCCAGATGGGGCCTCACCATAGTGATGCTTCCATCACTTTTTGGAAATCACCCACCCACCCACTCATTCACTCACACCATCCATCCATCCATCCATCCATCCATCCATCCATCCATCCATCCATCCATCCATTACTGATAGTTCAGTTTTGAGTCGGGCTCAGTTATTTCCCCATCTTGGAAGATTCTTCCATTTTCATGTAAATCCACCTACATATGTCACAGGATGCATTTTGATGTTCCAGAACAGGAACAAAAAGGTGAATTTGATGCAGTCATATTAAAGACATACAGTAATTCACTATTTATCATTTTGCCTGTTCTGTGCTGTTCCAGGGGAAATATTTTTATTACCTACCTACTCAACGCCAATCGTCAGGTGGCAGCTAACTAACCTGACAACCTTGAGGACTAACGGCCTTGGGTGGTGAAGTCCACAGGGAAGGGTGATGGTCCCCAAGTGGATGAAATCCCACTTGAATCCATCTTGGTGGAGGGCAGCAGCTTCATCCATACTTGGCCTGAGGCTGAGGAGGACTTTGTGTGCCCAAAGGGCTCAGAAACAGAAAGTGACTTGTGGAATCGGATCGGTGGTACGGGCATCGCACTGCGATGTGGAAGGCAAATGCAAGGTCACTGCATTATATGGTTCCCAGGACAATCTTCATGGCTGGTCACCATGAGGATCTGCAATATTTGGAATCAGATACTGCACTTGAAGAAGAGAGTGGTGATAATGCATACAACAAACTGAACTGTAAAATTTTCTATGCAAAAAGCATCTAGTCTACTCCTCAACCTTTACAGATTTCTCAGAACATCGCCTTTAAGTTTCTTGGAATGGGGGGGGGGGGGGATCGCCACGTGGTCTGTCATAAGGAGGATGATGGTGCTCAACCAGACCTCTTTGCCTTCTCAGCTACTGGGCCCTTGTCAGAGTTACAGATTGCCTTCATATGCCGCGAAACACTGCAAGTGAGTACAGAAGGAACAAAAGTCTGGAAAACAGGTACAAGTATACATTCCCTGGACTGCTGCTTCACCTGTTGGATTTCAAGAGCATCCCTATATTCAGAGCTCTCTGTCTTTCCAGGGTCTGTCTTACCTTCACAATCAAGGAAAGATTCACAGAGATATTAAGGTAATATTAATATCCTTTCAGTAGGACTGCGGTGGCTCAAGTGGTTAAGATGCTGAACTCGCTGACTGGAAGGTCGGAGTTCGATTCCCGGGTACTGCATGACGGAGTGAGCTCCTGTCATTTGTCCCAGCTCCTGCCAACCTACCAGTTCGAAAGCAAGAAATTGCAAGTCAATAAAGAGGGACCACTTTGGTGGAAAGGCAAGCAGTGTTCCATGCACTCCGGTGTAAATCACATGTGTTATTCCCAGTAGAAAAATCATTGGTGTGCAGTGTTTGCTACATAGCATGGGAGGATCGAAGTCTAAGTACAATTGATTGGTAAGACCAAGAGGGTATCAGGCAAAATGGAGATGGTTTTTAACACTGTGGGGAATCTGTTCGTGCCATTTGCTGTGGATGCTGAGCTTGTTCAGCAGTTTGAGACCCAAATACTGCATGATGGAGTGAGTGCCTGTCATCTGTCCCAGCTCCCGCCAACCTAGGAGTTTGAAAGCAAGAAATTGCAAGTAGATAAATAGGGACCAAGTAGATAAATAGGACAGAGCTGGCTCTTTGGCTGTAAACGGAGGTGAGCACCAATTCCTAGAGTCAGACACAACTGGCCTTCGAGCAAGGGTGACTTTTACCTTCAGGGGAGTGGAAATAGATGTAGGGGTGATCATCATCACACTCAGTTGGTTGTTGTCATAACGTGCCATCAAATCACTTCTGACTCATGGCAACCCTTGTAGAGTTTTCAAGGGATGACTTTAGCTCCAACCGTTCATGTTTGAAATCGACTCTTGCCTCCGTTCCCCTTAGAATTGGGTGGAAGAGGGAATGATCCTGGCTTGTGCCTGTGTCTGTCAGGGAGGAATCTCTCTTTCCCCCATCCCCAATTCACTTCCTCTGACTTCTGTTTTATGTTCCTCTGCATTTCAGGGAGCCAATATTCTCCTCAATGACCAGGGAGACGTCAAACTGGGTAAGTTTCATGATGTGTCAAGGCTAGGTGTTTCTCTCAGGGGGTGGCTTTACAGCAGGGGTTGCCAAACTATGACCCACGGGCTGGATCTGGCCCATGGGCCAAATCTATCCAGCCCCCGGGCCAAATTGCTGCCAACGCTGAAAGTGAAGAAAAATCCCTGAAAGACATAATATATATTTCTATAGCACATTACCAAAGCTGGCCACTAGAGGCCACTGTCTGCAATGTAATATTTACAAGGAATAGAGGCAGACATTTTGGTAGCTCTGGTATAGAATGATGGAAGCATTTGAAATCCCTCTCATGCTTCTATGACTCAGGTATGCATGTTAAATATAGGACTTGCTGTTATCTACAGGTATCTGCAGAAGATCTTAGAACATATCCCCCATGGATTTTGGGACCTTGTATATAACCAACGGAGCAACCTCTTGGATTGGGGTGTGCGTGTGTGTGCAGTAGTAGAGAATGCTTTCCCTAATTCCACATCCCATAATAGACTTTGGAGATTAAAACACTTTTGGTATTATTTGGAAGTGGTTGTTCCAACCTTTCTCTGTTTCTTTCTGTATGCCAGCGGATTTTGGAATCTCAGCTCAGCTCAGCGCAACCTTTGCCCGGAGAATGTCTTTCATCGGTACCCCTTATTGGTAAAACAAACTGGCCATTTGTTTCATGCAGTGGTGTCTGAAAATAGAACTAGTTGGAAATGTGAAGATGGTTGAATATATGAAGTTGGAGTATTGGCTTTTGCCTTTGTTGTCTGTTGCTATGCATTGTTCAAGGCAGCATCTTCAAACCATAATTAGCAAAATAGTGTTCTAGATGCATTGGAACACTAACGTGGTTAGTTCCTGCTATGGGAAGGAGAGTGAGCATTCATGTGCAAGGACAGATGTGGGAAGAACATGCACGGCCATCGGATACCTCTAGTAGTCTAGAAGTAGTCTAGGAGCCACAGTTCTCTAGTCCGGGAACCACCATTCAGAGACCGGTAGGATTTTGCTTGCATATGCAGGGTGTGTTGGAGACCATAAGACCATGATGTTGAACCTTGGCACTCCAGGTGTTCTTGGACTTCAATTCCCAGAAGCTCAATTTCCACATGCAGTAAACCCATTCGTGTGGATTCACAGAGACTTGGGCTTCTGGGAACTAAAGTTCAAGAACAGTTGGAGTACCAAGGTTCACCATCACTGCCATAAGAGGACACAATGGAGATGCGTGATGAGCATGGAAGCTGTGGGATATTGAGGTTCATCATCATACAAGCACTGCCTCTCTTCCAGGATGGCCCCAGAGGTGGCAGCGGTGGAACTCAAGGGGGGTTACAATGAACTATGTGATGTGTGGTCCGTGGGGATCACTGCTATCGAACTGGCTGAGCTTCAACCGCCTATGTTTGATGTGCACCCTTTGCGGTGAGTTACCCTCTAGAAAAGGTTCGCCCCCCACCCTCCTCTTGCTTGACCATGGCCGATGGAAGGTCCAGCCAGGGGCTAAGGTTGACAGAGAGACGGGTAATGTAGTACTCAACCCATTGTCCCTGTGTGGCTTGGCAAATTCCTCCTTACATGCAGTCCCTCTGGCAAGAATGGAGATCTGCATTTTTTGCTTACAGCCATGTAGCGAAAGAAACTCTTTCTTAGATGAGGTGGTGGATTTGCCTCTTTGTTCCTCCTCCCAGTGTTCTGGTTCTGATGAGCAAGAGTGGTTATCAACCCCCAAAGCTGAAGGAGAAAAGTCGGTGGTAAGTCAACTCATTTGATCTGCTGCACAACTAGTGGGTTGGTTTCATATCTCCTGCTTTGCGATTGGTTCTCGGGAGGTAAGCATGGGCTTCATTTGCATGGAGGACTTCTGTGACACCAGACCATCTTTAATTTATAGTTGGAACCCCAAACTCCCAGAGAAAGGTAGCTACACTCCAGAATGTTTCTGGAGCGTAGCATCAAAGCCCCAAGAATTCATGGTCAGCACATGCTACAGCGCCATCACCCACCATCACCACCTTCAGGCTTGCCAATTCCCTCTGAACATAGCCACATTCCTCATAGTAGCTGCAATACCAACTTCTGGCCATCTCTGGTGGTGATGACAATGACAGCAAGTCAGCCCTGTAGTATTACACCTTCTCAAATGGACCTAGGGCCCTGATGGCCAACCTTGGCACTCCAGGTGTTCTTGGACTTCAATTACCAGAAGACCAAGCCAGTACTCCTGCTGATCAGGGCTTCTGGGAATTGAAGTTCAAGAACATCTTGAGAGCCAAGTTGGAGGACCCTGGGCTAAATAGATCTTCCTACTATCTTACAAACCCCAAATATTCCTCCTCCTCGGATGCTGCTTTCTCTACAGGACGGCGGCCTTCCACAACTTTCTCAAGATGACACTTACCAAGAACCCGAAGAAGCGGCCCAGCGCCTCTAAGATGCTGACTGTGAGTATAGCCATCCTCTTTCCTTCCATCTATGCATGGTTCACCTTTAGGCAAGATGGACATTGCGGTACGCATCTTTCTGTCCAGCCCTATCTCCACATCACAGCATGTCTGGACAGTTCTTGGCCTGGGTCTGGTGGGGGCAGAAGTCTTAAGATATTCTCCATCAAGAACCCATAATACCATGATGGTGAACCTTGGCACTCCAGGTGTTCTTGGACTTCAATTCCCAGAAGCCCATGTCAGCACTCTTGCTGATCAGGGCTTCTGGGAATTGAAATCCAAAAACACCTGGAGTGCCAAGGTTTGTCATCACTGCAATAATAGGATCTCCTTGTTGTTTGTGAACCACTAGATTTTCTTGGAAGGGCTTTCAGAGTCTACTTACAAGGAAGATGCATGGCGCCAATGATAAGAGAGGACCTTTCCTTTCATGTCTCTTTTCTGTGGCTGAAGAGGAAAGCAGGATTTTAGTTTAGAGCCCTGCCTTTTCAACATGTGTTGGAAAGACGACCTTCACTCCCTCAGTCACCCTTCCTTTTAGCAGGGCTCTCTTCCCCTGGACACGACCTCCTCCCTTCCCACTGTCCCTTCCTTCCCCCAGCATCAACTAGTTGCCCAGCCGGGGCTCAGCCGGGGTTTGACCCTTGATCTCTTGGAGAAAGTGCGAGATCCTGACCAACTCGCCAGCTGCCGAGATGAGATGGAGGAAGAAGAGCCAGAGGTGAGAGAGGAGAAATGGTGATACATTGGGACGGTTGTGGTAGAAACCACAAGGCAGAGTGTTGTGCTTGTTCATCTGGCTCTTCTTCCATTTCTTGTCCACCTGTTTCGTCTTCCGGCAATTCTGTGTTGGAGAGTCTAATCCAGAGAACGAGTGCCCAAACAGAGGAGTGGGTCTAACTCTGTGCTGGGGAGAGGGAGGAAGCGCTCCCATTGGCTGCTGGCCAGAGGGGCTGGGTGGACTCTGTGCTGGGGGGAGGGAGGAAGTGCTCCCATTGGGCTGCTGGGCAGAGGGGTGGGTCTAACTCTGTGCTGGGGAGAGGGAGGAAGCACTCCCATTGGGCTGCTGGGCAGAGGGGTGGGTCTAACTCTGTGCTGGGGAGAGGGAAGGGCGCTCCCATTGGGCTGCTGGTCAGAGGGGCGGGGTGGACTCTGTGCTGGGGGGAGGGAGGAAGCACTCCCATTGGGCTGCTGGGCAGAGGGGTGGGTCTAACTGTGCTGGGGAGAGGGAGGAAGTGCTCCCATTGGGCTGCTGGGCAGAGGGGTGGGTCTAACTCTGTGCTGGGGAGAGGGAGGAAGCACTCCCATTGGGCTGCTGGGCAGAGGGGTAGGGTGAACTCTGTGCTGGAGGGAGGGAGGAAGCGCTCCCATTGGGCTGCTGGGCAGAGGGGCGGGGTGAACTCTGTGCTGGGGTGATGGCGCATATGCCATAGGATTGCCACCACTCCTCTAACCCTACAAACTACAGGCAATGCAGCTGATATTGGTCCTCATTAGGGAACCAACTAACATTTCTGGAGCTTGATTCTGAAGCCACCTTTGCTTATTTCCTGCAACTAAAAAGCATCCTACATAAAGTAAACCCATTTCTGAACCATTTTCTCAAGCCGGTGCGGGAGGGAAGCAGGGATTTCTCCCGGTGTCGGCTGGGAATGTCCAGGGGGTGGTCCCCAAGAACAGAAGGGGAACCCCAGCAAGCGGCCGTGATATCAGAGATTACGGAGCAGGACTCACTCACCCCGTGCAACTCACCTGCTGTGTTTTTGGCCTCAGCCTCCTCCTCCTCCTCTGGTGCCCCGAAGAATTCGCTCCAGCCAACGCCAAGGATCCACTTCACCCGGATATGCCGAACCACAAAGTACGTCTGGCCCCTTTGGGGATGCCCCATCTCCCTGCCTGGCCCATGCATCTATGGTCTGTTCAGAAGATCTTCTCAGCCAATCGCTACATCCAGGTCATCTGTTCTAAATCTCTTGCCTCCATCTCTTTGCAGCCCATCATTTCAGCCTCAGTCTCAGAAACAGTCAGAGTCCAGATTCCCCAAACTTCACGGTACCTCTTCATTCCTTCCTCTCTGTTTCTGTGCCTCTGAATGGGAGATGGTTTTGATTCCTCTCTCCAACTCCTTTGTACCATGGGATCTCAAGGGATCACAACCCCATTCTTTGGGGTCCATCTGAGCTTGGCTCACACCCAGTGATGCACTGCAAAAAATTTTTACTACCTACTCTGTGGGCTGGCCAAATCTGTGGGTGGGGCCAAATCTGTGGGCATGGCCAAGCATCCTGCACTATGGGCTGTGGAGGTTGGCGTGGCCAATCAAGTGGGCATGGCCTGGGCATACCTGTCAAGTTTTGGATTTGGAAATGAGGGAAATATCCCAGCAAATACGGGATACTTGACAGGTATGCTTATCCTTTGCTGCCCTCCAATGGTGGCAATAGGGCATTGCAGTCTAATTAATACGGGATGATGGCAGGGAAGAGGGTAAAATAAGGGGTTTTCCCGGCCAATATGGGATACTTGACAGCTATGCTTAATCTTTACTGCCCTCCAATGGCGGCAATAGGGCATTGCAGCCTAATTAATAAGGGATAGTGGCGGGAAATATGGTAAAATAAGGGGTTTTCCTGGCCAATAAGGGATACTTGACAGCTATGCTTATCCTTTGCTGCCCTCCAATGGTGGCAATAGGACATTGCAGTCTAATTAATACGGGATGACGGCAGGGAAGAGGGTAAAATAAGGGGTTTTCCCGGCCAATACGGGATACTTGACAGCTATGGGCCTGGGGGAATTTCCGCTACCAGTTCTGTGGAACCTGACAGAACCTGCTGCAGTGCATCACTGCTCACTCACACCCACCTTGGCTATCCCTGGCCTCCAGGTTTTCTTACCCAGAGTGTATGTTTTGGCTAGCTTTGGGATCTCTTTGTGTGTTTGTTGTAGAGAGGGAGCATAATCTCCCCTTGCTAAAATTTATCGCTTCCTCCTCCCCTTATTTGGTTTGGTTTAACTGAATTTGTGAGCTGGAATAAGAGAACGTAAATTATATGCTATGGGTATGGTTTGTTGATCTATTGGAATGCTATTTTGGTAGGCATATTTCGCCTATATGATTTTATTTAGGTATGGTTGTTTGATGTCATTTGTTTGTGTGCATGCGTTGTTCCGTGCGATTTCTGTGAGCCTCCCATAGTGGTAGAGTACTTGCACCACTTAGGCAAGGTACGAGTCAAATATCATTTCTCTTGTTAATACATCTTTTTCTTGTTGGAATTAATGCTCTGTTATTATGTAATTTTGTAATTGTAACTGTACGACGTATACATTTTTTCTTGTTAATTTCTTCTCTTGGAGATTGATACTTTGTAATTTGTAATTGTATTATATATTCCCTATTGTAAGCTGCCTTGAGTCACACTTGTGTTGACTCAAGAAATCTAATAAATGGAATGAACGAATGAATGAAATGAAATATGTAGGTAGGCAAGCTAAATAGGTAGGTAGGTAGGTAGGTAGGTAGGTAGGTAGGTAGGTAGATAGATAGATAGATAGATAGATAGATAGATAGATAGATAGATAGATAGATAGATAGATAGATAGATAGATAGATAGATAGATAGATAGATAGATAGATAGATAGATAGATGCACTAGACCAGTGTTTCTCAACCTTTAGATTTTTGGACTTCAGTTCCCAGAAGCCTAATACAATTTCCCAAAGCACTGATCAGCCAATGAACTAACTAAGGCTTCTGGGAATTGGAGTTCCCCTGTGGGTCCTGGGCCCCACATTGAGAACCTTTGGACTAAAAGAATAAGGTTGGTTGGCTGAATTATTTGGCTACTGAATCACCCTGGACACTCCATCCTTCCGTTCAACGGAGACTTTCCATCTTGGGGACAAATCATGGATTTCAGCCAATCTCAACCCCTGCACTAGACGTTAGGGCACATCTGAGTCACCTGACTGGTCACCTGGCTGATTTCACAACATAGATGTGACACCCTGTACCTTGCTAATTAGTTTCAACCAGTCACAGCAATTAGTTTCACTTTCTTCATAATGCATGGTGCTACCAAACCCTTGAGTCACCTCCTTCCCCTGTTGGGTTGAACAGTAATTTCCGTCATCGTCGTCATCGTTGTTGTCGTCATTGTTGTTGTCGTCATTGTTGCTGTTGTCATCGTCGTCGTCGTCATCATCATCATCATAGTTGAACAAATCTGGCTAAAAACACAACCACAATCATAGGGGGAGCCCAGGTGAATGCATTTCCAAAGCCAGGGATGCTCCACAATAATGACCAGTTTCCCCACTCTTTGTCTTCTGCTTCCAGGAAGTAACTGCAGATCCTGGTTATGGGACAGGTAGCAATCTCTACAGTCCTGCCTTGAGCAGCAGGTAAGAACACCTTGCAAGTTATAGAGCAGGGGCTCACAAACTTTTTGTGCCATGGGCCGGACAACACCCCTTGGACAGCTGAGCGGGCTGGTTACGCAGTTGTGCCAGAAATGCTGTTGTAAAATGCATTCGCAGCTGTAAATGCATCTGCTTCTACTTCTGGTAGTAGCGGGCCACATGAAATGGGCCACTTGGGCTAGAATTGATGTCTTGTCCAAAGGAAAAAAGTGATGTATGTTTCATCTCATCTGGAATGTTCTATCATTGCTCTCTTATTACGGGCTGTGCTCTGCTGACCAATGCACCTGCATGTTGACATCCAAGGGTTCAACTCCAAGTTCATGCCTTCTGTGTTTTCGCTTCTTTACAGGGGAAACGCGACAGACTCAGACAATGATTATGATGACGTGGATATGTAAGTACTGTAATACAATAGAAAGACTGTTTCCTCTTGGGGTGAATTAACCCCTTAACCAATCTTAGCTATGGATTGTGTTGGAAACATAGTGTATGGTTGTACAGTGGAAGGGTTAACTCAGAAGAGCCTTAACCGTACGGGCACATTTTACTTCTGCTTCCGGGAGCGACGAGGGCAGCGCGGGCTGGATGAATCACAGTAAACCCATGCTTGTGGATTCACAGGGGGCTTGGGCTTCTGGGGATTGAAGTCCAAGAACAGCTGGAGTGCCAAGGCTCGCCATCATGGACCTATGTTAAAGAGTTTGAGTGGCTGTTAAAGTATATTTATCACGGATGATACAAGACATCACAGAAAACAGTCCTGTGGTCTGCTTAACCGACTCTTTGTAAAATCCCACTAACTCCTTACTTTCATTTTCTCCTCTTTTGTGACGTCACTGCTTTCCAGCCCCAGCAGACGTGATGCAAGCAGGTAAATCGGTCTACTCAATAGTTCTAAAAACATGAAAATATTTTTAAAAATAGGGAGATGGGTGGACATGATGAGTTGTACACTATTCGTAAGTTCCCCTTTGCTTTCCCATTGGCTAAAGTGCTGTGATGTCATAGAATGCTTGAGAACATCTTTTGGTGCTAATGGGAAAGCAACTAACAGAAACTCTTGGTTTAGTTAGTGGCAAAAGAAAAAGAAAGTGTGTTTCATGGGTGTGTGGGTGTGGAGACCCTCATGCAAGACCCAGAGGTGTGAAAGGCTACAATAATAATAATAATTTTGTCTCAGAAATTATTCTGGGTTGAAAGGATTTTTGCAGAAGAAACTCCGCTCAGAGAACGCCCAAACCAGCCTCCTTTAATGTCCCCAAGAGCTGGGACAGGGATGGGCGCTCAATCTGTCATGCAGTACCCGGGTCTCGAACGGCTGACTTGCCAGCCTTCCAGCTAACAAGGCAAGCTTCTTAACGACTAAGCCACCGCAGCACATTGTAGTGAAAGGAAGGAAATATAGGAAGAAAAACAGAAAGAAGTGGTTGAAAGACACATGCTTCCACAGTGTCACCTAGACACCACACGCACATCCATCGCATCCACACACGCGAAACTAGTTGACATCGCCGTGAAAGAAGCCATGCGTATTGTGACCCGATGCCTCCAACCTACACCAGTTGAGAAAATATATCCTCTTGTTGGTATCGCTCCACGTAAGATAAGCAGCAGTGGACGCCGAGAGAACTAAGCAAGAGAAGGACCCTCGACATCCTCTGAATGGATATGAGCCTCAAGTTCGCCGGCTCAGATCCAGGAAGAGCTTTATGGCAAGAACAAACATGCTTGAGGGTACGCAAGGGCAAAACCAAATTAGAAGATGAAGGAAGGCACTCACTGGACAAGGAATAACATTAAAGGAGGATATAACTGAGGATCTCAACCTCCCCCACATCGCTTGGAGGACCCTGAATAGACTGAGAGTTGGAGACCTTAAATTTAACCTGACAACAACACGCTGTGTGAATGTGGAGAAGATACAGAATCTGGCTCATTTATTACCAGAACCATACACTGACGAGGACCTAGGTTTAGCCAATGACAAAGCCAAGAAAGTGACTTCCTTTTGGCGGTTTAAAGTTTGATCTGGACACGAAAGAAGAAGACCTTGACACCTCCCAATCTGTTCTCATTTTCCAAACCAGGCAGGATCATAGTTAGATGGAAATACAGTACAGTAAAACCTCGCATAAAGAGCGCATCGCTTAAAGAGCAAACTCGATTAAAGAGCCATCCCGTGGAACGCATTATGCTCTTTAAGGGAGGTACCACTGTACCAGATATTCCCAGGCAGGGCATCGTTGTCTAGGGGAAGAACATCCAACTTGGTATAGGATTGGTCAGAAAGCTTTTGACCCTGATCTTCAAAGTGACCCCTTACTTTCCCATTTCAGCCACATCTGTCCAGCTGGTCTCCCGCCTCCACTGCCCCCCAAGGTGAGTGATTTGTTGAGAGCCAGATGAATTGTAACCGTCCCCCTGAAACCCTGGGTTGCCCAGTGAATGCCGTAGCCGAGTGAGGATTCGAATCCAAGCCTCACACATTCTAATCCACTGTTCTAACTGCAGCATCTCTCACTGTCTTCTGGAGGGAGGCTTGGAGTCAGGCATTCTTCTGCCACTAATAAAGTCAAGGTCAAGGTCGCCCTTGTTCGGAAAGCCAGTCATATCTGACTCTAGGGTGCAGTGCTCATCTCTGTTAACAGACAAATATTCCTGGCTGTTTGCATCTGCAGACGTTTCCGTGGTCATGTGGCTGGCATGACTAAGTCACAGAGTGCACGGAATGCTGTTTCCTTTCCTGCCAAAGCGGTGGCTGTTTATCTACTTGCAATTTCTTGCTTTTGAACTGCTAGGTTGGCGGTCCCTGGGACCGAGATGGGAGCTCATTCCGTCACACGGTACTTGGGTCTCGAACTGCTGACCTGCCAACTTTCCAGGCATTAAGTTCAGCATCTTAACCACAAAGCCACCGCTACCCCCTGCTACTCATAAACTAGCTTGCCAATGCGCTGAATCGGCTTCTGTTTTGTTCTTTGCAGCCCAAACACTGGATCTTGTCTGAAGAGACTGTCCCAGCGGATCGACTCATCCTGGGGCATCCTTCCAAGCCTATGTCCTGGGGACAACGCCCCAGCGGGTCTGTGATGGGCCGGCCCTCTCAACAGATGGTGCCCGATGTCACACCTAGGTCAGGTAAACGGAATGTGTGAACAGAAATACAAAATAAGAGGCAGTTCCATAATAACCAGCGCAGTCAAATTATAAGCCATCATATTGTTGAGGATCTGCGCTCACTATTTCCACCTCTTCAATTTGATCTTTCTAGTTGCTTCTTTGATTGCTCAATTTCCCCTCAAGTTTCTAGTCCCCTTCATTCAGACACAAGATTTGGGAGAAGAAGAGGAGGTTGAAACAATATCCAACCATGCAGTGATTGAACCTAGGGGTTCTCAATCTAAGGCCATGGTGCCATTTCATGTGCCCCCCACACACCTCTCAGGGCATTTGAGAAACAAAATGGCCACCCCTTTGAAGCTGTTGGGACAAAATGGCCACCCCCATTGTGCAGGCAGGGCAAAATGGCTGTCTGGCCCTGAAAGCTGACTGAGAGAGTGTGACCCGGCCCCTGGCTTGAAAAGGTTGGGAGCCCATTATTTAACCTCTCAAAAGAGCTGCATAAATGTCTTGCCCTTTCCCAAGAAACCATGGGGACAGCTTCATCCCTAGCAAGGCCCACACTGGTTGGGGATGATGGGAATTTTAGTTCAGCACATTGGAAGTAGGCTATTCTGGTGCTATGCATGGGCTGATTCTTGCCCTGTTTCTTGCTGCAGTCCCAGACTTGCGGACAGATCTTCCAATGGATAAAGTTCCTGCCCTTCTGCCCAAGCCAGAGAAGAAACAAAAACCGGTGAGTACCTTGAATGTTGTATTTTGCAGACCTTTCTTAAACAGAGCACTGTTTCCCACTCTCCTGCAACCTGAATGTGAAAAGCGAGCAAATTCAGCCCCAGCCACTAAAAAATGTTTTTCTTCTAGAACAGGGTTCCTCAAACTTGGCTCTCCATGTATTCTTGGACATCAATTTTGCATCATATATATAATATAATAATAAGAATCTATATATAAAACAGAGGTGTCCTCTTGTGGGTCCTGAATACAAATCCACACCCCTGCGCCGATCATGCTGTAACTTGGCACACACCTACCTTGGGCTGGAGAGATGGTCACCATCGGGGTCACAAGCCCCTTGAGGTGGGGTACGCTTTAAAATTGATCCGTTTCTCAATGATCTTTTGCCCAAAGAGCTGACTGATGTCATCTTGGCAACATTGCTGGTGACATCACCTGGGATTGTGACATCTCCAGCCAAGTGACATCACCTGGGATTGTGACATCATTTGCCTTTCCCTCTGAGCTCAGCTGTAGTTTTCACAGTATGTGGAAGGCAAATGGGCATGCGAGATCAGCACAGTGGGGGTCACAAGACACAAAGCGGAGGCACCGTTGGGAAGGGTGAGGGTGGTAGGTGACCATCAATGGAGAAGCGGGAGGGAAGGGAGGAGTGACCCACATGCAAAACTATACGTACCCAAGCAAAGTCGGGTAACCAGCTAGTATATATATACAGTATATAATCTGCTATCTGCTACTTGGCCTAATCCATGTGTCCTAAACCAGGGGTTCCCAACCAAAGGTGTGTGGGCCAGATCCAGCCCATGGCACCATTTCATGTGCCCCCCACCCCTCAAAGGGCATTTGAGAAACAAAATGATTGCCCCTTTGAAGCTGTTGGGCCAAAATGGCCACCCCCTTCATGCAGGCAGGGTAAAAAGACTGTCCGGCCCTTCAAGTTGACTGAGAGAGTGTGACCCAGCCGTCGTCTTGAAAAGATTGGGAACCACTGTCTGAAGATTCCCCGTGCCCGGTTGGGCATCAGTGGCTTCTGGCAGAGGTTAAACCAGTGAGCAAACTCCTGGCCTCTGGCCCTTGTCAGGGCGTAAGGGGGGTGGATAAATAATAGGGTTTGATTCACCCAATTCCTTTGACCTGACCAACGGATCTGCTGAAAGAGCGAATATCTAACCCGGTTACCCATTAGAGTAAATCACTCATCTCCAGGGCTCAGTGTAATCTCTGGTGCAAATAGAAGCCATATTTACCCTAGCCTAAGCCTCAGACAATGGTCAGTGTTTGTCCTAGTTAATTAACTTCCCCAAGAGAAGTTCCCAATTAACCCGAGCAAATAGGTGATGTGATTCTCTGTCAGATAACCATCCTGCCATGCACAGCCTTCTGCATAATATATACTGATGATTTTCCCTCAATAAATCACTGGTCTTCTCTCCATCTTGCCTCGTGTCGTTCCTTTGACCAGTCTCCTCCGGGACCTCAAGGGCCGCTTTACGGCCCCAATTCCTACAACTGTCCTATACTAATTCAAGGACGCTGAATCCAAATCTGAAGTCCGATTCTGCCTAGGACATCAGGATCTTAAGTTAGCAAATCTCACCCTCTTGGTTAGGTTCTTGCATTGATCATGCAGGATATATTTGCCACAAATGTAGCAAAAATTGTCTGCTTTATTAACACAGCTGTGCCTACTCCTCTTTAGCTCAAAACAGACTCACTATGGCCTAGCTGTACTATCCAATAAGATGGTTTCACACTAGAGACAAGCCTTGGCTCATCTCACCTTATATACCTATTTCTGATAGCAGGGTGTGTGTCTAAGTGACTTGGCTGGACATGCCTGGCTGCTGCTGGAAGATGCATGCCACCAGGGGACATGATTCAGCTGATTCAGCAGCAGGCCTAGTGGTAGCTGCAACTGTTATAATGTTCTCATGTAAAAAGTACAAGTCATTCAGGGGCTTCTGGGAATTGAAGTCCAGCATTTGGGGGATCAAGGTTGAGAAACTCTGGACTGGAAGATGTTGTGGCACCCAATGCAAGAAGGCAGTAGAATCATGCTCTCTGGAAGGATGCTGGCCCTGATCTGGGGTGCTCTTCACTGTGAATAACCACAGCTTCCCTCTCTTTACAGGAAAAGACATTGTTCAAGAAGGTCTTCAATGAATGCCCCTTGCGTGTCACCTCAGCTACTGCTTGGACTCATCCGAATACCAATGGTAAGGTTCGGTCCTTCCTTGCTCCGTCAACCAGATTTTCTTATTTTGATATTTCTTAACTGTTTGAAATTAAGGGTCTAGATTAGCTTGTTTCCTGTTTGTCTGGGATGTCTCTTTGTTCTGCACTATAACTGAAGGCTTACTTCCTTCTTAAGGGACTGCGGTGGCTGAACGGTTAAGAAGCTCACCTTGTTAACTGGAAGGCCGGCAAGTCGGCAGTTCGAGACTTGGGTACCGCATGATGGATTGAGCGCCCGTCTCTGTCCCAGCTCTTGGGGACATGAAAGGAGCCTCATTTGGGAGTTAATAATAATAATAATAATAATAATAATAATAATAATAATAATAATAATAATAATAATAATAATAATAATAATAATAATAATAATAATAATAATAATAATAATAATAATAATAATAATAATAATAATAATAATAATAATAATAATAATAATGCCAGCACTGGTTCTTTGGCTATAAATGAAGATGAACATGACTGGTTTTCAAGCAAGGATCACACTTTGGGGTCACCAAAGACTTTGATGAGTTCCATCGTGGTCTGCACTGCGCATTATGTGCTCTGTGTATAAGTTGAATACACAGAGCATTCAACTTATTCAACTTATACACAGAGCACATAATGCGCAATGCAGACCACGATGGAACTCATCAAAGTCTTTGATGACCCCAAAGTGTGATCCTTGCTTTAAAGCAGGGATTCTCAAAGTCTTTGATGAGTTCCATCGTGGTCCGCCCCACAAAGCTGCAAACGCTCTTCCTCCCCCCCCCCACCACCCCTGCTTTTACAGAGCCACACTTAATCCTGGGTGCTGAAGAAGGAATCTTTGCTTTGAACCAGAGTGAGCCGGAGCCAACCCTCGAACTGGTAAGAGGGGTGGATGTTGCAGAAGGGGTGTGTGTGTGTGGGATTATTGGAGGATGCAATTAATCAGAGCAGAGGAAGAAAATTAAACGGAGGGGCAGTGTGGCCCAGCAATACCGATGGTATGCCAAATGTTGAGTCAAGAAGACTCCTTAATAAGGACTAGTTACCGTAGTTGTACTGTTAAGGTACTGCATTGTGTAGTTATCCACTGGGTTTTTGGACAAACCCTTCCTGTTCTGGTTTAGTGTGAAATACAAACCTGTGGTCTTGGTTATACAGTGTGGATCCTGCTATTGGGCACAGTATATTAATTAATCTAGCACAAGGGTTCCCAACCTTTTCGAGCCAGGGGCCAGGTCACGCTCTCTCAGTCAGCTTTGAGGGCCGGATGGCCATTTTGCACTGCCTGCACGGCGCGGGTGGCCATTTTGTCCCAGCAGCTTCAAAGGGGTGGCCATTTTGTTTCTCAAATGCCCTTGGAGGTCTGTGTGGGGGCTACATGAAATGGCACCATGGGCCAGATATGGCCCACGGGCCATAGGTTGGGAACCCTTGACTTAGTGGCTGTAGCAAAGGTTTGGCTTTATGGGCCTCAGCCTCAGTTTGCCCCATCTGTTAAATGGGCTGTCAAAGCCGTGAAAATGCCTTCACTAGAGATCTGGACCCCACCATTGGGTGAGCCTTTGGCACTTTCCTCTGGCACAGAGACTGGCGATGAAGGGCCCTCGTGAAGAAGGTCCTGCTAAATTATGTAGCGATCTGACTTGTGGGTTGTGACTTCTGTCTCCAATTTGCTTCCCAATTTCTTCTCTCCAAGCTCTATCACAGCCGCACCACTTGGGTCTACTGCATTGCGAACGTCCTCATGTCACTGTCCGGTGAGTAAAAACTGAAGCAGGAGGAATTGGAGGAGGTCTGAGAGGGATCGGAAGAAGTGCGGGGGGAGATGGACTTTGTAGAGTCAAGGGTATAGCTGTCAAGTATCCCGTATTGGCCAGGAAACCCCCTTATTTTACCCTCTTCCCTGCCGTCATCCCGTATTAATTAGACTGCAATGCCCTATTGCCGCCATTGGAGGGCAGCAAAGGATAAGCATAGCTGTCAAGTATCCCTTATTGGCCAGGAAACCCCCTTATTTTACCCTCTTCCCTGCCGTCATCCCGTATTAATTAGACTGCAATGCCCTATTGCCGCCATTGAAGGGCAGCAAAGGATAAGCATAGCTGTCAAGTATCCCATATTTGCTGGGAAATTTCCCTTATTTCCAAATCCAAAACTTGACAGGTATCGTCAAGGGTTAAATTTGATGTCTGCAAGCATCAGGATACAAAATCGAGCTCAGGCCAGCTTTATTCTGGCCAGGCCAGTGAGTCCATCTGTGGTCATCTCTGACTAGCGGCAACCCTGTACAGCAGAGATTCTCAACCTGTGGCCTGTGGCATACCTGTCAAGTTTTGGATTTGGAAATAAGGGAAATTTTCCAGCGGATGCGGGATATTTGACAGTTATGCTTATCCTGTGCTGCCCTCTAATGGTGGCAATAGGGCATTGCAGTCTAATTAATATGGGATGATGGCGGGAAAGAGGGTAAAATAAGGGGTTTTCCTGGCCAATACAGGATACTTGACAGCTATGGCCAGTGGGCCGGATGCAACCCACAGCACCATTTTGTCCCAGCTGCTGGGACAAAATGGCCACATCGTGCAGGCAGGGCAAAATGGCCATCCGGCCCTCAAAGCTGTCTAAGGGAGTGTGACCCGGCCCCTGGTTTAAAAAGGTTGAGAACTACTGTACAGATTCTGAGTGAGATCAGGCACTACATGCAATGTGTATTTTCCTCGCTTAATAACAATGTCGAGCCTAACATACCTTGGATACCTTGGCGTCGTTATTCAGCGAGGAATCGGCGCAATGGGACACAGCTCCGTGACGACATTCCACGCATGCAAATGGATCTGGGAAAACAAGTCCATCCGCATGCGGGTTTTTTTTAGCCATTTGGATTTCACATCACCTGCTGGCTAGGCGGACCATGACGTGTGCCCTCCGCTTTCACCTTGCTCAAGGGATCCGATGGAGGATGCTTTGATGAGTCTTAGTCCCGGCCTAACATCATTGACAAGTGATGGCAACACTGCCTAGTTAGACCGCTCAAGTCCCTGCGCCTCGGCAAGTGTCTAATCTCATTTGAACCCCAGATGTGGGGAACATAGAGGTTAAGGCTCTTCCGGGTTAACCCTTCGTCCGTACGGGCGCGTTTTACTTCTGCTTCCAGGAGCGACAAGGGCAACGCGGGCCGGATGAATCGCAGTAAACCCATTCGTGCGGATTCATGGGCGCTTGGGCTTCTGGGAATTGAAGTCCAAGAACATCTGGAGTGCCAAGGTGCGCCACCGTGGTCCTAACTTGTCCTTTCCCTTTTATTCAGGTAAATCTTCCCAACTTTTCTCTCACAACCTGCTGGGGCTATATGAGCAGAGCCGACGGGACCAGCGCCCGGGAGTGTACATTTCTCCCTACAGACTATTGCCCAGGTAACCCCTTCAGTTGCAAGCACAAGGCCTTTGAGTCAAGGAAGCAGATGATGTACACGTAGGAGTCGCTGTGCTTCCCACCTCTCAGGGCAGCGCGTTCCACTGTCGTACTGCTCTAACCATTAAGAAGTTTCCCCTGAAGAAACAGAAGGAGGGACGCTGCCAGCAAAGCCCCTGCACACTTCTTGCCAAACCGTTGCAGGTTGGGACCTTGTGTGTATCCTTTCCTCATATGTCCACCACCATTAACTGCTCTGCTTCTCCTCCAGGAAAAACATTGTCACCATTAAGATCCCAGAGACGAAAGGATGCCGGAAATGTTGCACAGGTGGGTGGCGATTCCAGGCCGGCCTCTGAGGAAACAGGAGTAGCTTCCTGTATTTCTCTCTTCTTTCCATCATGTTCTACAGCAGGGGTGCCCAAACTTTTTGGGCCAGGGGCCTGACCACGCCGCCGGCACAGCTGAGCGCACCAGACCATGCTCACGGGACAGGGCATGTTTGTGCATGAGCGGCGCGGCCGCTTCTGTGCATGTGCGGAAAGTATCCATTTTACTTCCTGGTTTGGTGCGGCTGCTTCTGTGCATGTGCCAAAATTGGCCATTTTCCTGGTTTAGTGCAGCCGCTTCTGCTCATGCGTGAAAGCGGCCACTTTACTTACCACGCCAAACCAGGAAGTAAAATGTTCACTTTTTTGCACATATGCAGAAGTGGCCATATTTACTTCCTGTTTTGCCGACGGTGTTGCAGGCCTGATGGAATGGCTTCAGGGGCCGTATCCAGCCCACAGGCCGTAGTTTGGGCATGCCGGGTCTAAAGCCATGTCCTTTGGGAACTCAGAAACCAGAGGGACAGAAAGGTTGGCAGCACTTGGAATACACCCAGTCTCTGGGCTCTTCTCCGCCACCTGCAAACTTAACCCTGACCCTTTCCCTTGCAGCCCAGGATGTGCCAAGTGGCCGTCACTACCTGTGTGGGGCGTTGGAGGCTGGGGTGGTATTGATGCAATGGTACGAGCCCATGCAGAAATTCATGCTGGTCAAGGTAAGCCCTACCCTCTCCCCATTTCCAATTAAACCTTGGGGATTAGCGTGAAGGTAGGCAGCCCATGGAAAGGCAGCCATGTTATATCTGCGCTGGTCTCCCTTTTCCAAGGGCGCATTCGGACAGATCCTCGATAAACCTGTTTCCCAGGGCTTCCTAAACCTCTGGGATGTATCTATCGTCTGCATTATAATTGAAGGTTTGCTTCCTCCCCACACTGGTAAAAAGTTACCATCTATTGCAGGAGTTCTCAAACTTTTTAACCCAGGGGCCGGGTCACACTCTCAGACAGCTTCAGGGGCCGGATGGCCCTTTTTGCCCTTCCTCCACCACTTGGCACTTCCGGGTATGGTGGAGGGGGTGGTGAGGGGGCACATGAAATGGTCAGTGGTGGGCTCCACCACTCTAGGGTTCAGTGGTCATCTCTGTTTATCGTCGAAGAGCCAGTGCTGTCTGCATTTGCAGACATTTCCGTGGACATGTGGCAGCCATGCCTAGACACCGGAGGGCACAGAACACTTTTACTTTCCCCACCAAAGTGGTATCTATTTATCCATTTGCAATTTATTGCTTTCGACAGGTTTGCAGGAGCTGGGACAGAGGCGGGTGCTCATTCTGTCATGCAGCACTCGGGTTTTGAACTGCTGCCCTTCCGCCTCCCAGTCAGCGTCTTAACCACTTGAGCCCCTGCAGCCAAGACAGAACTGGGGCAGGAAATGCCATAAGGCAGTGATGTCCAACCTTGGCACCCCAGGTGTTCTTGGACTTCAATTCCCAGAAGCCCAAGTCAACACTTCTGCTTTTGGGAATTGAAGTTCAAGAACACCTGGAGTGCCAAGGTGCGCCATCTCTGCCATCAGGGATTATGCATCTGTAGATGAACCAAACCCAATCCAGGAATCTTGTCCTCCTCCTCTTTTGCCAGTTTTTTGATTTCCCACTACCTTCGCTGCTGCCCATCTTTGAGATGCTGATGCCTCCTGACAGGGAATACCCATTGGTCTGTATCGGAGTGAGTGAGGGTCCCCCAGGGCAGGCAGTGCAGTTCCTGATCATCAATCTCAATTCGCTCACCTCCTGGTTCATCAGCGAAGACAATGGTAAGGATCCCCAGCGAGGGTGTTGCGCGTGTGCGCATCAGACTGAAGTTGTGAGTCACAGTGCCAAAGTCCAGACCCAAAGAATGGGCTGTATTCTAATATAAGTACATATACGGTAAAGGTCACCCTTGCTCAAAAGCCAGTCGTATCCGAATGGTCTCTGTGGTGGAGGTGGTGGTGGGCCCCATGAAATGGTGCCATGGGCCGCATCCGGCCTGTGGGCCACAGGTTGAAAATCCATGCCCTAACCCTCCAAAGAGTCGAGCAGACATTATGATCTAGTCTCTAAATAATATCCATGCTTTCTTGGTAGAACCCGTATGTTCTGGGCCAGTTCAGGTGACCCAACTCGATAGCAGGGCAGTGCTGGTTCTGATTGACAGTAAGTATGGAGGAAAGAGGCTAATGGGCCGGGCCAGAATTTCTTGCTGGGGAGTCCAAAACCTGTGTTCTGTTTCCTAGGAAGACTCCAGTTTGTCAGCCTCCGAGGCTCACAGCTTGAGAGCCACCCAGAACTCACCTTCGACGAGGCAGTGGAGTCATTCGGTGCGTTCCTTTGGTTTTAACTTGTGTACACCGCCCAGAGTCCATTGGATAGGGCGGCATATAAATCTATTATATTAAATTAAAAGAGCCAGGGCGTTTGTAGAGGTTTCCGTGGACATGTGGCATGCATACCTAGATAACGGCGTGCATGAAACGCTGCTTACCTTCCCCACCAAAGTGGTCCCTATTCATCTACTTGCAATTTCTTGCTTTTGAACTGTTAGATTGGCAGGAGCTGGGACAGTCATGCAGTACTCGGGTCTCAAACTGATGACCTGCCGACCTTCCAGTCCTCAAGTTCAGTGTCTTAACCACTGAGCCAGTGGTGGCGAACCTTATGGCATGCGTGCCAGAGGTGGCAGAGCCCTCTCTCTGTGGGCACCCGAGCGGTTGCCCCAGCAAAGAGTTCTCCCCTCCCCTCTGCCCAGCAGCCCAATGGGAGCACTTCCTCCCTCTCCCCAGCACAGAGTTCACCCCGCCCCTCTGCCTAGCAGCCCAATGGGATCGTTTCCACCCTCCCCTGTTGCCGTGTTGGCACTTTGCAATAAACAAGTGGGTTTTGGGTTGCAGTTCGGACTAAGCCACTGCAGTCCCTCGTCCCCCTATTATAGAGGCCAGCTTTCGATTGTACCCAGTAGGGATGATGTAG
The DNA here is from genome assembly GCA_035047305.1 of Bradypodion pumilum. Taxonomy (NCBI): domain Eukaryota; kingdom Metazoa; phylum Chordata; class Lepidosauria; order Squamata; family Chamaeleonidae; genus Bradypodion; species Bradypodion pumilum. Next base: position 3,363,925 of record JAWDJD010000007.1, read on the forward strand.
ATATATTTGTGGGGTGGATATTACATATGGGCTTCCAGGCAGAAGCGCTGAACATTGAATGTTTCCTCCTTCCCTAGTGGTGGTGGACAACCACATGTATACCTGTTGGCGCCATGGTGTGCAGAAATGGCTTCTTGGATCCAGAGAGGTATGGCGGGGACCCTCATCCTTCCTCCGTCCTGTTGTAGGGTCCCTTGAGACACCCCACCCAAAACAGCAGTGAGGTAGGAGTAGGGACAAGGGAGTCCCTGATCAAACACAGCCTCCTTTTTCAACCCATTGCTTTCCAATCTGGTGCTACCCCCCACCCCCCACCCCCCATAGATGGGAGGAATAATAGAATTACTGAGTTGGAAGTGGGTCTGTAAGGTCATCTAGTCCAACCACATCTGCTCAATGCAGGAATATGAATCAAAGTACGTAGGTCTGAGAGATGGTTGCTTTTCAATTCTCTCTTGAATGCTTCCAGGGTTGAAGCGTTCATTGCCTCTTGAGGCAGTGAGTTCCACCGTCATACTGCTCTAACCATTAAGAGGTTTCCCTGATGTTTAGCCTATAACTGGCTTCCTGTAGTTTCAACCCGTTATTACAGCTGGAAGTAAACAGCCAATCCTATTTGCATGGAGGGTATCTGAGTTGCCTCCATCGAAACCCCTGAGTTGAAGGCCCAGGTCCATAAATTTTTAGGGTTCCTCATCATGGGGAAGGTGGAGATTGGGGGTGGAGGGGCTTTTGTTGATGCCTTGCCTCCTCGCACAACTCTTCTCCACAGTTGGTGCAAGATGTACAAGATCGGCGGTGGACTTTCAACTTACTGAGAGCCTCCAGGTAGGAAGACCCTGCATCTCAACCCCTACCCCCTTGGGTTTGTCGGCCATCTCCGGACGCAACCAGCCCTCCCTTGGCCCACCTGGGAGCTAGGCTAGCCTCCTTAGAAGCTGATTTGCTGCTGAATGACTTGAACCAGGGGTTCCCAACCTACAGCCTGTGGGCCAGCCCTGGCCCACGGCACCATTTCATATGGCCCACTGCCACTGCACCCAGAAGTGGAAGCAGGTGAATTTACGACAGCCGTAAAATGCACCCACACATGCGTAAATGCATGCACACATTTACTTCCGCTTCCGAGGGGCATGGTCCAGCCTGCTCAGCTGTCCGAGGGACGTGGTCAGGCCCATGGCATAAAAAGTTTGGGAACCCTTGACTTAAACTCATAAGTTTTTGACTTTGAAGTAAAAAAGGACTCTGTAACTCTGGTGTGTCTTCCCTTTCCACTAATTCGGAGGATTAGAGAAAAATCAAAGTAGACAGCTGTCAGAAATTACTCAAGGAGTGCGATCTAAACCAGGGATTCTCAACCTGCGGCTCGTGGGCTGGATGCAGCCCATGGCACCATTTCATGTGGCCCCCACCACCTCCACCACACCAGGAAGTGCCATGTGGTGGGGAAAAGGGCAAAATGGCCATCCAGCCCCCAAAGCGGTCTGAGGGAGCGTGACCCAGCCCATGGCTTTAAAAGGTTGAGAACTCCTGGTTTAAACTGTGAGGGTTTGCCAGATTAGAAAGGAATGATTGCAAGTTAGATATTCTTGAGAGAGGTGTGTATACAGGTCGCCCCCTCCCCACCCGGCCCAATCTGCCAGTGCCGTTCACATGATTTCAGTTTTCTGTGGGTCTAAAAACAATCAATAAAAGAAAATCCCTGAAATACACATGTATTTCTATGATGCAATACCAGACATGGCTACTAGAGGTGGCTGTTTGCAATGTAATGTTAGAAGGAATGGATTGTTCCCCCACGGCCACAATAGCCATTTTGTTAGCACACATGTAGAATGATGGAGGTGTTTGTACTCCCCAGCTTCTATGATCGGGCATGTGTTCTTAAATATGGTGTTCACTGTTTTCCGCAGTTTCAGATATCCACAGATCTTAGAACATATCCCTTGTAGATCCATGGGGGGAAGTGTGACCTGTACATGTGTGTGTGTGTGAGAGAGAAAGAGAATGTGTAAGTTTGCTGCTCTCTGAAGCAACCACTCCAAATTGTTAATTTTACTCTGTCCTCCAACAGCACCGTTGTGTTAGAGACGCGGCCTGTGGATGAACCAAATGCCACAAGCAACCTCTATGTGCCAGCATGACCCTTGCCGAACCTTTACCTCGAGGTCATCTTTAAATTCACCCCCCCCCCTTCAAAGGCCTGTCACATTCCTGTTTCGAGATCCTGAGGACTGTTTCTAACCCCAGAAGAGACCTCTCCCTCCACCTCAGAGACACTTACAGGAGGAAATGTGATGGGGAAGATGAGCCGTTGTACACCATTTCATGTGGACCTCCGACACCTCCCAGGGCATTTGAGAAACAAAACGGCCATCCTTTTGAAGCTGTTGGGACAAAATGGCCACCCCCCATCATGCAGGCAGGGCAAAATGGCCATCCGGCCCTCGAAGCTGACTGAGATCACGTGACCCGGTTCCCGGCTTGAAAAGATTGGGAACCCCTGGACTAAGCACTTTGGGGCAGTATAGAAGTGTCATTGCTATTGCTAACTAACGTCAACCTTGGGTGCCACGTGATGATGATGGGAAACAGGAAGATGATGGGAGGGTGGCTAACCATCCCCAGCAGCAAGAAAACAGAGGCATTTCTTTTCATCGGCTGAATAGAAAGATGTTACCCACTCACTGTGTTCAGCAGTCTATGGTTTTATTGGCAAGGAACTAAGCTGTACTGGGCAGTGTTGGGGAGACAGAGGGGGCCTACATTCCCAGTTTCCCAATAGCGGGGGTCTACATCAATTATGGTACAGCCCTAGCTGAAAGATCCAGAGGGGAGCAGAATACACCAGCCCTGGGAAGGAGCTGTCATCCACCAAAGTTGTGATGCTTAGCCAGAGATGGTCTTATCTAGTCCCGTACTCCATACGTAGACATCCACAGTAGGGTAGATGAGTGTGTGTGTGTGTTCACCTCATAGCTGTCAAGTATCCCTTATTGGCCAGGAAACCCCTTATTTTACCCTCTTTCCCGCTGTCATCCCTTATTAATTAGACTGCAATGCCCTATTGCCGCCATTGGAGGGCAGCAAAGGATAAGCATAACTGTCAAGTATCCCGTATTGGCCGGGAAATTTCCCTTATTTCCAAATCCAAAACTTGACAGGTATGGTTCACCTGCATCTCCCCAGCTCTAGAACGAAGCCACTCTCACAGAGAAGCTCCTACCACACAAACCATCAACCTTACAAACGAGGTACAGCTTACGAGTAGGGCGACAGAACAGGGAGGGTGAAATGGGATGGTGGGGTGGGGTGGGGGTCCCCTCATCGCTGGCACCCCCTGGGGGCTTGCGGACCAGAAGTCCAGTTCTTCTTCCCTTCTATCAACTACTAGAAAGTGGTTGGAAAGCAGCAAAACAATTCATCCCTTCTCCAGAATCTAAAGTAACATCTGGCTCCCACACCTCAAAGACCCTCCCTCTTCCCTAGGGCTAAGGGTCTATAAAAAGGCACTTGAAACAGAGAAAGGGGGGGGTCCTTCGCACTTGAAAAGGGAAGTATTGCATAGACAACCTCCCCTCCCTCCAAGAGACAAGGATAGATGGGAAATGTTACTGGCTAGGTGTGAAGTAATTCAACCCAAGTGGCCAACCCTAAAGCGTCAGATTGTAATGGTCGTCGTCCTACTCGTCCTAGGTATTAGGAAACGAAGCCAGGCTATCGTGGGCTGTGAGGACTTGGGGTGGGGGTTATTTGGCAGGACACGAAGAAAAGGAGGAACGACAGGGCTGGCAGACAGACAGATGGACAAGAGACGGAGTCCCTGTCGCCCCCCCCCCCAAAAAAAAAATCTTTTAAAGGAAGAATAAAAGCCAGTTTGGATGTATCGCTCTACCCCGGTTCTGCCCTGCTCCTCCGTCTAAGAGGTGAAGCCACCTCCATCCAAGAGAGAAGGAGGAGGACCAGGAAGACGGACTTGGAGCATGGGGGTCCCCCCACTGGGCATGGAGGCATCTAGCCGAGTTGATCTTCATACTGTTTGCGGAAGCAGTCGCCGGCGGGGAAGAAGTCCCAGCAGCGTTCTTGATACATCTTCCAGACGTAAGACTCCTGTGGTAGCAGAGAAAGGAGAGGGTGGTGAGAAGACATCTCGCCCTCCAGGCAACCAGGGCTAGGACATCTGGGTGATCTAATGGCCAAAGGGAGGAGAGCTCCCCTATCCCAGTTCTGCTGAGAGGACTGGACATCGTTGCCTTGGCCCTGATTGCGATCATCATCAACATCATCATCTTGGCCTGAAGGTGGCTGAATGGATGGGCCAAAGACTTGTGTCCTTCATATTGCCCTTTCAAGGTCAGGCGGCCAAGTTTACTTCACTCCCAAGTATCTGGGAAAGAGAGGACCCATTGACTAAGGGACGCCAGTGGCCAAACCCTACTGTTGGGTCCTTCAAGTGGTCCTTTCTTTATGCATGTCAGATGCACTGCCAGCATATAATAACATGCAAAGCTAAAATTAACACAACTAAAAACAAAATAGAATTTAAAAGGGCTAGATGACATCTGCCTAAAACCAAGCCACATCAACAGCATTTCCTCTTGCCAGCATAAGGTCCTCCTCAGTGCACACTGAAGGGCATCATGTGCATTGTATCCTATGGGCGATAGTTTGTACTTCTCCAGATTCACACAGCCTGTCATCTACAGGGAAACCCCACTTTCTCAGATTAGCCCTCGATCTTCCTACCCCTGCATGCAATCTATTTAAAGCAGGGGTTCCCAACCTAAGGCCTGTGGGCCAGATCTGGCCTGCAGTGCCATTTCATGTGCCTCCCACACCCCTCCAAGGGTATTCAAGAAACAAAATGGCACCCCTTGAAGCTGTTGGAACAAAATGGCCAGCCCCCATTGTGCACCTAGGGCAAAATGGCTATATGGCCCTCGAAGCTGACTGAGAGAGCATGGCCCGGTTAGGGTTAGGCTTGAAAAGGTTGGGAATCCCTGATTTAAAGCTTTCCACACAGGCCATGGTTGTTTTTGGCCAGGCAGTAGAGAGTCATGTGGTTCTGCCCAGTCATCTGGTAGCTCTTTGCTCGCCTTCCATAGGTCTATGGCAGTCTGTGGGGGCTGGTGGTTTGGAGGGGCAGAGGTTTGAGGAAGCTGTTCCTTGATTTCAGTCTCTGCTTTGGTGGTTGGTGATCAAATCGCAGGTGTGTTTCAAGGGGGTATGATGACATCTTTGGGTGACCACCTGCTAAAGCTCCTAGAGACCCTCATGTAACCCTGGCAAGACAGGGGACTCCTCTCACCTGGCCAGTGTGCTCCGTTTCATCCTTGTTGATGAGATACATGAGGAAGAACCTGGGAAAGGAAGAGAGACATGGAGTTGTGACCTGCCAGAAAATCTCACAACTGAATGTTTGGGTCTCTTGCTTGAGGCAAAGGGTTGGGAGTGAGGAGGGTCCTATCTTAGGAACAAACCCACTCCCTCCACCCTCTCAACCAGGTGAAACCTACTTCCGCCCATGTATCCTGGACCAGACATGCAGGTTTAGAAAAAACGGAGGCTGCCTCCAGTTGCTTACATATAATTGGCCAAGTTGTGTTCTTCCAGCGTGTGGGTGTCGAAGCCGTGGGGCGTCGTGTCAAAATAGTCGCTGCCGATCCCACAGATGAAGCATTTGGTCTGTCAGGACAGAAATGGCTGTGAGACAAGGCCTAGAAGATCATTTGAACTGTGCGGTGTTGACCCTGGACTCCTTTTTAATTGGAATTACCTCCTTTTACTGCTGCTGGTACCATTTTACTTTGAATACATCAATGGTTTTAAGATTTACCTCCATGTCCTCCTTCACTTGCTCCTGCTGGTCTCTCAGTTCCCCGAAGGCATCGATGATCAAACCTGGGAAGACGCGAAAGGGCAGGAGGAAGGCACAGAGATGAGGACACACAGATTCAGGTGACCCAACACATTCTCCAGGAACTGGAAAACTAACACAGCTACTCTTGGCAAATGTGCCCAAGTCAATCAATGGCAAGAGCAGTCTGCACATGCTTGGAGGTACCCCTCTCCATTAGGACGGTTGCCAACCTAGCAGTTCAGAAGCAAGAAATTGCAAGTAGATAAATAGGGACCCCTTCAGTGGGGAAAGATCTTGGAGACATGAAAGGAGCCTCATTCGGGCGTCCCCTGAGTGGAATTTCTCCAGCAAAAATCCTTTCAACACAGAATAATTTCTGACATGAAATTATTATTAGTATTATTGACAAGTTTCAAGAGCTAAGCCAGTGGCGGCGAACATATGGCGTGCATGCCAGAAGTGGGACTTGGAGCCCACTCTGTGGGCACCCATACAGTCACCCCAGCACAGAGTTCCCCCACCCCTCTACCCAGCAGCTCAATGGGAGTGCTTCCTCCCTCCCCCCAGCACAGAGTTCCCCCGCCCCTCTGCCCAGCAGCCCAATGGGAGTGCTTTCTCCCTCCCCCCAGCACAAAGTTCACCCGCCCCTCTGCCCAGCAGCCCAATGGGAGTGCTTCCTCCCTCCCCCCAGCACAGAGTTCCCCCACCCCTCTACCCAGCAGCCCAATGGGAGTGCTTCCTCTCTCCCCCCCAGCACAAAGTTCACCCGACCTTCTGCCCAGCAGCCCAATGGGAGCTTCCTCCTTCCTCCCCTGTTGCTATGTTGGCACTTTGCTAAATAAGTGGGTTTTGGTTTGCAGTTTGGGCACTCGGTCTCTAAAAGGTTCGCCATCACTGAGATAAGCTCTTGCATTCAGAATCATTAAATACACTTGGGACTCATTTTAAGCTCTTCTTTACTGCTGGGCTTCCTCCCCCACCCACCCCTTTGCTCTGGGCTAGGATCAGATGGTGAAGCGCAAGACCCTCATTCAACGTCCTGCAATAATAGATACAGAAATCATGGATCTAGAGAGAAAGGCTGCCGCCGCCGTTCACCTTGGATGATGGCCAGCAGGATGACAATGACGAAGAAGAAGAAGGTGATGTCGAAGATGACTCGGTAAAGCTCATACTCGTCCCCTGCCGGGTCCTCGATCTCATCCCCGATGCCTCCGCCCGCCCGCACTCCAACATACATGTGGAACAGGTAACACTGTTTCGGAGACAAATTGGGATCAGTGGAATATTTTTTTTTTTGACATTGTAAGAGACTGGCATCAAAGAATCATAGAACAACTGAGTTGGAAGAGGCTTTTGAGGATGGGATACTTGCAAGCCAGGAGTCTGGATCTCATGCTGGTTGTGCCAACCTTGGCTCTCTTTGAACTACAATTCCCAGAAGCCCTTGATCAGCTGGTGTGCTGACTTGGGCTTCTGATAATTACAGTCCAAGAACACCTGGAGAGCCAAGGCTGGCACAACCAGCATGAGATCCAGACTCTTGGCTTGTAAGTATCCCATCCGTCATCAACCGATCAAGCCCTGCTTCTCCAGCCCGCAGGACGTCAACCCAGCGCGCTGTCCTCCAACTCACTGTCATCATGTCGTCACATTTCATGTCTGGCTCATCCTCGTCCTCGCTCTTGTTGTAGAACTTGCGGAAGAAGTTGAAGGCCACCACTGTGTAGAGGTAGACAACCACCGCCAGCAGTCCCACCGTCATCATCAGCTGAGGAGAGAAGGGACATGCGTAAGAGGCAGGCAGTGGACACTTGGTGAAACATGCAGCCACCACAGGATGGCTACGTCTCCCCTCCGGAACAGAGGGAGTGTGTTGAAGAATGCGGTCGACTGGAGCACAACAAGGGGAGGAGACGGGCTCTTGTGTCCTGCTTGTGAGCTTGTTTGGGCATCTCTGGGGCTACTAGAACCGTGATGGTGAACCTTGGCACTCCGGATGTTCTTGGACTTCAATTCCCAGAAACCCAAGCACTCTGTGAATCCACACAAATGGATTTACTGCGATTCATCCAGCCCACACTGCCCTCATCGCTCCCGGAAGTGGAAGTAAAATGCGTCCATACAGTTAATACTCTTCCAGGTTAACCCTTCCTTCCTATAGGCACGTTTTACATCCACTTCCGGGAGCAACGAGGGCAGCGCGGGCCGGATTAATCGCAGTAAACCCATTTGTGTGGGTTCACAGGGGGCTTGGGCTTCTGGGAATTGAAGTCCAAGAACATCTGGAGTGCCAAGGTTTGCCATCACGGTACTAGAAGAAAGAGGCCATAGCCCAAAAAGTGGGTTATGACTTTCTCACAACTGAATTTCACTTCATTTACCTGAAGATCCCAAATGGCCGTTTCCACCAAAGGATGGTCTTCTCCTCTCCAACCTTCCCCCCAGCCTATTTCCACACCCACCCCATCCTTCCCTACCTGTTTGCCGTTGTGAGTGACGGACGACAGGATGGTCCGCAGCGTCTTGACGCCCATGGCAATGTCCAGGAGGTGAGAGGCGAAGAAGAAATTGTTGTAATGGCCAAGGGCGGACATCACCATGTACCAGAAGAGATACAGGAAGGACTGCCGGGTGGAACGACAAGGATTTGGTTGTAATGCCATGTGGCAGGCATGATTAAATGCTGGAGTGCATGAAACACTGTTACCTTTCCCGCCGAAGCTGTATCTATTTATCTACTTGTAATTTCTTGCTTTCGAACTGCTAGGTTGGCAAGAGCCAGGACAAGCAACAGGAGCTCACTCCATGATGGAGCACTCAGGTCTCAAACTACTGAACTGCCAACCTTCTGGTCATTAAACTCAGCGTCTTAACCACAAAGCTATGGTGGTGGCCCCCCAACTAACATACAAATGAGTTATTTCCTGCTCCCAGTCAGCTCCCCGTTGGTTCTTCTGCATCTTTTCACTCACATTATCGGTGAAGATCACACCAAATTTCCAGATCTTGTACTTGATGTCGATAGACGTCAGCCTAAGAGGAAAGTGGGGAGAGAGGGATGAAGAGGGTGCCCTGTGGATGAATGCATTCACACACGTATCCACACATGACGCTCTATTCCTGTGCTCCTCAGATTGTTTCCCGTGTACGGCACAGCTGCTAGAGCATTTTGAGATTCTAGTCCTCACCGTGCCCAAAATTCACCAGATGAGCTTGAACAAGTCAACAATGAGCCTAACTCACTGGGTTGATGTTACGAGGAGAAAACTGGGAAAAGGAGTGCGGTATGCTCTGTCTTCTCCTTGCTGGAGGTAAAATGGGACACAGATAGAGACACTGCAAATGCTATTAATACTGGGCTTGCGAAGACAACACAGAATACGCTTCACCTTGCCTCCGCATTGACCTTTCCTTCTTCTTCAAGCGCCATAGCTAATCCCGAATATTGGCTATCCGCATGAAGATTGTCCTGGAAACGGTATAATGCAGTGGCCTTCCATTTGCCTTCCGCATCATAGTGTGGCACCTGTGCCACTGATCCAGTTCCTTGAGTTACTTTCTGGTCCTGAGCCCTTTGGGCAAGCAAAGTCCTCCTCCTGAGGCCCCAGGCCAGCATGGATGAAGCTGCTGCCCTTCCATCAAGATGGAGTCAAGTGTGATTTAATCCACTTGGGGAACATCACCCTTCCCTGTGGTCTTTGGTCCCCGTTAATCCTCAGGGTGTTCTATGACCTGGCCAGACAGGAATGGTGACAGCATATTCCCTGATTTCAGCAGCCAGATTTTAATACCTGGTCATAGCTGTCAAGTATCCTGTATTGGCCGGGAAAACCCCTTATTTTACCCTCTTCCCTGCCGTCATCCTTTATTAGACTGCAATGCCCTATTGCCGCCATTGGAGGGCAGCAAAGGATAAACATAACTGTCAAGTATCCCATATTTGCTGGGAAATTTCCCTTATTTCCAAATCCAAAACTTGACAGGTATGTACCTGGTACCTGCACTGAGTTGCTAGCAGTAGGGTCTACTCCAGTAATAGTGAACCTCCAGTAATAGTGAACCCCAATCTTGTTGTTCTGTGCAGGACAATGACAATAAAGATTTATCTATCTATCTATCTTGGCACTCCAGCTGTTCTGCAACTTCATTTCTGTTGTGTCCAAACGTTATTCTACGTACAATGCTTTAAGTGACGTTCACCATTAAGTCTTTGCTGTATTCGCGCCCATTTCTGTAAGGCGCCTTATTCATATGTTTGTAATGGTCCCTGATTGGTTTACACAGGTATCCCGCGTTAAGTCCGGGCAAATGTATCACTGTAACTGCCGTTCTGTCTGTATATATGTTGCTACCTCATCCTGTGTTTTCCCCAGTCCGAAAGCTGTCCGATTTGGTCCGATCTGAGTGATAATAAATGACTTGTTGGTTAAACCCCAATCTGCTGTCGCGTTGCAATTAATGCTCAGACTCAACAAGCCCTGATCAACAGGAGCGCTGACTTGGATTTCTGGTAAATGAAGCCCAAGAACACCTGGAGTGCCAAGGTTGGCCATCATGGGTCTGCTGTATGACCATAGCAGGATCGCCTGGCCAGATTGGCAAAAAGATCCCTCTGATACGAATTGAACTGGAAAATATAATGGATTTCAAACCCTCTTTTGCCCAATTCCAGTCATCAAGCTGACACTAGCTTGGTTGTGGTGCAAAAGTAACATCCCACCACCTCGCCCTGCTCCGTTCTGCTACTTGCTTTCTCACCAAGTGAGGAAAGATTTGTCTTTCTCGGGTTTCTTCCCATTCTGTGCCGAGATTTCCAGGCTGGCCAAATCCATTCCCAGCAGTTCCGCAATCCTTTCCCGCCCGTAGATGTCACCGTATTTATCAAGCACCTGCAAAGGCGACAGAAAGCAAAGGAATTAAGTTGCTTTAATTTCCCTATAAATATTTTCCCCAGTACTTATTTGCTTTGCAACATCTCCACCACATAGGAGACGTTAAAGGTAAGGTAACGGTCACCCTTGCTCAAAAGCCAGTCATATCCGACTCTAGGGTTCAGTGCTCACCTCTTTTTATCGCCAAAGAGCCAGCGCTGTCTGTGTATGCAGCTATTTCCGTGGTCATGTGGCAGGTACGACTAGACGCCAGAGTGCACGGAATGCTGTTTACCTTTTCAAAGTCTACTTATCTACTTATAATTTCTTGTTTTCGAACTGGCTGGTTGGCAGGAGCTGAGACAGAGATGGGAGCTCACTCCGCCATGCAGCACTTGGGTCTCATACTGCTGACCTTCCAGTCATCAAGTTCAGTGTCTTAACCACTAAGCCACCTCAGTCCCACTCAACATAGGATAGAATGTCCCTTTTATCTTTTTGCACTTATCATTCGGCTCCTGCCAACCTAGCAGTTCGAAAGCAAGAAATTGCAAGTAGATAAATAGGGACCACTTTGGTGGGAAGGTAACAGCGTTCTGTGCGCTCCGGTGTCTAGTCATGCCTGCCACATGACCACGGAAATGTCTGCAGAAGCAGACAGCGCTGGCTCTTTGGCTTAGAAACAGAGATGAGCACTGCACCCTAGAGTCGGATATGACTGGCTTTCAAGCAAGGTTAACCTTTACATTTATTCACGTTTTTGTATATCTTTGCTAATTTTTTGGGGCATTAAGTACCATCGTTAAAACATTTTAATTTTTTTTCCTTTTGATCTATAGTTAACGTGGTACATAATGTCTTCATTCATAATGGTTTTTTTTCCATCCTCCTAACTGCCTTCTCATTCTATGTCAAGAATTTGCTTTTTAAAAAATAAAAATTATTATTAAAAAGAAGAAGAAAAATACATACAAATAAAAAACAACACTAACATTAATAATAAAAATACAAATTCATCAATAAGTGTTCCCACCACCACTGGAACATTATTGTCTTATTCATGTAATCTAAACAATTTCCCCTTTCTTATTCATATGTCCTATTTCCAAAAAAGTTAAATATTCTTATCCCGGCTTTTATCCCTTTAGTTTTAACAAACCCATCGACTATAGGTTCCCCCAAATGTCTAGAATTTTTTTTTCTTTATCAAACCTTTCTTTAATTTTAATTCACACATCAACTTATTATTAAAGCATTTCCCCATCATTCCTTATACTAGTCTTCCATTATAAATCCCATATATATTTCTCAATTTTTAGTCATCCATAATCTAACTAGGCTGGGGTTATTATACTTTTATCATTGTATCTTTGTTTCATTTTGGTTGTGTGGTATTACGATAGTATTGTAATAGTTTAATAAGCTTTTCGTTAGATTAAACAAAGTAATTATAAACAGTTATATGTATACATAAATGAGTACAGAATTGGATTTTTGAAACGAATGAGAAATATATATTATATTAAATGTAAGTTTTATAATGCATTAAAATGTATTAGAATGTATCTACTGAGTTATAATGAAGGGTGAGGAGGTATTCATACCTGTTAAGTTTTGGATTTGGAAATAAGGGAAATTTCCTGGCAAATATGGGATACTTGACAGTTATGCTTATCCTTTGCTGCCCTCCAATGGCGGCAATAGGGCATTGCAGTCTAATTAATACGGGATGATGGCGGGAAAGAGGGTAAAATAATGGGTTTTCCCAGCCAATACGGGATACTTGACAGCTATGCTTATCCTTTGCTGCCCTCCAATGGCGGCAATAGGGCATTGCAGTCTAATTAATACGGGATGATGGTGGGAAAGAGGGTAAAATAATGGGTTTTCCTGGCCAATAAGGTCTACTTGACAGCTATGGGTATTACATAGTTAAAGTTGCATTTTGTCTTATTGTTCTCCTGTATTTGTATTTGTAGTTTCTTTTGTTGTAATTTTTTGAAAATCTCATTAAAAATGTATAATTAAAATAAAAATAATCTAACTAGGCAGAGTTGCCCATCTCTGTCAATGATGTTAGGCCGGGACTAAAACCGTCGGACCCCTTGGGCCAGGTGAAAGCGGAGGCCACACATCATGGTCTGCCTAGCCCAGCAGGTGACGTGACATCCGAATGGCTAAAAAAACACATGCAAATGGACTTGATTTCTCAAGTCCATTTGCTTGTGTGGAATGTCATCACTAGGGCCGCCATCCGGGGGAGACCATCAGGACTACCATCCTGGGCCCGGAGATGACAGGGGCCCGGCGGCACCGGGAAACCACTGATCTGCAAACGAAGCATGCGCAAGAAACTACAGGGGCGTGGCGCCACCGGGAAACCACTGATCTGTGCAAGTGCAAACAAACGACGCATGCGCAGGAAACTATGGGGGTATGGCAGTGCAGGGAAACCACTGTTCTGCGCATGCGCAAACAAATGACGAACCAGGCCCAGAAATTTCTGATGCCGGCCCTGGTCATCACAGAGACATCTACCAATGCACAGACTCCTCACTGAACAATGACTCCAAGGTATCCAAGGTAATAATCTCATGGCTGTTGCCAAAATAACAAAAAGTTCCAGCTCTCTGGTCCTCCATCCCAATGAGACATGGTTGTAAGATCTTACCTTTCTCTTGATGAATTTGTCCCAATAGTTGCTTGGGAATGACCTGGTAAAGGAGAGATAACAGAGGGGATAAATGCAGTGGTGGGCATCAGCAGGTTCGCCCCGGTTCGCCAGAACCGGTAGCAGAAATTCCGGCTGGCCCCCCACACTCAAGTTTTGAAATAAAGTAGTCCTAATTCAGGTGCAACGCAGGACTTTCCCTCTGGCCATGCCCACCATACCACGCTCTCAGAGCAGGTAGTATTTTTTTTAGAGCCCACCACTGGATAAATGTCAATATAATTGGTCTCCTATCCTTCCAATATGGGTCTCCTGCCTCATTTGGTTTTTGGACTTCAATTCCCAGAAGCCTAAGTCAATTCCCCAAAGCACTAATCAGCCAATGTGCTGACGTAGGCTTCTGGGAATTGAAGTCCAAGAACACGTGGAGTGCCAAGGTTGGCCATCATGGCTCTAGGAGGAATGGACACGTTTCCGGTCCCTGTCTTTTAGAAGAACTCACGGCGCATTGAGCACCAGGCGGTCCCACTGGCCCTTGATGTCATCGTCCTCGGGTTGCTCCGTGATGTAAAGGCCGTCAAACTCCAGTTTGCGGGCCAGCTCTTTCTCGCGCTTGAAGATCACCAGGGGCACCTTGAGGCAGTTGTAGCCAATAATGCAAAGGAAGGCCACCAGGGTGTGGAGGGCCGACAGGAACTGCAGGGCCGGTTGCATGTAGCCCGTGCTCTCCTCCAAGAAGAAGTAGACCACACTGTCCTCGTCATCCTCATCTCCGTTGCCGCCGTCCCCACCGTCGTCATCCCCACCAAAGCCTGAGCCGCCACTTGAGGCTGTATCCAGTTCCCCTTCAAATCCAGAGACCTCAAACTCCTCCTCCCCTGGGGGCGTGTCGGACACCTGGGCAGGTGAAACGATAGAGAGAGAAGGTTGGGTTAGACCAGGAAGGGTCTACTCTTGTGTCTATCCTTTACCCAGGGTAAAGCTGGTAATCTTGGCTTCGACCCACCCTTATCCTTCTACTCCAGGGGTGCCCAAACTTTTCAGGCCGTGGGCCAGTCACATGGTTCAGTGGGCCATTCACATGGTTCAGTGGGCCGGTCACGTGGTTCCTCCCAATGAAAAAAACCCATGCCTTGCAATCTGTTTTGCAACATATGTTTTGTATCAGGCTGAGATAGATTTCGGGCTGCCATTTTCTCTACTTAAACCAGGGGTGCCCAAACTATGGTCTGTGGGCCGGATCTGGCTCCAATGCCAATTCATCCAGCCTGCACCGCCCCCGTCGCTCCCGGATGCGGAAGTAAAATGCACCCATGTGGGCGTGTTTTACTTCCACTTCCGAGAGCAATGGGGATCGCATGGGTTGGATGAATTGGCATCAGGGGCAGATCCGGCCCACGGGCCATAGTTCGGGCACCTCTATTCTGTTGTGATGGCGTTCCTCAAGAGGTTCCCATTCTCCTGATCCTCGTTTTCTTTCCTGGCTCTGTCCAATTTCTTTCACTCTCAGAATAGTAAAGGTCAAAGTCTCCCTTGCTCAAAAGCCAGTCATAGCCGACTCTAGGGTATGGTGTTCATCTCCGTTTACAGCCAAAGGCTGTCTCAGTTCTGCAGTCGTTTCTGTGGTTATGTGGCAGGCATGAATAGACCGGAGCGCAAGGAACATTGTTACCTTTCCTGCCAAAGCAGTACCTATCTGTCTACTTGCAATTTCTTGCATTCAAACTACCAGGTAGGCAGGAGCTAGGAAAGATGGTGGGTGCTCACTTCATCCCACAGCACTTCTGGTTGTCAAATAATGGGCAGACCCAATTCTGAAGTTGACCCTCCTGAACATTTCTTTGCCTCCACACCCCAACCTTCCAACACACTTTTAGGACTCATTACCTTGTAGAAAAGCAGGATGAAGTTGATGGCAAAGGCCAGGAAGAGCGCCAGGAAGCGAAGGTTGTAGAAATTCCTGGACAGGTAGTTCTGAATAATAATAATAATAATAATAATAATAATAATAATAATAATAATAATAATAATAATAATAATAATAATAATAATAATAATAATAATAATAATAATAATAATAATAATTTTGTGTCAGAAATTATTCTGGGTTGATAGGATTTTTGCTGGAGAAACTCCGCTCAGGGGACGCCCAAATGAGGCTCTTTTCAGGTCCCCAAGATCTTTTCCTACCGAAGTGGTCCCTATTGCTCTACAGTAGAACCTCAGATAAAGTCCAAACTCCGTTCCACAAGTTCGGACTTTAGCCGATTTTGGAATTTATCTGGATCAAATGGGCGATGCATTGGATAACGTCCAAAAATGGACTTTATCCGAGGTTCCTATACCAAATACCTTGGATAACGTCCATTTTTTTTGGCAGTTTTGGACTTTATGCGATGCATCACGTGTGCATGAAAACCACGATTTTATCCGAATCGGACTTTTTACGAGGTACCACTGTACTTGCAATTTCTTGCTTTTGAACTGTTCGCTTGGCAGGAGCTGGGGCAAACGACGGGTGCTCAAACCGCCGTGCAGTACCCGGGTCTTGACTTGCCGGCCTTCCAGCTAATAAGGCGAGCTTCTTAACTGCCGAGCCGCCACAGCCAGGTAGACAAGATCAGAGGATGGACGGAAAGATGGCCTTCACCCAGGACCAACACTCAACTGCCTCTACGATTACAAGACTTTCTCGCTAGCCTGCAAACTTGGATGGACATTGGGACAGGCTTCGCCCAGGACCATCACTGACCGCCTCTACAAACCCAAGACTCTTCATAGTCTATAAACTTGGATGGACAGAAGGACGGGCTTCACAAAAGGACCATCAATGGCCACCTCTACAATCCCAAGACTCTTCATAGTCTACAAACTTGGATGGACAGAAGGACGGACTTCACAAAAGGACCATCAATGGCTACCTCTACAATCCCAAGACTCTTCATAGTCTACAAACTTGGATGGACAGAAGGACGGACTTCACAAAAGGACCATCAATGGCTACCTCTACAATCCCAAGACTCTTCATAGTCTACAAACTTGGATGGACAGAAGGACGGGCTTCACAAAAGGACCATCACTGACCGCCTCTACAAACCCAAGACTCTTCATAGTCTATAAACTTGGATGGACAGAAGGACGGGCTTCACAAAAGGACCATCAATGGCCACCTCTACAATCCCAAGATTCTTCATAGTCTACAAACTTGGATGGACAGAAGGACGGGCTTCACAAAAGGACCATCAATGGCCACCTCTACAATCCCAAGACTCTTCATAGTCTACAAACTTGGATGGACAGAAGGATGGGCTTCACAAAAGGACCATCAATGGTCACCTCTACAACCACAATACTCTCTTCACTTGGGCTACAGACTTGCTATCATTTTTTTAGCACATTGAACAGTGATGCACCCCATAATAAATCTTGGGTTTGCTAAAGAGACAGGGGGAGCGTTCTGACTCTCCAACCTCCTCAGTAGCCTGGACAAAATCTGATGGGAACAGCCTGCCAGAAGACACTTTCCCTCTCAAAAAAGGGCCTACCAAGAATTTGGTCCTCTGGACTTCCAGTTCATTCCAGAACTCTGATCCTTCCCCCTCGGGCTCCTTCTTCTCTCGCTGTGTCACCTTCTTCTTCTCCTTGGGTGCTTCTTTGGGCTTCTCCTCCTTGGCTTCTTCTTCCTTCTTCTCTTCTCCTCCCTCCTTGGCTGCTTTCTCCCCATTTTCAGCGCTGGAGGAGGCAGAGAAAACAGGAAAGGTAGAGCTACCTGTCTCACCTGTGCGTAGCCCTTTCTCTCTCTTCCAAAATATTCCCAGCCCCAGAATCCCACCTGCAGGAAAAAGGCCTTCCACTCACGGCATTCTCGTTCAGGTATGAGGCAGTAACATTTTTTAAAAAATACTGACGCATGTCTGTGTTTGAGTTAATTTTTTTAACATCCGTTGATTGTCCTGCGCATGCGCAGGAAAACCCATTAGTGTGGCTTCACAGGGACCACGAAGAAGAACAATAGTTTTCGGAAGCAATCCATTCAAGGGCAGAGAAAAACACAAATAAATCAAAGAAGCAAGGTAGGAGGTAAAAAGCCAAGGTAAAGGTCTCCCTTGCTCGAAAGCCAGTCGTATCCGACTCTAGGGTTCAATGCTCATCTCTGTTTCAAAGCCAAAGAGCCAGCACTGTCTGCTTCCGCAGACATTTACCTGGTCATGTGGCAGGCATGACTAGACACCGGAATGCTGTTTACCTTCCCACCGAAGCGGTCCCTATCTATCTACTTGCAATTTCTTGCTTTCGAACTGCTAGGTTGGCAGGAGCTGGGACAGAGGACGGGAGCTCATTCCGTCCTGCAGTACTCGGGAATCGAACTGCTGACCTCCCGCCTTCCAGTCAGCGTCTTAGCCACTTGAGCCACTGCAGACAGGAGGTAGAGAAACCCGAAATTTCTTCAGAGGGCTCAAATCATTTCACATGGCAGGGTTGACTTCCTGGGAAACCTAAATTGCACACAAAAAGACTGGTCTAAATCTACCCTCTCCCCTCCTTCTTTAAGTTAGAGATTGTTGTTGTTGCGGCTGCTGTTGTGGTTGTTGCTGTTGTTGTGGTGGTGATGTTTGGATTTGTATGCCGCCCACTCGACAACGCAGCTCCGGGCGCGATGATGTATCAAATATACCCCAACCAAAGGAAGACCCAACTTTTGCAATCTGTATAAATTATACAAGTATGTATAGTCCCATATTGGAAGATAAGGACATGGGGACTTACTCAGCTTTCTCTGGTTCGATGGGAGGCTCCTCAATCTTCTCTGGTTCCGCTTCCTCTTCCACCCCTTCAACCTGGGAAATTCAGAAAAGTTTGGATCAGTCTTCTGGTGCTACAGGAGAGCAAGGAACAAACGTGTGTGTGCATGCAAGCGGAAATGCTAAACATTACACAACTATCCAACCGTGCCAGTACAACGCTTGTAAAGACACAGCAATACTAATGCCAGGAGAAACCCTCTTATTACTTATATAAAGTATTTATACACTGGAAATGTTTTTAAATTCTATCTTGAAAAGTGTCAATTCAGTTCTTTCGGAGCAGGGTAAAGGTAAAAGTCTCCCTTGTTCGAAAGCCAGTCGTATCCGACTCTAAGGTTCAGTGCTCATATCTGTTTATAGCCAAAGAGCCAACTCTGTCTGTGTATCCAGATGTTTCCGTGGTCATGTGGCAGGCATGACTAGACACCAGAGCACACAGAACGCTGTTTACCTTCGCACCGAAGTGGTCCCTATTTATCTACTTGCAATTTCTTGCTTTCGAACTGCTAGGTTGGCAGGAGCTAGGACAGAGACAGGGGCTCACTCCGTCGTGCAGCACTCAGGTCTCGATCTGCTGACCTGCCAACCTGCCAGTTGTCAAGTTCAGCATCTTAACCACTAAGCCACCGCAGTTCCTTCTTTTGGTGTAGCTTTACTCTAATGTTGGATATTAGTAGTACCCATAATTAGGTCCTGGTCTTGTTTTTTAAAAGATCTTAAAAACCTGTTGTTGTTCAATCACACAGTTGAGTCTGACCCTTTGTGACCTCATCAACCACAGCAGCTTAGTCTTAAAAACTAAGAACAGCTTAGGAGGTTGATCAAGTGGAGTGACGGTGAACCTTGGCACTCCAGGCGTTCTTGGACTTCAATTCCCAGAAGCCCAAGCCAGCACTCTTGCTGGTCTGGGCTTCTGGAAATTGAAGTTCAAGAACATCTGGAATGCCAAAGTTCACCATCACTGACCTAGCCTGACCCCTCAATTTCCCACTGCCATACAATACTATCTTGAGTCTCAAACGTACTCCTAATTTTCTTTTCAGAATGGGTGACCCTTCAGGTGTAGGAGGTTCCACCGGGGTTGCATCACCAATATCTCCAAGACCGCCAGGGGCATCGGGTTGCATCACCAATATCTCCAAGACCGCCAGGGGCATCAGGAGCCATGGATCGGAAATGCTCCTTCTTTAGATCTCCTCCAAAGCCTTCTCCTCCTTCAGTAGGCACCTCCTCTTTGCCATGCTCTGCTATCTCTTCTTCTTCCTCTTCTTCCACCACTTGTTCAACCTCCTCTGATGGTGCCACATCGCCATGGACCTCATCCTGGGTTGGGTCAGGCATGCTGGCCAGCAGTTCTGTCATAGTCATCTTCTTGGCCTCTTCAACCAAGCCACCGCCAAAGAGTGTGTTCCAAATGAGGAAGAAGATGCCCTTGAAGACGCTGCAGAAGAAGAAGAAGATGCCCATCAAAATGGTGTAAATAAAGGTGGCAACGGCCATGGCCATCTCCTTGATCGTCATCTTCTTGATTTTGCGGAACTGTCGGCGGATGTTGCGATAGGTGAACATGTGGAAGAAGTTCACAACACTCTCCAGGAACTCCCCAAAAGCTGAGGAGGCCTCCGCTGGTGCCGAAGCCTTCTCAGCATCCGTCCCTTCCGTCCCTTCTCCTTCATCCTCCTCCTCTTCCTCCTCCTGCCCTTCTTCTTCTGAAATCTGGGCCGCAATCTGCATCTCAAAGATGGTGTCTTCGCAGAAGTTGATGAAGAGCTCCATCTTCTCCGACTCACCCCCCTCGTTGACCACGTCGAAGATGAACTGCCTCTTGGACTCTTTGACTTGTGGCATCTCCCACTGGGCCTTGTTCGTCTCGCTGATCTCAAAGTAGATGCGCTCAATGCGCTTGCTGGCGCCCATAATCTCAATGCGTCCGAGGTAGGGACTGAAGTAGTTGATGATACACTCGGCCAACTCCAGAAAGGTCTTGAGGCGGTTGTCGTGAGGAATGTGCTCCGAGAGGTTGGTCAGCAGGACAGCGATGTTGAAACCAATGTCTTTGGCAGGCTCTTGGAAACGGTTGGCAAACTCTTCATAGTCAATCATCTCGTTCTCATCAGCCTCCGAGCAAGACAGCAAGAATTGAATCTCAGAGGGTGTGTACTGTTTCTGGCTATCCATGGCTTTCTGGAAGTCCTTCTTGGAAATGAGTCCCCGTGGATCTGTGACATAGTCCTTGAAGGCATCTGAAGCCACAATGTCCTTCAGTTTCAAGAACATATCGAAGAACTTGAGAATCATCTCCACGTTGCTGGAGGACTCCACTAACATGTCCACCATTTGCCGGGCGATAGTGCCATTCACAACGTTCCCTGGACAGAAACACACAGTGGGCAAAGGTAAGACATTAGACACAGAAACAATCCTAGGAAAAAGAAACACAACTGGTGGCTCGGTGGATGTTGTGTTGACACGCACATTGTGAGACAGATGCAGGTCTTTGTAACAGAGGGACAAATACTCGCTTGCCTCTTTCTCACAGGAGGAATTTTTACATCTTTCTCCTCACGTGCAAGAACGGTGTAAGATTTCCCATTGGCCTCATTTCTGTCCTCACATTTGTGAGGATTATTTTTGTGTGTGAAACTGGGACAATCACTCTTTTGATTTACAGAAACAAAACAGTTTTAAGCCTTGGATGGGTTGCTTGATTTTTTATTTTTATTTTGCAATCTGCAAGTCCTTCTGTGCTTGTTCTATGTGAATCAAGGAGCCACTATAGCAGGGGTGCCCAAACTACAGCCCGTGGGCTGGATCTGGCCTCTGACACCAATTCATTCGGCCCGTGCCGCTCTCATCGCTCCCGTACAGGCGCGTTTTACTTCCGCTTCCAGGAATGATGAGGATGGCACAGGCCGGGTGAATTGGCATAGGGGGTCGGATCCAGCCCATGGTTCGTAGTTTGGGCACCCCTGGTTTAAGCAGAGAAAATGTCGGCATAAAATCTATCTCATCCTGTTGCAAAACAGACTGCAAGGCACATTTTACTTTCACTTCCGGTGGGAGGAACCACATGACGGGCCCGCTGAACCATGTGACTGGCGCATGGGCCAAAATGTTTGGGCACCCCTGCACTATAGAGAAGGATCCATCCCTCATAACCTTTGAAAACAGGGGCTAACAATTCAGTGTCAACACTCCCACCTTCCCCAGAAAAACAGGGCAGTAACACAACAGATTAAGTATCTTCTTGCTCAAAAAAATCTCTACTCAGAAGCTTGGAAAAGGTACATTGTTTAGGCCGCCACTTCGCAAGTTGAAATGAACAATGGAGCCCAATGTTCAATGGAGACCAGTACTGGGTTCTCACCTTCCAACAGGGACAGCAACATCACCACCATGTCCTTCTGCAAGTCAAGCAGCTCCTTCAAAAGTCCAATTTGGCTGGAATCCTGGGGGCAACGGGAAGCAGAAGATATTGAGGGTCACTGGCTGGTGGTGCCTCCCCCCCATATCTTCCCTGAAGATATTTCAGAGTCTTACATCAGCCTTCCCCAGTCCACGGGAAAGGTCATCCTCTATGCATATCTCCCTTTCTTGCTAATATCCCATTGGTATTCTTAATGTCTTTCTCTCTTTTTTGCCATACAACAGGGGTGCCCAAACTACGGCCCATGGGCCGGATTCAGCCCCCAACTCCAATTCATCCAGCCCACACCACCCTTGTCGCTCCTGGAAGCAGAAGTAAAATGCACCCATACGGGCGTGTTTTACTTCTGCTTCCGGGAGCGATGAAGGCAGCACGGGTTGGATGAATTGGTATCGGAGCCCGGATCTGGACCACGGGCCCTAGTTTGGGCACCCATGGTATAAGCAGAGAAAATGGCAGCCTAAAAATCTATCTCACCCTGTTGCAAAAACAGATTGCAAGGCGTGTTTTACTTCCGCTTCCTGTGGGAGGGACCACGTGACCGGCCCACTGAACCACACAACCGATCCATGGCCCGAAAAGTCTGGGCACCCCTGCCATGCAAGATGGCTTCATATAAAACAAGGGAACCCCTTCTCCAAGTTAGGAGGACGAGGATAACACATCAGGAACCACAAGCTAGGTGCCAATTTATGGGTGTTATCGACCATCGTCTTGATTCCTTGGTTCTTTAGGAAGGCGACATATCTTAAGATCTCCCACCCTCTTTGGAAGACCACTACATCTAGTGGAGATCTATTCCTGGACTTAGGAAATGGGTATAGAAAGGGAACCCATTTCTTCTTTTGCAGAAGTAGAGTCTCTCTTCTTACCTCAGGGTAGGATTCACTCCGAAATTGATCCTCATGGGCAGCGCAACAAAAAGATAATTTCGGTGAGGGGAGAAAATATTCCTAGCGTGCTTCATGCCCATTTCTGCACCCAATAATTCAATCTAGTCCCTTCCTGCTCTCACCGCCTTGCGCACTGAGAAGTAAGACCAGAAAGGACCCTTCTCTTTCAATCCTGCCTCCGTATCTCTCTGTCTGGTACCAAATATCCTAAACATATTTGTGCCGCAAACTCATCGCAGGCTTAGCCCAGTTAGGGCTTTCCTCCAAAAGAATGATATTGATATTGCAGAAAATTGTGTTAGGCATTTAGATTCTTCCTCAGAGTAGTAAAGGTCCAACAGTTTCAAGGGAGAAGTCAGCGTGTTTAAGTCAGTCAGCGACAAGGATGCGTTGGGTTTTAGAGGCAGTGTTGCCCAAAAAAAGGATTTTTGCTAGTACGAGATGGAGAAAGGGTGTCATGCTCAGCCAACCCAACGTTTTTGGAAATTCCCCTCCCGCTTGGCCCCGACGTCCACAGGATGACAAAAATGAGCCAGGGTGGGACGTGAGCCAGCAAGCCAAAGCGGCGGTCAAGCATGGGACCATTGACCCCAACCCTCTTGGCAAGGACAGCTGGTAAAACAGGTCAGGCTGGAAGATAAAGGGGTATGGAAAAGCCAAAAAAAAAATAGGACAATGAGCAGGTGCCAATCACCGCAGAGCCAGAGTGGGAAAACAGACCAGACCAACCTCTGTACTTTTAAAAGATGTTGAAAAAAGGTTGCCACTCCTTGCCTTCCTGCCTCTAGTGGCCAATGTGTAGGACTTCGGGTGTGTAGATTCTTCCACTTGGGGGTGGACCTGCAAAATTGACTCAGGAAATAGTGATGCAGCTGAGGTCTAGACAACCCCAGGTGTTGAACTACCATTCCCCCTCCTGCCAGACCACCGATCATGCCGGGATGGAGCCGGCGAGAGCTGGAATCCAACCACATCTTGAAGGGTAACCACAGGTTCTTCGCCGCTGATGCAACGGATGGTCAAGGCAGAGGAGAAAACAACCACATTTTTGGAGGAATATCTCCGGTTAGCCCGAGGTTAAGGACTGAGAAGGCGACTGGCAGATTAAAGTAGCTGGAAGGGATCCTGTTTAGAAGGTATAGGGAGTTCGTTTGTGAGTGAGGCAAGGGAATCAGGTTGGTCTGGCCTGATAAAGACAGAAAGGAGGGAAAGGATCGTGGAGAGGAAGGAAGAAGAGTTATGGGTGGGGAAGTAGTAGAAGAGGTGAACGAGAGGGAGGATTACAAAGAAGGAAAGAAGAAGGATGGAAGGAAGGATGGAAGGAAGGAAGGAGGGAGCAGCCAGAGAGTGCAGCAGCGTGAGATGGCCAAATGTTATACAAAAGGTTCTTACGCCATTTCGAAGTCCTGGGGGTTGGGTCATCTGTCACACATCAGAACAAAAATGTTAATCAGAAACATTTTCAAGAACATTTTTGTATTTTTGCCAGGCTTTACCATCTAGTACATTCCTTTATTTCATTGGGAACTGGGCGTAGTGGCTTTCCGTTGGGAGGTGGGAAGGTGGGCAGGGATCAACTGGGAGTTTGGAGTAACTAGGCTTGAGGACACTGCATTCGCCTGGATTCTCCCATCTCAAGATATAAATCTGAACCATGGATTGGATTCTACAAGCCACTAGATTTTAATCTTGCCCCATAGTCTGTGAATGAAATGTAAATACCAACCAACCAACCAACCAACCAACCAACCAACCAACCAACCAACCAACCAACCAACCAACCAACCAACCAACCAACCAACCAACCAACCAACCAACCAACCAACCAACCAACCAACCAACCAACCAACCAACCAACCAACCAACCAACCAACCAACCAACCAACCAACCAACCAACCAACCAACCAACCAACCAACCAACCAACCAACCAACCAACCAACCAACCAACCAACCAACCAACCAACCAACCAACCAACCAACCAACCAACCAACCAACCAACCAACCAACCAACCAACCAACCAACCAACCAACCAACCAACCAACCAACCAACCAACCAACCAACCAACCAACCAACCAACCAACCAACCAACCAACCAACCAACCAACCAACCAACCAACCAACCAACCAACCAACCAACCAACCAACCAACCAACCAACCAACCAACCAACCAACCAACCAACCAACCAACCAACCAACCAACCAACCAACCAACCAACCAACCAACCAACCAACCAACCAACCAACCAACCAACCAACCAACCAACCAACCAACCAACCAACCAACCAACCAACCAACCAACCAACCAACCAACCAACCAACCAACCAACCAACCAACCAACCAACCAACCAACCAACCAACCAACCAACCAACCAACCAACCAACCAACCAACCAACCAACCAACCAACCAACCAACCAACCAACCAACCAACCAACCAACCAACCAACCAACCAACCAACCAACCAACCAACCAACCAACCAACCAACCAACCAACCAACCAACCAACCAACCAACCAACCAACCAACCAACCAACCAACCAACCAACCAACCAACCAACCAACCAACCAACCAACCAACCAACCAACCAACCAACCAACCAACCAACCAACCAACCAACCAACCAACCAACCAACCAACCAACCAACCAACCAACCAACCAACCAACCAACCAACCAACCAACCAACCAACCAACCAACCAACCAACCAACCAACCAACCAACCAACCAACCAACCAACCAACCAACCAACCAACCAACCAACCAACCAACCAACCAACCAACCAACCAACCAACCAACCAACCAACCAACCAACCAACCAACCAACCAACCAACCAACCAACCAACCAACCAACCAACCAACCAACCAACCAACCAACCAACCAACCAACCAACCAACCAACCAACCAACCAACCAACCAACCAACCAACCAACCAACCAACCAACCAACCAACCAACCAACCAACCAACCAACCAACCAACCAACCAACCAACCAACCAACCAACCAACCAACCAACCAACCAACCAACCAACCAACCAACCAACCAACCAACCAACCAACCAACCAACCAACCAACCAACCAACCAACCAACCAACCAACCAACCAACCAACCAACCAACCAACCAACCAACCAACCAACCAACCAACCAACCAACCAACCAACCAACCAACCAACCAACCAACCAACCAACCAACCAACCAACCAACCAACCAACCAACCAACCAACCAACCAACCAACCAACCAACCAACCAACCAACCAACCAACCAACCAACCAACCAACCAACCAACCAACCAACCAACCAACCAACCAACCAACCAACCAACCAACCAACCAACCAACCAACCAACCAACCAACCAACCAACCAACCAACCAACCAACCAACCAACCAACCAACCAACCAACCAACCAACCAACCAACCAACCAACCAACCAACCAACCAACCAACCAACCAACCAACCAACCAACCAACCAACCAACCAACCAACCAACCAACCAACCAACCAACCAACCAACCAACCAACCAACCAACCAACCAACCAACCAACCAACCAACCAACCAACCAACCAACCAACCAACCAACCAACCAACCAACCAACCAACCAACCAACCAACCAACCAACCAACCAACCAACCAACCAACCAACCAACCAACCAACCAACCAACCAACCAACCAACCAACCAACCAACCAACCAACCAACCAACCAACCAACCAACCAACCAACCAACCAACCAACCAACCAACCAACCAACCAACCAACCAACCAACCAACCAACCAACCAACCAACCAACCAACCAACCAACCAACCAACCAACCAACCAACCAACCAACCAACCAACCAACCAACCAACCAACCAACCAACCAACCAACCAACCAACCAACCAACCAACCAACCAACCAACCAACCAACCAACCAACCAACCAACCAACCAACCAACCAACCAACCAACCAACCAACCAACCAACCAACCAACCAACCAACCAACCAACCAACCAACCAACCAACCAACCAACCAACCAACCAACCAACCAACCAACCAACCAACCAACCAACCAACCAACCAACCAACCAACCAACCAACCAACCAACCAACCAACCAACCAACCAACCAACCAACCAACCAACCAACCAACCAAACCAACCAAACCAACCAAACCAACCAAACCAACCAAACCAACCAACCAACCAACCAATAATGATAGATGTAACCACTTTCCTTTCCAGTTTTGTAGTCCGACAGGATCTCCATTCTCTGTGGAGTCTGTCAAGAAGTCATTGGTTTCCTAAGTCTCCCTTTCTCCGTGCTAGAGCAAAGGGAACCTAAATCTTTGTTCCTGGGCTACCGGAATGGACCTCCTCCACCCACTCCTTCAGAAGGACAATTCTCCTCCACTTATCCTCCCAGACACTTTCTTCTCCTTGAGTATTGTTTCACTTTTTTCGGCTCACTAGCTGCACAGAAAGAGAAAGAACATCTTCTCAACATGAATCAGCATGATTCACGAACTAGCAAGAACTTTACACACAAACCAGTGAGTTTGACCAGAAGGTTAGATTTTGACATTGAGTCTAAACTTCTTCCTTGACTCGGCTTCCAAGTTGAATGATTTGGACAATGTTTTCCCTACCTTGCATCCACCCTTTTTAGACCTGGGATACATCTGAAGCATGCTAAACTTCTGAGCTCGTCTTTCCATCCTTCCTTCCAGCCGTTCTTTCTCTCTTTCTAAAAAGCTTGGATTAAAATAATATAAGATCTGCTGGTTCAACCCAGTTGAGATCAAGATACTGACCAGCTACAGTTCACAAGCCAATAGGGATTCTCTAGCACAGTTTCTGCTTTGGAGTCTACCTCTTGGCACACATGACATTTCACCAAGAATGGTTCTGTAGGTAGACCCATGTTTTCTCTCTCTTTTCCTTTCTCCTTCCTTAAGACCTTCTGCCTTGGGTTTTTTTGGAGGTGGGGGCATCACAAAAGGTCCAAGGCACTGACTTCCAGGGAATAAGGTCAGATGCTCTTCCAAATTCTATATGCTTTTAGGGTAGAGGAGAAGCATTAAAAATGAAGAGGAGGAAGCCTGTCTCGCACTGTCTGATGCAAAAGGAGAGTCACTGTATAAAGGAATGACCAAATGGTTGAAATACAAAAATGGTCTTTTTCAGAAGGAACACCCAAAGCCATCGGTAAGGTCAGGAGTTGGGTTGGGTTGGGTTGGGTTGGGTTGGGTTGAGAAGGGAAGGCAAAGAGCAAGTGAGCTTGGTTAGTACAGGAATTAAAAAGGAGAACGCCCTACAGACAACCTCCCTCCCACACCTTAGTTCTCACCTACCACTGGCACACATGTGTTCCTGGACAAGTCTCGTGCTCCTATCCTGATCACCCCCAATCATCATAACCCAAGGAAGGTCCTCATCTGCATCCCAAACCCCGTGCTGTTGCAGGAGCCCAGACTGACAGCAAGATGGGACAGATCATGTAGCCAATGGGCTAGCTAGGGTCTGGCTAAAAAGACAAGAACGGAAATTGATTTTCCTGGGAATTATGCCACGAACAATTATCGCCAACACCTTCCACTCAAAGGTGGGCGTTCATTTCGTTCTAGTTTGGATTCCATGATTCCTGAGTCTGGGCATCGAATGTGCAGAGTTACCTGCATCGTGGGCTTTAGTTTGGGCTGGGTGGCCAATCCCAGTAATCAACTGGATAGGGCAGAATTCAGCATGATTCCATGAATGAACAAGAACATCACTCATGAACTGGTGAGTCTGACCAAGGTTTAGATTTTGACATGTCTTCCTTGACTCGGCTTCCAAGTCGAATGGTTTGGACACCTCATGTACAGAATCTGTTTTCTCCACCTTGCAGCTCTGGGAATATCTCTTTTCCTTTGCTGGTTGTCTGTGACTGGCTGCAAATAGCTAAAGACATTTGGGTGGTTGACTTAGGGAAGTTGGCCAGAAAAACATTTGTTTGTTTTTCATGTCAGAGATTACTCTGGGTTGAAAGGATTTTTGCAGGGGATGCACAAATGATGCTCCTTTCATGTCCACATCATGCAGCTTTCAGGGAATCGAACCCCGACCTTCCAGTCTCCAGCTCAGCGTTTAACTATTAAGCCACCGGGGGAACTGTACCGATTCACAAAGGGAGACATGGCAAAGGTTTTCATTTATTTCCCCCCATTCCTTCTGATTCCTGGTATTCGTTTCCTCATCTAGTGTGCTCCTGCTAGTCCAGGGGTGCCCAAACTATGGCCTGGGGGCCAGATCCAGCCCCTGACACCAATTCATCTGGCCTGCAAAGCCCTCGTCGCTCCTGGAAGCGGAAGTAAAACATGACCGTATGGGTGCGTTTTACTTCCGCTCCCAGGAGTGATGAGGGCTTTGTGGTCCAGATGAATTGGCCATCTGGGGCCGGTTCCAGCCTATGTGCCAAAATGACCAGCCCACTGAACCATGTGTCTGGCCCACAGCCCAAAAAGTTTGGGCACCCCTGTGTTAGTCCCTTAAAAAAATGACCTCTAAGTTTCTCCCCATCCTTGGCTATTTTGGCTGACACCCACAACCTTTTTCATTTGCTTCCGTGTTTACCTGAGCGAGCTTCATCATCATGTGGGCAAAGACGTGGAGGAAACCAATGACGGCATCCCATAGTCTGCTGTGCGCCAAGCTCTGCTGATTCCCAGTGCACGGTCCCTGGAGAACGGCAAAGGAATACGATACGGTCAAACCTCTACATAAGAATTTAATTTGTTCCTCGAGGTTGGTTGTATCTCGAAAAATTCTTATCTTGAATTTCCCATTGGAATGCATTTCAATGCAATTTCCCATTGTCCTATTAAAAATTTGTATCTCGAACCTGATTTTTTCCTGAGATTTCCGGAAGTATCTCGAGTTTTTCTTAAGTCGAACTGTTCTTGCCTGAAGGTTTGACTGTAAATGTTTTTACACTAAGTCTTTAAAACTCTACAAAGTTTTGTCAAAGCTCTGCTTTGAAATCAGTTTTGGTTGGTTTTTAAAGAGTGCTATGGGGCTTAGTAGTTAAGACAATTATTTTATTTTATTTTATTTTATTTTATTTTATACATACCCCACCCATCTAGGAGATTTTCCTACTCTGGCTGGCTAACAACAGAAAACTCACACTTTAAAAACAGTCACACATTTTAAAAAATACATAAAAAGATACCAGGAACCAGAAATAACTATTGGTGACAGAGAGAAATAAAATAAAATACCTAATGCTCAGCCGTTGGCAATATATTCTTGAAAGCCTCTTTAAAAAGAAATAATTTTAACTGTTTTTTTAAACATAGGCAGGGATGGGACCTGGCACAGCTCAACTGGAAGAGAGTTCCATAAAGTTGGTGCCACCACCGAGAAGGCTCTTCTCCGAGTCATGGCCTTTCTTGCCAATCTTGGGGTCGGCACCTGGAGCTGGGCTGTCTAGGAAGAATGAGTGGTGCGGGCTGATGTCCTGAGGGGAAGACATTCAAAAATTGAATTTGATGTCCTGAAGGTGGATAGGTCACCAGTTCGAGACCCGAGCGCTGTGCAATGGAGTGAGCTCCCGCCGTCTGTCCCCAGCTCCTGCCAACATAGCAGTTTGAAAGCAAGAAATTGCAAGTAGCTAAATAGGGGCCACTTTGGCGAGAAAAGGTAACAGTGTTCCGTGCGCTTTGGAGTCTAGTCATGCATGTCACATGACCAGGGAAACAGCACTGGTTCTTTGTCTGCAAACAGAAATAAGCACCTCAAAGGGTTGTCTCTTTGTGGGTTTTGCTTTCTTTTATTTTAAACAGCAATTTTTGCAGTGAAAGTTAGGGTTATTGGGCAGGGATATCACTGATCCACTGATTGAAGCCCTGATGTTCTTTAGACAATGCTCACAAATGTAGTCATCACTCTTTGGCTTTTCAGGGGTGGCCTTTACTTTATCTCATCCTGGCAAAGAAGAGCTGGATGTATCCTTCTAACTTGACCTCACAGTCCACACCAAGCCTAACTCAGGACCGATTTCTCCTTGCATCTTTACAACATTGGTAAAATGAGTTGGGGGTGGGTAGGCAAAAAAATATATATGCTAATTATCCTGTGAACCACCCAGAGAATGCACTAAGTGCTCTGGGGAAGTATTTAAGTTTAATTGCTATTGCTAAGAGATCCCTATAAAATACCTGGATGTACTCGGTAAGGCTGTTGAAGACCTGCTTTGCCACAGCCATGGCTTTGGAAAAGTTGCGCTTTCCCTGCTCATCAATCACATCCTTGCCTGAGTAGTACCAGTAGAAATCACTGATGGACTCCTGGGGTGGAAAGGGATCAAAAGGTAAATTTGTCTTCTCTCTTTGTCAGCGGAAGCAGAGGACTTCCAAAGTGACCTGTTTGTGGCCAATGATAAAATATAGCAAAATAACACAGCCTAGAGCAGGGGTTCCCAACCTTTTCAAGCGCGCTCACGCACGCACGCACGCACGCACGCACGCACGCACATACACACACACACCAGATCATAGCATACGGGCACTGTGGATGAAATTTTGGCCCACTGACCATTTGAGCAGAAGACCTCTGATGGTCAGCATGAGATGCCATGAAACACCCCCACCCTGTGCTTGGACAGGCTTGGCTCAGGATGAAAAAGGCTCTCACCTGAAGTCGCAAAAGGTAGTCAACGGTGCAGATGATAATGTTGATGGTGTTCGTGTTCCCTGTCTGGGTCCGTAGGTAATTCTGGAAGTCTAGGGCAAAGGGCAGCAGAGGTCAGGATAATAATAATAATTTAGTGCCAGAAATTATTGTGGGCTGAAAAGGATTTTGCGGAAGAAACTCCACTCAAGGAACACCCAAATGAGGCTCCTTTCATGTCCCCAAGAGCTGGGACAGAGATGGGCGCTCAATCCGTCATGCAGTACCTGGGTCTTGAACTGCCGACTTGCCAGCCTTCCAGCTAACAAGGCAAGCTTCTTAACCGCTGAGCCACCACTGCAGCCCCAGAGGTCGGGATGGGACACAGCCACACAGCCTCCCAGTGACTCAATTTTCCTAGCTTCCCCGACTACCTTCTATTTTATCTTTGCAAATATTAAGTGGGAGGGAATCATACTGACTTGAAGGCATCTCATGAACTTCAATGACTGAATGAAGAGCTGAAGTCCAGGATCTGAAGCCATCTAAGCCAGCCCCTCCCAACTGTACATCTCTCCATTGTGTTTGGCTACAATTCCCATCATCACACCCAGTCAGTTGATTCCCACCCATCCAACAGGCGTAAAGCATGAAGTTCCACATAACTTTTGGAGCATTGTTCTTTTTTTTAAAAGATAAAATAATCCAGCCTCAATAAGGGAGGTCTGGTTCTTCAGAGGTGGCCAGATGGCCATTCTCATCTTCCACACCCCTCGGCTTGGCCAATGGGAGTCACAACCCCTAGAGCTCAGGCAGACGATAATGCTGATGCTCTCTATCTACTTGGGTCTGAGCCCCAGGAGGTGGAAGCCATTGGTCTTCATCCACATTGGCAAAAATCAAGGTAGCTAAAGAGCTTTTAGTTCACTTTTAGCCTCAGGTAGGCAGAGCCCTATTAGTAGCCTCCCAACCCTTGCTCAGGTGAGACTCTGGCCCTAGAATTCCTCTCCCATTTCCCTTCTTATCCAGCTATGTGGGTTTTGGGATAATTCCCATAATCCCCTAGCTCTGGGGTTCTCAACCTTTTCAAGCCGAGGGCCTGATCACGCTCCTTCAGACAGTTTCACGGGCTGGACGGCCCTTTTGCCCTGCCTGCACTATGGGGATGGCCTGTACATTAAAAAGGACCCACACATGGCACTTCCGGGTGTGGTGGAGGCAATGGAGAGCCACATGAAATAGCACTGCAGGCCACATCTTGAGAACCCCTGCCCTAGCTAGTGTTGTCACCGCCATGTTCATTAGGAGATCCTGGGAAGGCTTGTCCAAAACCGCTAACTTCCCCCAAGCTTGGGTCCAACTCTCAATTGGTCTTTTAGCTCTCCCTGTCTTTGCTTTACGATGCCGCCGAGCCTACCATTGTTGTGTCCTTCACAGAGGAGTTGTAGGAAGCGGAAGAGGTCCTGTGTGAACAAGTCATCCGCCATCACCTTTTCTCCTAGAGTGGGGAAGGGGCGAAAGGAAGAGACAGAACTGGCCAACATTAGCAGGAGCGACGAAGGGGAGAAGAGAGAAGAAGGGTCGGAGGGGAAGAACGGAGGCCACAGAGAACGTGCAGTTAGTCCAAAACTGGGAAGTCTACAATGCTGGGCGTGAGTAGGGAAGCAGTCCAGCCAAGAAAACCCACTGTTGGGTGTACGTCAAGGTCTCATCTTGCAGCTCTCAGTCAAGGCCAAGCTCTCATGCAGGCTCCACAGTAAGGAACAGCCGGGCTTGAGGCAAGTGGGATTCTGAACGCTTGTTCCAAGCTCATCTCTGTTAAAACTAAGACATAGCCAATTCACATATTCCACGGAAGAAGCTGGGAGACTGTGGTGGTTAGGGTTTCTCAACCTTGGTCCCCCAGATGTTCTTGGGCTTCAATTCCCAGGAGCCCTGACCAACAGGTGTGCTGACTTGGGCTTCTGGGAACGGAAGTCCAGGAACATCTGGAGAGCCAAGGTTGAGAAACTCTGGTAGAAAGGCGGTCTTTTTGACAGGCCCGAGATGTTCAAGCAAAACAAATCAACAAGGACTTCGAATAACTCAACTCAACTCCAGGTGCGTAGAACACTAGTGCACCAGAAAAGTTTAATGCAGACTTGTCTGTTGCATGCCATAATTTTTACACATGGGGCAGCACCGCAAATACAGTGGAACCTCGGTTAACGTAATTAATGCGTTCTCCGGGACGTTTTATTACAGCAATAATTACTTTAACCAAATTTCCCATTGGAAGGGATTTAATGCAGTTTCCCACAGGAATGCATTGAAAACCAAAACATATTAACTGAAATGCGGTTTCCCATAGGAATGCATTGAAAACCAATGACTGTAATCTGTTCCAAAAGAATTCTGTAAACCGAGCCACTATTTTCTACGGATTTCCTTTTGTTGTGCGATGTTTATGTTAACTGAGCCGTTTGTTAACCGAGGTTCCACTGTTATAACAATATGGACCATTGGGAAGATGTTGTCCAGAATTCTACCATCTTCTTCCATGTAGTGTGTGAATTGGCTGTATAGCTCACGGATAGTGATCAGGCTAATGTGATTTCCAGAGAACAGATGAATGGAATAATTAGTGGATGAAAGAGGGGAAGGAACGTGATATACTTGTGGTTCTTAAACCATACCTGTCAACTGCAGCTCCGGAAAATACAGGACGTGCGCAAACGGTTTTACGCAGGTCGCCTTCTACGCATGCGTAGAATGGGGCTACGCAAGCGTAAAACCCTTCTACGCATGCGTAGAAGGCTACGCCGCTTGTGTAGAAGGCGACCTGTGCAGAAGGGCTGCACAGTACCTCCTTTCCCGGGGTTTCAGCAGCGCGGGGTGGGAAATGGCGCAAATCGGCGCCGAAAACCGTGAAATCCCAGCCAATCCGGGAAGGTTGACAGGTATGTCTTAAACAGATGTTCCTGATGCAATGCTATGATGAAACCTAATACTGAAGAAGCAACTGTTTTTAAAAAAGTAGAAACCTGAAAAGTAGCTTGCCTCTTTAGCACAAATGCTACTATATTAGAAATGTTAAAGAAACCATTCCTTGCATTACGCGGGTTTCTGCCCACACACATGCATATAGATTATATGGGGCATACAGTAGCTAATGAAGACAACTTCAACAGTGGGGATTTTAATTGGTACTCTGGTGACACATCGTGGTCTGTAACAGAGCCCAAAACCTGACTAGTGCCCAAGTGAAAGACTCTTGAGTTAGAACTATTTGTTGATCTTGTGTGAACAAATCCGTAATTATTTTCGAAATAAAAGAATTGACTCAAAGAAGAGGGCTCTGGTTATCACTGAGAGCTGAGCTAGAATGAGGACTGCAGTGACAGACCCATGGTTAGTATGATCACAGCTGTCATGCACAGGGTTATAGGATCTCATGTCTCTCTTGTGTAGGAAAACCGAGGCTCTTTGCAGAAACGTCCTTACTGGGAAACAAGTTTTCAGCCATTGGTGATATTCCAGGAAGGACTCCATGTCTTTTATTTTTAGTTGATGGGGAATAAAATGAGGTTGAGATGCGGGTGAAAAAGATTAAGGGGTAGATTGGAAGGCGTTAAGTCAGTGAAGGTGAACCTTGGCACTCCAGCTGTTCTTGGACTTCAATTCCCAGAAGCCCAAGTCAGCACCCCTGCTGATCAGGGCTTCTGGGAATTGAAGTCCAAGAACAGCTGGAATGCCAAGGTTCGCTATCACTGCTTTATGTAAATGGTATAAATGTTAAAAAGGCTGGGGTACTCTAACTTCATTAAATGGTGTGTCTGAGGCTAACGGGCCAGCGTTTCCCAACCTGTGTTAGTCTGGTAGACTCAAATTCCCAGAAGCCTAAGTCAGTATATTGGCTGATCATTGCTTTGGGGGAATTGACTTAGGTTTCTGGGAATTGAAGTCCAGAAACCAAAGATTGTGAAACACTGTGATAACTGTTGAAGTACAGTTCCGGGGAGAGCCCTCTCTAAATGATCATGGATGTATGAGTTGAGACCTTAGCATGGTACCAAAGTCAAATAAATCCCACATAATGTATTAAAGCAGGGGTTCCCAACCTACGGCCTGCAGGGCGATCCTGGACCACGATGCCATTCCATCTGGCCCATTGCTGCCTCCGCTGCACCCAGAAGTGGAAGTGGGCATGTTTATGTCAGGCATAAAATGCACCCATACATGCGCAAATGCGTCCACAGCTGTCGCAAACATGGAAGTGAGCGCATTTACGACAGACGTAAATGTGCCAGCTTCCACTTCCGGGGCATACCTGTCAACCGCAGCTCCGGACAATCCGGTTCTACGCAAGCGTAAAAGCCTTCTACGCATGCGTAGAAGGTGACTTGCGCAGAAGGGCTGTGCAGTACCTCCTTCCCCCCGCTGCCAAATTCCGGGGTTTCGGCAGCGCAGGGCAGGAAATGGCGTAAATCGGTGCCGAAAACCGTGAAATCCCGGCCAATCCGGGAAGGTTGACAGGTATGTTCCGGGGACATGGCATAAAAAGGTTGGCCACCCCTGGAGAGAGGATGAAGAAATAAAATGTGTATGAAA
Organism: Bradypodion pumilum; assembly: GCA_035047305.1. Lineage (NCBI taxonomy): Eukaryota > Metazoa > Chordata > Lepidosauria > Squamata > Chamaeleonidae > Bradypodion > Bradypodion pumilum. The sequence goes on from JAWDJD010000007.1 coordinate 3,399,697, forward strand.
GGGTGAAAAAGATTGTCTGAATCAAGCAAGTATAATACATTTAGCCATAGGGTTTATTTTCGAGGATTAATAGAATTAGTTGCAAAAGGGTCAGTTTTTTGACGGATTCCCACCATCCGTTCTGTGGTGTTGGTCATTAATGAGGATATGAATCCAACTGGGTGAAGGTGATGAATGGGTCTCCCATGCACAAGATCCCATTCTTCTTTGATGGAATTCATATATTCCCACGTGGCATTAATGACCAGCTCCTTTTCCATTGTTGATGAAGTTGCTTTCGCTACTTCATGGGTGAAGGTTAATCATCGCCTGATTTCTTCCCCCTTTTTGCTTTGTCCTCTCTGGGAAGGTGGGGGGTTAATTATGGTGTCCGGGATGGACGGGCTTGGAAATGTAGGACAGGAAGGGAAAGGGTATTGCCCAAAGTCATCTCGACCAGAATGGTTTTGTCTGAGACTTACACTTGGATGAGAACGGCTCTAGAACACAAAAAGAAGCAGCGACCTGAACGACACATCTAAACAGGACAATACAGTTACTACAAGGATACTACAAGAACAGCACACCGACTGCAGAGATACCATGACCTTAGAGCAGTTTTTCCCAACCTTTAGTCTTTGGACCATACCTGTCAAACTTCCCGGATTGGCCGGGATTTCCCGGTTTTCGGCGCCGATTTGCGCCATTTCCCGCCCCACGCTGCCGAAACCCCAGAATTTGGCAGCGGGGGAAAGGAGGCACTGCACAGCCCTTCTGCGCAGGTTGCCTTCTACGCATGCGTAGAAGGGTTTTACGCTTGCGTAGAACCCTTCTACACATGTGTAGAAGGCTACGCATGCGTAGAAGGGGGCTACGCAAGCGTAAAACCCTTCTACCCATGTGTAGAAGGTGACCTGCGCAGAACCGTTCTGCGCAGGTCCTGGATTGGTCAGAGCTGCGGTTGACAGGTATGCCTTGGACTTCAATTCCTCAAAGCACTGATCAGCCAATGGACTGACTTAGGCTTCTGGGGATTGAAGTCCAAGAACCAAAGGTTGGGAAACAGTTGCCTTAGAGAAAGAACCAGAGGGATATGAATAGGGTGGTTGACACTTTGCTAGTTGGATGCCTTAACTCTTTCTTTCTTGCCGCCTTTCTTACTGTGTCTTGTTTTAGGGGAGAATTATGCAGTTAGATCAGTCGTGCCGAACCTATGGCCCCTCTGCCCAGCAGCCCAATAGGAGCTCTTCCTCCCTCCCCCAGCACAGAGTTTGCCCCGCCCCTCTGCCCAGCAGCCCAATGGCAGCACTTCCTCCTTCCCCCAGCACAGTTTGCCCTTCCCTTCTGTCCAGCAACCCAATGGGAGCACTTCCTCCCTTCCCCAGCACAGAGTTCGCCTCGCCCCTCTGCCTAGCAGCCATACCTGTCAAGTTTTGGATTTGGAAATAAGGGAAATTTCCCGGCAAATAAGGGATACTTGACAGCTATGCTTATCCTGTGCTGCCCTCCAATGGCGGCAATAGGGCATTGCAGTCTAATTAATAAGGGACGACTGTGGGAAAGAGGGTAAAATAAGGGGTTTTCCCGGCCAATAAGGGATACTTGACAGCTATGCTTATCCTGTGCTGCCCTCCAATGGCGGCAATAGGGCATTGCAGTCTAATTAATAAGGGATGATGATGGGAAAGAGGGTAAAATAAGGGGTTTTCCCGGCCAATAAGGGATACTTGACAGCTATGCTAGCAGCCCAATGTGAGCGCTCTCTCCCTCCACTGTCTGGGGGAAAGGCGAGTGTCTCACATGCGGTGTGAGGACAACAGCCTGTTGAGTCTGTGGCAATGGTGAGTTTGGCCACTCAGTCTCTAAAAGGTTCGCCATCACTGAGTTAGATGCATAATTCTGATTTAAAACAGGACAGGTGGACTGAATGTACCATGTTTTAAAAGAGAAACGTGAGCTCCTCTTGCCATTGTTCCATCACTCCTCTGGCGACAGGATAGCAGCAAATTTAGCACCAGGCACCGTCCCTGGCAGACTGCTAGGGCCAATGTGACAGCTGCCCACCCCACTATTATACAACTAATACCTTACAACAAGGATACTGCAAGGTACGGTACATAGAAGAGAGAGAGGCTGGGATGGCAGATCACAGAACTGTAAACCTAGAAAGAATCAATTGCCAGAAAGAGAAGAACAGCTGAAAATGGGAAAAACATTGAGTGCACAGTGGTAGTCCTCTGATGGCGAACCTTTGCACTCCAGATGTTCTTGGGCTTCAATCTCCAGAAGCCCAAGCCCCCGTGAATCCACACGAAGGGGTTTACTACGATTCATCCGGCCCGTGCAGCCCTCGTTGCTCCTGGAAGTGGGAGTTAAACACCTGTACGGAGCAATGAGGGCAGCGCAGGCCGGATGAATCGCAGTAAACCCATTCATGTGGATTCACGGGGGCTTCTGGGAATTGAAGCCCATGAACATCTGGAGTGCCAAGGTTTGCCATCACGGGGCTAGAGTGACAGGCCTGGACAAAATGGACCAGCATGGGTAGCATTACATTGCTGGACAAGCAAAGCTGTTTGCTTACTCTCAAAGCATGTCACATTTGAGATAAGGAAGATGTTAGAGGTGGAACACCATTATCAAAGAAATCAGTACAAATTTCAAAGACACTTATATATACACCACAGGAATAAAAAAGAACTGTTACACAGACCACTTTACGATAGCAAACACCGGAAGCGTCTTGCACAAGGAACTGATGACAAACTTGCATCATACGACAAGATATTATGGAAATGCCACGGAGCTACCAAAGAACTCAACACAATGGCACAACGGGACAGCTACATTTACACCCTGGGCCCTCAGCTTTCCACAAAACCACCGCACAGATCATATAGACCAGTGATGGCCAACCTTGGCACGCCAGGTGTTCTTGGACTTCAATTCCCACAAGCCCAAGTCAGCACTCCTGCTGATCAGGGCTTCTGGGAATCGAAGTTCCAGAACACATGGAGCGCCAAGGTTGGCCATCACTAACATTGACTTATATATGTCTTATTTTTAATGCTGACTTTTTGTAATACTTTGGAACTTTTTGAACATTTTAAAAATATATTTTAATAAACTTTTCAGCAAGTTGCCATCTTTTGGAAGCAGGGTTGGATGTGGCTAAAGACGGTGGCCTCAGCTGGAAGGCTGCACACTACTAATGGCACTACCTGTTCTGGTTGTTGTTAGCCAGGAATGAGAAAACCTAGTAGAGATTTCCCTAGCCTTAAGTCAGTGTTCCTCAAACGTGGCTCTCCAGATGTTCTTGGACTTTAATTCTCAGAAGCCCTGATCAGCAGGTGTGTTGACTTGGACTTCTGGGAATTGAAGTCCAAGAACACCTGGAGTGCCAAGGTTAGCCATCACTGATGTAAATAGTGCCTTGAAGCAGCAACGGTTTCACATTGTCAGATTTAGTGTGTGAAGGAATGTTGTTTTTCAGAGAGGGGGCAACATTGACTAGAACTCTGGTCTGGAGACCTGCATGTAAAACATTTGCATGGGTCAAAAATGTGCAGTTAGTGTGCTTAGCACCAATAGGGAAAGAAGGCAATGTGTGGCAAGATTTTCTAGCTGAAGGGCATGCGACAAATTGACTTCCCCTGGCCCCTCCAACCCACTCCCCTAAGACTGATCAGAACCCCCTTCAACCAGCCAGCCGATGTGTGAGAAAGCCTGAAGAGAGACTGCTATAGGTTTAAGGGATGCAACCTGGCGAGCATCATACACTATGCTTCTGGGTCTTGTAGACCTTGATGGTCTTTGAGGAACCTTCTCCCCAAAATATTAAGTAGAGTGGGAAGACCCAGTTCCACTTTCTTGATTTTAATGGATAAAAAAGACAGAATCCATACACTATATCAGGGTTTCTTAGTCTTGGGTACCCAGATATTCTTGGACTTCAATTCCCAGAAGTTGGTATGGCCTTTGAGGAATCCATGCAGTCTCAGTAGGACAGGATTCACCCCTAGGTCTTGAAGGTCTTCATCCTTGGGCTAGGACAAGGTTCTTCAAACTTGGCTCTCCAGGTACTCTTTGACATCAGTTCACAGAAGCCCAAGTCAGCACTCCTGCTGGTCAGGGCTTCTGGGAATTGAAGTCCAAGAACATCTGGAGAGCCACGTTTGAGGAACCCTGGGCTAGAAGATTCATCTTAAAGCAGGGTTTCCTCAACTTTGGCACCCCAGGTTTTCTTATACTTTCATTACCAGAAGTCAAAGTCAGCACACCTGATGATCAAGGATTCTGGGAATTGAAGTCCAAGAACATCTGGAGAGCCACGTTTGAGGAACCCTGGGCTAGAAGATTCATCTTAAAGCAGGGTTTCCTCAACTTTGGGACCCCAGGTTTTCTTAGACTTTCATTACCAGAAGTCAAAGTCAGCACACCTGATGATCAAGGATTCTGGGAATTGAAGTCCAAGAACATCTGGAGAGCCACGTTTGAGGAACCCTGGGCTAGAAGATTCATATTAAAGCAGGGTTTCCTCAACTTTGGGACCCCAGGTTTTCTTAGACATTCATTACCAGAAGTCAAAGTCAAGCACACCTGATGATCAAGGATTCTGGGAATTGAAGTCCAAGAACATTTGGGGACCCAAGGTTGAGAAACCCTGCACTATACGTTTATTCAGGTTGCAGCATTTTCTTTTTTATGGTTCTAGGGAAACAATTCTGGAATTATGGGCTTCTCAAGCATCTTGCTTCTTACATGCCACAACGGAGAGAAAAAAGGCCAACCTGCCTTGTTTGAAAGAACCAGGACACAACGTCTTGGTCGCAACCATCTGCCAATCACACTATAGCCAAACATAGCCTTTGGAATCAGGGTGGGAAGAAGAAAGTAAAGTCCGTGACTGGTAGATCAGAACTTGGAGAAAGTTGCTTTTCTGCACTAAAGCTCCCAGAATTACTGGGAAGAATAAAAAAGGAACTTTTCCTAAATTGTGTGGTGGATTAATACAGATAACTGAGAACCTGGCTAGTTTTGCCTAACGAATCGGTTGCTTGCTACAAAGTCCAGCTCAAGTCCTCATCTAGATCTAACAATGGCTTTGGGTTTGCTCCTCTGCAGTGTCATACGGCTAGGGTTTAAATTAATATCTCACAATTCCTTGCAACTCTCATATACCATAATCCACCCAAATCTTGTGCACCTAGAGACTTCAAGATGAATTAATCTATTTATATTTGCCAAACTGCTACTGGATGTATCTCCGAAATATATATATATATAACAGGAACGTAGCCACTTGAACCACAAGCAAAATTCAAAGTCAACTTTGGCAATGCTTTCACTTGACATAAAATAGCATAAAACCCAAGATTTTAAGCAATGCAGTCATTGCAGGTGGACACTGCAGATTAGGATGGTGAGACGGGGACAGGGGGTGAGGAATGGAAAAGAAAATGGAAGATTTCTGGAATTTTTCTCTTCTTCCACTCTACCTTAAACAACTGATTCAGCACCTTGGAGAGTGACTTTAAGATGCTATAATGTTCGGCCTCAAGATGTAGCTTAGAAGACGCAACAGCTGTTTGATGGCCCAAGAAAGGTATGAATAAATTCTGTTTCTAGAAGTGAAAGTTGTCCTGCTCTCCCTCACTGCAGCCATCTTGGTTCCTGGCATTGCTTCAGATGGCCTCTCTAAATTCACACCTCCAACCATGCAACGCTCTCCTGCAAAATCCCCCACGTCCTTGTGGGTCCTAGATCATACCTGTCAACCTTCCCGGATTGGCCGGGATTTCCCAATTTTCGGCGCTGATTTGCGCCATTTCCCGCCCCACACAGCCGAAACCCCGGAATTTGGCAGCGGGGGAAAGGAGGTACTGCGCAGCCCTTCTGCGCAGGTCACCTTCTACGCATGCATAGAAGGCTACACATGCGTAGAAGGGGGATACACAAGCGTAAAACCCTTCTATGCATGCGTAGAAAGCGACCTGCGCAGAACCTCTCTGCGCAGGTCCCGGATTGGCCAGAGCCGCGGTTGACAGGTATGTCCTAGATTGTGAGCCAGGGCAGGGAGGGGTTCTGATCAGTTTTCAAACTTTTGACCCGCCAGGTTAGAAAGGAGGAGGAAAAGAAATACAAGCAATAAGGCTGACCATTAAAGAAAACAAAAACTTAAGGAAAAAGCAAAAGGATTATTTACCATCTTCACGCGTGATGACTGAGAAAGGGCATCGGTAACAACAGGAGGGGAAAGGAGGTGAAGGGGAGAGAAGGTGGGGTGGGAGGGGGAAGAGAGGAGGTGAGTGCAAAGCATCACAACAAAGATGGAAAAGGAGATGATTAAAAACCAAAGGAGAAAACCCAGTGTGGATTAAAATGACATTAACGTGGAACGGAAGACACAGAAGTGACCATAAAACACGCGAGAGATTCAGGTGAGTTGGAAGAAACAGAATCCATTATTGCTTTAGAAATCTCAATTGATCCATGTCTCAACCGAAGGAAGCTGTGAACACAAAGAAAATACGCAGAGCCCTGGGACTGTCGACCCAGAGGTAGGTTGGCGAAGCCTTGTTTCCCAATGTTCAACATTTTAATTTTAATTTAATGTTTGCATTTGTATGCCGCCCAGTCAGGAAGCACAGCAGAAACCCTTCCAAACCCTTCCCAAAGATAGGGGAGGGAAGCCAGATTGACCAGACCACTGACACACTGTCATTCCCCAAGGAATGGAGACTTCCAACCTGCCGCCGGTCTCCCTGTATCATCTTCAGAGGAAAGTGGGGTTTCCTGTAGTTAAACTAGGAAGCTAAGACAGGTTGTTAGTCTAAAACTCTGCACCCTGTGGATTCTGTTGGCAGGTTACCGGGTAGTGAAATCTGGTCACTGGAATCGGGGAATAAGCAGCCGCCACTCCTGCCTGGCCAGGTTATCCTGATATGGTCATAGAGGAGACCAGTGACACAATGCCGATGGTCAGGCCGCGGTTAACTAACCCGACCACCCTGAAGACTAGCGGACTTGGGTGCCAAAGTCCATAGGGAAGGGTGATGGTCCCAAAGTGGATTAAATCCCAAATGGATTAAATCCCACTTGAATCCATCCTGATGAAAGGCAGCAGCTTCATCCATCCTGGCCTGGGGCTGAGGAGGACTTTGTGTGCCCAAAGGGCTCAGGATCAGAAAATGACTCATGGAACTGGATCATGATGTGGAAGGCAGATGAAAGGCCACTGCGTTATAATCTCAGGACAGTCTTCATGGCTGATTGCCATGTGGATCGCCAATATTCGGAATAGGCTATGGCACAAGAAGCAGCAGCCATGGTGAACAGGAAGCAGAGAGATGACTTCCTTTATGGTGGGGAGGTGGGAGGACCGGCCTGGCAAACTATTCTATGGGGCAGGAATGCGTATAGGGACAAGAGTTCAACACACGAGAGAGTAAAGGGACTTACTCGTTCCATCTTCAGTCACCATTCCTAAACCTTCAGCTTTGTTTTGCCTCTCAAAGGCGTTGAGGTCCAGCACGCTACAGGCAGAAGGGAGGAGACAGAGAAAAAGGTGAACAGAGAGAAGGAACGGGGCTGTTGAGTTTGGACCGGCAAACCAGGGCTGCTACAAAATGTAAGGCAGTGATGGTGAACCTTTTTAGACACTGAGTGCCCAAACTGCAAGCCCAAACCCACTTATTTATTGCAAAGTGCCAGCATAGCAACAGGGGAGGAAGGAAATGCTCCCATTGGGCTGCTGGGCAGAGGGGTGGGGTGAACTCTGTGCTGGGGGAGGGAGGGAGCACTCCCATTGGGCTACTGGATAGAGGGGTGGGGTGAACTCTGTGCTGGGTTGACTGCATGGGTGCCCACAGAGGGCTCCGAGTGCCACCTCTGGCACGCGTGCCATAGGTTCACCACCACTGATGTAGCGTATCATAACCCAAGAAAGAGAAGACAGAAAGGAGTATTTTAAAAGTGGGGAGTGAGGATAAGGTGTGTTACTGCGACTTACCTGCACGTCTGCATTAGCGCTTGGACACTCTGAAAGAATCCTACGTCCCGTTTCTCTTTCAGATAATCCAGCATTTTCTGAAAACAGGGGGAAAATTGAAAGTTCGGTAAAATGAAGAATTGAGCATTGTTTTGAACTTTTCTGAGTCTACTTGTGTGTGTGTGTGTGTGTCTGTGTGTCAGAAATAGCAATGTGGATTGGGACCACAGCACAGGGGGAGGGGAGCTAGTCCTTCCCCCACCCCAAACCATGCTCTTGGCAATACCTTCCCTCACAGGGGTGAACTCTGTGCTGGGGCGGCTGTGCATGTCCCCACAGAGATGGCTCCGAGTACCCCCCCTCTGGCACATTTAGAGGCAAAAAGCCAGCACTGTCTCCACCTGGCAGGCGTGACTTAGATGCCAAAGTGCACGGAACACTGTTAACTTTCCCGCTGAAGAGGTACCTATTCATCTACTTGCAATTTTTTTTAAACTGCTAGGTTGACAATTGCAATTGATACTCTGTGCTCACTTCCTTTTCGCTCTGAAAACTCAGCTGCAAAGGTTTGAACCCCCTTAAAGCATTAACCTCCACTTACCTTCTGGCATTATAAGTAAAGAACAGGTAAGCCAGGAGTAAGAAAGGAGTGAGAACTAAAGGCTGAGAAAGCAAGGAGGGAAGGATGAGTAACTCACCAAGAACCCTCCCCTCTTTGTCCCCATACCTGTTGCACTTCTTCGTTGCCTCCATTCAGGATGGAGATGCCCAGCTTCAGGGTGGAGGAGACCATGGCCCCGGGCTCCCCTGTTACATCGGAAACACACTATTAGACCCATTTGTCTACTACTCAGTGGTTCAGACATCCTGACGAAGGGAGTCTTTTCTCAATCCAGCATCTCTAAGCCCGTGATGGTGAGCCTTGACATTCCAGGTGTTCTTGGACTTCAAGTCCCAGAAGCCCAAGTCTCTGTGAATCCACACAGATGGGTTAACTGCACATCTGTGCAAGTAAACCCATTCGTGTGGATTCATAGAGACTTGGGATTCTGGGAGTTGAAGTCCAAGAACAGCTGGAGAGCCAAGGTTCACCATCAATGCTCTAAGCAGTGCTCGACTCCAGGGCTATCTCCCACGTCAGCTCCATCAGTGGCCAGCCATGCAGAAGATGATGGAAATTGCACTTCAGTGCATCTATTGGGCACCAAGTTGAGTCCATGCTACATACGAAAGGAATGCAAAAATCTCAGAAGGCATTTGCAAACGCAGCTAAACTCCTGGTTTTATTGACATTGCTATAATCAGGAGATGCACGAACTGAGGACAAACAACTGGAGGGAAAAATCATCAAGAATTGTGATTTGCAGATTGAAGTCAAACATTGTGGTAGATGTGAAGCCACTCTGTTCACATCAATCCCCAATGTGACTGTGTAGAAGAGGACCAAACCATGGACCAAATTATATTTGCCTGTAGGTGTACTTTATGCACGTTTGGAGGCGCATTGGAGGACTTGCATAGTGCCACAGTTGAAGCCCTTCAATGGCTTTCAAACCTAGAGGAACTTAGGAACTTGAGGTGGACAATTTGTGCTCACTGTATGCATCAGCATTATCATACGATAAATAAATAAATAAAATAAACAAGGGGAAGAAATCTGTTGTCATACCCTCTAGAAATCGAAGTCCTTGGAGTAATTAATATCTAAAGGACTCTCTAGGTCAGAGGTCAGCAAATTTGGCTCTCCAGGTGTTCTTGGACTTCAGGTCCCAGAAGCCCAAGTCAGTACACCTGCTGATCAAGGCTTCTGGGAACTGAAGTCCAAGAACATCTGGAGAGCCAAGTGTGCAGACTCCTGCTCTAGGTATTTGGAAATTTTGGATTTATTAGACTTGAACATCCTAACACTACCAAAAAAACCCAACTTTACTAAGAACAGCCTGTATACTTAGACAATACCTTAACAGTTCTTAGGTCTTTGGTTAGATCTTGATCTGCTATTTTAATACAAGTCTTTGCCTGTGAATCTAATGATAGATTATTATTATTATTATTATTATTATTATTATTATTATTATTATTATTATTATTATTATTATTATTATTATTATTATTATTATTATTATTATTATTATTATTATTATTATTATTATTATTATTATTATTATTATTATTGGTGGATATAAATCTACCATTTGATTCACAGTTGAGGACTGGAATAAAATTAACAGTTCAAGCCCTAACCAAGGACCTATGAAATGCTAAGGTAACGTCCGCAGTTCCTATTAGATTTGGTTTTTGGAGAGTTTGGATGTTCAAGTCCGATAAGTCCAACATTTCCAAATATCTAGGGAGCCCTTTAGGTATTATTATTTTTGTTATTATTGCTTTTCCCCCTTTATTTAGCCTTCTAAATCCTAACGCTAAAACAGTGTTTCCCAACCTTTGGTTTTAGGACTTCAATCCCCAGAAGCCTCAGTCAATTCCCCAAAGCACTGATCAGCTAATGGACTGACACAGGCTTCTAGGAATTGGAGTCCCCCCGTGGGTCCTAGGCCCCACGTTGAGAACCATTGGACTAAAAGAAGAAGGTTGGCTGGCTGAATCATTGGACTACTGAATCGCCCTGGACACTCCATCCTTGTGTTCAACGGAGACTTCCCATCTTGGAGCCAAATCATGGATTTCAGCCTATCTCTACCCTAGCCCACCTCCTCTGTCATGGGTAAGGTGTGGTGGGGATAGATAGATCGCCGTTTCACCTTTGCAGGCACTTATCATCTGTAGGACCATCTCAGCCGCTCCACGGTTGTGCAGTCGTGACTGCTGATACAAAAGTTTCTGCTTCTCCATCTCCTTCTCCTGCAGGGAGGAAATGAAGTATCTGCTTAGGGTTGGAGACTCGTGGTAGACTTTGGCCTCTTTCTCCATCCTCTTTCCACCTTGAAGAAGTAGGCTTGGATCTGGGGCGGTGGAAGGTCATCCCTTCCTACACAACCAGCCCAATTACATTTAGTTTTCAGCTAGGTCCGGGAGGTTCAAAAGGCAAGGGCGGATTACCTCAAAGGGGATCTCAGTGTCTTCTCCTTCTTCTTCACCGCCTTCGTTTATGTGGCAACTCTGGGGTCCAGGAGACACAAGGAAAACAGGCGTGAGCAGAACACACACACAAACCCTGGCCCCTCTCCCATGTAGGACAAACCAACAAGATTGACTCCAGTATCCCCATGCTTGTGGTGGCTCAAGTGGTTAAGCTGCTGAACTTGATGACTGGAAGGTGGGCAGGTCCGCAGTTCGAGACCCAAGTGCTGCTTGATGGAGTGAGTGCCTGTCCCTGCCCCAGCTCCTGGCTGCCAAGCTAGCAGTTCAAAAGCAAGAAATTGCAAGTAGATAAATAGGTGCCACTTTGGTGGGAAGGTAAACAGCATCCCATGCACTCGGGTGTCGAGTCATGCCTGCCACATGTGCACGGCAATGGCAATGGAGTGCTGGCTCTTGGGCTGTAAATGGGTGTTATTTGGTCTTCATGTCAATAATCTCTTGATATGGAGATTTTATAGCATTCCACTCAGTTCTTGTGGGTCTTTCAGGGAAATGAACAGGAGCCATGAAAGCACTTGGGAACAAAAGGTCAAGGACTCCCTTGCTTGAAAGCTAGTCGTATCTGACGCTAGGGTGCAGTGCTCACCTCCGTTTACAGCCAGAGATCCAGCACCCGTTTGCCTGCAGATGTTTCTGTGGCCGCGTGCGCAGGCAGGACTAGACGCTGGAGTGCACGGAATGCTAAAGTGGTACCTATTTATCTACTTGCAATTTCTTGCTTTCGAACTGCGAGGTTGTCAGGAGCTGGGGCAGAGACGGGAACTCACTCTGTCCTGCACCACTCGGGTCTCGAACTGCTGATTTGCTGACCTTTCAATCAGCAAGCTCAACATCTCCCCCCCCCCCCCGGTTGTGATTTATGTTAAACCCACACTTGTAACCTGCAGTACATGTTTGGGTTTAACATGGATTAAAGAAGAACGAGAGTAAGAAAGACTAGACTCAGAGAGAGGTTCACAGAAGAAGGACAGATCTCTTGCTCACCTTTGCCATAATGTCAGCATATGCCATGTACAGGTAATCCTCTTCCAGTTTGCTGAAACAAAACAGACAACCCAGGTAGCCAGACAAGAGCAAAGCAATCACACTTCTATATTTCCCCGTAGTGTTTAGTGCACTCTTTGGGCGGTTCACAAGTTAATTAGCATTTTGCCCCAACATGCTGGGTCCTCATTTTACCGACCTTGGAAGGATGGAAGGTTGAGTCAACCTTGAGTTCTGGCCAGGATCAAACTCACAACTTTTTTGTTTCAATACAGCACTTTGACCACTGCGCCACCAGGGCTCCTGAGCAGGTTTTTAATCCAACACATCTGGAGAGCACCAGACTGGAGGACGTGGCCATCCACCGTTCCTTTAGCGTTTTGCACCGCTGCTCTAAGACATGTGTCCCTCTCCACTTTGACAGTACTTCTACTGATGCCCACAACCCCACATCTCATGCTCATCCAAATGATCCTGTTGAGTCCCATTTCACCCTCTCTGGCGGTGGCTTACGTCTTCTCCGTCAGCGCCGTCCGGCTGAAATGCAGGATGAGTTGATGCAAGGGGTCTGGTTTCTTTTCTGCCTCCTCTTCCTCTTCCTCCTCTTTCTCTCCTGGTTTCTACAACCCATCCAGCACAGACAAAGGAGAGGAAAGCAAAACAACATTGGAAATAGTTATCCTTGGGCAGTGATGGCCAACCTTGCCACTCCAGGTGTTCTTGGACTTCAATTCCCAGAAGCCCTAGCCAGCTCTCCTGCTGATCAGGGCTTCTGGGAATTGAAGTTCAAGAACATCTGGAGTGCCAAGGTTCGCCATTACTGGCCTAGGGAGCTCTGAAACCAGGAAAACATACTAAGAAGCAGGTTTGATGGGGCAGTTTGATATCTCACTGTACAGGTTGTATAGTTTACCTTGCTCAAAAGGTTTCCCTTGCTCGAAAGCCAGTCGTATACGACTCTAGGGTTCAGTGCTCATCTTTGTTTCAAAGCCGAAGAACCAGCGCTGTCTGTTTCTGCAGACGTTTCCGTGGTCATGTGGCAGGCATGACTAGACACCAGAGCGCACAGAATGCTGTTACCTTCCCACCGAAGTGGTCCCTATTTATCTACTTGCAATTTCTTGCTTTCGAACTGCTAGGTTGGCAGGAGCTGGGACAAAGACGGGAGCTCATTCCATCCTGCAGTACTTGGGAATCGAACTGCTGACCTGCCGCCTCCCAGTCAGTGTCTTAGCCACTTGAGAGGAGCCTTATAAACATTTTTCCTGGGCTGAGACAAAGAGAACGGGGGAGACCACAGTCAAATTCCCATGAATATACACTATGTAGTTTAGGCCAGGTATTTCTTGGAGCTGTTTTCCCCTTCTATACCCTGAACTGGATGAAATCCCACTTGTATCTATTTCGATGGAGAATCAGCAGCTTCATCCATCCTTGCCTGGGGCTGAGGAGGACTTTGCGTGCTAAAAGGTCCCAGGACCAGAAAGTGGCCCACAGACCTGGATCAGTGGTACAGGGGTTACGCTGTGATGTGGAAGGCAATTGGAAGACCACTGCATTATATTACTCCCAGGACAATCTTCATGCATACCTGTCAACCGCGGCTCTGGCCAATCTGGGACCTGCGCAGAACGGTTCTGCGCAGGTCGCCTTTTACGCATGAGTAGAAGGGTTTTACGCTTGCATAGAAGGCGACCTGCGCAGAAGGGCTGCGCAGTACCTCCTTTCCCCCACTGCCAAACTCTGGGGTTTCGGCAGCGCGGGGCGGGAAATGGTGCAAATCGGCGCCGAAAACTGTGAAATCCCGGCCAATCTGGGAAGGTTGACAGGTATGTCTTCATGGCTGATTACAATGATGATCATGGAAATTTGGAATCGGATATGGAAGAAGGAGGAGGAGGAAGAGGAGAAGGAAGAGGAGGAGGAGATCCCCCCCCAAGACTCACAGACAAATCATCAATCATCCTGTCTTCAAAGGGATGCTCTTCAGTAAGGATCCACGACAGCTTGTAGCTCTCCAAGAACATGTTGCAAGCCCGGTGTCTGGAAAGCAAAAATGGCAGATCAACATCCTGCCTCGTTCTTTTCTTCATTAAGAGATTGGGGTGTAGATGTGACACGGCCATTTTTTGCAGCTGGTCCCAACAAGTAAACCTATGCATGGCCCACTAGATCCCCTTACAAGGGTTGTAGTCTGGATCAAACCAAACAGAAATGGAAATCGAGCAGATCGAGGGTCCCTCTCGCCTTACTCACTTGGCTAGGTTGTACAGAGGGGTCATGCGGAAGCAGGCCACCACCGCGCGCCGGCGTTGCTTGGAGAGTAACTTGTGCCAGACGGCTTTCTTGGACTTGTAAGGGTGCTCCGTCTGTGGGGCAGAGACAAGATTCACTGGGGTTGGAAGACAGACTTCCCACACCGGCCTTGTTTTGCTGTTTCCATTGAATACCAGGACTTTCAATCAAGTCTGCATCATAACAATGGTTTTGTTCTTCCTTAAAGCAATCTTCAGACCCACGTTTATGAAGCCTGAGTCGTAGACCCCGACTAACAACAGACAGACCCTCAATAAATAATAATTTTGTGTCAGAAATTATTCAGGGTTGAAAGGATTTTTGCTGGAGAAACTCCACTCAGAGGATGCCCAAATGAGGCTCCTTTTATGTCTTCCAGAGCTGGGACAGAGACGAGTACTCAATCTGTCATGCAGTACCCGGGTCTCGAACTGCCAGTTTGCCAGCCATCCAGCTAACAAGACGAGCTTCTTAACCACTGAGCCACCACCCTCCAATGAAGCATATTGTATTGATCAACATCCCTTGAAGCAGTCAGGATGGGCAAATATTTAAACAGGTTCCTCTACGATGAGCATTCTGGCTAAAGCAACGGCAAGCCAGACGACAGCTGTGCTGATAACCCAACTAATAACAGATGAACCATATCGTTTTGCTGGATATCCCTTGAAACAGCCAGGAGATGCAAATATTTAAGCAGATCTGTCCAAGACATACCTGTCAAGCGCATCCCATTCTGCGCATGCATAGAACCCTTCTGCGCATGCACAGAAGGGTTCTGCGCATGCGTAGAAGAGTTATGCGCAGAAGGGGATGCACAGTAACTACTTTCCCCCACCGTCAACTTACGGGATGGTGGCAGGTCCGGGTGGGAAAGTAGAAAAAGTGGCGCTGAATTACGGGAAATCCCGGCCAATACGGGATACTTGACAGGTATGGTCCACGATGAGCATTTTTCTGATTTTTAAAAATCGCAACTAGAAGGCAACTGTAATTATGATGATTCTTAATAACACAACTAATAACAGACAGACCCTCAATGAACTATATTGTCCTGCTCAAGCCGTTGGCATATACAAATATTTAAACAGATCCATCCATAATTAGCAACCAAGAAGACACAAATAATTATGATGAATCTTAAAAAGAGCTTGGCAGGGCCTGAAGAGTTGTTTAGCATAGGTAAAAGAGTCCCTTGGTTGAAAGCCAGTTGTGTGCAACTCCGTTTCTAGCCAAAGAGCCAGCGCTATCTGCAGATGTTTCCATGGCCATGTGGCAGGCATGACTGGACACTGGAGCACAGGAAACACTGTTACCATTCCTGCTGAAGGGTTACCTATTTATCCACTCGCAATTTTGTTAATTTCAATGTGCTAGGATGGCAGGAGCTGGCTCACTATTTATCTACTTGCTAAGTTGGCAGGAGCTGGGACAGATGATGGGAGCTCACTCCGTCGCACAGGACTTGGGTCTCAAACTGCTGACCTGCCAAACTTCCAGATACCAAGCGCAGCGTCTTAACAACTAAGTCACCATACCACCTGTCGTTTAGTATACCGGGTGGGTTATTTCAGGAGTTCTCAACCTTTTTAAGCCGGGGGCCGGGTCACGCTCCCTCAGACATCTTAGGAGGGGGCAGATTGCCATTTTGCCCTTCAACCACCACATGGCACTTCCTGGTGTGGTGGAGGCATTGGGAGGCCACATGAAATTGTGCCACTGGCCGCATCCACGGGTTGAGAATCCCTGACTAAACTGGCTGGTTTTATCTCTCCATACCTGCTCCAGATGATACAGCACAGCTGAGACCTCCTGAACCCGTTTCACGATTTTCTCCGGATTGTTGCTGTCCTCAGCTTTGCCGGACATCTCTTTGTAGAGAGCCATCTGCCAGCGCATGGAAGAGGAATTCTCACACTGCGAGGGAAAGGTGGGAGTCAGTGCAACTGACCGAGAGGGTGAGAATTGGGCGGACCAAATTGTTCTTCCCGTGGAGTCATGAAACCAGAGGTGAACCTGGAGCAGTCGGAAGAGGCAGGTGGAAGACTCACCTTGCCTTGAAGGTGCAAGTTGTTGTGGAGGAATTCGCGCACTTCTTCATCCGTATCTTTCTACAAAAGGGAGAAAAAGAAACCATTCACTTGAGACCCAAAGGTCTTTCTTATCTTGTTCACATGGCCGCAAGCTACACTGTTCACACAACCATCATGACAAGCTAGATTTTTACAAGATTATATATATTTTTTGGGTGGGGAGCAGATTATTAAATTAATGGACATTGATCTAACTTCCGAGTCACCTGGGAAGGTTTCTTTTTTACCCTAAAAAATGAGGATAGATATAATTTACTAAAACAAACCTGTAATAAAGGCAAAGGTTTCCCTTGCTCGAAAGCTAGCCGTATCCGACTCTAGGGTTCAGTGCTCATCTCTTTCAAAGCAGAAGAGCCAGCGTTGTTGCTTCTGCAGACGTTTCCGTGGACATGTGGCAGGCATGACAAATTACTTTCAGTCTAATTGTGAAGTTATCCTAAAGGTAAAAGTCTCCTTTGCTTGAAAGCCAGTTGTGTCTGACTCTAGGGATTGGTCCTCATCTCTGTTTACAGCCAAAGATGCTATCTGCATCTTTAGATGTTTCCATGGTCACATGGCAGGCATGACTAGGCGCCAGAGCGCATAGAACACTGTTACCTTTCCTGCCGAAGCGGTACCTATTTATCTACTTGCAAATTTCTTGCTTTCACTCCGTTGTACAGCACTCGGGTCTCGAACTGCTGACCTGCCGACCTTCCAGTCATCAAGTTGAGCATCTTGACCTCTAAGCCATAGCAGTCCCCTTTTATAAACAGGACTTTAGAAATGGTCAATGGTTTTAAGCTGAATTACTGGTCCTAGAAAATTGCATCCCTAAAGAATTAGAATCCTTTCACAGTAGGAATTTTAAAACATCAAATAAGAATATGTGTATCTAAGAGCCCTGGTGGTGCAGTGGTTAAACTGTTGAACTGCAGCCAGAACACTGTGAGTACAATCCTGACCATGGCTCAAGGTTGACTCAGCCTTCCATCCTTCTGAGGTCGGTGAATTGAGTCCATCAGCATGTTGGGGGGCAAAGTATGGCTCTGTGAACTGCCCCGAGAGTGCGCCAAGTGCAATTGCTTTTGCTAATCATTTTTATAGCACTCAACTCACCAGGGAGTAGCGCGTCTTGGCCAAATTGATCAGTTCCTGGTCGGTGGGGGAGCACATGTTCAGCCCAATGGGAAGCATCTTCTTGAGGGTGGCCACGATGAGAGAGGTTTGCACCGAGTAGCGGTCCCCGCGGCGTTTCTTCTTTGTACGCTCCTGGTCTGATCCGCCCGACTAGGGCGAGGAGAGGAAGACGGGGGTTAAAGTAGAAGGAGAGAGTTGTTTCTGCCCAGGCAGTCCCAGAGCATGCCATGAGAGTGGCAGGGCAAAAGCAAAATGCTCAAGCGCTGCTCCAACATGGAGATTCAGTAGGCAGAGCTTGGGCCAGTTAGATTGCTGAATTAGGTCAAGGTCAAGTTGCTCGAAAGCCAGTCGTATCCAACTCTAGGGTTTGGTGCTCATTCCTGCTTACAGCCAAAGAGCCAGCGCTCTCTGTGTTTGCAGAAGTTTCCCTGGACATGTGGCCGGCAGGACTAAACACCGGAGTGTACCGAACGGCGTGTAATTTCCCTGCCAAAGTGGTGCCTATTTACCTACTTGCAATTTCTTGCTTTCAAACTGCTAGGCTGGCAGGAGCTGGAATAGAGACGGGAGCTCACTCCGTCATGCAGCACGCGGGTCTCGACCTGCCGGCCTGCTGGCCTTCCAGTCCTCAGGCTCAGTGTCTTAACCACTAAGTCACCACAGTCCAAAGTTGCCCAGACAGTATGGAAGATCCCGAGAGCTGAAGACTGAAAAGGTAAACTTTTGCAGCTTTGTCTGCGGAGGAGAAACTCAGATTTCTCACCTTGGGGATATAATTGGTGCCCTTTTTAGGTAGGGTATAATAATAATAATAATAATAATAATAATAATAATAATAATAATAATAATAATAATAATAATAATAATAATAATAATAATAATAATAATAATAATAATAATAATAATAATAATTTCATGCCAGAAATTATTCTGGGTTGAAAGGATTTTTGCGGGAGAAACTCCGCTTAGGGGACGCCCAAATGTGGCTCCTTTCATGTCCCCAAGATCTTTCCCCACCCAAGTGACCCCTCTTTCTCTACTTGCAATTTCTTGCTTTCGATCTGCTGGGTTGGCAGGAGCTGGGACAGAGACGGGCACTCATTCCGTCATGCATTACCCGGGTCTCAAACGGTCAACTTGCCGGCCTTGCAGCCAACAAGGCTCAGCGCCACTGAGCCACCGCAGCGCCATAAGAAAGAAGTAGTAGAGCTCAGACCGAGAGCTCTCCCATGGATCAGTCCCACAAGAAGCTCAGCTCCGCTCCAAATGCAGGAGACCTTTTGAGACACATGTGGACATTTCAGACCAGAGCATACCTGTCAAGTTTTGGATTTGGAAATAAGGGAAATTTCCCGGCAAATACGGGAAACTTGACAGCTATTCTTATCCTGTGCTGCCCTCCAATGGTGACAATAGGCACTGCAGTCTAATTAATGAGGGATGACGGCGGGAAAGAGGGTAAAATAAGGGGTTTTCCCCGCCAATAAGGGATACTTGACAGCTATGGACCAGAGGGGCAGCATCGGTACATTGTCAGTTCTGAGGTTCTGTGCCAGATGTACGTGGATCAAAAACCCACCAGCATGCAATAACTTTTTGATCCACAAGCTGGAGAAAACCGTAACACACGTGCATCGTGGCCTTCAGAAGGGACAATGCACAGGGTTCTGATCCTGCCTAGGCCTCTGTAGAGAGAGAAAACAACTCATTCCAAATAGGCTCTGAGAATGAGAAAGTGGCCCTGGGTCAAGTCCTATAGATTACTGTCGATGAGGCAGTCTGGGGCAGGTTTCAGGTGGGGTGGAGAAGGTGTCCAGGGTAGACGGGATCAAAGATACACAAGGGATAAAAGGGTGGAGAGGACAGAAGGAATCCATACAGAAATCCTATAGAAGTGATGGCCAACCTTGTCTCTCCAGGTGTTCTTGGACTTCAATTCCCATAAGCCCTGATCAGCAGGTGGTGCTGACTTGGGCTTCTGGGAACTGAAGTCCAAGAACATCCTGGAGTGCCAAGGTTGAGAAACCCTGCCGTAAGATGCATCTTCTAGCCCAAGGTTCCCCAACCTTTGGCTTTTGGACTTCAATTCCCAGAGGCTTGAGTCAGTCCATTGGCTCATCAGTGCTTTTGGGAATTGGCTTCGGCTTCTGGGGATTGAAGTCTAAAAGCCAAAGGTTTGAGGCGCACTGTTCTTGCCCAGGGTTCCTCAAATTTGGCACTGCAGGTGTTCTTGGACTTCAATTCCCAGAAGCTCAAGTTAGCACTTCTGGTGATCAGGGCTTCTGGGAATTGAAGTTCAAGAACACCGGGAGTGCCAAGGTTCGTCATTGTGGGGAATAGTGGAACTGATGGCCATAGGCCGATAAGGTAAAGGTCGAGAGTGATGTGCAAGAAAGCCCGATTCAGAGTTTCTTGTGACATGAGCACCAAATTCACTTATAACCCAGAGTGTGGGATTTTGCAACCCATGTAAAGGGAAAGGTAACAGTCTCCCTTGTTTGAAAGCCAATTGTATCTGAATTTAGGGGTGTGTGGGCTTATCTCTGTTTGCAGCCAAAGAGACAGCACTGTCTGTGTCTTGCTGCTGTTTCTGTGGTCATGTGGCAGGCATGACTAATGTACAGAACGCTGTTATCTTTCCCACAAAAGTGGTACCTATTTATCTAATTGAAAATTTCTTCCTTTGGAACGGCTGGGTTGGCGGGAGCTGGGGCAGACAACAGGAGCTCGTTCCATCACGCAGCAGTTGGGTCTTGAACTGCCGACCTGCCAACCTTCTAGCTGGCAAGTTCAGCACCTTAACCACCGAGCCACGGGGTCTCACTAAGAGGGGGAGAACTGGACTGAAATGGAAAAGTCTACTCCCTATTGGGAAAAAAGAAGAGAAATCAAGATGCTCCCCCTGCATCAACCCCCCCCCCCGCAAACGTCTATGCTTTCCTACATCAGCCTTGCAAAAAGAGCCTTTGTCATCTCTACACATTATTGCACACAAGACACACAGCGCTGTTGGTAGCCAAGACTCATAATCCGCCACGTGTGGCATCGTGGTTGTCAACTTCCCTCCTCTGATGTGGAGGCAGGGCCATAGTTGAACCAGGATGTCACTGCGGCTGGATTATGGGCTCAGGATCGAAAGGGATGAGAAGACGCTAGATATGAAAGCCAGTCGTATTTGACTCTAGGGTTCAGTGCCAGAGCCAGCACTGTCTGCATTTGCAGATGTTTCCATGGACATGTGGCAAGCATAGACACCAGAGTGCATGGAACGTTGTTACCTTCCCCGCCCAAGCAGTACCTATTTGTCTACTTGCAATTTCTTGCTTTCGAAGCGCTAGGTTGGCAAGAGCTGGGGCAGACGACAGGAGCTCACTCCATCGCGCAGCACTCAGGTCTCGAACTGCTGACCTGCCAACCTTCCGGTCGTCGAGTTCAGCATCTTAACCACTTGAGCCACGGCAGAATGGCAAATAGAGGGACACCCCCCCCCCCGCCCCCCAAACAACAACAACAACATGGTCTATGATTAGGGAAAGGAAAGCCCGACAACATGCTGGGAATGGACAGAGGGATTCTCAGGAATGGGCTCTTGGGTGGTCATATATTTCAGAGCAGGCTGTCCAGTGAAGGTGAAATTCCTGAGCTGGCATATCGGACCGATTCCAGTGGCAAGGATGCATTCTGCAACAGAGCATCAAGTAGACCACGGGAGGGCAGTCCCACCAACAGGGGCGTTTGATGGCGACTCACGGCCAACCCATCGGATGCGTGATGCGTTGCTGCCAGAGCTGCGGAAAGCCACTGCGCCACTGCCATCGTTCCATGCATCCGCGCCCCCTTCCCTCTCCCCCTCGTCCCTCCCCATGTGGTTAATTTTTGGGAAAGATCCCCACCCAAAAGGAGGGGAGGGGAGGGTGCACAGCAGAGAGGCACGCAGCACCATGCGGTCGCCACGCGGCCCGAGAGACGTCAACCCCATAAAAAAAAGGGGGCAGCGGAACAGCCGTCGTTGGTTCTAACCTCGCTATCTCCAGACTAAACTCAGAAACGGTGCAGGGAGAAGAAGGGAGACAAGACGGAAGAGGAGAAACAGAAGGTTAGATGGAGTGGCAAACCCTACGCTGTAGAAGTATAGAATCAGTCCATTGGAAGGGACCTTTGAGGTTGTCGAATCCAAACCCACCCACCCCCTTTGCTCAATGCAGGGACCCAAACCAAAGAAGATGGTGATCCAATCCTCGCTTGAATGCTTCCAGTGTTGGAGCGCTCACCCTCTCCCGAGGTCATGGTTTCTGTTGTCGTACTGCTCTAACCTTAAGACATTTCCCCTAATAGTCAGCCCTAGATCTGGCTTCCTGCAGTTTCAGCCCGTTATTAGGCATCCTGCACTCTGGGATGGGGGAGAACAGATCCTGCCCTTCCTTTTTATAAATATATTTTAGATATTTGAAGAATGCTATCATCATCTCCCCTCTCAGTTTCCTGTTCTCAAGGCTAAACATGCTCAGTTCCCTCAGTCTTTCCTCCTAGAGCTTGGTTTCCACTCCTCTGAGCATCCTTGTCTCAAAAAAGAAAGTACCATTTAGGGTTGTGCTGGGTACCTTGAGAGGGCATGGGACAGGGAGTGATGAGGGCACTGGTCCCCCCCCCCAATCCACTGGCACCATTTTATGTAACCAGTTTCAATCTAAGGGCACCACTTTGTTATAAGTAGTGGTGCACCAGAACACATCCCAGTGTTCCACCGGGCCAGCACAGGCCTGGTAGCATTTCTGGCTCTGGCAGGACAGGAGGCATACCTGTCAACCTTCCCAGATTGGCCGGGATTTCCTGGTTTTCGGCGCCGATTTGCGCCATTTCCCGCCCCGCGCTGCCGAAATCCCAGAATTTGGCAGCAGGGGAAAGGAGGTACTGCGCAGCCCTTCTGCGCCGGTCACCTTCTACGCATGCGTAGAAGGCTACGCATGCATAGAAGGGGGCTACGCATGCGTAAAACCCTTCTACGCACTCGTAGAAGGCAACCTGCGTAAAACCGTTCTGCGCAGGTCCCGGATTGGCCGGAGCCGCGGTTGACAGGAATGACAGGAGGATTGAGAGAAAGAAATGTCAGCAGGAGCCGGAAATCCCGTCATTTTGCTCCTTGACTCATTCTCTCTACATTCAATTCTTCGCATTTTTCCTCTCCCCACCACCATGATCCCAATTACCGGCAGTTGTTGCCCAAGCTTTCTGACTGCAACAAAGACTTTTTTAAAATGAATTTTGCAAATGTGTGTGTGTGTGCGTGCATGCGTGCATGTGCGTAGTGATAACCGAGTCAATTAAAAAGTTCAAACAATAGACCTCTTTTACTCAGGCTTTATCAGTTAGTTAGTTGCACCCAGGGTTAAGAGGGAAGGATGGCAGGTTGTTCTCGGAATGTGGTTCTGTAACCCACATGGTGAAACAGTCAACTGAGTCGTTGAATGAAGAGTTGGGTGAAATGCAAGCTGGGTTAGACGCAGTGATGCGCTGCTCCCGGTGCCTACAGGTGCGCGGGCACCGGTAGCAGAACTTCCCCAGGCCACACCCACTTGTCTGGCTACACCCACCTCCCTACCCCAGGCCATGGTGTGGCCGGCCAAGTGGGCATGGCCCACAGTTAGCCACACTCACAGAGTTAGCCACGCTCAGGGTGGGGTTTTAAATTTTTTTGCAGTAGCACATCACTGCTTAAGTGGGGTCACTTTTGAGATTTGGAGGGTCCCCCACAAGGAAAGAGAAAGGCCAGGACCAGCGAGCCTTCTCTGTAATTTCCGCAGTGCTTTGCCATTCAAATCTAACCACGTCCATTATCTTAATAATCCATATGGCTATCCTATGGGATAAGTGAGCATTTCTACTGTAGTCTCGGGTATATGGGAGAGAAAGTGGAGGAGGGTTTGAGGAGGAGACTGAGAAATATGGCTTGCTTGTGAGCATCTGAGCTGAGATGTCAACTAGGAATTCTTGCTGTTTCTCATTAGGCTTTTACCGCTGACCTCCCTCCACAGTGCAAAGCTAGCCCTTAGGACTGATGTTTAGGCACTCGTGTCTTCTAGGACTGAAGCCCAGAGGGTGTTCATTCAAAGGATCTCCCTCTTTCCAGAGGAATATTCTGCCCCAGACAACGGAGAAAAAACAGCCCTGAAGGATCTACTCCCCAATTTACCCACTCCCATTCCTGGCAGGACAATTCCTTCGCCCTCCTTACCTTGGACATTTTGCTCTTGCTATCTGCCGTCAGGAAGGACATATTGTTGATTTCATTTTGCACGACAAAGTTTTGCTCTTCCCGCTTGAAGTTCTACAGAATGGAAAAGAAAGACATTGGCTACTTCTTCTGCCATATCTGGATCAGAATATAGGGCAGGGGTTCTCAACCTTTTAAAGCTGGGGGACCGGGTCATGCTCCCTCAGACAGCTTTGGGGGCCAGATGGCTATTTTGCCCTTCCTCCACCACATGGCATTTCTGGGTGTGATGGAGGCAGTGGAGGGTCCACATGAAGTGGTGCCACGAGTCGCATCTGGCCCACGGGCCGCAGGTTGAGAATCACTGATATAGGCCATCCTCATGGTGATCAGCCATGAAGACTATCCTGAGAATATAATGCAGTGGCCTTTCATCTGCCATCTGCATCGCAGCGTGACACCCATAGTACCACTCATCCAGTTCCACGAGTCACTTTCTGGTCCTGAGCCCTTTTGGCACGCAAAGTCCTCCTCAGCCCCAGGCCAGGATGGATGAAGCTGCTACCCTCCATCAAGAGTGATTTAAGTGGGATTTAAACCACTTGGGGATCATCTCCCTTCCCTGTGGACTTGCCCACCCAAAGCTTTTCGTCCTTAGGGTTGTCAGGGCAGTTAACTGCCACCTGAAATATCAGCTACACCTTACGGTCACTGCATGGCAGATGCCGGTTAAGATAGATGGATTGGCGTTCCGCCTCTTAGTAGCTTATGATCAACCTACCATCACCTTGTCCCCTGTAGAAGTATCCTACCCAAGACACAGAAGGTGACTCCAATCAAAGGCATTTGGGCACATCTGAAAGTCCATGGAGGTGCAGCATGTGGGCAACCTTAGAGCCACACAGATCTACAGCACCACAGGGGGGTATGTAGTTTCACCCCCCAGACTGTCTGCTTCTTCGCTGGCATCCACGCAACTACCTCCTCATGAGAAGAAGCTTACTCACGTGTGACTTGGACCAGTAAATGAACACTTCCCCAACCATCCGAAATAGCTCTTCAGCATCCGAGTTGGGTACCGTCAACCAGTTGGCCCTGTAGATCCGAAGGGAACGTTCAGTACATAGGTAAAGGTAAAGATCCCCCTTGCTTGAAAGCCAGTCGTATCTGCCTCTAGGGTTCAGTGTTCCTCTCTGTTTATAGCCAAAGAGTCAGTGTTGTCTGTCTCTGCAGACGTTTCTGTGGACATGTGGCAGGCATGCCTAGACACCGGAGTGCATGGAATGCTGTTTACCTTCTCACTGAAGTGGTCCCTGTTTATCTACTTTTAATTTCTTGCTTTCCAACTGCTAGGTTGGCAGGAGCTGGGACAAAGACTGGAGCTCATTCCATCCTGCAGTACTCGGGAATCGAACTGCTGACCTCCTGCCTTCCAGTCAGCGTCTTAGCCACTTGAGCCACTGCAGTACCCTTAGGACAAGTATGATGCTATTGCTTCGTATTAAAACTATTATTCCTACTGAGTAACAAGTCCTGAATGGATATCTACCTCAAGTTCACCGGCTCAGATCCAGGAAGAGCTTTATGGCAAGAACAAACATTCTTGAGGGTACGCAAGAGCAAAACCAAATTAGAAGATGGAGGAAGGAGCTCATTGGACAAGGAACGACATTGAAGGAAGATACGGCTGAGGAACTCAACCTCCCCTAAGTCATTTGGAGGATCCTGAATAGACTGTGGTGTGCCTAAATGCAAGACCAACAGGCTCAAGTGGGGGCTGTTGGTAGACACCAACATGTTGTGTGAAGGTGGAGAGATATAGAATCTGGCTCGTTTACTGGTCTGCTGATCACTACTGGAAACATGTACAGATGAGGGCTTGAGGTTGGCCAATGACAAAGCCAAGAAAGTGGCTTCATTTTGGCAGTCCAGGGTTTGATTGGGATATGAAACGAGGAGTCTACAATGAAACACCCAGATACTCCTCCAAACGGTACCTGTTGTTGTCGACGTATCGGATGAGGAGCGGGTAGAGAGCGTAGAGATCCCGGCAGAGGACTGAGAATTCGTCTCGGATCAGCAGCTCCGCATCCTCTGACTCAGACTTGGTCTCTAACCGCAGCTGCTCCTCCTCAGAGACAACTTTCCCTGCTCGCTTCTTCAGTTTCTCCATGGTGGGGATGAAGTGAGAGCGGAGCAGCTCTGGCTTCGCCTTGCTGACAATGGGCTGAGCAAAAACTGCATCAGAAGGTGTTGAAATAGTGGTCAAACCTCTACAGCAGGGATGCCCAAACTACGGCCCGTGGGCTGGATCTGGCTCCTGACGCCAATTCATCTGGCCTGCTCTGCCCTCATTGCTCCCAGAAGCGATGGGGCAGCATGGGCTGGATGAATTGGGGTTGGGGACTGGATCTGGCCCATGGGCCGTAGTTTGGGCACCCATGGTTTAAGCAGAGAAAATGGCAGCCTAAAACCTATCTCATCCTGTGGCAAAACAGATGGCAAGGCACATTTTTCTTCTGCTTCCAGTGGGAGGAACCACGTGACCGGCCTACTGAACCATGTGACTGGCCTGTTGAACCACATGACCGGCCCATGGCCCGAAAGGTTTGTGCACCCATGTTCTACAGATTCCAGGACAAACCCCATAACCCTGAATCTTACAGGACTGCCCTTGAACCTCAAATCACCCCATTACCCCTTATACCATCTGGGGATGTAGGAGGCATTGGTCTACTTTTTGCTTGGTTCCATGGACCACATTCCCTGCCCAGTTAACATCCCAATGGACCTGGACCCAACTCCTCTTTCCAACCAGAAGTTCTTCATAGTCCACCTGTGCCCAGATCTTTGGTCTTTGACCTTCCTACCTGCCAACCGCTTCATCCAGGAGGCTTCATCAATGCCTAGGTTATTGACAATGATCTTCAAGATGTTGCCCAACAAGCTATTGAGGTGGTCAGAGGTCACTTCAGTGCACCAGGGGCCTTGGGGGTTGGTCTCAGAGCCCCGCTCCCACCAGCGGGGCAGGTAGTTGCACAACATGGGCAAGGTGACCTCAATCACATGAGGCATCTCAGTGTAGCGGGCACCGGACTCTGCCAGTCCGTTGATCTCCTTGGTGAGCTTCTCCAGGATGGGAATGTCAGGACACATCTCCTCTACACGGTTTGGCAGGCCCAGGACTGGAGACAGGAAGGAAAAGGGGTGCTGAACTCACAGAATTTGGAGCAGAGGTGCAGAATGTTTAAAAGATTGTGCTCTGATGTTAGACCCATGATGGCGAACCTTGGCACTCCAGGTGTTCTTGGACTTCAATTCCCAGAAGCCAAAGCCAGCGCTCCTGCTGATCAGGGGTTTCTGGGAATTAAAGTTCAAGAACAGATAGGGTGCCAAGGTCCGCCATCACTGATTTAGACTGTCTCCCTCTGTTATTTAATCTTCATATCCAATGCCCTCCTTTCAAAAATAGGGTTTCCGTGCAAAAACTGACTTGTCATTGATCTTTATTGTTATTCTTTAGGGTAGGGTTTTTCAACCTTGGGCCCCCAAATGTTTATTGACTTCCGTTCCCAGAAGCCCTGATCAGCAGGAGTGCTGACTTGGACTTCTGGTAATTGAAGTCAAAGAATACCTGGGGGGCTGAGGTTGGGAAACCTTGCTTTAAAATGAATATTCTAGCCCAGGGTTCCTCAAACCTGGCTCTCCAGATGTTCTTGGACTTGAATTACCAGAAGCCCTGATCAACAGGTGTGCTGACTTGGGCTTCTGGGAAATGGTCCAAGAATACCTGTAAGTTTGAGGAACCCTGTTCTAGCCCAAGGATGAAGACCTTCAAGATCCAGGGTTGAATCTCGTCCTGCTGAGACACCAGTCGGAATCACAGGGATTCTCCAAAGGCCATACCATACCTGTCAACCTTCCCGGATTGGCCGGGATTTCCCGATTTTCGGCGCTGATTTGCGCCATTTCCTGCCCACAGCTGCCAAAACCCCAGAATTGGCAGCGGGGGGGAAAGAGGTACTGCGCATCCCTTCTGCACAAGTCGCGTTCTACGCATGTGTAGAAGGCTTTTACGCTTGCGTAGAACCCTTTTACGCTTGCGTAGAACCCTTCCAGGACATGCGTAGCATGCGACTTGCGCAGAACCGTTGTGCGCAGGTCCCAGATTGTCTGGAGCCGCGGTTGACAGGTATGGGCCATACCAACTTTCATACGACAGCAAGGTTTGCTGGCTTCTCAGATTTATATGGAAAACATAATACGCAGCCCTGGTGTAAGTGGAAGGGCATAAAGCTTTGAGCTAAAGAATCATAACCCCTGGTTGGTTCTTATCATTCAGTGACACATGAATGTGAATGAAGAAAGCAGGAGATGTCGAGGACAGACAGCAGTGCAAAAGCAACATGTTTAGAAAGGGGCTGTGTCAGGCTAAGAACATAAGGAACCAAAATTCAAGTCGTGCTGTTTCCTCACTCTACTGGGACTCACTGGCTCGTTCCCTTGGTGACTTGGTCGTGTAGACGGAATAGGGGTTGTACTCATTGATATGGGGTTCCAAGAACGCCACCGGCATGGCCGCTGCCAGTCGAGCCAAACATTCGCCAAGTTGTGGCCGCTGCCTGTAGAAGGCGAGATGAACAGAGGCGTGAGGAAACCAAAGACTTTTTTTAAGAGGTGTGCCAGTACATCCCTTTAAAGCCCAAAGATGGGTATTTACAGTCCTAGACCTACAGAGCCATGTGTATAGTGACAGGATGCCTCAAACCTACACCAGTTGAGAAGATATGCCCTCTTGTTGGTATCACTCCACCTAAGATCAGGAGAGAAGCAGCAATGGACGGCTCTTGAAACTCTCTGAATAAATCTGGACCCTGGCACCATTTTATGTGGCCCCCCCACCCATCCATTTTGAAAACAAAATGGCTGCCCCTTTGAACCTGTCGGGACAAAATGGCCACCCCCATCATGTGGCAGGGCAAATTGGCCATCTGGCCCTTGAAACTGACTGAGAGAGTGTGACCCGGTCCTTGGCTTGAAAAGGTTGGGACTCCCTGTTCTTGAGGGTACACAAGAGCAAAGCCAAATTAGAAGATGGAGGAAAGAGCTCACTGGACAAGGAAGGACATTAAAGGAGGATATAGCTAAGGAACTCAACCTCCCCTACGTCACTTGGAAGGCCTTGAATTGGATGAGGGTTGGAGTCCCTACATGCAAAACCAATAGGCTCAAGTGGGGGCTGCTGGCGGACAACAAGACACAGTGTGAATGTGGAGAGATACAGAATCCGGCCCATTTACTGGTTTGCCGATTACTGCCATGAGGACTTGGGCTTGGCCAATGACAAAGCCAAGAAAGTGCCTTCATTTTGGCAGTCCAAGGTGTGATTGAGACACGGAAGAAGAAGACTTAAGGAGTTGGTCCAACTCGGAATCCGAAGGTCAAGCACACCTGACATTTCAAGCTGGGAGCCCATGCTCATCCCTGGCTTACACTCACCGCTCCACATAAGGATTTTTGGTCGTGCCCAGGGAGTAGATACTGCACAGCATTCGGTAACAAGAAACTTGCACGTCATCCACTACAGAAAGAAAAAGCAAATGAAGTGGACGTTCCCAAATCAGACCCACTTTTGGTCCTCCCCCCCCCCCTAATCAAACAGAGATGTCCCTAGTTTTCCCGCTCCCCTCAACCATTTTCTTAGCATCTTCTTTCTCAAAAGCTTGGGGCTCACACTGTGTTGA
The DNA here is from genome assembly GCA_035047305.1 of Bradypodion pumilum. NCBI lineage: Eukaryota > Metazoa > Chordata > Lepidosauria > Squamata > Chamaeleonidae > Bradypodion > Bradypodion pumilum. The sequence continues at coordinate 3,429,214 of JAWDJD010000007.1, forward strand.
TCGCTCCCAGCCACAAAACAGGACGCCATTTCAAGGTTGGCTTTTCTGGATTGGATTTGTTGAGCTAAAGCTGGCAAGTGAATTCTACTTGGGAAATGCATTGGAAAAGGAAATTGGAAAAATCAATGTGTCCTCTGAAAAGAATAGTCACCTTGGATGTAGCTTAGGTTTCCACCAATCCCCATCCATGACCACTACCAGTCCCCCCCTTAGTTACTCACAGATGACGTCATCCCCAAACTGGTGTTGGGCGATGTGTTCAAAGAGAGAGGTTAACACTGGCAACAAGGCCACCGTGGTGTATGTGATGTTCTGGCCCACACCCTTGACCTGGGTGCGAGACTGCGACACTTTGCCCAGTTTGAGGTTCTCCACCATCTTCTCAATGTCATCTGAGGCACCTTCAAAGAAAGAGCGTAGGCCGGCCTTCACAATCTCAGGGCCTGACTTCATCACTGTCCTAGAGAAGCAGAAGAAGAGGAAGAAGCAGAAGAAGAAGATGAAGAGGTCTCCAGGCCAGACTTCTGTGGGCTAATAAGAGCCCTAGTGGCGCAGTGGTTAAACTGCTGTACTACAACCAAAAAAGATGTAGGTTCGATCCTGACCAGTTGTTGGGGGCAAAATGCTAATTCACTTGTGAACTGCCCAGAGAGTGAACTAAGTGCTATGGGTGGATTAAAAGTGTGATTGATTTATGGAATAGGGCCGTGATGGTGAACCTTGACACTCCAGCTGTTCTTGGACTGGACTTCAATTCCCAGAAGCCCAAGTCTCTGTGAATCCATACAATGGGTTTACTGTGCGTCCAGGTGTTCTTGGACTTCAATTCCCAGAAGCCCAAGTCCCTGTGAATCCACATGAATGGGTTTACTGGGTTTATGCACAGTAAACCCATTTGTGTTGATTCAGAAAGACTTGGACTTCTGGGAATTGAAGTCCAAGAACACCTGTAGTGCCAAGGTTCACCATGACTGGAACATGGGCATCCTAGCCTCTTTATTAACAACCCTGGAGCAATGAGCAAACGTACTCACCTGGCATCCAGAGACCGAGCAAGGATATGCAAGCAGTTAACCACAGCGGCAGCATCAGTACCTGAAAGAAGCGAGAAGATCTTTGTTTATAGCCTGGTGAAGGCATGTGGTCCAGGGGGCTAAGATGAGAGAAATATAGGATCAAGGTTGCAGAGAATGAAGGAACAGCAACAAGCAGGTCCACAGAGAGGTGAGAGAAGTCAAGGTCCCACAAGGCAGACCCGTCGGATGGTGCTTAAACCCCACATGGATAGAAGCTGGGAACAGAAATGGGGAGCGAGGAGACCCTTCCCAACAAGAGAGAGAGAAAGAGAAAGATTTGCTTACCAAAGAGAGACACCCGGTGTCTAACCAGGGCTGCCAATTTGCAGAAAAGGCTGAAGGGCAGAAAAGAGAGGCAGAAGGAGAGAATAAAAGACAACACTGAAAATAAGTATCCACCCAGATGGAGAAGACAGGAGATGAATGGATGGAAGGGGCACCTGATTCCCAGGGAGGCTGTCAGGTCCCCACTAGGTGTCTTTCAGTCAGATTGGATCATAGTTCCCTGGTGGCCTCCAGCCATACATCTCAAGGACACATGGGCAGGAAAAGCCCTCTTCTTTTTCTTCTGCCGAATCTGAGTCTGAATATTGGTGATCCTCATGGTGATCAACCATGAAGACTGTCCTAACCATATAATGCAGTGGCCTTTCATCTGCCTTCCACATCTCAGCATGACACCCGTAGTACCACTGATCCAGTTCTGCATGTCACTTTCTGGTCTTGAGCCCATTTGGCATGCAAAGTCCTCATCATTACCCTCAAGCCAGGATGGATGAAGCTGCTGCACCTCCATCAAGTTGGATTCAAATGGGATTGAATCCACTTGGGGACCGTCACCCTTCCCTGTGGACTTCATCACCCCAGGTTGTTATGCCTCAGGGTGGTCAGGTTAGTTAACTGCTGCCTGACATTCACTGTTGAGTCGCTGGCAGTAGGGTCTACTCAATTACTATAGCAGGATCACATAGTGCCATGCTCCACAGGGGGACGTCAATTCCCAGAAGCCTAAGTCAGTATATTGGCTGATCAGAGCTTTGGGGAATTGACTTAGGCTTCTGGAAATTGAGGTCCAAAAACCAAAGGTTGGGAAACACTACTTTATAGGCAATCCTGCTCTGTTCTACCCAAAGATCTACTTTACACAAAGGTACATCTAGTTTCTTGCGATGAGTGTATGTGCTCAACGTTTACATATTTGCAAACAGACATTTATTTCTCTCTTATACAGTCAATTCCTGAGATGTACACTTGAAAATGCAAGTTGTGGAATTTTTTTTGGCCAACGGACACACCTAGGCATGGATGTTGGCCAATGCACACATGAACAATCCATGAGGAAATGTCTGGTTCTTACCTGGTGATCATCTCCTTCTCCTTATTAGATGCATGACCTCCACTGCCTAGGACTTTGGCTGGTGTAGACAGGAAATAGAGGCAGTGGTTGGTGAAGTATTGGTTGATTAAGGGCAACAAGATCTGAAAGGGAGAGAGAAAAATTCACCAGGTGGAAACGATCTATGGCCCAGTAGTCCTTCAGATAGGTCAGGCAAAAGATCAAGTGGTATGCCTCCAAGATCTACTCTTGTCACCTATTTTGTGCCATTGTTGTGCCTAAGCATTATACTGATGCTTGGCACCTGCCATCCCAACCAAAGTCAGCATGGATTCTCAGAGACAGATAAAGAGAGGCTAACCAACCTTTGCAAAGAACTTGATCTCTTGTTCATGAGGGGACTTCTCCACTCTTCCACTGCTCACCACGGCCTCTGAGGTGGAGAAAAAACCCCATTGAGTACCTCCAAGAGGTGGGAAGCTTGTGTTTGCATGTGGGTGAATGAGATGTCCATTCCCTTTGACCCTTGACCCTCCCACACCCGGGCACTTGAAAAGAAAGATTGTTCCCAGCGATCAAAAAAAAATCCGGACCTGATTCAGACTTCCCAGGAATATGGAGTCTAGACATCCAATGCCCTGTCCTCTCATCAGTATTATTAACTGGTAGACTTTATTACATACCAGGGGGCATGGCTCTGCTTTTTCCTCCTATACCAGTGGTGGCAAACCTATGGCACATGTACTAGAGGGGGCACTAAGAGCCCTTTGTGTGGGCACGCGCATTGTTGCCCCAGCACAGAGTTCGCCCTGCCTCTCTGTTCAGCAGCCCAATGGGAGCGCTTCCTCCCTCCCCCAGCACAGAGTTTGCCCTGAGAACTCTAAACTGAAAGGGCCCAAATCCCAACCCCCTTTCTCTCTCTCTCTCCCTACCACACATAAGGTCTTTGGGACAAAACCCAAGCAAAACAAAACTATAGGGCTTAGTTCCCCACAGTTCTTCAAAGAGCCTTTTCTTTACCTAGGTGAGCAATGAACTCCTGAGAGGTATCCATCCATTTCAGCAGCTGTTTCAGGAACCCATACGCAAAGCGTTTTTCAATAGACGACGTGTCTAATTCCATGTCTTTCAACCCTCTGCAAGAAATGTTGGGAATGAATTTAAGGGAACAAAGGAGTTGAGTTTTTGGTTAGCACTCTTGTTTAGGGTGACACCAATGCCATTTACCTTCCCACTGAAGTGCTACCTATTTATCTACTTGCAATTTCTCGCTTTCGAGCTGCTAGGTTGGCAGCAGCTGGGACAGAGTCAGGAGCTCACTCCGACGCGCAGCATTAGGGTCTTGAACTGCTGACTTGCCGACCTTTCAGTCGTCAAGTTTGGTGTGTTAACCACTAAGCCACCACAGTCCCACATCATCAGTAGTAGTCTCTCCAATAACTGCCACTTGCTTTCAAGAAATGTAGATGGAGGACGTTTTAAGCCATTTGGACAAGAATTTCTCAAGATATATTCCCTACTGAAAACCTCCTCTGGACTCTTCCAGGAGAGGTCCCTGGAAGATACATCTCCATATTTCCCTCTTAACTTACCCCGAACATGCAACATCCTCTACCTGTCCCTTTTCCTGTTTCTTTTTCAGGCTCACCTGGTCACTGCATAGCCATTAAGTTGCAAGTATTTGAGCAGTTCCTGGGCCTTTTCTCGGTCCCGGGCTTTCTCCTTGGCCGTGAGTGTGTCGTAAGGCACAAGGAGTGGGTGGGCGCCTCCGCCTTGAGGAAGGAGAGGGTGAGAAAGAGAAAGCATGACGCTCACTGAAGACCAAGAGTCCGTGCCAACGTGCTACCAGAAGATCTGAAAAAGGACGGGTAGGCTCACCTTTAACTTCCAGCTCTAGTTTCTTCTTGCGCCCCCAGGTATTGTGGTAGTTCTCGGCCAACTGTTCTGCCATGGCCTGTGAAGGGAGAGAAAGAGAGAGAGAGAGTCAATGGTACACGACAAAGCCAAAGGTTTCCAGGAGTTGGACTGAAATGAACATTGCTCTATCAAGCCAGAAATAACACCACTTCATAATGTATGACAGTTTTAAAAACTCCTTCTCTAGAATCACTCCCTTTTCCCAATGTTTAAACAATTAAAAATACAAAATATATAAACAAACATAGTAATCATAAAAGGTGGAGGGCAAAAGAAGAAGGGGGCGGCCCAAAATGAGATGGCTAAATGGCATTGTAGATGCAATGGGCACAGAGCTGGGCGGGTTGAGGAGGATGGTGGAGGACAGAGGTGCCTGCAGGGCAATGGTTCATTGGGTCGCAAAGGATCCGAATTGACTGTGCGATTGAACAACAAAACAATAAGAAAACTAGAGTAGGGCAGTTATACAAGTTTGAATTATAAATATAAATAAACAAATAAAATAAAATAAAAATAGAAAATAAAAAAGACACCATTCCATTAACAAATATGTGCACCCACCACCAATGGGATATTCATTTTATATTTTACTAGCAGGGGTGCCCGGCTTCGCCCAGGTGGTCCCAACCCGGCTAGCTGAGTGCCAGTGTCGCCTGAGAAACTCACTGGTCAGGGGTGGGCCTGTGATGTGAGCTCGGTGATGACATCACAATCCCCCCCCCTGGTTGCCCTAGCACTGGGGCAGACACAAACCCTCCTGTCGAATATACTCCTCTTTGCAGATCAATTTAGGGGGTAACCCCCCGGGCTTCGGGACCCCAACAGTGACCTGCTCATGTGCACAAGGTATGTGTGTGCCGAATCTCATGGGGTTTGGTCAAGGAGTGCGGGTGCCCATTCCGGACACCGATCCCGCACCTTTGCTTTTAGGTATAAAAGATTGTTCCCTATTTCCAAAAATATATATATTCTTGTCCTGGTCCTACTCCTTCTCATTTACCGTATTTGCCAGCATATAAGATGCATCAGAGTATAAGATGCACCCTGTTATTATCAAAATAGCCCACTATATGTCACTATATACAGTACAAGACACACTCCATTTTTCCAGTGTATTTTAAGGGGGAAATAGGGGGTCTGATACACCAGCAAACAGGGTAACTAAAACATAGTTAACAAAAACTCCTTAAAATCGCTTTTTAAAATCAATCCCTTCTTTAACTTTAATTCACATGACAATCTATCTTTTATTACGTAGTTCTTTATACCAATCCTCCAGCACAAATTCACAACACAGGGTGGCCCGTAAGTCCCTACCCATCCATGTGTCATCCTTTTTTTTTCCTTTCCCCCCAGAGAAATATGGCCAATTAAAGCCCATGTACATTTGAAGAGCGTATTGTGACAAATGCATGGGTACATGAGTGCAAGAATACTGGTGACACCCTGGATACAATAAGTGGCAAATTTAGAGAAAGATTCAATAGGGACTTACAGGCCACCCTGTATATTTTCCATTTTTAACGATAAGTAACCTTATTCTCTAGAATCACTTCCTCCACACATTTCACGACCAAAATATGACACCAGGGGTTCCCAACCTAAGGTCTGCAGGCTGGATCCGGCCCACAGCACCATTCCATGTGGCCCCCAACCCCTCCAGCGGCATTTGAGAAACAAAATGGCCACCCCCTTTGAAGCTGTTGGGACAAAATGGCCACCCCCATTGTGCAGGTAGGGCAAAATGGCTGTCCAGCCCTTGAAGCTGACTCAGCATGACCCGGCCCCCGGCTTGAAAAGTTTGTTTGTCCTACTTTTGCAAACCCCGCAGTTGACATTTGGGTTATGTGTTGCGACTGCCAACGGTTCTATTGTCCAGATTCCTATTTTGCAATCTACCCATCTCTATAGGTTCTACTTTTTGTGATGATGACTCACCTGTAGTTCCCTGGAAAGGGTCACTCCAGAAAGGTCTAAGGGCTGAGGGTTGTAGCCATGGCTGGGGTCATAGGTCTAAAGGAGAACATGAAAACACAAAGAGAAAGCATAGGTATACATGCTGAACTTGATGACTGGAAGGTCGGCCGTTCGAGACCCGAGTGCTGCATGACAGAGTGAGTGCCCGTCATCTGCCCCAACTCCTGCCAACCTAACAGTTAGTGCATTCTGTGCACTCCGGTGTCTAGTCATGCCTGTCACACGGCCACAGAAACTTCTGCAGACACAGAAAGCGCTGGCTCTTTGGCTATAAAACAGAGACGAGCACCGAGCCCTAGAGTCAGATATGACTGACTTCCAAGCAAAACAGGCCTGCTGTTTTGTTGGTTTTCAGGCACTGGATAAGGCCATATTTGCTAGAAATAACAATATTTTTTTTAAAATTTGGGAATAAGACCCTATGGAGTAATGCGAAGTGTATGTTACCTCAGTTAACTCCCCACCTTGAACATACTTCCTCCTCCAGAAACTAGACTGGGTCAAACCTGGGTCTGCGAGATCTTGCGGGTCTTTTTCTTCTCCGTTTTCTCTTCGTCGCCTTCGCGAGCTTTCTCGATTGTCCATTCCCAGGCAATCATGGCTTTCAAAGACTCCTTGATGGGCCATCGGTAAATTTCCTTGTCCTACAGGTGATAAGGGAGATGTTGAGTGATAGAGAGCTACAAAGTTAAATATGCTATCTTCCTGTCTTTCGTGTCAGGCCGGAATGAATGATTTTTTTTTTAAAAAAAAACTGAAAATAAGATTTTAACCCATTGGTTTCCAAACTTTTTTTGCCATGCCCCACATAAGCATGTCTAATATCTTGACGTCTCATGATACCTGTCAACCTTCCTGGATTGGCCAGGATTTCATGGTTTTCGGCGCCGATTTGCGCCATTTCCGCCACGGACTGCCGAAACCCTGGAATTTGGCAGCGGGGGAAAGGAGGTACTGCATAGCCCTACTGCGCAGGTCACCTTCTACGTATGCGTAGAAGGGTTTTACGCTTGCGTAGCCCCGTTCTATGCATGCATAGAAGGCTATGCCGCTTGCGTAGGAGGCTACGCAAGTGGCGTAGCCTTATACGCATGCATAAAAGGTGACCTGTGCAGGTCCTGTATTTTCCGGAGCTGTGGTTGACAGGTATGCGTCTCACCCCTTCCCCATGACCTATATTATTCAAAAAGTGTGTTCCTATTCACATGGAGGAAGCCTAAAAGGCCATTAACTTGGTCTAACTCATTCTTGCTCTCCTGTGGGGCGCGTGCCTCACATTGGGAACCATGGTTTTAACCAGATAGCCTGAGCAACATATTTGAGGTATAAGAAATAAGGCTATGGGTCTAAGAGTCTCCTCTTTTATATCCTAGCCCTCAATGCAAGATAAATGTAATATTTATATTAATGTAATATTTTCTGTGAGCCGCCCAGAGTCTTTGGAGTTTGGCAGCAATATAAATCAGAAAAATAGATAATAAATAATAATAAAAACCCAACTATATGTTACAGATCCAATGCCATCAGAAACTGATCTTATCCTACTTCTAAACCAGGGGTTCCCAACCTAAGGCCTGTGGGCCAGATCTGTCCTGCAGCCAGTGGCCACCACCCCATCATTCAGGCAGGGCAAAATGGCCATCTGGCCCTCAAAGCTGGCTGGAAAAGGTTGGGAAGCCCTGCTCTAATCTATATACAAATCCCATTCCTAATTCTATGTCCAATCCCTTGTACTTAACAGTAACTTTAACCCCAATTCTAACCTTACACTTAACCATAACTTTACCACCACCCCTTTTAAGAGTCCTGGTGATGCAGGGGGTAAACTGCAGACAAAACGTTGTGATTTCGATCCTGATGGGGATCAAGGTTGACTCAGCTTTCCATATTTCCAAGGTCAACACAAGGAGTACTCAGCATGTTGTGGGGGAGAAAATGTTAATTATATTATGAAATGCACTAAACGCTATGGGGCGATGTATAAGTGTAATTGCGATTGCTAATTCTCCCCTTAACTGTTGTGCTGCCTTGCCCTTTTAGGGAGAGGAGAACAGAAAGGCCTTTACCTTCTCCGAAAATGTTTTATAGGGCCGCAGCATGGAACTTGTCTTGGCCTCTTCGTCATAGGTCTCGCCGAAAGACCAGTTATTCTGGATCTGGAAACAGAAGATCAAGAGGGGTTGAATCTCCAACCAAGAAGAAAGAAAGCCCATGCCAGCCTTTCCCCGGTTTAACGGCCCTCCGATCTGGCTGCGAGACTGTGGGAATTTTACTCCAGCCCTACTAGAACCGTGATGGCGAACCTTGGCACTCCAGATGTTCTTGGACTTCAATTCCCAGAAGCCCAAGCCCCCGTCAATCCACACGAATGGGTTTGCTGCGATTCATCCAGCCTGCGCTGCCCTCGTCGCTCCCGGAAGCGGAAGTAAAACGCGCCCATATGGAGGAAGGGTTAACCCGGAAGAGTCTTAACCGTCTGGGCACATTTTACTTCCGCTTCTGGGAGCGACGAGGGCAGCACGGGCTGGATGAATCGCAATAAATCCATTTGTGTGGATTCACAGGGAGTTTGGGCTTCTGGGAATTGAAGTCCAAGAACATCTGGAGTGCCAAGGTTTGCCATCACGGTTCTAGAGGGTCTCAGTTTGGGAAAGGCTGATCTATGCAAAGGAAGACTAAGAACAAACATGTCCCCGGGTACATCAGCTCAGGGAGACATAGAGAGAGGCTTCCCTACCTTGTCAAAAGCCCATTTCTCATGAGTATATTCAGCGTATCTGTTGATGAAAGAGTCCATCTTCTCAGGAATTATGACGCTATAAAAAATGGCAGGAAAAGACATGAGCCCTGGTGGCACAGGGGTGGTTAAGCAGCTGTGGTAAATGTTGCGCTTGCTCGAAAGCCAGTCGTATCCGACTCTAGGATTCAGTGCTCATCTTTGTTTATAGGCAAAGAGCCAGACATTTTCATGGACATGTGGCAGGCATGATTAATCACTGGAGTGCATGGAACGCTGTTTACTTTCCCACCCAAGTGGTACCCATTTATCTACAGTACTTGCAATTTCTTGCTTTCAAACTGCTAGGTTGGCAGGAACGGGGACAGACGACAGGAGCTCACTCTGTCATGCAGTACCTGGGAGTCAAACTCCGACCTTCTAGTCAGTGAGTTCAGTGTCTTAACCGCTTGAGCCACCGCAGTCACAAGCAGCTGTACTGCAGTCCAAACTGCTGACATTGTAAGTTCAATCCTGACCATGAGTCAAGGTTGACTCAGCCTTCCCATCCTTCCAAGGCTGATGAAATGAGTCCCCAGCATGTCGGGGGCAAAATGCTCATGACGTTGTGAACCGCCCAGAGAGTGCACTAAGCGCTACGGGGGTGGTATAGAAGTGTGATTGCTGTTGCTAATTGCTATTAGGATATTTCTTCATCTCACTGCAGGATTCCAGGTCTGTTTTTGGTGGCGCGTCCACAAAAAAATCATGTCTGATGTGAGGTCCCGGCTCCCGGCAAAAGCATCACTTACTTGAGGGTCTCCACCGGCTTTGGGTCAAAGTTGCCCTCTGCATCTACGGAGGCCTTCTTCTCCGTCTTGGAAGAATAGCTGGCATCAACGTAGTCGGGTGGGATGGCCCCCGCGATTGCGCACAGGCACGGCATGGCAAGCTTGTATAGTTCGGGATCGAATTTCTGGACACCCGGAAGGGGGAGAAGAGGTCAGAGAGAGAGAGAGAGAGAGAAAGATAGTGAGTGAGAATTGCTCCATTCCAGCCCATATTGCCATAGTCCTCCTAGCCCAGGGGTGCCCAAACTACGGCCCACAGGCCAGATCCGGGCCCCAATGCCAATTCATCTGGCTCACGCCACCCTTGTCGCTCCCAGAAGTGGAAGTAAAATGCACCCGTATGTGTCAAGCCCTGCCAAATTCTGTAATCCCATTGGCCGATTCCTAGCTGGTCCCGACCCACCGATTGGTGTCCTAGTAAAGACACTGGTGCTCACCTTATGGGACAATGACTCAAAGATGCCCCAGAAGAGCTTCCTGGTCAGGTGGAGCTCCTCTTCAGAAGTGACCCCATAGTTGGCCCAACCGGTGGGAAGGCAGTAGTATTTCCAGCAGCGTTCATAGTGGTTGGTCAGGAGCTGGGGTAGAAGAAGGAAGGTGGAAGGTTGGGAAGGACACAAGGCTGTTTGGCCATGCCAGAGAGAGACACGCACACTTTCACGAAAACCACTTTGACACCTAACACGTAAAAGTCGCCCTTGCTCAAAAGCCAGTTGTATGTGACTCTAGGGTTCAGTGCTCATCTCTGTTTATAGCCAAAGAGGCACTGTTGTCTGCATCTGCAGACATTTCTGTGGACATGTGGCAGGCATGGCTCAACACCGGAGTGCACGGACCGCTGGTTACCTTCCCATCAAAGTGGCACCTATTTATCTACTTGTAATTTCTTGCTTTCACATTGCTAGGTTGGCAGGAGCTGGGACAGAAAACAGAAGCCCACTCCATCATGCAGCACTTAGGTCTCGAACTGCTGACCTTCCAGTTGCCAAGTTCAGCATCTTAACCACTCAGCCACTGCAGTCCTTTGACATCTACTAGACCCGTGATGGTGAACCTTGGCACTCCAGATGTTCCTGGGCTTCAATTCCCAGAAGCCCAAGCTCCCGTGAATCCGCACGAATGGGTTTACTGTGATTCATCTGGCCCACACTGCCCTTGTTGCTCCCGGAAGCAGAAGTAAAATGCACCCATACGGTTAAGACTCTTCTGGGTTAACCCTTCCTCCATAAGGGGGCATTTTACTTCCGCTTCTGGGAGTGATTAGGGCGGCGCGTGTCGGATGAATCGCGGTAAACCCATTTGTGTGGATTCACGGGGGCTTGGGCTTCTGGGAATTGAAGTCCAGGAACATCTGGAGTGCCTAGGTTCACCATCTTGGTACTAGACAGTCTGAAATGTTCTGTGAGATAAAATTTCCAGAAGGACACACACACACATAGGAATGCAAATACACACACATATGCGTTCACCACATTAGTTGAGAAGTTACTTTTCTCTGGACTACAAGTCCCAGAACTTCCCAGGCACCTTGGTTGCTCCTCCCCTGCCCCCATGACGTACCTTCAGAGGCATTTTGGCAAATTCGTTGAGGATGGGCACGTCAAAGACCAGTCGGCGCAGGAGGTGCTGAAGCATTGAAGGTCGGATGTATCTGGAATGGGGGGCGGGGGGGGGGGAGAGTAGACAAAGGAAGCAGGAAACCCCAGCAAGGTGTTACAGAAAGGTGAGGCACTGACAGTGTGTTAAATTCAGGGTGTCTCCAGCAAGAGAAAGCTACTGAAAAAATGGGTGCTGGTGGGTCTGCTTCAGCTAACCCTCTGTTCCCCCTGCCACATACCTGCACAGTGCCATGAGGCACTCCTCAATGACATCTCGCTGGGCCTTGGTGAGGGAGCGTCCACGGGACAGGCGGTACACCGTATGCAGCATGGAGTCCACCATGATCGCCCGATGCTCCGTGCCAGCGAAGAGAGGGGCACATTTGGTGATGAGCGGCAGCACGGCTGAGCAAAGGTAGCGATTCAAAGCCAGCGCCATCTCTGTGGTGCTGAAGGCAGCCTGATGTGGAAGAACAAAGAGGTACCTGGGTTTATGAGAAGAAGGAGTACCGTGGGACATCCAGTTTTACCACGACAGCATTTATGGATGTCTTCTTCTAGTACCATATCTGATTCCGAATATTGGCAATCAACATGGCAACCAGCCAAGAAGATTTTCCTGGGAACAAACTTGGCACTCCAGTTGTTCTTGGACTTTGATTCCCAGAAGCCCAAGTCTGCACACCTGCTAAATGGGGCTTCTGGGAACTGAAGTCCAAGAACATTTGGAGAGTCAAGTTTGAGGATCCATGGGCTAGAAGATTCATCTTTGAAACAGTATTTCTCAACCTTGGGGGCTCAGGTGTTCTTGGACGTCAATTCTCAGAAATCCAAGTCTGTAGACCTGCTAATCGGGGCTTCTGGGAGCTGAAGTCCAAGACCATCTGTGGACCTAAGGTTGAGAAACCCTAAGCCCGTGATGGTGAACCTTGGCACTCCAGGTGTTCTTGGACTTCAATTCCCAGAAGCCCAAGTCAACATCCTGCTGATCAGGGCTTTTGGGAATTGAGGTTCAAGAACATATGGATTGCCAAAGTTTGCCATCACTGCCCTAAGACTAAAAGGCAATTTCCTAGGTCTCTAACCAGGGCCCTAACCAGAGCTGTAGCCGGGGGGGGGGGGCAAAAACCCTCTTGAGCTAACACTAGCTGTTGCTATTCTACATTATATTTATTATTAGTTCCAAAGTATAAGTGAAGGGAACCAGACTATATTCTAACAAGTTCTTTGTATTACCTCATTGATAGCCAGTCTCACAATTAGATACTGTACATTAAGCTACATCTTAGTAAAGCATCTGGAACAGTTACAAGTTAATTATGTCATGAGTCATAAGTAAGTTAATTAGGTTACGAACTTGGTCATGAACTCGGGGAAAAGTTAGGTTTTGATATTTGTGGAAGTGAAAGTATTTTATTGAATTATTTGTGCTTTAGGAGTTATAGTTATAGGATAATGCTATGTCTGGCTTCTGTAATTACGCTTGCTATCTAAACGAGTTAGCTTGATGTCATTGCTATCCAATGGGTTTTGCTTGATGTCATTGCTATCCAATGGGCTTGCTTGATGGTTAAGGCCCACAGCTGTGTTCCTGGAAAAATGATATAAAAAGCCATGCAATCAGTATGCATGCAATCAGTAAACTCTTAGCTGTTTTTTCACCTATCGTTTGGTCTCTTGGTCTCTTTCATTCGTTGGCCTGATATAGCCACTACACTGTGATGCCAATGTTATATATGTGAGTGTGACATTGTTGCCCCTCCTGAAAAAATGTCTGCCCCCCTCCCCAATCTAGAATCCTGGCTACGGCCCTGTCTCTAACAAAAAGAAGATTGTAGCTCAGTGGAAGAGCCAACGGTTTGGTTAAAAGGTCCCCGGTTCAATCCCAGAGCATCTCCATTTAAATGGAGGAAGTCACATGGGATGGAAGAAGACACTCTTCAGTTCTTGAGCGCCTAAGAGGGAGGTTGCCAGTCCAAACAGGAGAAGAAGCACACATATTCTGGCTAAATATAAAGTTGGCTTCCTATGTTTTTTAACATCGGACCCAACTGAAGGGAATTTCTGAGCAGAAAGAAGCTCACGATTCCCACTCCTGGTGAGCTATCTCTCAAAGGTGATCTGATGGACACTTCATGAGCCCTGGTGGTGCATGGGTTAAGCTGCTGTACTGCAACCAAAAGGCTGTCAGTTCGATCCTGGCCAGGGATCAAGGATGACTCAGACTGCCATCCTTTAGAGGTCAGTAAAACGAGTACAGTAGACCCTCACATAACAACGTTGCTTGGTTCCTCAAGTAGTGTCGTTATGCGGAAAATGTCATTTTGCAGTTTCCTATGGGAGATCTCCCGCAGAACGTCAAAAAACCATCGTTATTCACACAACAACAGTAAAAATATCGTTGTTATTCGAATAACGCCGTTTTTCGTCATTGTGCGGGAGATCACGTGAGGGCGTAGGTAGTGTCGGTAATCAGAAATGACGCTATTTGAACACGTTGTTAGTCGGGGGTTCACTGTACCCAGTATGTTGGGGTCAAAGTGCTAATTGATTTGTGCAAGTGCATGAAGCGCTATGAAGTGGTACATAAATGCTTTGCTTTCAGTTTTCCTTTCTTGATCAAGGAAGGCAATTCCACCACCAACACCCAAGTTCCTTATTGTACTATTTCTGTGGCTCTCACCGTATCTAGCGAGGCAGCAGCTCTCATGTCAGGCAAGAAGCCCACCTCCAGGACATGAAGAAGAAAGTCCTGGTTGTCGATGCCGTAGACCCGGTCCAAGAACAGCACCATGGGGGCCTTGTGGTCGGGCACGAAGCTTGCAGACATCCTGGGCTCAATGATGTTGCCATCTCGAGAAGACAAAACAACATAAGCCACAGCTTTAAGGCCGGGGTTCCCAACCTTTTCAAGCTGGGGGCCAGGTCACGCTCTCTCGGTCAGCTTCGAGGGCTGGACGGCCATTTTGCCCTGCCTGCACAATGGGGGTGTCCATTTTGTCAAAACAGCTTCAAAGGGGGTGGCCATTTTTCTCTCTCAAATGCCCATGGAGGGGTCGGGTGGGGGCCACATGACATGGTGCCATGGGTCAGATCTGGCCCATGGGTCTTAGGTTGGGAATCCCTCCTTTAGGGTATGGTGATGAGGGACTCAGGAGAGTGGGAGAAAACTAGACTTACTGAAGCCAGCTTGGGCATGATTGGTAAAGGGGATAGAGAAGCAGTGGTAGGTGGGAGAATCATCTTCAAACTAATACCTGAATGATTTGCATGGCAGGAAATGGAATATTAAAAAAGAACGCTAGTGACGAAGTGGTTAAGCTGCTGTACTGCAGCCAAAATTGTTCACTTTGTGAGTTCGATCCTGACCAGGGATCAAATTTGAGTCAGCCTCTCCCATCCTTCCAAGGTCGGTAAAATGAGGACCCAACATGTTGGGGGCAAAATACTAATTACCTTGTGAACTGCCCAGAGAGTGCACTAAGCGCGATGGGGGAGGCATAGAAGTGTGATTGCTATTGTTAATATTCAGGGCTTCTCCTCTGCCCCCATCGGATCGCCCTACCTTTGCCGAAGGAAGGAATCTGCAGCGGGAGGCTGATGACCCCAACAAGGTCTTCGATGGGCACCAAGGAGCGTAGGATGGCCCTGATCCGGAGGGCTTCACCTTTCCCGGCCTGGATGAGCTGTGCAGGTAAGGAGGTTAAGTCAAGAGAAGTCAACCAGCCGGGATGACATCAAGCCCGACAACAGGAAAGAGGCTCAACTGGGTCAGAGCCGGCCAAAAGAAAGCGGGTAGATAGACAGGATCAGTGCTAGGTAGGTAAAAGGTAAAGGTTGCCCTTGCTCAAGAACCAGTCGTATCTGACTCTAGGGTTCAGTGCTCATCTCTGCTTATAGCCAAAGAGCCTGCGCTTTCTGTGACTGCAGACATTTACGTGGACATGTGGCACTGGACATGTGGCACTGGAATGCATGGAGTGCTGTTTACCTTCCCACCGAAGTGGTCCCTATTCATCTACTTGCAATGCCTTGCTTTTGAACTCCTAGGTTGGCAGGAGTGGGGACAGAGACGGGTGCAAACTCCATCATGCAGCACTTGGGTCTCGAACTGCTGACCTGCCAACCTTCCAGTCATCAAGTTCAGCGTCTTAATCACTAAGCCACCATAGTCCCTCCAGTGATAGGTAAGGGGCACCCAAAGCCAAAATAAAAATCAGGCATGGCTTTCGTTTCTTCAAGGAGACAAAAAAAATTTGGTGCCATCCCGAGGATTTAGGATACTAAAGAGAGGGGAGCGGTGCTTACGTGCATCTCAGGTGCACAACGGCCCAGCAGGTCAATGAGGGCGGCGTAGAAAGACATGATCGCATTGCCCAGGTGCACCCGGTATTCCTCGTGGGTTTCCTCACCCCCAAACCTGGGCGAGAGAGGGAGAGAAAGGGAACGAGAGATGGGGAGAAACAGGAATATTGAAGGATTGCAGAATCTATATTCAGAATACTATATCACATTTAACGTTTCCAAAACGCAGAATGTTATTCTACAGTATATTCAGAATACTGTCAATTTTAACAATTTCATGTTCCAAGCCCTTGTGAATAATGCAAGAGGGCAGGGTGGGGGGGGGGGAGAAAGAAAGAGTCGGATACGACTGGCTTTCAAGCCAAGGTGATCTTAACCTGTCTTTTTTAAAAAATAACTTTTTTAGGGACTCAGATCTACGCCTAAAGCTGCTGGTCAGGTCTGCTCACATACTTTAAGAGGGGAAAGAGGGTCCCACAGTGCTAAATAGCCCGTGACACCGATTGCTTTGACTTCATCCTGACCTAAAGAAAGCTACAATGGCTACCATCTACTAACTCCATACCCAAACAAAGTACCTATTTATCCCCTTGCAATTTCTTGCTTTCGAGCTGCTAGGAGCTGGGACAGACAACAGGAGCTCACTCCATCCCAGGGCATTCGGGTCTCGAACTGCTGACCTGCCAACCATCTGGCCGTCAAGCTCAGCGTCTTAACCGCTAAACCACCATGGCCCTCAAAGTAACTTTCTACAAAGTAGACACCCCCAGGAGGAAAGGTTTCGGAAGGTGTTTTTTTCGTGTCAGAGATTACTCTGGGTTGAAAGGATTTTCGCACAGGACACCCAAATGAGGCTCCTTTCATGCCCCCCATCGTGCAGCTCTAGGGGGACCAAGTGAGAAACTGATTCACAGCGGGTGAAGGAGGAAACGGCATCCCAGAGGAAAGGGATGTTATACCAGGAATTCCTCTGGAAGGACAATACCATTTCTGTTCCCTACAAACTGGCCCGACTGCCCGTGCCCTTTAACGTACAGCTCCCGGCGACGATCTTTCTTGACGGTGGGCCCATCACGGGCAGGGTCCTGGGAGATCTGGATCGCCTCCTCTATGGCCGCCAACAGCCCGTTGCCCCCTTCCCCTCGCAGGGCCGGGCCAAAACACTCAGGCCGCCGGATCAAGAGGCGCACCACCACGTTGGCGTTCTCTTCCACGCTCTCTCCTGCAGGGAAACGGGGGGCAGTTCAAGGGAGATGGACAGGAAGCCAAAGCGGGGATTGAGAATGAATTGGTTAGAAGTGTGGGAAGGCAACTATTTAGAATGAGGTTGCTAGTCCTCATGATGATGGCACAGGAGATTCCAATGGAAACTGCACCTCCCGCCATATCTGTCAAGTTGCGGCGGTGAAAAAACGGGAAGCACCGCTGTGTCTGATGCGTGCGCATGCACGAAGGGGTTACTGCAGTGGTGCACATGCATGAAGGGGTTACTGTTCATGTGCACTGCTGCAATAAACCCTTTGCGCATGCACACTGCTTCCTCTGATGGGCATGCATGCGCAGTAACCCCTTGTCTGGCTGTTCAAATAAATAAATAAATAAATTTAATTTTTACCCCACCCTACTCAGCACTAGGCCGACTCAGGGCGGCTTCAGAACATATCACAGAAAATTACACAGTTTCAAGATTACAAAATTACAGAATACAATTCAAAAAAGAAGAAGAGAAAAAATACAGCATACACTTAAACAAAGTTCATATACAGCTGCCCCGCATCCCCGGGGCCGATGAAGTGCGTCCCAGGGCAGGCAACGCAGCGGCGGCAAGTCTACTCCTTTTCAACCCCTCCTGGCTCAAGCATTGGAGGGGCGCAGGTGACGCAGCTGCCCCGCATCCCCGGGGCCGATGAAGTGGGTCCCGGGGCAGGCAACACGGTGGCGGCAGCAAGTCCGGCGTCTGCTCCTTTTCAACCCCTCCTGGCTCAAGCATAGGAGGGGCATGGGCGACGCAGCTGCCCCGCATCCCCAGAGCGAGAAAGAGGGGTGAAATATGGGATTTCCCGGCCAATATGGGATACTTGACAGGTATGCCTCCCGCTGGCAGATCTGCTTTGATTTGGACTCCTGCATTGAACTTGATGGGCTGAAAGATCCCTTCCAATTCAGTTATCCTATAACATGTGTTGATAGCTTCTAGATCAGTTTCATGATTTAGACCAGCGTTCCCCAGCGTTTCCCAAACTACGTCCCACGCCCCACCCATGGTGAGACTTAAATTCCCAGAAGCCTAAGCCAGTCCATTGGTTGATCAGTGCTTTGCGGAGCTGACTTGGGCTTCTGGGAATTGAAGTCCAAAAACCAGAGTTTGGGAAATGCTGATTTAGATAATGGGTTTCTTGAATCGGTCGGGAAAAGGGAATGGCAGAAAAGGCTGGCCTGTAATGGTCTGAATCACTTGGTAGGCTTGCTTTAGTCCATGGGATAACCCAGGGTCACTTACGATTTATGTCTTACACTTCCCCAGAAATGGTGAACGTCTGGATGAAACCGTATCTACACCTCTTTGTTTCAGCCTTAGAACAACAGATCTGCGTGGTAAGTCATGCTGAGAAGGTGGACTGACCCAAGCTCATCCTATGAGCCCTATAGCTCAGTAGATTCTTCAACCCCAGTCCTTTGCTCTAAACACTATGCTTCACTGCCTCACATAGAAATAGACCCCTTATTGTGCACAGTCCCCCAAATCAACTCTAGAGCTATTCACTCAAGCTTAATATCATCCCTACCATAATTTCAGCCATGACTCTTCTGCTTTGCAGATGCTTATGCCAAAGGTGAGAAGGTTGTGGAGGGAGAAGACCACCAGGAATCCCCTTAAGGGACCTGAGCCAGAAGGGAGGGTCTCCGTTTTTCCTGGCTGAGTCCCAACTGATGAACCTTATCACTTTGGGAATCTATCCATCCTTGACCCCAAAGCCAAGCTCACCATTGACAAAAACGGTGAAACGAAGGAAGTCCAGATAACGCTCGCCACCGCAAGGGTTCCAGCCGATGTCCGGGTACCCCTTGGAAAGCAGCATGGGGCAGCTCTGTAGCCCTGCCCCGGCCAAGTATGTCACCACCTAGAAAGGAGAGGGGAGGAAACTATCAGGGTCTACTCTATCCACATTCAAAGATTTTATAGCATAGGGCCATGATGGCGAACCTTGGCACTCCAGATGTTCTTGGACTTCACTTCCCAGAAGCCCAAGCACCCTGTGAATCCACACGAGTGAGTTTACTGCGATTCATCTGGCCGGTGCTGCCCTCATCGCTCCCGGAACCGGAAGTAAAATGCGCCTGTACGGTTAAGGCTCTTCCGGGTTAACCCTTCCTCCGTACGGGCGTGTATTACTTCCGCTTCTGGGAGCGACGAGGGCAGTGCGGGCGGGATGAATCGCAGTAAACCCATTCATGTGGATTCATAGGGTGCTTGGGCTTCTGGGAATTGAAGTCCAAGAACATCTGGAGTGCCAAGGTTCACCATTATGGTCTTAGGGTTTTCGTGTGTTAAAACTGTGATAGTAACAGCTTTGAGAATGGTTATTATTTTTAAAAAATTGAAAGTAGATTGTGAAGTTGAGTTGGAGGACTGGTTTAAAAACTGGAATTTAGCAATAAATGAGAGTTTATTAAATAAAATACATATTAAATAATATATTTTAACTACATTTTAAGCATTTAAATTTTAAAATTTTACCTTTCATTTTACTGTTGTAGACCACAATAAAGTGACTGATTGTTGCTGTTTTTAATTGTTTAAAAAATGGAAAGTAGATTGTGAAATTGAGTTGGATGACTGGTTTTAAAAGATATGGAATGTAGATTGACATGTGCATTTAAATTATAAAAGGGACACTTAGAAATAATTATTTTAGACAAATTTGGCAAGGATTCATTGAGAATTTATTGAGTATGTTCTAGTGAAAGGGAAAGGTGCACATAGTAGTTATATTAATTTTATATTTTTTTTCTTTTCATGTAGTTGATATGTTGTTGTTGTTTTTTGTTTTCTGTTGGGGAGTTTTTATAATTACAAAAAGTCAGCAAGAAATTTGATCCAGAGAGGGGTAAAGGAGGAGAGAGGCCTTCCAGCCCTTGGGAAGGATTGCCCTATTGCAGTGGCTCTCAACGTGGGGCCCACGACCCACCGGGGACTTCAATTTCCAGAAGCCTAAGTCAGTCCATTGGCCAATCAGTGCTTTGGGGAATTGACTGAGGCTTCTGGGAATTGAAGTCCAAAATCCAAAGGTTGGGAAACTCTTCCCTATTGTCTTCATTAAGTGTCCCAAAGGTCGGGTCTCAGTTGTATCTTCCAACCTGGTGATATCCTCTTCGGTTAACTCCTTTTACGCTACCTTCTCTAGGTCTTGTTCCTGCAGAGCCAGGGCCAGTTCATTGTTGTCAATGACGGAGGCCGCCGCCACGTCCAAGGGAGTGGATCCGCGCATGCCTAAAGAACAAGGCAGGTGGTAAAGCACGGACCTTCCGAAACTCAAGGCCAGATTGTGACCAAGTAACAAAGGAAGTACATATGGGAGAACAGGGTGTGTGTGGGTGTGTCTCAGCAGCGTCCCCAGAAACTGAAGCCAGGTTGATGCAACCTGGATCTGACCATGTTGGAAGTGTGCAGAAGTGCATGGATGAAAGCATGGACGGCAATCATCTCACCGCCATCACCCATCCACTTGCTGTTTTCCCAACTGATCAGGCATTTAAAGGCTACTTCTCAGATCCCCCCTTTCTCAACACCTAGTTGTATGCAACTCTAGGGTTCGGTGCTCACCTCTGTTTACAGCCCAAGAGTCAGACATTTACGTGCTCAAGTGGCAGGCAAGACTAGACGCCGAAGTGCCTTGAATGCTGTCACCCTTTCCCGTCAAAGTGGCACCTCTTTAGCTACTTGCGACATTGGCAGGAGCTGGGACAGATGATGGGAGCTCACTCCATCACACAACACTCGGGTCTCAAACTGCTGACCTAATGACCTTCTGGCCGTCAAACTCAACAGCTTAACTAATAAGCGACCGCGGTCTTATGTAAGACCAACGTGTTCAAGCGGGACATGTTATACCTAAATGTAAAACCAACATGCTCAAGTGGGTGCTGGTGGCGGACGACAACACTCTGGGTGACTGTGGAGAGATACAGGATCCGGCTCATTTGCTGGTATTCAGGTTACTGTCAGAAACATGCACCACTGAGGGTTTCATTTTGGCCAACGACAGAGCCAAGAAGGTGGCTTCATTTTGGCAGCTCAAAGTCTGACCTGGACATGAAAGGAGGAGGACTCTGGCTCACCCAATCCAATGCCGCTGTTCTCCAGCAAGTAGCTGAGGTGGTCAAACATGGAACGCTGGTTCTGGCGGCTGATGCGGCAGAAGTAGCACAAGAAACGACAGCAGTTGGTCACCATCTTGGGGAAGCGGATCTCCTGTTTAGAGGCAAGAGGGCTTCCTTTACATGTTTACTGAATGCCTTCCTTGTCTAAAGCTCAAGTTTTCCCCTGCTCGAAAGCTGGTCGTGTCCCACTCTAGGGTTCAGTGCACATCTCTGTTTACAGCCGAAGAGCCAGCGCTGTCTGCATCTGCAGAAATTTCCATGGGCATGTGGCAGGCATGAATAGACCGAATGCTGCTACTTTTCCCACTGAAGTGGTACCTATTTATCTATTTGCAATTTCTTGCTAGCCTTAATAGAAAACATACAGGGCATGGTAGATGTGCGGACTTTTTGCATAAATGGGGAAAACTACCATCATCAGCATGTGAGTGCAGGACTCCACAACAGACTGTACAACATATTATAGAACTGCGATGGCGAACTTTGGCACTCCAGATGTTCTTGGACTTCAAATCCCAGAAGCCCAAGCCCCCATGAATCCACACGAATGGGTTTGCTGCAATTCATCCGGCCCATGCCGGCCCTGTCGCTCTTGGAAGCGGAAGTAAAATGCGCCTGTCTGGGCACATTTTACTTCTGCTTCAAGGAGTGACGGGGGCGGCGTCGGATGGATGAATCACAGCAAACCCATTCATGTTGATTCATGGGGGCTTCTGGGAATTGAAGTCCAAGAACATCTGGAGTGCCAAGGTTCACTATCATGGTTATAGAACAATGTAGCCTTAGAGCAAATGAGGGCAATAGTGAAGATTTTCTAAGGGCAATTTCTGGTGCAAGCAATTATATAAATCAGGGATTCTCAACCTGTGGCCCTTGGGCCAGATGCGACCCACAGTGCCATTTCATGTGCCCCCCCATGCCTCCACCATACCTGGAAGTGCCATGTGGTGGAGGAAGGGATAAATGGCCCCCAATGCTGTCTGAGGGAGCGTGACCCAGCCCCTGGCTTAAAAAGGTTGAGAACTCCTGTTATAAAGTGTTTAGATGTTTGTTTATAAATTAATGTTTAATTTTATACAGTCTCTCTATATTTTTTCTTTTTGTTATATGTTGACACAATGTGTACAAGTGCCATACGCTAAATAAATACAGTACATCTTGCCTTTGAACTGCTAGGTTGGCCGGAGCTAGGACAGATGGCAGGTGCCCGCTTCGTCGTGCAGCACTCGGGTCTCGAACTGCTGACCTGCCAACCTTACAGTCACCAAGTTCAGCATCTTAACCACTAAGCCACCGCAGTCCCAGCCGTTCCCTATTCTTTTGTCCTGCTCTTGGCTCAAGAAGGATCCATGCATAAATGAGCTTATTGGTCCACTGAGATGTGCTTTATTCATTCATTCATTCATTCTTCAAATTTCTATTGCCACCCAACTCAGCAACGACTTTGGGAGCCTAACTACAATTAAAAGCAACATCAAACTAATTAAAAGCCCTTAAAAACCCATTAAAAATTCTAAATAATTTACTCACTCACTCCATCCATTAAAAGAGAGAGGCTTTCTTTATGATTCAAGGGCGGACAGTTCCCAAATAAACACAAACACACCAAGCCTGAGGACCAAAGAAGTACAGGCTGCTACTATGGCCATCACATGGGGCATGAACCTTGTCAGCCAAGAACATTGGGACTCTGTTGAGAGAAAGCTACATTGGCTTACCTTTGAATCCCCTCCTCCTAGCACATTCACCATCACCTCCATGACAGTTTCATGCATGCCGAGGGCTCTCATCAGGTTGGGATGCTGGTAGAAGACCTTGTTGTTCATAATATTGCTGCCAAAGAGAAATACAGTACATGGATGCAGACTGCTGCCATAGAAGAGGCATCGCAACGGAAGGACTCAAAGAGAGAGAGAGACACACACACACATGTAGAGTACGATACAGGAGTCTGTTGGCGCCAGAGGAAGAAGGCCAGTTGACTAGAGGAAGCGCGTGTAGGGGAGAAGGACCCCGGTGGAGTTCAGGAGGGCATCGGAAATGCACAGGTGAGGAAAGATTTGAGTTAGGAAAGGTGGAGATGAAAATGATAGTCCTTTGTTGGGGTTCACCAAACAGGGCAAGAAGAACTTCTGCTTGAAAGCTTAGAGCAGTGGTGGCCAACCTTGGCACTCCAGATGTTCTTGAATTTCAATTCCCAGAAGCCCTTGATCAGCAGGTGTGTTGACTTGGGCTTCTGAGAATTGAAGTCCAAGAACACCTGGAGTGCCAAGGTTGGCCATCACTGGCTTAGAAGACTGTCTAGACCAGGGGTCAGCAAACCTGGCTCTCCAGGTGTTCTTGGACTTCAATTGCCAGAAGCCCTGACCAGCAGGTGTGTTGACTTGGGCTTCTGAGAATTGAAGTCCAAAGCTGCAGGTTGAGAATCCCTAGTCTTAACCACTAAGCCACCTTGGCCCTCAAAGTAACCTCCTACATGCCTACAAAGTAAAGCAGACACTCCCAGGAGGAAGGGTTTCAGTGCGAGCGGGAAACAGATTCATAGTGGAGGAAGGAAAGAAATAGCGACTTAAGGGGAGAGATGTAAGAGTCAAGGAGTCCTCTGGGACAGCCATACCTACCCAATACTTTGTATCATCAGGTTCTCCTCCTCTGGTCCCATCTGGACGATGAGCAATGAGCGGATCTGGCCCAGGCACTCCAGCAAACTCATGGTGTCCTCCACAGAGATGGCGTTGATGGTGTAAGCCTTGGGCAGGGCCCGGAGTAACTCGCCGAAGCCATCATATTGCCGATGGAGAAGGCTGAACATGACCCTGACCAGTTCTGGGCTCTGGATGAAGGACTCTTGGGCCCAATGAACCATGGTGTGTGAAATTAGCTCCTGCAGGGTGCCTGTGTGGTCAGAGAAGAGGGATATATTAATGCAACCAACCACACAATGCAATGGGTTAATAACAATAATTTCATGTCATAAATTATTCTGGTTTGAAAGGATATTTGCGGAAGAAACTCCACTCGGGGAAAGTGCAAAAGAGGCTCCTTTCATATCCCCAAGAGCTGGGACAGAGACAGGTGCTCAATCCATCATGCAGTACTCAGGTCTCGAACTGCTGGCCTTCCAGCTAACAAGGCAAGCTTCTTAACCACTTTGCCACCACAGCCATTAATGGGTTAATGTAAATTATGTACATAAAAAGCCAATAAGAAGAGTTCTCCAGTTTGCCGCCTGTAGAGTCACTGACCAGTGAACGCCAACCTCGGCATTCCAGGTGTTCTTGGACTTCAAGTCCCAGAAGCCCAAGTCAGCACTCCTACCGATCAGGACTTCTGGGAATTGAAGTCCAAAAACACCTGGTGTGCCAAGGTTAGCCATCACTGGCCGGTGACTGTACAGGCGGGAAACTGGAGAACTCTTCTTATTGTCTGGTTATGTACATAATTTACATTAACCAATTAACGGCTGCAGTGGTTTGTTAATGAAGAACTATTGTACAGAACTGTTTATTACCAAAGCAACGGTTTACCTCTTCTATCTAAAAAAATGCAACTGTAAGTAAAGAACTGTTTTTCTTATACTTCGACAAGTGTGGAAAGTTTAATTTGCTGGGCTACAATGGGAGTCTAATGCATGGAGAAGTTGCTAAATATAACTATTTGTTAAGCCTGCCCCACCTACTGCTGTGCATATATAGTAAAAACCCGGGTTATGACAGAGGTCCGTTCCAACAGCCTCTGTTGCAACCCGAAAAAATTGTAAACCGAAACATCCTTAGGGATGCATTGAAAAATAAAAAAATTAAAACGGCCCTGAATTGATCGTTGTAAACCGAAAACAATGTATTAAAAATTTGAAAACCGGGACAGCATTTCCATAGGATTTGCTGTTGTAAATCACAGCAAATTTAATCTGTGTGTGTGTGTGTGTGTGTGTGTGTGTGTGTGTGTGTGTGTGTGTGTGTCTATCTATCTATCTATCTATCTATATCTATATCTATATCTATATCTATATCTATATCTATATCTATATCTATATCTATCTATCTATCTATCTATCTATCTATCTATCTATCTATCTATCTATCTATCTATCTATATATATATATATATATATATATATATATATATATATATATATATATATATATATATATATATATATATATATAAACTTATCAATCAGGATTGACCAGGGAACTATCCTTTAGGGCAGGGGTTAGCAACCTAAGGCCTGTGGACCGGATCCAGCCTATGGCACCATTTCATGTGGGCTCCCCCACCTCTCCTAGGGCATTCGAGGGGAAAAAATTGTCACACACACCCCCCCCCCAATTGTGCAGGCAGGGCAAAATGACTGTCCAGCCTTCAAAACTGACTGAGAGAGCATGATCCAGCCCATGGCTTGAAAAGGTTGGGAGCCCCTGCTTTAGGGTGAAAAACTGATTTATGATAACTTGGATGGTTGCCCAACACGTGGCCGGGGAGCATCAACTCTCAACCAAGCAACCCCTTAGTTAGCGATTCTTTGTCCTCATCCAACTCTTCTGTACCACCTACTTGGTTTCGGTGCTTCTGGGGGAAGCTGTTCCTCTTCTGCATCTTCCTTCCTCTTCCGGAGGGTCATTATCTTCTCTACCAAGCTCAACAACCGCCGATGAAAGGACGTGTCTTCCTCTTCCTCCTCTTCCTCCCCCTCTGCTTGGATACCTGTCGGGAAGTTCACAGAGCTCATGGTCAAAAAGAAAGCAGCTCAAATCCAGAGTCTGCATTGTATTGCATCTGTATCTTTTATTTCAAATGGACCTTCTGTTTACCCCACCCTTCAATTACAGATGTTGCTGGACCTCAACTTTCCCCCTCCCTCCAAGGGCAAGGGCTGAAGACCAAGCACATCTGGAAGGCTACACATGCCTGAGTCCAGGTCTACTGGCTAACTCGATTTAAGGCAGTGCTTCCCAGTGCGGGGCCCAGGCCCCACAGGAGAACTTCAATTCCTAGAAGCCTACGTCAGTACATTGGCTGGGCAGTGCTTTGGGGAATTGACTTAGGCTTTTGGGAATTGAAGTCCCAAAAAATCAAAGGTTAGGAAACACCGATTTAAGGTGATGTTGAGGGCAATCTCTTTACCGCAGTGAGACATTAAGTCAGCATGAAACTCCAGCAGTTCCTCACGGACTTCATCAGGTACTGGGCACTCTTCTGGATCAGCGCCGTTCTTAAACTGTAGGAGCATGTTAAGCTGTTGGGAAAGGAAGATACAGGTTGGAGATGATGTAGGTTCCAGGCTGCATGAAATGCCACACATTAGATGGCAGATCCAGGCGTTTCTCATTGTAACACACCATTAAAACAGAGGTTCCCAACCTAAGGCCCGTGGGCTGGATCCAACCTGTGGCACCATTTCATGTGGCCCACCCCTCACCCCTCCAAGGGCATTCAAGAAACAAAATGGCCACCCCTTTGAAACTGTTGGGACAAAATGGCCACCCCATCATGCAGACAGGGGGAAATGGCCATCCGGCCCTCAAAGCTGACTGAGAAAACGTGACCCAGTCCACGGCTTGAAAAGGTTGGGAAACTCTGCATTAAAAGAATGCAATAGCACTGTGGTGGCGAACATTGACACTCCAAGTGTTCTTGGACTACAATTCTCAGAAGCCCAAGTCTCTGTGAATCCACATGAATGGGTTTACTGTGCATACGAGTGGATTCCCAGGGACTTGGGCTTCTGGGAATTGAAATCCAAGAACACCTGGCGCGCCAACGTTCGCCATCACTGCAATCGCATATTTGGTGTTACATGATTGCTTTGATCTCCCAATGCTTCATTAGGTCTTGCATGGATAAATAGCAACTGTACGGTTATTTAGGACCAGACCTTGGGGATATCTCAGCAGAGACTCCCAAAAATTTCCAGCCGGAAGAACTGTGCTAGCTGTGAGATTCGGAGAAGGGTGGTTCAAAGAAAGTAACTTTTCCGAGCTCTGCTTAAGACAGACAAGTACATATTTAATTTCAGCAATGGAGGGAACCCTTGCTCTGACATATAAATCTAATGCGCTTCTGCTGGAAGGGTGGCCACTTTGAGGTCAATGTGAGATGCCCCAGAGTCCAACTCTTGTGAGTCGGTCTTCCTGTTCCTCGGAGCCCCATCCAGTACCTGCTCTTGCGGAGGGGATCGGAATTCCTTCGTGCGCCGGGCGGTCTCTGCGGCTGACATCGTGAAAGCCTGCATCAGCGTGCTATAGCGCTTGCGTTGGTTCGTCTGCAAGAGGTCCACATGGCGCTCTGAGAACGCGATGATGGCTTCTACGCGGTGCTGAAGCTCACGGTCGCAGAAGAACTGCAGAAGGTAGCACATCTGCGGAGAGACCGGGGAAAGCAGATGGGGAGAATGGGCAGAGGAAGGGGTTGCCCTGGTGGCACAGGGGATAAACTGCTGTACTGTAACCAAAAGGTTGTGAGGTCGATCCTGACCAGGGATCAAGGCTGACTCAGCCTTCCATTCTTCTGAGGTCAGTAAAATTGAGTTCTCAGCATGTTGGGGGCAAAATGCTAATTAACTTGTCAACCGCCCAGAGAATGCACTATGGAGTAGTATATAAGTGTGATTGCTTTGCCTAAGTTGATGATGGCCTTAGCATTAAGAGCAGACCTGTACGACACTACATCTAGGTAAAGGTAAAGGTAAAGGTAAAGGTAAAGGTAAAGGTAAAGGTAAAGGTAAAGGTAAAGGTAAAGGTAAAGGTAAAGGTAAAGGTAAAGGTAAAGGTAAAGGTAAAGGTAAAGGTAAAGGTAAAGGTAAAGGTAAAGGTAATGGTGGCCCTTGTTCGAAAGCCAGTCATATCAGACTCTGGGGTGAGCCAAAGAGCCAGTGCTGTCTGCATCTACAGATGTTTCCGTGGTCATGTGGCAGGCAGGACTAGACACAAGAGCGCACGGAACGCTGTTACCTTTCTCGCCGAAGCGGTACCTATTTATCCGCTTGCAATTTCTTGCTTTTGAACTGCTAGGATGGCAGGAGCTGAGACAGCCGACAGGTGCTCACTCCATCATGCAGCACTCAGGTCTCGAACTGCCGACCTGTTGACCTTCTGGTTGTCAAGTTCAGCGTCTTAATCACTAAGACACCACAGTCTCTTACATTAACACAGCTGCACATTTTAAAACTACTTTAACTTACTTTCTCTTCTCTGAAATCTCCTATCTATCTATCTATCTATCTATCTATCTATCTATCTATCTATCTATCTATCTATCTATCTATCTATCTATCTATCTATCTATCTATCTATCTATCTATCTGCCTGCCTGCCTGCCTGCCTGCCTGCCTGCCTGCCTGCCTGCCTGCCTGCCTGCCTGCATGCATGCATGAAAGGAGCCTCATTCAGGCATCCCCTGCAAAAATCCTTTCAAAGCAGAATAATCTCTGACACGAAAACACACTTACTTACTTACTTGCCTACCTACTTACCTACCTTGCTTTCCTGCCTGACTGCCTTGCTGACCTACTGCCCAATTGCCCTTTACAAGCAATCTCCTAGACCCTGGTTAAAAATCATCCAGGTTTGCCGGCTGGAAAGGAAAGCCTTCCATCCCAGCCCAACTACCTGCAACTTGACCGATTCGGGAAGTTTCATCTGCAGCAGGCCTTCCTCGAACCCCTCTCTTTCCTCTTTAGCTTCGGCTTCTCCAGCTTCGATGGCTTTGAGCTCCCTCATGTCTCCTCCTTCTGCTTCCTCCTTCTGCCCTCCTCCAGCCTCTTTTTCAGCGGCATAGTCTTCCTCTCCTTCTGCCGCTTCCACCTCTTCCTCCTCCTCTTCCTCGGATCGTTCTTCTCCTCCTTCGGCCTCCTCTCCCGCCGTCTCCAGGGCCTCCACCTCCTCCTTGGTCTCCCCAAAAACGTCGGGCTCGATCATTTTGAGGATGTGGCGCACATCGTCGTCCCCAAAGATGCCCATGATGAGGAGGGTGCAGATCAACTTGAGGACCGGCACAAACTGGAACTCCACGCTGCCCCCCACAGGGTCGCGGGTGTGCTGCCCGCCGTCCTGGACGGCCTCCGTCAACATGGTGATGGCCTTCACCTTCAGGATGTCCAAGGGGATAGACGGACTCAGCTGGTACAGCTCGGAGTTGGTGCTGATGAAGCAGGTGTCTGAAAAGTGCAGCGGAGGTCGCAAACAGGTGCTCATGCCCACACCTGGCAGACCTGGCTTTTTGGTACCATCTGGGAAAAGGGTGATTTTCTTGGTCTCGTCCGTCATGGGGACGATGAACTCGGTGTTCATCATGAGCCGGGACCGCTTGGCCGACTCCAGGTGCATGCCGATGAGAAGGTCATAGTAGCCGCTACGTAGCAGACCTGGCAGGTGGTTGCTCTCGATGGTGTACAGCAGCTGGGACTCATCCACGTGGCTGCATAGGGCATGTGCCACCCGGTTGTTGCCCAAGGCGCAGACGGCACAGTAGAGCTTCAGGGTGTGTGAGTGGAATTTCAACAGGTCCAAGCGTTCTGACAGTTCCAAGATATCGATACACCTGTAAGAAGATAGTGTAAAGGATCATAACATTAGGACTACAAAGCCTATGCATTATCAAATTTGATACACAGATTGCTATATGCTGCTAGACATTTTATCTATATCTATAAAACAGAGGTGTGGGTTTGTATGTGCTCGAAAGGAACCCACACCCCTGGACCAATTGCATTGAAAGTTGGCACATACATACTTTGGCCTTGCGAGATCAGCACTGTGGGGGTCACAAAACCCATCCGGGGGTTTATGCCCCCCAAATCGGGATGCAAAGGGGTCTCCCCCACCGACAGGAGAAAACGCAACGAACCAGCAGTACTGTGCATGCACAGAAGTACTGCGCATGCGCACCACAGTCAAAACCCGAGCAAGGCTGGGTAATGGGCTAGTATACTATATTATTATACCACCTTCACTAACTTTTCTGCAAATTCTCTTTTACAACATGAGCACAACAGGATGTGCCCACACAAGTAAGAGGTTAAACCAGTAAGAGGTTAAACTCATTAGCATATGCTCTGCTTGGCAACTTCACACTTTTAAGATTGGAAAGGGGACATTTAAAACTAATCTGAGCAATCATTTGTTACTGATAGCTGTAGTAAGCTGTATTGATATGCATGCTTATCTGTCATTCTGCTTGATAACTCTTTACCTCATTGCTTTGTGATCCATTTGCCCTGCATCTGGTGTGTATAAACCATGCTTGGAAGTTTTACTCCTTTGTCTGAAGAAGTAGACTTGATCCACGGAAGCTCACATTAAAAATATAGCAGTTAGTCTTTAAAGTGCTGCAATGTGTTGTTGTTGTTGTTGTTGTTTTCTGATATGCCAGAGCTGCAGACTAATACGGCTACTACAGTAAAACCCCTACTTACGTAAAAAGTCTATTCCGTAAGCTTTTATATAAATCGTTTTTTTACTTAACTCGAAGCAAACCCATAGGAAAAATGAATTTTTACTTAACTCGAAGCAACTCCATAGGAAAAATGATTTTTTTTAAACTTAAGTCAAAGCAAACCCATAGGAAAATAATATTTATGTAAATCGAAGCAACCCCATAGGAAAAATGGATTTGTTTATATAACTCGAAGCAAACCCATAGGAAATTGTGTTATGTAAATTGGGACATTTATGTAAATTGGGACATGGTTTTAGTGCAAAAATCATTATGTAAGTTGAATTTTATGCAACTCAAGGCATATGTAAGTTGGGTTTTTACTGTATTCCAAAAAAGCCTATGCAGTATGCTGTCTACTAGATGTGGGAGAGGTAGGCTAAAATTTATAGGTAGATCGCCAGAAATCTTCCCCAACTTCCCCAACTCCCTATTCTTGTAATCACTCCAAAGACAGAAAGGCATTTCCCACTATCATTCCCTTTTCTACACCAAGTAGGGAGAATCTCCAATCAGCCTCAAACCTACAGCAGTTGAGAAAATCTGTTGGTATCGTTCCACCTGAGATAAGGAGAGAAGTAGCAGCAGATGCTGAGAGAAATAAGCAAGAGAAGGACCCTCGACATCCTCTGAATGGAGACGAGCCTCAAGTCCACCAGCTCAGATCCAGGAAGAGCTTTATGGCAAGAACAAACATTCTTGAGAGTAGGCAAGAGCAAAACCCAAAGAGTAGATGGAGGAAGAAACCCACTGGGCAAGGAATAACATTAAAGGAAGACCAGGCCCTCAACCTCCTTTATGTCACTTGGAGGACCCTGAGTAGGCTGAAAGTTGGAGTGCCTACATGTAAGACCAACAGACTCAAGTGGGGATGCTGGTGGACAACAACACGCGGTGTGAACATGGAGAGATACATAATCCATTTTGCACTTTTGTTGGCATGTCAGTTACTACCGACAACCTGTATCAACGAGGACTTAGTTTTGGTCAATGGCAAAGCCAAGATGGTGGTTTCATTTTGGCAGATTACAGTTGGACCTGGACATGAAAGAAGAAGAACATTTAACACCATCTCTTCGGTTGGGAGACTCACCGGCTTTCTTCTGGGATGTGGAGGGCCATCATAATATTAGGATCAGCGCATTCAACCATCCAACCATGGCGGTCACTGAAGCGAGCCACATCTACCCGCAAAAATTCGTTGGGCATCCGGCTCCAGGTCATGGGCGCGAGCATCTGGATGACCAGGCGGGGTGGTGACTGGGGTTCCGGATTTTTTCGCTCACTGCGGAACATGGCAGCCGAGATCGGCATGATGTTCTGCCAGATAAAGAGAGCAGAATGAACAGGGTGGTTCTCAGGGTCATAATGTCAAGGTTTCCCTTCTCTCTGCTAGTGGGACAAGCCCATGATGGTGAACCTTGGCATTCCAGCTGTTCTTGGACTTCAATTCCCAGAAGCTCAAGTCTCTGTGAATCCACACAAATGGGTTTACTTCATGTGGATTCACAGAGACTTGAGCTTCTGGGAATTGAAGTCCAAGAACAGCTGGAGTGCCAAGGTTCACCATCACTGGGATAGGCCTTACCTTCAGCTTGCCCAGTTCAAACTGGATTACGTTCTGGTTTGTTGGGAGAGCAAAAACAGCCGGAAACAGCTTGGTGTTGGGCTCTACCTAGAGAGGGACAAATAGATAAGAAAATACAGTAATATAAATGGAGAACGAAACTTTTAGATTACATTTTAAGGGCATTTCCACACATTGTTGAAGCATGTCCTACCAACTAACACTGTGTAATGTGCAAGGTAAAGGTCACCCTTGCTTGAAAGTCAGTTGTATCCGACTCTAGGGTTCAGTGCTCATCTCTGTTTATAGCCAAACAGCCAGCGCTGTCTGTGTTTGTAGACGTTTCCGAGGACATGTGGCAGGCTTGACTAAACACCGAAGTGCATGGAACATTGTTACCTTTCCTACTGAAGTGGTAACCTATTTATCTCTTGTAATTACTTGCTTTCAATCTGCTAGGTTGGCAGGAGCTGGGACAGACAACGGGAGCTCACTCTGCCGTGCAGCACTCGGGTCTCAAACTGCTGACCCTTTGGTCTTCCAGTCATCCAGTTCAGCATCTTAACCACTAAGCCACTGCCTTAATTTCAGCAGTTAAGTTCAACAGCCTTAATTTTGACTGATTAATAACCAGTTCTGGTGACTGGATAGTTCAGCAGAGCCAGAGGTGTGGAGTTCCATTCCCGAGTGAGCCTTCTAAGAGAAGAGCCAGCTTGTGTAGCCTTGGGCGAGCTGCACAGACCCATAGAAACCCCTAGAAAAAGGGAAAGCTCTTCTGATACTCTTGGAATGGGTTGCTCTAAGTCAGAATTGATTCAATGGCACATAATTATCATTATTAATGACTTGACATCTTCCAACTGAGGAGCCTGCGCCAAATCCCAAAGCTTCGATATTGTGACCATATAAACAATAAGAATATGCTTCAAAGGAGTGGGTTGTGCAAATTATATAACATTGCTGCATGAAGAAGACCCCAAATGGCAGGCCATATATTCCGTAGGGAGAAAACCAGGGTCCCTAAGGTGGTAATAAGTTGGGCCCCTCCTAATGGCGAAGAACTTTCATGGCAGAAAGTATGTGCCCATAACTAAAACCATTGGAGTTCCCTTTATGTTTGACATGCTAAGTCAGTGATGGCCAACCTTGGCACTCCAGATCTTCCTGAACTTCAGTTCCCAGGAGCCCTGATCAGCAGGTGTGTTGGCTGGGGCTTCTGGGAAATGAAGTCCAAGAACACCTGGAGTGCCAAGGTTGGCCATCCCTGGTCAAAGTAATTAAGGACCTCATTTTGGGAAAATGCATTTGACCCATCCATCATGAAGGAATCCAACTCACCTGGAAGAAGGTGTTGACCTCTTTTCCGTTGGCCGTGAAGGTCATGAGTCCGGTGGCCAGATCAATAAGGCAACCAATCACGAGGTCCACAGTGCTGACCCGGGTCTGCTGAGTATTGCTGACAAAATCTCCTCCCCAGACCATGTAACAGTTGCTTCGCTTGATGCTGCCAAAAGAAGAGAGAACTTGTTGAACTCTTCTGCCAACCAAGTCTTTTCTAAGGTTCTCTCAGCCTTCTGTTGCTCTCGTCAGGATAGGTAATGGTCAGACAAGGTGAGAACTGTAGTTCTATTGACTTGGGATTGTTTTAGGTCTACATCCCAGCTGGTTCCCTAGAACCGTGATGTCGAACTTTGGCACTCCAGATGTTCTTGGATTTCAATTCCCAGAAGCACAAGCCCCATACGGGCGTGTTTTACTTCTGCTTCCAGGAGCGACAAGGGCGGGGTGGGCTGGATGAATTGCAGTAAACCCATTCGTGTGGGTTCACGGGGGCTTGAGCTTCTGGGAATTGAAGTCCAAGAACATCTGGAGTGCCAAGGTTCACCATCACAGCTCTAGAACTTCAAACCTCCTTTCAATCCTTCCCTGCTTCCAGCGAAGTAGGTGTCAAACACCTCCAAGAGATCTTCAAGGTACGGCAGGTTTGGCTCAGTCTTACCTGTCATGGATGTTACCCTTGTCGTCGCCCATGGTGACCGTGACGGTGCGCACCTTGCTGAGGTCAAAGTTCATGTCATGCTGGTGGTAGTCAGGTGTGACCCAGCCTACCCAAACACAGGTGGGTTCCTGTCCCGCAAAGATCCGAACTGAGTAGTAGTACTGGGAGGGAGAGAAGAAAAGATGGAGTAGGGTGCAAGCCCTATCCTTCGTCTACTTCTAAATTTAAACTAACTATGGTTTCTGGTTATATCAAATAAATACAAACTGAGGTTAATTTAAATCAGGGTTTATGCTAAACTGAGGGGCCTCTATGTGCTTGTGGACTGGATGCAAATGCAAAGGTGTTATCAGGGGCCAAATATCAATGCATAGCAGAACCAAGGGGAAAACATTAAGCCCAAGGGGACCAACATGTTTTAGAATAATGTCCTAACAATTAAGCCTTAGGAGAGCTAGACTTTTAAAATAAACCCATATCAAGCCAGGGAAACCACCAAATGATGGCATTATGGAGACATAGCTATGGCAATCTGGAAAACATCAGAGGGCCAGATTCACCCCTAGGTTCATGGCTTACTGAAACAAGCCATAATTAAACTAAAGTTTCTAATCCTAGCTTGTTCCAATAGATCATAGTTTACACTAGCTACAGTTCCTTGTCTGGGTGTAAATAACAAGTGGAGTTAAGTTTTGACTAGGAAACAACTGCCTCTAACCTCCTCTTGAGTAAATTTAAGAAAGAGAAAGAAGGCAGGGAAAAGTCTTAAATCCAAAACATTTCATATCTGTCAGTTGAGATTATGGTAAAAGAGTGCAGGCTCTGATGTTAAAATGAGTGCCCAGCATGTTGGGGACAAAATGCTAATTAACTTGTGAACCACCCAGAGAGTGCACTAAGCGGTATGGGGCCATTTAGAAGTGTGATTGCTATGTGGTTTTGTTGTGGCAAAAAGATTCTTAAACCCAAGTCCTCCAAACAATCAAGGCTCTTATTTTACCGTTGTGGTGTTCATGATGATATCTGGGTCGTCTCGGTCATCTGGAACCACTTCCTCTTCCAGCCGGTGTACCGTTGGGACCACAGGGGCATTCGTGATAAAGGTGGTGGCCTTCTTGGCTTTGAACAGGAAGCTAGAAAACGTTGGGAATCGGAAGGTGATCAAAAAAGTACAACTGATGGTCCACCCAAAATAATTACGTCTCTTTCTTTCACTGCTAAAGCTGTTGGATGTTACATGGCAAGCGAATTGATTGCAGCATTGTTCTGCACCGAAATTCCTTGGCATGACATTTGACAGGACTCTCTCTTTTAAGCAGCACTGGCTGGATACCAAAGCTAAAGTTACTACAAGGAACAATATCATCAGGAAACTCACAAACTATACTTGGGGAACTTAACTATCCACACTGCATACATCGGTTGTGGCCCTGAGCGTCTCTACAGTAGAGTATGATGCCCCAGTATGGAGCGCATCCACACATGCGAAACAAGTTGACATTACTGTTAATGAAGCAATGTGCTTCAAACCTACAGCAGTTGAGAAAATATATCCTATTCTTGGTATCGATCTATCTAAGACAGTGGTGGGGAACCTGTGGCACAAGTTGCAGAGGTGGCACTCGGAGCCCTCTCTGTGGGCACCCTTCTGGCTACCCCAGCACAGAGTTTGCCCCACCCCTCTGCTCAGCAGCCCAACGGGAGTGCTTCCTCCCTCCCTCAGCACAGAGTCAAGCCTGCCCTTCTGCACAGCAACCCAATGGGAGAGTTTCCTCCCTCCCCTGTTGCTGTGTTGGCACTTTGCGTTAAATAAGTGGGTTTTGGGTTGCAGTTTGGGCACGCAGTCTCTAAAAGGTTCGCCACCACTGATCTAAGATAAGGAGAGATGTAGCAGCAGATGCTGGGAGAAATAAGCAAGAGAAGGACCCTCTACATCCTCTGAATGGAGATGAGCCTCAAGTCCACCGGCTCAGATCCAGGAACAGCTTTATGGCAAGAACAAACATTCTTGAGGGTACGCAAGAGCAAAACCAAATTAGAAAATGGAGGAAGTTGCTCACGGGGCAAGGAACAACATTAAAGGAGGAGGTGGTTGAAGAAACCGACCTCTTCTATGTCACTTGGAGGGCCCTGAATAGGCTGAGGGTTGTAGTCCAACAGGGTCAAGTGGGGGCTGCTGGCAGACAACAACACACTGTGTGAACGTGGAGAGGTACAGAATTAAGATCATTTACTGATCTGCTGTTTAATACCAGAAACATGAATTAATGAGGATTCAATTTTGCCCACTGGCAAAGCCAAGATGATGGCTTCCTTTCGGCAGTTCAAATTCTGACCTGGACATGAAAGAAGAAGAATCACATGGGTCTGCAAATCTTTCTAGACAACAGCCATAAAGCATCTCTCAACATCAGAGGTTCGCAACCTAAAGCCCCTGGGCTGGATCCAGCCCACGGTCCTGTTTCATGTGCCCCCACCACCCCTCCAAGGGCATTCGTGAAACAAAATGTTCACCCCTTTGAATCTGATGGGACAAAATGACAATGCCCATCATGCAGGCAGAGCAAAATGGTCGTCCGGCCCTCAAAGCTGACTGAGAGAGCATGACCCGGCCCCTGGCTTCAAAAAGTTGGGAAGCCCTGCTCTACGTCCTTATCTCCTATGGTTCTCACCCTCGTTTGGCCTTGCTTTTCTCCGTGGAGGCATCCTTCTCATTTTCTGTCTTGGGGGGCTCTTTAGGAGTCTCCTTAGGGGTGGCAGGAGTGCCGGGTCCTTGCTTCTCTTTCTCGGCTTCTTCCGCCTCCTTGCGGCTGGCGGTTTTCTTCAGCTGCTCAAACTCAGAGTCAAGGTCAACGTCTTTGACCTCGTCTTCAGGGACCGTGAAGCCAAGTGTGAGCGAGGTGGTGCCAGCCGGGAACTTGAATTTCTCATAGAACTCCACCGGCATGCTGAGGCGCAGGAAGAGAAGTTCCACAACAGCATTTTGTGAGCCAAATGTCTTGTGCGTCAACTTCAGGCACGGCGGATTGTCAACGGTGCCGTCAATCCGTGACACCTAGAAGAGAAGGAAGGAAGCCCAGAGCTAGAAACGCTTGGCTCTTTTATTTCTTGTTTTTCCCAAATATATTCTTGTGTTTCTCAATTAAACGATCACTAATAGACTTTCCTGAGGGACATGCAGTTATATTAGAAATGCTTTTAATTCCTTTCGTTTGACCTGGTGTGAGAAAGATTAGCTGGCACAACAAAGTTGCTGTTGCCTGGGGTATGCTCGATTGTGGTTCAGAAATGTAAAATGTATGCACAATCTTCAAGGAGGCCAAATGGAAAACCAATGTGCTTAAGTGGGGGCTGCTGATGGACACAACCCCACACTGTGTGAATGAGGAGAGGTACAGAATCCATTGGCTTATTTGCTAGTCTGCCGGTTGCTACTGGAAACATCTAAGTTTGGCCAACATCTAAGAGGATGTTTGGCCAACGACAAATCCAAGAAGGTAGCTTCATTTTGGCAGTTTAAAGTTTGATCTGGACACGAAAGAAGAAATGCTTTCTCGGAAGACAGGGAGTTTGAATCCTTTCTCGACAGTGCTATTTTAGACTCTTAATAAAGTAGGCCAATCTGGCCAGGTTATCCTGCTATGGTAATAGAGTAGACCCTACTGCCAATGACTCAACACCGAGTGTCAGGTAGCGGTTCACTAACCTGACAACCCTGAGGACTAACAACCTCGGGTGCCAAAGTCCACAGGGAAGGGTGATGGTCCCCAAGTGGATGAAATCCCACTTGAATCCATCTTGATGGAGGGCAACAACTTCATCAATCCTGGCCTGGGGCCCAAGAGGACTTTGCATGCCAAAAGGGTTCAGGACCAGAAAGTGGCTTGTGGAACTGGATTAGTAGTACTATGGGTGTCACTCTGCAATGTGGAAGGCCACTGCATTATATTCTCAGGACAGTCTTCGTGGCTGAGCGCCATGAGGAGAGCCAATATTCCAATTCAGATATGGCAGAAGAAGAAGAAGAAGAGCAGTGGCCACGGATGGTGAGAAAACACTCAGGAAGGAGATGTATAATGTCCTAGATAACAGGCTCTCAACCTTGGGCCCCCAGATATTTATGGACCCCAATTCCCAGAAGTCCTGATCAGCAGGTGTGGAACTGGTTCAGTTGTCTGGGGGGGTCATGCTATGATGCAGAAGGCAGATGAAGGCCCACAGCATTATATTCTCAGGACAGTCTTCATGGCTGATTGTCATGATGATCACCAATATTCGGATTCGGATATGGAGGAGGAGGACGAGAAAGTAGGAAAATAGATGTCACTTCTTTGGCTTGTCTTTTCTCGTATCTTTGTCTCTTGGGCTCACCTCGTAATGCGGATGCTCAGTGGCCACCGGGGAGAACTGCGGTAGGCTCTTGCTGAACCACATCGTGATGTCCCGCTTCATGTTGATGGCAAAGGGCTCAAAGCCTTCCTGCAAGCCACAGATGGTAAAATAGCGAAGGCTGCTGACATCTTGGCCCAGGTTGAGGCGTCCAACCTGTGACAAACCCAGACTGCAGACGGGGATGAAGCCTGCAAGCAAAGGGTAGAGCCAAAGGAAAGTGAATCTCTTAATCTCCTTCCACTCTTTGACTTATTTTATTTTATTTATTACATTTCTACCCCACCCATCTGGGATATGCTCCTACTCTGGGTGGCATACAACAGTTTAAAAGATTTTCACAAGTAACGGTATAAAATTAAACATAAACAATAAACCAAACATAATCAATTATGGGCAAAAACAATAACAATGGCCCCAAAGACAACACACATTGGCGACGATAAAGTATAAGTTAGTTCACCCTATTGTTCAACAATTGGTAAGATCTCATTTTTAAAAAAAAAAAAGCTCTTTAAAGAGAAAGGATTTTAATTGTTTTTTAAATATAGAAAAAGATGGAACCTGTGCAACTCAACATGTATTTTATTTTATTTTAGAGACTGTCTTTTTCCCAATACATGAACCCAAGCTGACCTGTAACACAATTATAAAGTACACACACAGCTAATAAACAACAAATTTAGTGTTCCCACTTTTGGCGTCTCCAGCCCAACCCTCATCCACATGTGCCCAACGATGGAAGAAGCCAACGCAGCCACTTCATGCTTACCTTCCCCCACTTCGATGTCTTTGAAGGCCACCTCGGATCCTGAATCACTGATCAGCATCTCCCCATTGAGAGTGAACATGATGTTGTTCTCTGTGAAGTCTATCATGCAGCCGACCACATCTCCTGGTTGCCACTGCCGTCCAAAAGGCTCACTGCCTATGTGCCAACGTTGGCCCTAAAGGGTCGGGGACAGAAAAGGATCCATGGAAAATAGGGGAACAAGATGGAGAGGATACTATAAATCAGGGATTCCCAACCAACGGCTCATGGGCCACATTTGGGCTGCTGTGCCATTTCTTGTGGCCCACTGCCCTCGCTCCCACTGCCGCTGCTGCTGCTGCTGCAAGCAGCGGAAACAGCCATGTCCACATTTATAACATTCGTATGTTTATGACAGCCACAGATGCATTTACGGCTGTCGTAAACATGGACCTAACAGGCAGGTCCCAAGGGAGTGAGGGGGAACAGACCATCCTCTCTGACTCACCCGATGTCCATTGAAAACATAGGAAAGTTCGTCTGCTCCCAGATCCACATCTGGCCGCACATTGGGCCGCGACCAACCCACGCGCATCTCGCCGGTGGTCACGGCCTCGAACTCAAAGTACCATTTGCCTGACTTGACTGCGTAGAACTGCTCAGCCCGGAAGATGCGGACTTTCTCAGACCGGGTTTTGCTCATGTCTTGACCAGCTGAGGAAGCCCAAAAGAGAAGTGTTGGTGGAAAGGCAGTACTGTCTACTTATAGTAAAGGTCAAGGCCACCCGTGCTTGAAAGCTGGTCATATCCAACTCTAGGGCTCAGTGCTCATCTCCGCTTATAGCCAAAGAGCCAGCACTGTCTGCGTCTCCAGACATTTCCGTGGACATGTGGCAGCCAGGACATGTGGCAGCTGTTTATCTCCCCACCCAAGTGGTACCAATTTATCTATTTGCAATGTCTTGCTTTCGAACTTCTAGGTTGGCAGAAGCTGGGACAGAGACTCACTCCAACATGCAACACTCAGGTCTTGAACTGCTGACCTGCCAACCTTCTGGTCGTCAAGTTCAGGGTCTTAACCACTAAGCCACTGGAGTCCCACCCATACACCTCTCTCAAAGAAATGGGTTGAACAGTGACTCCTGAAAACAAGGACACTTACTGGCATCCTGATCTGGTGGCTCAATGTTGTAACCGTAACCAATGAGTGTCCGCACGGCCTCACGCAAGCTGTCCCGGTTGGTTTTCTTGGTCCGTTCATCTAGCAGGCTATAGGGAACCAGGCGAGGATTGCGTTTGTTCTTGATGTCCTAAAAAGGTTGGAGAATAATGGAGAGAAACATGATTCCTGCCATCCTACTTTTCATGCCAAATAAAGGTAAAGGTCACCCTTGCTTGAAAGCCAGTCATATCTGACTCTAGGGTTCAGTGCTCTTCTCTGTTTACAGCCACAGAGCCAGCATTGTACGGTACTTGGGTCTCAAACTGCTGACCTGCTGACCTTCCAGTCGTCAAGTTCAGCATCTTAACTACTTGAGCCACTGCAGTCCCTTTCATGCCAAGTAGCCCCACGAACTCTAATTTTCTGCTCAAGTGTAAACCTTATAGATTTGCCACACCTGCACAGCACTGTAAGTCCAGCCCTGCTGGACACGATCTCGTGCCCAGACGTTGTGGCCGTTCTCTGCCAGTTTGTCCACCAAGGTGTTTTGGGCTGGGGTTAGCTTGATGTGGTTGAGATCCAGAGGTGCTGGCTTATAGCCATTGGACATCATGTATCTGCCAAGGAGGAAACCAAAGGAGCTCTTCAGAACCAGTTTGGGTGGACAACTCAAATGCCCCAGCTGTTTTTCAAGGCCTTCCACAGATGTTCAGTTCAGAGCTTGGACAAGAGTTCTAGCCACACGAACTCCCCACTCACAGACTACAAAGAGATCACTTACGTTTTGGGAAGCTTCGTTTTCTTGAGGTTCTCTTCAGCCTTCTCATCAGCCATTCCCACATGGCAGCCCAAAGCAAGCAAAGTCCTACGAGAGGTCAAAGGAAAGTTGAGCAATGTCTGTTAGTGGAGTCACATTCCTCATGCCCAACCCTGGTGCTTTGATGAGGAATACATCTATTCAATGTGAACATGGGAGAAACCTTCCTCACAGTCAACTCACTTGAGTGTCTCTCCCGACATCTGCAGGTTGTAGTTGCGCTCCGGCTCAGGAAGGCTGTGGAAATCTAACAAACATGGGTGCAGGCGTTTGTTGTCATCGCGGATCTAAAAAGGTATAGAGGCACAATATGCTTATCTAGCGTCAATGTCCAACTCATACTCAACAGGGAAAGATTTGTACACATAGGGCAGTGTCTGGCCAGGTTATCCTGCTATGGTCATAGAGTAGACCCTACTGCCAGCAGTTAACTAATCTGACCACCCTGAGGACTAATGGCCTTGGGTGGTGAAGTCCACAGGGAAGAGGGATGGTTCCCAAATGGATTAAATCCCACTTGAATCCATCTTGATGGAAGGCAGCAAATTCATCCATACATGCCTGGGTCTGAGGAGGACTTTGTGTGCCAAAAGGGTTCAGGACCAGAAAGTGGCTTGTGGAACTGGATCAGTGGTACTATGGGTGTCACACTGTGATGTGGAAGGCAAATGGAAGGCCACTGCATTATATTTGCAGAACAGTCTTCATGGCTGATCGCCATGAGGAAAGCCAATATTCGGATTCAGATATGGCAGAAGAGGAAGAGCAGTGGCCGCGGGTGGTGAGAAAACACTCAGGAAGAAAATGTATAATGTCTTAGATAACAGGCTCTCAACCTTGGGCCCCCAGATATTTATGGACCCCAATTCCCAGAAGTCCTGATCAGCAGGTGTGCTAACATGGGGCTTCTGGTAATTGATGTCCAAGACACATAGGGCCCAAGGTTGAGAAACACTCTCTTAGCTCATATCAGAAGAGGCAGGACTCAGATGCTTAAACTTCACATCCCTGGGCAACAAACACTTACAGGACCATAGGTCCACCCTTGCTCAATACGAATCAAGGCCCAAAGTTCGTGAATATTCTCTGCCAGTTTCTCCCGGATTCGCTCAAGATGTGGAGGCAATACGATCTGTGAAGAAGGGAGACAGAGAAACACAAGCTGAGGTATTGAAGGCATGACCCAAAATAAAGACTATAATAATGATTTCGTGTCAGAAATAATTCTGGGTTGAAAGGATTTTTGTGGAAGAAACTCCACTCAGGGAATGCCAAAAATGAGGCTCCTTTCATGTTCCCAGGAGCTGGGACAGAGACGGGCACTCAATCCATCATGTAGTACCCAGGTCTCGAACTGCTGACTTGCCAGCATTCCAGCTAACAAGGTGAGCTTCTTAACCACTGAGCCACCACAGCTCCTTAGAAACATTGTTGGCTGCACCATTAACTGCTCACTATTTTCCAGGTGAAAAAAAGAGGGAGGAAGTTGAATAAGATAAGATAAATCTTTATTGTCATTGTCCTGCACAGAACAATGAGATGGGGGGGGGGGGAACGCGACACTTTTCAACCCAACAAAACCTAAACAAAATACAACTATACAAAATTATCAACATACTCCCATCCCACATATACACATTTAACCCCTAAAAAGCTCTAAAACTCTAAAACCTCTAAAACTCTAAAAACTCTAAAATACCAGCAGACCTGGTTTTAAATCTTAAAGGCATGGCTGAAAATCATTATTTTTGGCCAACGTATGGAAGAACAACAGAGACAGAAGTGTTCCTAGCATCCCATAGGAGAGAGTTCCAGGGCCTGTGAAGAATCACTAAGAAGGCCCTCTCTCTTGTTCAGTCGCATGGTTGAGTCTGACCCTTCGCGCCACCATGGACCACAGCATGCCTGGTTCCTCTGTGATCCACCATCCTTCGGAGTCTGCCTAAACTTATGCCCACTGCATCAACGATACTGTCTAGCCACCTCATCCTCTGCTGCCCTCTTTCTCCTTTTGCCATTGATTTTTCCCAGCATCAGGGCCTTCTCCATTGAGTCCTCTCTTCTCATTTGGTGACCAAAGTACTTGAGCTTCAGCCTCAGTATCTGTCCTTCCAAGGAGCCATCGGGGTTGATGTCCTTCAGGATGGACAGATTTGATTTCCTTGCAGTCCAGGGGACTCACAAGAGTCTTCTCCAGCGCCGCAGTTCGAAAGCGTCTCTTCTTCTCTGCTCAGTTTTCCTTATGGTCCAGCTCTCGTAGCTATACATTACTATTGGGAAGACCATTGCTTTAACTATGAGGACTTTTGCCCCCATGAACAGTAACAACCCCATGGACAGTATCAACAGGCCCTCTCACAAGTCTCCATCAAATGATCTTAGGAAATCTGGTAGGACCACAAGGAAGGACACGGAGCTTCTTACCTGGATGGTGTCTACAGGGCATGGAGTGAAGGCTGTGTGGGACAGAGACTGTGTAGGGCCTAGAAGATTCCGGAAGTCATTGAAGTCATGCTTATACTCTTTGATGGGCTCTACACGCATCTTGTCCCGCGGCAGGAGGGCTTCATAGCATGGAGCATAGCCTGGTGGAGGCATGAACTTAAAATCTCCATGACGTCCTCCTAGGAGGAATCGAACCCTGGTAAGGGATGAAAGAGAAAGTTTGCTGCTGATTTCTATGCAATGAAATTTCATTAGAAAATCAGGTGCGACTGTGTTGCAGCATTGACTCATTTAAGCACTGTCTGTATCTCATGTTTTAATTTTTTTTAAAAAGATCAAAGAAAGTTTGAACAATAACCAAATGACT
This sequence comes from Bradypodion pumilum, assembly GCA_035047305.1. Classification (NCBI taxonomy): domain Eukaryota; kingdom Metazoa; phylum Chordata; class Lepidosauria; order Squamata; family Chamaeleonidae; genus Bradypodion; species Bradypodion pumilum. The sequence goes on from JAWDJD010000007.1 coordinate 3,473,304, forward strand.
GGTTTTTAGAAAATGAGAAGATAAATTGAAACAAACCATAAAAGCTACAGTAGGGCACAAGTGTGCTAAACTGCATGAAGTTTAATAGCCTGACATGTTGGGTGACCAAGTAGACAACCAAACAACAACGTTGTGTGCCCTAGCAGTACAACCCAATGGTTATCCACTCAAATACTATTATGCCAGTTTCTGTGAGACTTACTCTCTTGTAAGCCTGTATGGCTATATCTTTTTATGTGGGCTGGCTTGAACTTACTTGACCCCAGCAGAAAAGCTGACCACAGGGAAAAAGAGTCCGTCCAGGTTGAAGTTCTCAAACATGCCTTGGACGGGGAAGCCGTTGATGCGGAAAGAGATGCTGGGGACGCTCAGGTCGAGGCAACAGCTCACAACATCATCCCCTCCCAGGACATGCTGCCCTGGTGATTTGACCGCCCGAGCCACACGGCCTAGATCAAGGAAAGATGAGGCAAGAGATTAAACAAAATCAGAGCATGCGATTTGATGCTTCTTCTTAATGCAAACTAGAGAACTCCAGTGAACATGTTACAAACCAGGAAAAGCAGATACCAGCCATGTATAGGAATCATGCTAATCAAACATTGGTGCATTGTTTATCTTACATTTAAGTGTTTATTTATTTATTTGTTTCCACTCGGCAATGCGACTCAGGGCGGCTAACAAAGTGCCACAAAGTGTCACAGAATATCACAAAATATCAGATAAACATGAAAAGCACAATAAATCCCGATAAACAAATAAGTGTTCCCCACAATGTCTTCCCTTTTGGCAATTCATTCTGCTAGGTATGGGAAGAGAACACCATGATGGATGGGGACTTCTAGAAGGTCTAGAAATGCAAAGAAACAACAACAAAAAGTGGCATTTCAATGCTCTCAAGTTCCTTAGCCCCTGACATTGCTGTTATGAAACAATGCACATAGTGACAGGATGATTCAAACCTACACCATATCCTCTTGTTGGTATTGCTCCACCTAAGATAAGTTGAGGAGTAGCAGCAGACACCGAGAGAACTAAGCAAGAGAAGGACTCTCGGTATCCTCTAAATGAAGATGAGCCTCAAGTCCACCAACTCAGAACGAGGAAGAGCTTTATGGCAAGAACAAAGTCTTGAGGATACACAAGAACAAAACCAAATTAGAAGGTGGAGGAAGGAGCTCACTGGACAAGGAACTCTCTGAGGAACAAAACCTACCTTACATCACTTGGAAGACCCTGAATAGGCTGAAGGTTGGAATCCCTAAATGTAAGATCAACATGCTCAAGTGGGGGCTCCTAGCAGACATCAACAACAACGCTACGTGAATGTGGAGAGATACAGAATCCATTGGCTCATTTGCTGGTCTGCTGATTACTACCCAAAACATGAGCCAATGAGGATTTAGGTTTGGCCAATGACAAAGCCAAGAAAGTGGCCTCATTTTGGCAGTTTAGAGTCTGACCTGGACATGAAATAAGAAGCCTACTGAGATTCATTGGTTTTTCTTTCCAGCCGCTCATTCTGTTTCACAAGTCACACTTACCCAAAGAAACCAGTGTGTGCCTCATGCCCCGTGCAATCGCTTTCGCGCATGCCTACGTGCCGTACATGACATTCAGGTTCCTTACCTGACCACAGGTGTAGGCCGTCAAAGCCGAAGGAGTAGAGGTCGTCCCCAACACCATTCCCTCCCCAGCCTTCTCCGCCCCCCGGGTAGGGGTTGTAGCCCTCCGCCATGGCCCAGCCAACCCGTAAATGAGTGGCCTGCGCAGTCATAAACGGCTCGACGTAATCCACAATGAGCTCATAGTACCACTTCTTGTACTGGGTGGAGCCTTCGTGAGTGCCCAAAAAGATGTTGGGGCGCATGCTGTGCAAAATGGAAATGGAAAAGAAATGTCAAGTTCATGATGTAATTGTTGTACGCCGCCCAGAGTCGCTTGCTGAGTGGGCGGCAATACAAATGTGACAAATAAATAAATAAATAAATAAATAAATAAATAAATAAATAAATAAATAAATATCAATTCCAGTTTTGCTCAGGTTCCCATTTCCCAGACTTTACATTTGTTTCTACCCATGTCCATATTAGTTTGCACCGTGTAACAATCGTGTGAAAGTTTGTACGCATTTTAGAGCATGTGTAAGTCAAGAGTGTATTTTTCTACACTCTCTTTCACAGGTTCCTTAATACTGTATCATGCTCTTTTTTTGCACATTACTTCCACTGGCACACTACTTCCACTAGACACCAGAGTGCACGGAACGTTGTTTACCTTTCCCACCAAAGTGGTACCTCTTTATCTACTTGCAATTTCTTGCTTTCAAACTGCTAGGTTGGCAGGAGCTGGGATAGAGACGGGTGCTCGGCTCACTCTATCATGCTACACTTGGGTCTCGAACTGCTGGCCTGCCGACCTTCCAGTCGTCAAGTTTAGCATTTTAACCTCTTGAGCCACTGCGGTCCCAGTCTACTTTATGTAAGGGATGAAATACAGAGAGAATACCAACCTGGTGACAAAGTTAATAAGTTTGGTCTGCAAAAGCAGGTCTCTCCCTGGGAGCAAGTTCTCTGTAATAAGGTTTTGGTTGGAGCGGACAGCCACACCGTTGCAGACACACAGAGAACAGAGAACGTCCAAGACCTGCAGAGATTTGAATGGAATGAGTACAGTCATTTAATTCCATGTATTGTCTATTTGCAGAAGCACATTTCAATCTCCAATTAAAAGATTCCGGTAGTAAGGGATGGGAAAGACAACCCAGGTAAAGGTAAACGACTCCCTTGCTCGACATCTTGTAAAGAGGACACTAACTTGGCACACGGTTGTTGTTGATCTGCTAAGAGGAAGGCAACTGGCACAAATCCAGTGGACCATACCTTATGGTTGCGTCCATGTTTGTCCAGAAGAGAGATGATGGACTTGATGTGGTTCTCCTGGATGATGTTCAACACTTCGGGACTTTCAATGAGGACACAGTATAAAACCTCCAAGATGCCTGATGAACAAGATGACTTTTAAGAGACAGGGTGCTTGTATGCCTGTACATTAGTATGTGTTTGCCTACAGCATCCTCTCGGGTACAGTGGCATGTTAAGAAAGGGAAGATGGCACCCCAAATCCACGCAGAATTTATGGGTTTCTGTTAATTCTGTTCTCCAATTGCCACAATCACAGCCAGTCAGCCAGTCGGCCGGCCGATTGGTTGGTTGGTTGGTTAGTTAGTTAGTTACCCATGGTGCCACCCATGGCCGCAGCAAGGGTGCGGGCTGGATTAATTGATGTCATGAGCCAGATCCAGCCCATGGGCCATATTTTGAGGACCCCTGCTCTATCCATTACACCACACTGGACATTCATTGTTGGCTGCAACCGAGAATGCATTTTTTTCCCTGAAGCAAATGCCATTGGTGTGAATTTGTTTAAGGTGGATCCCAGCTTGCCATGAAGTGACCCACACACTATGATAATGGAGCCATCTCCTGTGGCACATATGAAATGAGGCATGCAGGATTTAACACTGGGACTGCAATGGACTGCTGCAGCCTTGAAGATATTATCAAGGTGGGCCTTCACAGCCAGTCCATCTGGCGTGGCCTCTTCTGCCTACATGGCCGTTGGGAATCAGAAGTGGTTCCTCCTCCACTCGTTTTGCCATTGGGCCCAATGTGATGGTTTCCAGTGGCATTTCCTCCACTGAGGGGCACCATCACCCCACCTAAAGGGGCTTATCCGCCCATAGCCGTTGGCCCCTTTAGGGAGTCAGTTATTTACCACCATCCAACACTTGATGTTGACTTACTGGCTGTACGGTCTACTCCATTACCATAGCGAGATGTCTGACCAGACATGTTAATAATTTGCTTGAAAGCCAAATGTGCCTGAAGATAAGTGGAGAGTTCAAGGGCCACCAAATCTCATCTCGAGCCCACTGGAGGCTATGCAAAAGATAAACCTAACATTTAAATGAAATCGATTAATCCATCAAGGAAAAGCTGCTCACCAGAGGAGGCCTCCAGCCGGTCCAGCTTGCTGACCAGCCAGTCCAGATTGTGGGAGAAAAGGGCACAGTTGGCACGGTTGCCACGGATCAGCGAGGCTGTGGAGGGGGGAAAAAACACAGATTACAACGTGGAACATTTATGGACCTCTACTGGGATGGCTCAAGTGGTTAAAACTCTGAACTCGACAACTGGAAGGTTGGCAGGTCAGCAGTTCGGTTCCCGAGTGCTGCAGGACAGAGTGAGCTCCCGCCTCTGCCCCAACTCCTGCCAACCTAGCAGTTTGAAAGCAAGACATTGGACATAGATAAAGAGGTACCACTTCGGTGGGAAGGCAAACAGCATTCCGTGCACTCTGGTGTCTAGGCATGCCTCCCACGTGGCCACGGAAACGTCTGCAGACGCAAACAGCACTGGCTCTTTGGCTATAAACAGAAATGAGCACTGAACCTTCGAGTCAGATACGACTGGCTTTCAAGCAAGAGCAACCTTCACCTTTACCTCTTTACCTTTACCTGGGATTCTTTCATGGTTGCACAGCCCTGAAAAAGTGGTACAAAGGACCAGATGGAAGAACTAAGGATGTTTGCAGGAGGTAAACACTAGAGTGCACGGAACGCTGTTTACCTTCCCACCAAAGTGGCACCTCTTTATCTACTTGCAATTTCTTGCTTTCAAACTGCTAGGTTAGCAGGAGCTGGGACAGAAACGCTTCATCGCGCAGCACTCGGGTCTCAAATTGCTAACCTTCCAGTCGTCAAGTTCAGCGTCTTAACCATTAAACCACCACCGTCCCTGCAGTTGGCGAAAGCCACTGCCAAATCCAAGTTGGATCCGAATGTCAAATCAGGTCCCTGTTGAGCTTTTTGTTTCCCTGATTATAGGACTACCCCTTCCCCTCTTTCTCCCCACTTAGGAGCATAATTAGGATTTTCTTGTTGACTGGAAACGGGCTCTGCTTGCTGTTGGGCCGGGGTCGTGCTCCAGGCATGCGTACCAAGCAGCTCATAGAGCAAGTTGACAATTTCCTTCCAGGACTCTGCTGCTTCTTCGCCGGCGTATTCCGCGAAGTGGGCGGCCGTGCTGTAGACGTTGAGACGGTCAATGCAGTTGAGAACGAGGGAAATCATGCCCTGGAAAAACAGCAGAGAGAAAATGTCTTAGCCCAGTGATGGCCAACCTTGGGCACTCCATCTGTTTTTGGACTTCAATTCCCAGAAGCCCAAGTCAGCACTCCTGCTGGTCAGGACTTCTGGGAATTGAAGTCCAAGAACAACTGGAGTGCCAAGGTTGGCCATCACTATCCTAGCCTCTCCAAACTACAATCCACAGGACATCACCTTGAAATGCAACAATACAAGTGGGTTTTAGAAAACATGGAGAGGGAAGGAGTGGGCAAGCATTTATATACCATAATCCCATGTCCTTTCTAATGCTGATTTATGATTGGGGGCCACTTCAATATCCTACCCAAAGCACGTAAGCAGACCACCCCATAGTGCTTAGTGCACTCACTGGGTGGTTCACAAGTTAATTAGCATTTTGCCCCCAATATGCTGGGTACTCATGTGTCCAACCTTGGAAGGATGGAAGGAGCGAGTCAACCTTGGTTCCTGGTCAGGATTGAACTCACAATGTTCTGGCTGCAGGACAGCAGTTTAAACTCTGCCCCATCAGGGCTCTATAAGGACAGTTTGTCTACCTGTAATTATGGTTCTTCTTCGTGGTCCCCTGTGAACCCACATAAATGGGGTTTTTGCACGTACGCGAAAGTAAATCCATTCATGTGGGTTCACAGAGACCACAAAGAAGAACTTGATAGAGCAAAGGGGTGGAAATAGACATTGTACATAACCCATAATTAGAACATTGTTATATTTATCAAGGATATAGCAATAGCAATTACTCTTATATGCCACCCCATATCACTTATTGCACTCATTGGACAGTTCACTAGGTAATTAGCATTCCACCACCACCCACCACCCCACCCCAACATGCTGGGTACTCATTTTACCAGCCTCGGATGGATGGGCTGCTAAGTCAACCTGAGGTCCTGGTCAGGATCGAACAGGATCGAATAAATAAATAAATAAATAAATAAATAAATAAATAAATAAATAAATAAATAAATAAATAAATCACAGGGTCAGCAGTTCTGGCTGCAGTACAGCAGTTGAACCACTGCACCACCAGAGCTACATGTGGTCTTTACTTTATTATTAGGACTTTTGCAGAAGAAACTCCACTCAGGGAATGCCTGAATGAGGCTCCTTTCATGTCCCCAAGAGACGGGCGCTCAATCCGCCATGCAGTACCCGGGTCTCGAACTGCTGACTGGCCAGCCTTCCAGCTAACAAGGCGATCTTCTTAACCAGTGAGCCACAGCAGGCAAAGTAAAGCAACAACAGATCAAATGAGGAGAATGGACTTGTCAGGAAACGTCGGGAGGAAAACGGGAACAACCGCTAGCTAGCAATTTCAGGCAAGCGCCACGACTAAACCCAACTTTGTAGCCTCCTTTCTTACTTCCTCTTGGAAGAGGTTTTGCCGATTTTTAAGCGAACGCAGCTTGGTCTGTTTCTCTTCATGCTGGAGTTCTTCCTCCGGGTGTTGGAAGTAAGTGATGAGGTCTTGCAGGCTGAGAATCATCCCATCGATGGGAAGAGTAACGGCAGTGCTTGATTTGACTTTTCCACTGAGAGTGTCCAGGCCCCTGGAGAAGGAGGGGAGAGGGGGAGAAAGAAGAGCAGGACCTTATGAGATGTTGAGCATGACTTTACTCCCCTGTAGTGTTAGAATATCTGTGGATATTCCATGATATCCCAGCAAATCAGCAATGGGCAGCTCTTGAGGGTACGGGAGAGCATAACCGAATCAGAAGATGGAAGAAGGAGCTCACTGGACGAGGAATGACAATGAAGGAGAATATGGCCGTGGAACTCAACCTCCCCTACATCACTTGGAGGACCCTGAAGAGGTTGAAGGTCAGAGTCCCCAAATACATGACCAAGAGGTTCAAGTAGGTGCTGCTGGTGGACAACAACACTTACTGTGTGCATGTGGAGAGATATAGGATACAGCTTATCTACTAGTCTGCTGATTACTACTGGAAACATGCATAGATGAAGATTTAAGGTTGGCCAATGACAAAGCCAAGAAGGTGGCTTCATTTTGGTGGTTCAAAGTTTGACCTGGACATGACAGAAGAAGCAGCAATGGCCAAGAGAGGGGGAAGCCAAAAATATTATATGCATTTCTCAAGTGACTCATTATTTTTTTTTCCTGGTGTAAAATCTGCCCAAGACTTACTTGATGAACTGGTTATATAGTCCAGATGTGCTGTAGATCATCCGGGCTGCTTGAGACTGCTCGTGCTGACAGCGGGTCAGAGAGAGCGCATCATCCATGTGTCCTTCTTGATGCAAAATGGCCTGTAGAGAAAAAAAAGAGTTGATTTCCAACTTATGGCTACCCAGAATTGTTTTTTTTTTTACTCTCTTCATTCTTTGTAGCATCATCCTGACAACATGCAACAACTTGGTCAAGGCCATAGAGCAGAGATGGCCAACCTTGGCACTCCAGGTGTTCTTGGACCTCAATTCCCAGAAGGCCAAGTCAGCACTCCTGCTGATCAGGGCTTCTGGGAATTGAAATCCAAGAACATCTGGAGTGCCAAGGTTGGCCATCTCTGCTCTATGGCCTTGACCAAGTTGTTGCATAGAGGCAGTGGAGTATGTAAGCTATCAGCCACACAGTGAGGATTCATACTCATGCTTCCTGGCTCCACAGCCAGGCAACTGAGCAATTCCAGCTAAGGTAAACTTCACCCTTGCTCAAAAGCCAGTCATATCCAACTCTAGGGTTCAGTGTTCATCCCTGTTTACAGCCAAAGAGCCAGCACTGTCTGCTTCTGCAGATGTTTCTGTGGTCATGTGGCAATGCACAGAATGCTGTTTACCTTTCCCACCAAAGTGGTCCCTATTTATCTACTTGCAATTTCTTGCTTTCAAACTGCTAGGTTGGCAGTAGCTGGGACAAAGACGGGAGCTCATTCTGTCCTTCAGTACTCGGGAATCGAACTGCTGACCTGCCGACCTTCTAGTCCTCAAGTTCAGCATCTTAACCACTAAGCCACTGCAGTCCCTTAGTCCAGTTAAACAGATATACTCACCCTCCTTTTGATCAGCCCCAGACGCAGCGCCTTGGCATCAGCAGCTGCGTAAGTCACCCAAAGGCCACTGTCGACGTGCTGCACGAAACACATGGACTCGCCATACTTGATCTCAGGCGCTCCCATCCCCTCGACGTCTCGTTTCGGGGCCACGTCCAGCTTTTCCTACAAGGGCAAAAGACAGAAGGCAGTGAGAACCTGAGGACCTGCAATATGACTCAAGCTCAAAGAGAGTGCTGCTGGTGGTTGAGGAGTCTGGTGGCCATAATAACTTCAGACTCCTATGCACATGTTCATTCACCTTTACATCTTTACATCTTTTTACCTTTACATCTTTAGTGGATGAATACTGGCTTTATACTGCAAAGTTGGTCCTGAAACTGAGAGAGGGGGTCACTTTATCCAAGGTCACCCAATGAGTAACGTTGGAGGCAAGCTCAGAATTAGAGATTTCACAGTGATGTGTTGTTCCTCCACCTCCACCTCCTCATCCTCCTCCATCTTCTTCTTTGTCATTTTTTGTCTTCCTCGTCTTCCTTTTCTTCTGTCTTCTTTCATCTTCTTCTTCTTCATAATCTTCTTTATCTTCTTCTGTCTTCTTTCATCTTCATCATTATCTTTCATCTTCTTCATCTTCTTTTTTGTCATCATCATCTTCTGTCTTTTTTCATCTTCATTTTCTTTGTCTTCTTCTCTGTCTTCTTCTTCTGTCTTCTTTCATCTTCATCTTCTTGGTCTTCATCTCCATCATCTTCTTATGTCTTCTTTTATTTTCATCTTCTTCATCTTCTGTCTTTTTTCATCTTAATTTCCTTTGTCTTCATCTCCATCATCTTCTTCTGTCTTCTTTCATCTTCATCTTCTGTCTTTTTTCATCTTCATTTTCTTTGTCTTCTTCTCTGTCTTCTTCTTCTGTCTTCTTTCATCTTCATCTTCTTGGTCTTTATCTCCATCATCTTCTTCTGTCTTCTTTTATTTTCATCTTCATCTTCTGTCTTTTTTCATCTTAATTTCCTTTGTCTTCATCTCCATCATCTTCTTCTGTCTTCTTTCATCTTCATCTTCTGTCTTTTTTCATCTTCATTTTCTTTGTCTTCATCTTCTCTGTCTTCTTCTTCTGTCTTCTTTCATCTTCATTTTCTTGGTCTTCATCTCCATCATCTTCTTCTGTCTTCTTTCATCTTCATTTTCTTTGTCTTCATCTTATTTGTCTTCTTCTTCATCATCATCTTCTGTCTTCTTTCATCTTCATCTTGTCTTTTTTCATCTTCATTTTCTTTGTCTTCATCTTCTTTGTCTTCTTCTTCATCATCTTCTGCCTTTTTTCATCTTCATCTTCTTCCATCTTCTTCCTCCTCATTATTATTAATATTAGGTTTATTTCTATGCTGCCTTTCTTCCCCAACGGGCAACTCAAGGTGGTTCACAACAGTAAAATAAACACTAAAACAAAATACAGCATCTTCCTCATCTTCCACCACCACCACCACCACCACCACCACCACCCCATCGGGTGTCCAGAGAGATACAAGGTTATTGTTCTGGCACTTCAAGTGACCTCCACCAGCATTATTAGGACTCCTTGTAATATTTCTTTGATGCCATTCTTCTGAAAGTTCATTCCTTAAGTACACTAAACCAAACTTTTTTTGGCACTAGATGTCATGAGGAAGGTTTCACGTTAGTTTTACCCTTGACACTTTAGTTTTCTACATGTGGGATTTCAATTTTTTTTTCTTTGTAAGAGAAGGAATGTCCTTCCCCCTGGAGACACACAGATGTTTCAATCCGTGTGTCAGGGTAAGCCATGCTGCTCCTTATCAACCTTCAAGAAGTGCTTCTAGCTATTCAGGGCTCTTTTGTACAACCTGCATCATCAGGTAGTATGCGGCCAATTCGAGAAAAGTAGCAGATTATTACAGAGAAGATTTTCTCACCTTTGAGGCCCGGAAGGAGAAGGCAGTGGCTTTGGTATTGGCTTTCTCAACATCCAACACAACCAGCCCCTTCTCCTCGGTCAAACCTAGGTAGCGCCCGGTGGTGACATGCCGGACACGGAAGGGCTGGCCCCACTTCATGTGGCTGCCGCTCCAGCTGTTTGGACAGAAAGGCGTCATTTAGAGAAAACGCAGATTATTCCCATCAGGGATTAGAGTTAGGGTTAGAATTGAGGTGAACGTGTTGTTTCCCTTCAATGAATTCCAAAAGCCTTTTCCAAATTTTTCTTCCTTCTACAGGGGTCTCTGGTAGGTTGTCATGGCAGTAAATGTTGCCCCATTTCCAGGCCATTATAGCCATACCTGTCAACCGCGGCTCTGGAAAATATGGGACCTGCGCAAACGGTTCTGCGCAAGTCGCGTTCTACACATGCGTAGAAGGCTACGCCGCTTGCGTAGCCTCCTACGCAAGCGGCGTAGCTTTCTACACATGCGTAGAACGGGCTACGCAAGCGTAAAACCCTTCTACGCATGCGTAGAAGGCTACACTGCTTGCGTAGAACGCGACTTGCGCAGAAGGGCTGCGCAGTACCTCCTCGCCCCCACTGCCAAATTCCGGGGTTTCGGCAGCGCGGGGCGGGAAATGGCATAATTGGCACCGAAAATCAGGAAATCTCGGCCAATCCGGGAAGGTTGACAGGTATGATTATAGCCCCGTCGTCTCCGACTCTAGGGTGTGCAGCTCATCCCCGTTTACAGGCAAGGAGCCAGTGCTATATGCACCTGCAGATATTTCCATGGCCATGTGGCAGGCATGACTAGACGACAGAGTGCATGGAACACTGTTACCTTCCCACCGAAGCGGCACCTATTTATCTACTTGCAATTTCCTGCTTTCAAAGGTTGGCAGGAGCAGGGGCAGAGATAAGGGCTCACTCCATCGTGCAACACTCGTGTCTCAAACTACTGACTTGCCGACCTTCCAGTCATCAAGTTCAGCATCTTAAGCCACCACTACAGTAATATCCACAGCATGCTGGGGAAAATGACCATGGGCACAAGTGTCCAAGTGAAGCATTAGTTTGGATCGGCCCCCATGTGGGGCATATAGAAATCCTGACGAAAGGCCCCATATCGCTCTCCCTTCACAGAGGGAGTGGCAGGCAGAGAGAGCCAACTACGGTATGTACAAAGTTCTCAATGTGTTACATACTCCTTTGTAGCAAAGCAGGGGTTCCAAGGCAGACTCAAAGAATTTCCTGGACAGGGAAAGCACAATGAATGGAGCTTGCCTTATGCGCAAAGGTTCCAGGCGCCAGAGGGAGCGAGCTTGGGAGCAGACGGCCCCACCTTCGTAGTGTACCACCCTGCAGAAAAGAAACATGTAGGAGAGAAGGAGGATCAGAAGAACTCTTTCTGGTAAAAGTAAAGGTCACCCTTGCTTGGAAGCCAGTTGTATCCGACTCTAGGGTGCGGTGCTCAACTCTGTTTTTAGCCAACGACCCAGTGCTGTCTGCGTGTGCAGACGATTCCATAGTCAAGTGGCTATCATGACTACACACCATAGGGCTCGGAATGCTGTTTTCCTTTCCTGCTGAAGAAGAAGAAGAAGAAGAAGAAGAAGAAGAAGAAGAAGAAGAAGAAGAAGAAGAAGAAGAAGAAGAAGAAGAAGAAGAAGAAGAAGAAGAAGAAGAAGAAGAAGAAGAAGAAGAAGAAGAAGAAGAAGAAGAAGAAGAAGAAGAAGAAGAAGAAGAAGAAGAAGAAGAAGAGGAAGAAGACTGTTTGAACAACAGTGTTTCCCTGTTTTTCGACTTCAAACCTCCGCGGGGATTTTCCCTTTCCGATCCTGCTTCTCTGGTGTCCCAGAGGCCACACTCACCTGCGTTGCTCTTCGTTCTGGTCCGTGGTAGAGATGGTGAGGCATTCGTCCATGTGGCCGTGGAACAGGCGCATCACGTGGCCGCCGGTTACATATCCTAAATGGAGACGAAAGGAGGACTTGTATTTAACCAACATATTCCTCTCAGTACAAATGGCCGTTCTTTGCCCTACGATGGGTTGGAGCAGTGGTTCCCAACCTTTTTATGGCCAGGACCCACCTAAGCATCTCTAAAATCATGACACTCACCCTCTCCGTGACATGTAATTGTTATTATTCAAAAAGTGACCTCCTATTCACATGAAGGAAGCCTAAAATACCATTAAACTGGGTCTAAACATCCTCAAATTGCCCTCCTTAAAAATCAAATTGCCCATATATATGGGAGAGTTGATGTAGACAAAGTAGTTTAAGTAGATCTGAATATGTGCTAGAATGAGAGCAATATAATAATGTGACAAAGTTATACCCTTTTTTCTTTTATGTGTCTATTTTTTTTGCTTCTATGTATGTTTCATTTATATTGCATTGTACTGTAATGTATGTCTAATTGTTTTTGTGTTGTTAATAAAACTCAATTAAAAAAAATTTAAAAATCAAATTGCCCCCCTGTGAGGCATGGGCCCCATGTTGAGAACCACAAGGTCGGAATCTTTTTTTAGCTTTCAGGACACATTCCATTTCGAGACCGCATTTCATTGGTGGGTGCAGCATCGACAAATGCCTGGTGCCCAAAATATCAGAATTAACTTAACATTCTTATATCGGAGCATCGAGAAAGGCAGTTTCAACCTTTAAGACAGGGATTCTCAACCTGCAGCCTGTGGGCCGGATGCAGCCTGTGGCACCATTTCATGTGGCCCGCCACTACCTCCACCGCACCCGGAAGTGCCGCGTGGTGGTGGAAGGCCATAATGGTGACGACCTCATCCTTGTTAGCGTCTCCTCGAAGCTGTCTGTGGGAGTGTGATCCGGCCCCTGGCTTTAAAAGGTTGAGAACTCCTGCTTTAAGAAGGGCAAAAAAAGTGAGTCCTCTCTTCTCATTTGGTGGCCAAAGTATTTGAATTTAAACTTCAGTGTCTCTCCTTCCAAGGAATAAGAAGGGTAAGTCCAAGGACAGCTGAACAAAATACACACCTTCTTCACACCCCGAACAGATGGGATTCATGTTCCAAAGGGTCTGCATGAAGGAAGCATCTGCTTGAAGTTCTCCACTGGCTGTGGACAAGTGCTAGAGAACAGGAAGGACATTAATTTAATTTTAATTTAATTTAATTACACACCTTCTTCAGAATGTTAGAGGGGAAAAGGGAATTTGGGATGGGGTTGCCGTGGGGAAGTTAAAGAGCTTGTCTCCAGGAATTCAAGGGACTGCTGTGGCTCAAGTGGTTAAGATGCTGACTGGGAGGCAGAAGGTCAGCAGTTCAAAACTCCAGCACTGCATGATGGAGTGAGCCCCCGCCTCTGTCCCAGCTCCTGCCAACCTAGCAGTTTGAAAGCAAAAAATTGCAAGTAGATAAATAGGGACCACTTCAGTGGGAAAGGTAAACAGCGTTCTGTGCACGTTGACGTCTAGGCATGCCTGCCACATGACCACGGAAACATCCGCAGATGCAGACAGCGCTGGCTCTTTGGCTGTAAACACAGAGGAGCACTGAACCCTAGAGTCGGATACGCCTGGCGTTCGAGCAAGGGTGACTTTTACCTTTATTCCAAGAATTCAATCCTGGCTTCAAACAGAATCTGGTCCTAACAGATTTTATAGAGCCTCTCATGGTCAGTTTTCAAGGGCAGGGCTCAGGCCTAGGGTTTTTAAAAGCAACAATAAGAAAAAGAGTATCCTTGAGCATGTCAAGATGGCTTTGGCCTCCCACACAAAGCTGGGGTCAGATTAAGAAGCCTGACATCTAGGTCAGGTGTCTGCAAACTTGGCTTCAATTTCCAGAAGGCGTGCTTACATGGGCTCTTTATCTATCTATCTATCTATCTATCTATCTATCTATCTATCTATCTATCTATCTATCTATCTTCTCACTCCTTCCTTCCTTCCTTCCTTCCTTCCTTTCTATCTATCTATCTATCTATCTATCTATCTACTCACTCCTTCCTTCCTTCCTTCCTTCCTTCCTATCTATCTATCTATCTATCTATCTATCTATCTATCTATCTGTCTATCTGTCTATCTGTCTATCTATCTATCTATCTATCTTCTCACTCCTTCCTTCCTTCCTTTCTATCTATCTATCTATCTACTCACTCCTTCCTTCCTTCCTATCTATCTATCTATCATCTCACTCCTTCCTTCCTTCCTTCCTTCCTTTCTATCTATCTATCTATCTATCTATCATCTCACTCCTTCCTTCCTTCCTTCCTTCCTTTCTATCTATCTATCTATCTTTCTTTCTTTCAAATTTCTATTGCCGCCCTACTTAACACCAACTGTGGGCAACTAACAGCAATTAAAAGCTAAACCCTTTAAAAACCCCATTAAAAGTATCCACGAAATTACCCACCCACCTCATCAGTTAAAAGGGGCAGGGAACGATCTTGTTATATGAGCCAGCAGGCAGGGGTAAACAGAGAGGAGCACTGAACCCTAGAGTCGGATACGACTGGCTTTCGAGCAAAGGCGACCTTTACCTAACTCCTTAGAGATATGCCAGACCCCTCCATGAAGTTTTACCTTTAATTAAAGAGCATGTGTCCAGTGCCTTTAAACTTTCAAATACTGTACGTAAAAGAAATAGTGCAGGCAGGATTCCACCCTCATTTGTTCACCAAGACAAATAATGTCATTAAACAGCTTGGAAAGTACAACAACCTGTACCAAGTCTGAATCTTCCTAAGCTTCTTGACCCTAAACCCGTAATGGCGAACCTTGGCACTCCAGATGTTCTTGAACTTCATTTCCCAGAAGCCCCAGCACCCTGTGAATCCACAGGGTTTACTGCAATTTATCCAGCCTGCGCTGCCCTCGTCGCTCCCAGAAGCGGAAGTAAAACGCGCCCATACGGTTAAGACTCTTCCGGGTTAACCCTTCCTTCGTACGGGCACGTTTTACTTCCACATCCAGGAGCGGTGAGGACAGTGCGGGCCGGATGAATCACAGTATATCCATTCGTGTGGATTCACAGGGTGCTTGGGCTTCTGGGAATTGAAGTCCAAGAACATCTGGAGTGCCAAGGTTCGCCATCATGGCTCCATCCCCTCCCAACGCATACTCACCAGGTATCGCTCAGAGGAGACGCTAACAAGGATGAGGTCGTCACCAACCCGAACCTTCTCCCCTTCCGATCGCTGCTTGGAAGCAGGATGGATGGTCCACCAACACGCTTCCCCTAGAGGTAGGACACAGGCAAGAAGCTTCACCAGGGTTGGGCAAAGGAAGGTCCATTGGTTGACATGTAGTTTCAAGGACCCCAAAACTACCCCCTGAAACTCTACATTACAATTTTTTTGTTAAAAAAATCAAAATATTTTGCCTAGAAGATCCTGTTAGACCTTCTGTGAGTTTGGGAGGCAATTTTGCCCAGTTTTGCCCAGTGTCGAGCTACAGGGAAATCACTATCCTGGGCACAAAGTAGACTGAAGTTTTCCAGGAACACCAGGAAAGGTCATTCTGCATTTACTGTGTGCAGACTTTTTTTGTTTTTTTAGTAGTAGGGTTCAAATCTTTGACAGCTGTGAAGGATATGTTAGCAAGAAGGTAGGAAAAACTTGGTGAAGTCTCAGAAGTTCAGAGGGGCAACCAGATGAATAAAATACTTGATTTTGAGATAGTGGAGTTTATTTGTTCTCCAGCAGAAGTAGGAACAAATTAGAAATTTTCTTCTTTCGTGTCCTGATCAAACCCTGGACTGCCAAAATGAAGCCACTTTCTTGGCTTTGTCATTGGCCCAAATGTAAGAGAAGGGATCCAATAGATGGTGAACCTTGGCGAACCTTGGCACCCCAGGTGTTCTTGGACTTTAATTCCCAAGTCAACACAGCAGATGTGTTGACTTGGGCTTCTGATAATTGAAGTCCACGTACACCTAGAATGCCAAGGTTCGCCATCACTGCGATAGATCATCAGTCCAAGCCTTGCCAAGGAGGCACAGTGGGGAACAGCCAAATGCAATTCATGATATTGCACCCATGGGCACTTCCATCTTGAAATGTTCTCTTGAGATTCAACACAGTTGTGGAATTAATAAGCTGCACTGAGAATTGAGAATGAAACAAGAAAAGTCTTTTCTATCTATCTCTTCTAAACAACCAACGTTCTTCCACTCCCCCCCCCCCCATAGAGAAGATGGTCTCTTACCTGTTGCATCTTCTTGAAGACCCACATCAAAGGCAAGCTTGTCCGTCAAGGAACGGGAGGTGGTTAGGCAGCTTAAATACTTTTAAAAAGGTAGGATACAAAGAAGATCAAGAAATGTTCTTGGAAATCCTTGGTCTGCAGAAGGAGAAAATCAAATCCTCCACCCTGCACTTTAAAAATGTAATTGCCATCCTCAGTGGTTCTCAACCTTGGATCCCCAGATGTTCCTGGACTAAAGCTCCCAGGAAAATCTTGGCCAGCACAGCTGATGATGAAGGCTTTTGGGAGCTGTAGTCCAAGAACATCTGGAGACCCACGGTTGAGACTCTATAGCAATGATGGCTAACCTTGGCACTCCAGCTGTTCTGGAACTTCAATTTCCAGAAGTCCTGATCAGCAGGAATGCTGACTTGGGCTTCTGTGAATTGAAGTCCAAGAACAGCTGGAGTGCCAAGGTTCGCCACCAGGGCTCTATAGGTCAGATGACAAGGCTCAAACTTGTCACATCAAGTGACACATCAGGAGTGAGTTTTAGGTGTAATGCTAAGCTCAGCTTTGCTAGTGAGTTCCTGTGTAACAAAGTCGCTCTCATGTGCCAACATCAAGATCAAGTGAGAGCAAAATTTGTATCTTGAAATTTTTTCCTCCCGAGATTTCCACATCAGTATCACGAGTTTTTCGGAAGGCGAACCGTTCTTATGTTGAGGTTCCACTGTACTACAGAAATAGGAAGGGTAAGTCCATAAATAACTTCACACCAGAAGGCTAGAAACAATTCACAGCCTTGCCTTCATAGCCTGGCTGTGAATTTCCTAGAAGTATTAAGTGACTTGACTAGACAGACCCATTCTGGTCCAATTCAGCAAGGTAATTCTAACATTACTCCTGCGACATCAACCAGCAACTGTCATTTAACACTGAGCGATTATGGATCGGCTGCCCAATGTGCTACATAGCATGGGAGGACGTAAGCCAGTGATGGTGAACCTTGGCTCTCCATGTGTTCTTGGACTTCAATTCCCAGAAGCCATGATCAGCAGGAGTGCTGACTTGGACTTCTGGGAATTGAAGACCAAGAAGACCTAGAGTGCCAAGGTTCACCATCACTGATCTAAGTCTACATAAGATTATGGATCAAATGGAATTGGACAGGAACATATTTCAAGCAATCATTTCAGCAGTCAACTTCAGTCATGGGAAGCCAACGTGCACACTTGCTTGATTGGAAGGGGGACCCATCAAGGCCATGTTCCAAACACACACACACAAACAAACACAACCATCGACTCTTTCCTTCTCCACTAGAAATGTCACAGCAGAAGGAAAGGTAGAAGAAAAACACATCCCTCTCCACCCTTCCTTGAATGACCTCAGCTTCTCCACTTAGAACTTACACTTGGCCTTCAGAAGCTCTCTCAGCCCTTTCGATGTATGACAACATCTTGGCTGAGAAACATGTGCCCACCTCTCTTGAAACCGCTTTCTGGATTCCTTACAATTTCTACATCCCAGCCAGAGTTCATATGACTCATGATCAAAAATAAATCTGCTTGGTTCAGAGGGAAGGACATTAACGCACACCGTTCCCACCTCGCTGGGGGGGGGGGGGGGAAATCAGCCTACACAGTCCCATGCTGACATGTTCCCAAGCTTCCCACAAAGGTTCTCAGCCTCAATGTTCCCTTACCATGCCACTGTGGGAATGCCGGAGAAGAATCGCGTGTCCGTACAGCAGGGTCCGGTGTCCGCCACCTTGAGAAGACTGGGCACGGCAAGGCAAAAAAGGAAATTCAAATCAGTTTGTGAATCTGGCCATTCTACGCACAACGTACTCAGTCTAAAAGTCCTTATCTACAAACCACAACACTTGGTTAATTCCTTTCTTTAAGTAACTCAAATGTACTGTATTGTGCAGTGATGGCGAAACATGGCACTCCAGATGTTCTTGAACTTCAGTTCCCAGAAGCCCTGATCAATTAGTGTGTTGACTTGGGGTTCTGGGAATTGAAGTCCAAGAACACCTGGAGTGCCAAGGTTGGCCACCACAGGTATAGCGTTTCACAGGGTTACAGCCCTTGCCGTTAGCAAAAGAGAAACCCAAGGAACAAAGTCTGTGATAGGGACCTACCAAATTCCTAATAATTTGCACAGGACAAAGCAAAACAACGACAACTGATGTTACTCCATATCAGTTTAATTTCTCCATATCAGAATGGGAAAATATCCCAGATGGGAGACGTATAAATAAATAAATAGCTTCAAAATTCTTTGATGTGTCAGACAGGGATCGTAGTGCTGATGGCGTTATTTGTAATTTGTGATTGTCCTTCCATTTTGGCAACAAAATCATCTGATTTGGTATTTGTAGTGATCAACCGCTTAGCAACATTCTCTAGAACAGGGGTTCCCAACCTAAGGCCCGTGGGCCGGATCCAGCCCATGGGTACCATTTCATGTGCCCCCCACCCCTCCAAGGGAATTTGAGAAATAAAATGGCTACCCCTTTGAAGCTGTTGGGACAAAATGGCCACCCCAGTTGTGCAGGCAGGGCGAAATGGCCATCCGACCCACAAAGCTGACTGAGAAAGCGTGACCCGGCCCTCAGCTTGAAAAGGATGGGAACCCTTGCTCTAGAAAGATCTTCTTCATAGACATGGTAGGACAAAAAAAAGTGTGCAAAACCCTCTCTACTGCGCATGCAGTTCTGTCTGCTGAAGAGGCGGAAGAATTTCTCGTAAGCAATTTCTTCTAAGAGAGAAAGAAAAAAACAAGCAGAGAAGCACTGAACATAACCAAAATGTGCTTACTGACCTCAGAGGTAGGTTTATAGTTTTCAGCAAAGACATGGAGTACATAAAAAAGAGGCTCTTTGAAAATTGTTGTATTTTTGAACGACAATCGGGTGTTACCTGGGCAACAGCCTCCCTGTGTTGCCAGCTTAACTTTCTCACACTAGGTCAGGAGAAAGGAACTGCAGAATGAACTCACCCAAAAAGGTGCCTTCATTTTGGCAGTTTCATGTCTGGGCTAGACACAGATGAAGAAACCAAAGACATTTGTAAATTCATTTCTATTACAATATCCCAGAAAGGGGTGTTCGGTTCGCGCATACAGACACCATCTTTTACACAACACTCCAGTACATTTGGGTGTTGCTCTCTCCTCAATATTTGCCACCACAACAGTTAACAGCAACCATTGCTGTGGTGCACACATTTATAGTCAGGTATACAACAAGCCACATCACTGAAACATGTGTACGGTAGTAATTTGTGCAAGATGCTTACAACTGTAAATACCGCGATATTTATAATCATGGTAGCCCTCATATGTCTGTAGTGTAAATGACTTTTTAAGTTCTCAAAGCCATATTCCTTCAGTACACATGGTTACCATTGTACAACTCTTATTAGTGCAATAAACATGACCATTAATGCAAAGGTCATATATCAACAGCAATAGATGTTGGTCAAAAATTCTTGTAACATGGTATTGCGTGATTTGTTGTATGGCAATGTTTCCCAAACTTCAGGTTGCTGAGGCACATGGCGTCTTTTTGAATTAAAGATGGAGGCACATTCCCCTCTTGCAGCCGAATGGATTAATGCCATCAATTTTAATTCATAATTAAATATAATTAGAGCTAGCTTTTTAAGGTTCCCATGATGTTACGATCCTGCTTCCCTTTTGGGTGGGATTGATTATTCTGTTGTCTCTTTGTCATGGATCATTTACTCACACCTAAAGAAGACAAATGCAATGAAGATGTGCTGAAAGAACAACAGGAAACTCATTGTTTAATCAATTCAATCCACCTGGCAATTAACTGAAGCCACAATAGTGTGCACACCATCTGGGTATGACCGCTACATGGTCAATACAGCAGGCACTAGGTCTATATTACCTGGTATGAGCCTTAAGCATCATCTTAATAATCCATCATATGCAGTCCTTATGGAAGGAGTGCCCAAACTATGGCCTGTGGGCTAGATCCGGCCCCTGACACCAATTCATCTGGCCTGCAAATCCCTTGTCGCTCCCGGAAGAGGAAGTAAAATGTGCATTTTACTTCTGCATCCAGGAGTGATGAGGGATTTGTGGGCCGGATGAATTAGCATCAAGGGCTGGATCTGGCCCACAGGCCATAGTGACCGGCCCCCTGAGCCACATGACTGGCCCACAGCCCAAAAAGTTTGGACACCCCTGCCTTTTGGTTACAGTAAATATGATTACTGCTCTATAGTTCAAATTATTATAAATACATCCAGCCATTACTTTTCACTTGGACCATAGATGCCAGTGAGGGTGAACCTTGCCACTCCAGGTGTTCTTGGACTTCAGTCCCCAGAAGCCCAAGTCAGCACTCCTGATGATCAGGGCTTCTGGGAATTGAAGTTCAAGAACACCTGGAGTGCCATGGTTCACCATCATTGGCATATGCCATCCCAGAACTGGATGAATCTAAAATCCCATTAGTCCATTATGTATGGGAACAGCATGATCTTCATGGCAGCACACCAGAGAGCATTTTGCTTTATCCCAATTTGTGTTGATTACAACACAACACTGCATGGGTAGTCTCCCCATAAACCTCTGTGATATGATCTCTGTTTGTCAATGTTGTGTCCCCCACAGTTCCAGTTCTGAGACTATTGCCATTATCTGTTGCCCTTTGAAGGAATGCTACACACCATTTTGGAAACAGCCAAATTTCCAGAGAGCGCGAGGAGTCAAAGCACTGCAGCAAGGAAGGATGGAGAAGTATGCCCATAGTAAATCTGTAGTAGTTCATAACACCACCTTGTCAAAGACATTCAGCAAATCCACAATGATCCATCTCACGGTGCAAGGGCCACGTGCGTCACATTGTTTTATGCTGTGCTCTATCGCCGGCTTCACACTTACACCTCGGTGTGGGAGGGTTTCTCTTTGTTCACAAGTAGGAACCATGCAGAGAAATGGGAATAGGCTGAGGAAGGACTGGTTGAGGAATGGGAAACCACAGCCAAGGATGGAGAAATCTAGTGGGAAAGGTGTGACGGAGTGGAAGATGTGGAGTGTGATGGACAGGACGGGATTATTGAGGAGGAGAAAAGGGGGGTTCCACCAGATTTCAATCCAAAAAGGATTGCATCCCATCAATCAAGACAAGAACATTTTGTTTATCAAAGGAGATAATGCCCACTGCCAGAAAGCAGGCATTTTTAGGTTTCTCGAATGGGAAAAGGGAGTAAATCAAGAACATTATATAACAGTGATGGCCAACCTTGGCACTCCTGATGTTCTTGGACTTCAATTCCTAGAAGCCCTGATCAACAGGAGTGCTGACTTGGCCTTCTGGGAATTGAAGTCAAAGAGCATCTGGAGAGCCGAGTTTGGCCATCACTGTTCTATAACATAAATTCATTGAAAAGGAAGTTGGTGGTTTAGAAGACTCTAATTAGAAAGAAACCTGGACATCCATGTTGTTGATGTATAATTGGTTTCACTGGCCCTTTCCCCATGTCCTGGATCAGGGTTTCTCAACCTTGAACCCCCAGATGTTCTTGGACTTCAATTCCCAGAAGCCCCGATCAGCAGGTGTGCTGACTTGAGCTTCTGGGAATTGAAGTCCAAGAACAATGGGGGACCCAAAGTTGATAAACCTTGCATCCTAGACAACTGAAGCATCAAGGCCTCTATCCATAGTATCTCCTTGTTAGGAAAAAAAGCTTTTCCTGTTAGAATCCCATTTTTTCAGCCTCTATAGCTGTGATGGCGAACACTGGCACTCCAGGCGTTCTTGGACTTCAATTCCCAGAAGCCCTGATCAGCAGGGATCCTGACTCGGGCTTCTTGGAATCGAAGTCTAAGAACATAGGAGTCATACCTGTCAAGTTTTGGATTTGGAAATAAGGGAAATTTCCTGAGAAATAAAGGATACTTGACAGCTATGCTTATTCTGTGCTGCCCTCCAATGGCGGCAATAGGGCATTGCAGTCTAATTAATAAGGGATGACGGCAGGGAAGAGGGTAAAATAAGGGGTTTTCCCGGCCAATAAGGGATACTTGACAGCTATGATAGGAGTGCCAAGGTTGGCCAGCACTGCTCTATCGGTTACACTGGAACAAAGACAATAAAATAAGATATTGGCTCTGTTCTCTAAAACTGGGACATATACTGCCTGACTTCATCAATCTTACTTAGTGAAGACCTCCCCTTCATTAGCCCCCCAGCTTGACATGGGCAGTGGGTAACCCTCAACCGGGGGTTTCTCTTATAGCACGAGAAGAGGGAGCACTTCAGTTTTAGAGCTGTTTTCACTTTTAGGAGAGGACCTAGCAGTTTGGAAGCAAGAAATTGCAAGTAGATAAATAGGCACTGCTTCAGCAGGAAAGGTAACAGCATTCAGTCCGCTCTGGGATCGAGTCGTGTTTGCCACATGACCACAGAAACGTCTGCAGATGCAGACAGCGCCAGCTCTTTGGCTGCAAACAATAGTGCCTCCTAGAGCTGGACACATCTATGTTTTGAGCATGGGAGACCTTTGCCTTTACAAACATCAGGGCAGCTTCTTCTCTGTCACTCCTTTTCATTGTGGCCTCCACCACGTGGAATGACCTCGGCCGTGAGTTTTGGCAGGCTTCCTGCATTGAGTTTCCGTCATCAACTAATTTGCTCAACCATTTCCCCTGATTAGTATTTTTTTTTAATCATTCAATTTGCCTGCAACCTTGGTTTCGAACACATTGTTTCTAACCGACTGCTATTATTATTTTTAACATCATTATCTTGTTGTTCTTCTTTCCAACCTTTTATCGTGATTATTACAATGCTCTGAGATTTATTTTTTTAAAGGATGGTGTTGGAAGCATTCTTAAATCTGGGAATAATTAGAGTGGTGGAAGCCCCCCACCCCCCATCCCCTGGGAGGAGGGAAGGAAATTGGGCGTGCACACCAAAACAGGACAGGGAGAAGGGATTTTAGGAAGCAAAAGATGTGGATGGGATCATAGCACTGAAGATGGGTCCTTACCCACTTGTCCAAGTCAACAACACCCTAGAGGGTCAGCCGGCAGAATTGAGAAGCCCAAGGAAAGAAAAGGAAGAAAAGATGAACCACGGTTGATACATAGATACTTATGGGGATGGCAGGATATCTGGGAGACATGGGTCATCTCAAGAGCACTGAGCCTGCCCATCCCCTATGGCAGTGATGGCCAACCTTGGCGCTCCAGGTGTTCTGGACTTCAATTGCCAGAAGCCCAAGTCAGCACTCCTGCTGATCAGAGCTTCTGGGAATCGAAGTCCAAGAACACCTGGAGTGCCAAGGTTGGCCATCACTGCTCTACGTGTTCTTGGACTTCAATTCCCAGAAGCCCAAGTCAGCTCTCCTGCTGATCAGAGCTTCTGGGAATCGAAGTCCAAGAACACCTGGAGTGCCAAGGTTGGCCATCACTGCTCTACATGTTCTTGGACTTCAATTCCCAGAAACCCAAGTCAGCTCCCTTGCTGATAAGAGCTTCTGGGAATTGAAGTCCAAGAACACCTGGAGGCACCAAGGTTGGCCATCGCTGCTCTACGTGTTCTTGGACTTCGATTCCCAGAAGCTCACGTCAGCACTCCTGATGATCAGGGCTTCTGGGAATTGAAGTCCAAGAACACCTGGAAGCACCAAGGTTGGCCATCACTGCTCTACATGTTCTTGGACTTCGATTCCCAGAAGCTCAAGTCAGCACTCCTGATGATCAGGACTTCTGGGGAATGAAGTTCCAGAACAGCTGGAGTGCCAAGGGTTGCCAGCACTACTGTATGGTCTTCTTCTGAAGGAGTAGGTCCAGGTTGGATTCCAGCCCATCCCTACTCAACCCAAAGCAGGTAGTGACCATCAGTCATGGGTCCACATTGCATACCTCTAAGAACCGTTTCCAGCACAAGCTGCTGAGATGAACCAAAAGGTGAAGGACATCTAACCAGGCTTCACAATACAGAGGGTTTCTACCACTCAGGGTTTACAACTTACTGGACAGGTGC
The DNA here is from genome assembly GCA_035047305.1 of Bradypodion pumilum. Lineage (NCBI taxonomy): Eukaryota > Metazoa > Chordata > Lepidosauria > Squamata > Chamaeleonidae > Bradypodion > Bradypodion pumilum. The sequence goes on from JAWDJD010000007.1 coordinate 3,497,618, forward strand.
TTTCTATCTTCAACAGCTACATAAAAAGCAGGGATTGGATTCAGTGGATGAAGCTTCCCCCAGCACAGAAGTGGGAGTGCTCACAAAAAGCTCACTGGTTGCTTCCATACTTAGAGCCCATAGGGTACTCTCCCTTCTTTATTCTTTTGCAAAAAGCTCAATTAAAAGGCTCCTTCTTGCTATGTTTATTTCAGCAACAAACTGCCCTTCTCTACTCAGCTTCTAGAAACAAGTTATCTTGAATAATTCCCTTCCCTCCGTTTATACCACAACAGCACAACGTTTCCAAGGAAAATAATGAAAAGGGAACCAGTAGCATAACTCCTTCTTCATCAGTAGGGGACCAACACTTTCAATTAAAGAGCTATTTACCATTCATCTCCCAACAACACTGAAAAGACACAAGGAGGAAGCTATTAATTAAAGACTCAGAAAAGACACATGGAGGAAGCTATTAATTAAAGACACAGAAAAGACACATGGAGGAAGCTATTAATTAAAGACACAGAAAAGACACATGGAGGAAGCTATTAATTAAAGACACAGAAAAGACACATGGAGGAAGCTATTAATTAAAGACACAGAAAAGACACATGGAGGAAGCTATTAATTAAAGACACAGAAAAGACACATGGAGGAAGCTATTAATTAAAGACACAGAAAAGACACATGGAGGAAGCTATTAATTAAAGACACAGAAAAGACACATGGAGGAAGCTATTAATTAAAGACACAGAAAAGACACATGGAGGAAGCTATTAATTAAAGACACAGAAAAGACACATGGAGGAAGCTATTAATTAAAGACACAGAAAAGACACATGGAGGAAGCTATTAATTAAAGACACAGAAAAGACACATGGAGGAAGCTATTAATTAAAGACACAGAAAAGACACATGGAGGAAGCTATTAATTAAAGACACAGTGGACCCAGTTGTAGCGAGAGACTTAGTAAGTTTAGGTTTCAATCCCTGCTCTGCCCGGAAAAAAATTCATTGGGGGAGTGAAAACTGTCAAAACCACTCCTTAAATATCTTAGTTGAAAGAGCGAACCTAGTTGGGCTTTCAAGTGAGATGTTTAAGGAGTGGTTTTGACAGTTTTCACTCCCCCAATTCTGATTTAACAGCACATAATGGCCCTCATAAGCCTCAACAGTGTCTAGTGCTCCACTGGACTGGCTGCCCATTCAATTTTATTTAGGTGAGGGTGGGGGGAAATCCCCACAAATGAGGTCTGAGAAAGCATAGGAGAAAGTGCTAAAATACAACAAAATTGTGACAATATCCTGTGGAAGCAGCCTCTGTCGATGAACAGTGACTGTTTCTGTAACCTTCAAACCCCCACTCTGTAAATGCCGACATCATTATTTTCCCCTTCCACCTTTTTTCGGACACAAAACTCTACCCGTTTCCCCGGATCCCAAGCAAGCTGTTGCCATCAAGACATGTTGATCTTATCCCTTTTGGATGTTCTATCAGGGCCGCCATCAGGGGGGGGGGGACCATCAGGACTCCTGTCCCGGACCCGGAGATGAAGGGGGTCCGGTGGTGCCGGGAAACCACTGATCTTCACATGCGCAAACAAATGACGCATGCACAGAAAACCACAGGGGCATGGCCAAAATGTGTGGGTGGGTGGGTGTACCAGTCCCGGAAATTTCTGATGCCGGCCCTGCGTTCTATGCACACAACATACCCTTCAGAAGCACATAGATGTGCGCACACGCACACACACACCCATTCCATAGTTTCATCCTAGGCAGAATTGACCACAACCCTCCCAACGCAACCGCTGCCAATATCCTCTCCTGGAAAGGAACTAGAGTTTCCGGTTCCCCCTACCTCGGAGCCGACTTCCACGGTGTTGGCCAACATCTCCTGCAGGGCTCGTACGGACAACGACTGTTCCAGGATGAAACAACATATGGCAAGATCCGGAGGGACATTCTGTGTGTAGGAAGAACATGGTAAGATAAGGCTGTCCTTGCTCGAAAGCCGGTCGTCTCCGACTCTAGAGTTCAATGCTCATCCTCATTTACAGCCCAAAAGCCAATGCTGTCTCTGCGTCGGCAGATGTTTCTTGTAGGAATGAGGTCCATTTTCTGGCTCAAATTACAGCAAGGCCTTGATAAACTCTAGCCCAGTGATGGAGAACCTTTTAGAGTCCTGGTGCCCAAACTCAACAGGCTGCCATCTGTGCCGCAGAGGGGCGGAGCGAACTCTGTGTTGGGGCGATGGCACACGTGCCCATAGAGAGGACTCTGAGTGCCTCCTCTAGTGCGCATGCCATATTTTCACCGCCACTGCTCTAGCCATTCCATCCTGAGGGATAAGCTCTTTGATAGTTTTCCCTGTCAAATTATACTCCGAGTGTACCTGAGCATTGGAGGTACGTTCCAGATAACACAGTCGGTTCCCAAAGCCTTCAGAAGCCAGGCATAACTTCAGCTGTTCCTTCAAGATTGTGGCTGAGCATTGAAGGACAACTTCATCATCCTGCAAGAGAAAAGGGCATTTTAGGATTACACATGATATAGGTTAGGCCTATTGGACCATTTAATCCGAATCTTTCTCTGTGATGGAGTGTTCAGTGAAATCTTTCACAACATCTAACCAATTTTTTCTTGAACATCTCAAAAGAACATGTCTTGAATATAGAGTTTGCTGTTATCTGTGGTTCTTGGGTACCTACAGTTGGTCTCAGACTGTATCTCCCACAGATGTATGGGAGACCTATAAATGTGCATATTCTTATACATTGCTCCTGCAAACGTCCTTGGTCCTTCATTACCATATTTCATTTATGTGTCAGTAACAATTCACAAAATCACTGACATGTTAAGCATTGTCCAGTGACGACTGAGGAAGCTTTCCAAATTTCTCTACCTTACATGGACCAAAAAAGTTTAACCCAGTTTTGTGCGCTCCTGTGGACAAGTAAACATAAGCCAGCTAGCCATATCTGAGGACACCCAAAACAATACAAAGTGTTCAGTGAAGTACTTATATCTCCCAGGATGTAAAAATGGCAACCGTTAGTCAGAATTTGAAGCCTTTGGTACATTGGATTCCCTGTCCATTTCCGTGGAGGAAAAATATGGGTAATTACTGTGGTTTTAATCCTGAAGGGTACACAAGAGCAAAACCAAATTAGAAGACGCAGGATGGAGCTCACTGGACAAGGAAGGACATTAAAGGAGGATTCGGCTGAGCATCTCCACCTCCCCTACTACGTCACTTGGGAGGACCCCGCATAGACTGAAGGTCGGAGTCCCTAAATGCAAGACCAAGAGGCTCAAGTGGGGGCTGATGACGGACAACAAAAATCTATGTGAATGTGGAGAGATACAGAATCCGGCTCACTTTGCTGGTCTGCAGATTTTAGACGCTGACTGGGAAGCGGAAGGTCAGCAGTTCGATTCCCGAGTGCTGCAGGACGGAAATGAGCTCCCGTCTTCATCCCCAGCTCCTGCCAACCTAGCAGTTCGAAAGCAAGAAATTGCAAGTAGATAAATAGGGACTACTTCGGAGGAAAGGTAAGCAGCGTTGCGTGCACTCCGGTGTCTAGTCATGCCTGCCACATGACCACGGAAACGCCTGCAGAAGCAGGCAGCGCTGGCTCTTCGGCTTTGAAACAGAGATGAGCACTGCACCCTAGAGTCGGAGACGACTGGCTTTCGAGCAAGGGAAACCTTTACAGTTTTAAGCTATTGTTTTCTGCATCGCTGAGTAAGCTACAGCTGTTGCAAGGCAAGTAAAGATAGATACAGTATATGGTATTATCCATGGAACAGTGAAGGCTCCAAACGCCACGCGGCTCTTGTGTAAACAGGATCCATCCTGGCCCCAGAGCAGGACAGCTGGTGAACTGTTCCTTGACAGCTCCGTGACAGGGAAACCATCTTAGGACACCGCCAGGGACCATTTCCGACAAGCCACAGTGAGCTATTACCAGTCCCCGTTGCTCACGGATGTGACTCTTTCCTCTGCCATATCTGAGTGATACTCAGTGGCGCATGGACTACAGAGAGGAAAAGACTTGGCTTTGATTCGTTAGAGCATGGATGGGGAACCATTTAGAGATCGAATGCCCAAACTCAACAAGTTGCCATCCGTGCTGCAGAGAGGTGGACCAACTCTGTGCTGGGGGAGGGAGGAAGTGCTCCTATTGGGCTGCTGGGCAGAGGGGTGGGGCCAACTCTGTGCTGGGGGAGGGAGGAAGTACTCCCATTGGGCTGCTGGGCAGAGGGGTGGGGCCAACTCTGTGCTGGGGGAGGGAGGAAGTACTCCCATTGGGCTGCTGGGCAGAGGGGTGGGGCCAACTCTGTGCTGGGGCAATTATGGCGCACATGCCCACAGAGAGGGCTCTGAGTGCCCCCACTGGCACGCATGCCATAGGTTCGCTACCACTGCCTTAGAGTCTGCAGATAACACAGTCAGTTCCCAAAGCCTTCAGAAGCCAGGCATAACTTCAGGTGTTCCAGGCATAACTTCACAAGGGGAGAAATACACATTTTTACCTGAGACTCTGAGTATCTGCTCTTAGTCAGACAAGAGTGACCAGCAAGATCGCTCTTGTTCAAAATCATTCATATCCAACTCTACGTTTCAGTGTTCATCTCTGCTTATAGCCAAAGAGCCTGCAGACGTTCCCATGGACATGAGGCAGGCATGCCGAGACACCATAGTGCACCGAACGCTGTTTACCTTCCCACCGAAGTGGTCCCTGTTTATCTACTTGCAATTTCTTGCTTTGCAACTGTGAGCTTGGCAGGAGCTGAGACAGAGACGGAAGCTCACTCCGTCATGCAGCACTTGGGTCTCGAACTGCTGACCTGCAAACCTGCCAGTCGTCAGGTTCAGCATCTTAACCACTAAGCCACCGCAGTGACTAGGAAACAGAACCAGAATAAAGGGGTGTAGCTTGTTTTGGGTACTAATTAGTAAATAATAATAATAATAATAATAATAATAATAATAATAATAATAATAATAATAATAATAATAATAATAATAATAATAATAATAATAATAATAATAATAATTTCATGTCAGAAATTATTTTGCATTGAAAGGATTTTTGCAGAAGAAACTCCACTCAGGGAACACCCAAATGAGGCTCCTTTCATGTCCCCAAGAGCTGGGACTGAGACAGATGCTCAATCCATCATGCACTACCCAGGTCTCAAACTGTCGACTTGCCAGCCTTCCAGTTAACATGGTGAGCTTCTTAACCACTGAGTCACTGCAGCTCCTAGTAAATAATAGTTGAGCCAGATCTGAAAGCATGATTTATGTACCATCGCCTGTCATTTCCTGCTGCTGTTATTGAACAAGGGCAAAGATGTGTGGCGGATCAGCTGGATATTAGCGAGAGAAAGGGAACGCTCGCCACAGAATAAAACCAGTGTTGGGGCCCGACGGGTGTGTGCGCAAGGGTTTCAGCATAGCCAAATTTGAGAATGACTCAGAAATCAGATGTTGAAGATACAGGATGCTAAGCAAAGGACTCATGGACTGTATCCATGAGTCATCTAAACCTTGTCAATAAAGAGCATTGACATAGATGACACAGGCTAAAGGAGGGGTTCCCACCTCCTTACAAGTTACCTTGTGAGATGAAATGGAGTTCAACCCTTAAACTAAAGCAAGGTTAAAGCTACCAATTCGAAAGTTACTTTCTGCTTTGCAAAACAAGAGCCAGAAAGTAAACTTGGATAGAGAGCATCCTGTATCTTCCACAGTTACCATGTGCAGGAGTGCGGGGTGGGTGGGGGGTGGTTGGAAGAATGAGAAGAAAATAAAAATCTTCTACTTTCACTGCTTCTAGATCTCGTGGATCGAAAAGAATAAAGATAGATCTGTGGGAACAGGCAGCTTTTAAAAGCCTGGGCTTGTAATTGAATTGCCTCTGGGGAAATGAAAAGGCATTTGAAACTAAGTACCATTTACCAAGAATTAAATCACCTCTGGAGTTAAGGGACATGCTCAATGCACAGCGAAAGAAGAAGACAGGCTCATCGGATAGCTGAGCGGTTCAGGCATTTGGCTGCAAAGCAGTAGGTTCTGAGTTCAACTCCCACACTGGGCCTTCTAAGACCGCGATGGCGAACCTTGGCACTCCAGATGTTCTTGGACGTCAATTCCCAGAAGCCCAAGCACCCTGTGAATCCACACGAAGGGGCTTACTGCGATTCATCCGGCCCGCGCCACCCTCGTCGCTCCTGAAAGTGGAAGTAAAACGCACCCGTACGGAGGAAGGGTTAACCTGGAAGAGCCTTAACCGTACAGGCGCGTTTTACTTCCGCTTCCAGGAGCAATGGGGGCGGTGCGGGCCGGATGAATCGCAGTAAACTCATGTGGATTCATGGGGGCTGGGACTTCTGGGAATTGAAGTCCAAGAACATCTGGAGTGCCAAGGTTCGCCATCACGGTTCTAAGAGAAGGAGTCTGTGTAGCCTTAGGCAAACTGCACAGTCCAAAGGTGGCCACAGAAGAAAGGAATGGAAAAGCTCTTCTGTGTGTTCCTTACCCTAGAAAGGGTCACTGTAAATTGGAATTGACTTGGCAGCCTGCAATTTTTATAATTATAAACAAGAATGCCTTGAACCAACACCAGTTTAGAAAATATATCCTCTTGTTGGTATTGCTCCACCTAAGAGAAAAGCACAGTGAACTAAGCCAGAGAATGACCCTCAGCATCCTCTGAATGGCATAGCTGTCAAGTATCCCTTATTGGCCAGGAAAACCCCTTATTTTACCCTCTTTCCCGCCGTCATCCCTTATTAATTAGACTGCAATGCCCTATGCCGCCATTGGAGGGCAGCACAGGATAAGCATCGCTGTCAAGTATCCCGTATTTGCCAGGAAATTTCTCTTATTTCCAAATCCAAAACTTGACAGGTATGGAATGGAGGTGAGCCTCAAGTCCTCTGGCTCAGATCCAGGAACAGCTTTATGGCAAGAACGAACATTCTTGAGGGTCTGCAAGAGCCAAACCAAATTGGAAGGTGGAGGAAGGCGCTCACTGGACAAGGAATAACATGAAAGGAAGATATGGCTGAGGAATTCAACCTCCCCTGCGTCACTTGGAGGACCCTGAACAGGCTGAGGGTTGGAGTCCCTCAATGCAAGACCAACAGGCTCAAGTGGGGGTTTCTGATAGACAACAATATGTGTGGCCAATGTTGAGAGAGACAGAATCCGGCACATTTACTGGTCTGCCGGTTACTATTAGAAAGATGTGCCGATGAGGACTTAATTTTGGCCAATGACCAAGCTAAGGAATTAGCTTCATTTTTGGTGGTTTGAAGTCTGACCTAGGCGTGAGAATGGTTTGGTAGGTTGCAATGCAATTCAAGCCATAGGAAGGAACGAAGGAAAGGAAGAAAGGAAAGAAAGGAAGAAAGGAAAGAAAGAAAGAAGGGACACAGGAGGGAGACTATATAAATAGGTTCTTTGGGTATATAAGAAACATTATTTTTTTTTAAAAAAAAAAAAAGTATTTACCATATAACACACTAGAATGCCTTGGCCTAGAGTAGGGGAATTATTGCATTAACCTCTCCATGGGAGAGCAATTAAGCAAGCTTTGGGAAGTGACTAAAATAGCAAAACTGACAGCCTATAAAATTTGCCAAGAAAGCCCGCAGAGGATTGTCAGCCTCTGAAATGTGGGCTTCGGTAGTTAGTTTTATTAATAAGCAAGAGAAGGCTTAGTTTAATAAGATAATATGCAATATTTAGGTTTTATTTAGATAATGAGCTGACATGTAGACACTCCCACTTCAGTTAAGCCTGGATACCAACTGATTGCATGTTTGAAAACTTAGATATAATAAGATGGAGATGGTTGCGGAGCAAGGGAAATGTGTAGAGCTGGGATTCTCAACCTGCGCACCGTGGGCCAGATGCAGCCTGTGGCACCATTTCATGTGGGGTCCCCACCACCTCCAATGCACCAGGAACAGAGATAAGCACTATACGACTGGCTTTCGAGCACGTGTGACCTTTACCTTTAGTAGTAGTACTGTAGTTATTTTACCTTTCTTTGTAGATTTTGTTTTTATTAATTAATTGATTGATTAATAAACAAAAAAAATCAACAGAAATTAGGAGACGAGGCTGCTAGGAAAGTAAAAATCCATCAAGCAAACCCTTCCAACAAGGAGTAAAGGTAAAGGTTTCCCTTGCTCGAAAGACAGCCGTATCCGACTCTAGGGTGCAGTGCTCATCTCTGTTTCCAAGCCGAAGAGCCAGCGCTGTCTGCTTCTGCAGACGTTTCCGTGGTCATGTGGCAGGCATGACTAGACACCGGAGCGCACGGAACGCTGTTACCTTCCCACCAAAGTGGTCCCTATTTATCTACTTGCAATTTCTTGCTTTCGAACAGCTAGGTTGGCAGGAGCTGGGACAAAGACGGGAGCTCATTCCGTCCTGCAGTACTCGGGAATCGAACTGCTGACCTTCTTCCAACAAGGAGAAGCATATTAAATTCCACCGTCAAACACAATCCAACCCCATCTCCTTACAAGCTGCCTGGGTAAGGACAGCACAATGGCTTAAAATAGGAAGCTGCTATCCCCTCTGGAGGAACAGCTAGCAATTCAAAGGTTCAGAGAAAAAAAGCAATTAGATATAATAATAATAATAATAATTTCGTGTCAGAAATTATTCTAGGTGGAAAGGATTTTTGCAGAAGAAACTCCGCTCAGGGAATGCCCGAATGAGGCTCCTTTCATGTCCCCAAGAGCTGGCACAGAGACGGGCGCTCAATCCGTCATGCGTTGCCCGGGTCTCGAAATGCCGTTGCCAGCCTTCCACCTAACAAGGCGAGCTTCTTAACCACTTAGCCCCGAGGAACAGATTTACTCATTTATTTATTTATTTATGCTCCAAGGAGAAAAGCACCCTGGAATAACAGGCTTTCAAGAACAAGACCACAAGCCTCCTGGAAAGGGTTAAAACTAGGCCTTCTCTGGTTGTGACCTTGAGGAAACTGAGAGAAGAAATGCACAAGGACTTTGGAGGAGAAGGAAATTTTGGAGAAAGAAATTCTTAATTTTGGGGAGAGATATCGGAAAGAATGGTATAAATCCCCTCCATTTCTGGTTTTCCCCTCTATCCTGGGTCAACCCTGCGCATGCTCCCATCTCACATCCCACCCACCCCTTCTGTCGGTCCCAAAGGACTTAGGAAGGAGGGGCCTGAGGAGTATTTTGGGAAACTGCACCTGTTCAGAGCATTCCTGCAGACTCCGGGTAAGCACATAGCTTAGAGCCAGTGAACTTGCTGACACAGACACAGACACACACACACAACACACACACACACACACACACACTGAGAAGTCTTATGGATTTGATAGGAATGCGTATTGGGGGATAATAAGAAAAATCTAGGCAGAAGGACTTTCTTTAACAACTCAGTGGCGAGAGGACCCTATCGGTCAGGGGTGCCCAAACTTCGGCCCACAGGCCGGATCCAGCCTGTGGGCCATAGTTTGGGCACCCCTGGTTGAAGCAGAGAAAATGGCAGTTTAAAATCTATTTCAGCCTGTTGCAAAACAGATTGCAAAGCACGTTTTATTTCCGCTTCCGGGGGAAGAACCACGTGGCCGGCCCACTGAACCACATGACCGGCCCACGGCCCGAAAAGTTTGGCCACCCCTGCTATAGGTAGAATGACGTAGGATGATTCTTCATTTTGGATTTGTCCCTGAGAGAAAAAAATCTTTTGGCACTTCTTATCACATCCCAAGTTTGTCAGGGTGACAAAAAAAAAATTACTACAGCGTTGCACAAACCGACTCACACGACTCGGTGTGCAACGGATGACGTCTACGGAGATTTCTTAAATTACAGCAATTCCCTTCTAAAAGATGGCCATTTTGCATAGGATTTCAGCCACTGTCTGATTATGTCGCATTACCCAACGGCAGGATTAGCATTAGTCAAAGAAAGACAGTTGTCTCTAGTAATCGATTTTAAATGTCCAGCCAGGGTTGACTTAGTATTGCTGTATTTAATGTCACTGGATCAGGAACTTATCCAGGCCTTTGAAAAGAAAGGGGTATGCCTTTCCTTAGCCTAAATCAGGGTGGCCAACCTATGGCCCACAGGCCGGACCTGGCCGGTGGCACCATTTGATGTGGCCTGCAACGGCAGCACCGCCACACTGGAAGCAGATGCGTTTACGACAGCCATAAATGCGACTGTGCAAACACACACACACACCGGCTGTTGTAAATGCATTTATGACAGCTGCAAACATGTTTTACAGCAGTGTTTACGGTGGGGGGAGCCACGTGACCGACCCACTCAGCTGTCCAGGGGGCGTGGTTTGGCCCACGGCATAAAAAGGTTGGGAACCCTTGGCCTAAATGGTTGATTTAAAAGATTAAAAAGGGCTGATTTAAAAGATTAAAAAAATGTAAAAGTGCATTAATTTATGGGGTTTGTCTACTACAGCTCCCAGGATTGATCAGTCAATCAATCTACCTAACTACCTACCTACCTATTGCCCAACTGGTGTAATGGGGTACACAGAAAGAGCTTCCTCGAATTTTGGTGTATTTTTTAAACCACAATCAGGTGTACCCTGGTAGCAGCAACCTTATGTTGCCGGCTAATCTTTCTCACACTGTGTCAGGTGAGAGGAACTGCAGAATGAATTCACCAAAAGAAGATCTATCTATCTATCTATCTATCTATCTATCTATCTATCTATCTATCTATCTATCTATCTATCTATCTATCTATCTATCTATCTATCTATCTATCTATCTATCTATCTATCTGCCCAACTGGTGCGATCACCACTGTGGGTGGCGCATAGATGTTACAAAATCAAATATATATATATATGAGATTGATGGGATGAGGCCCAGCTACGATTGGCAACCCTTAAACCTTTGCTCCATCCTTAAGATGCCTGCTGCTGAAATGGCTTCCAGTCTCTAGCCTAGAGCATGAGCGCTTCGTCAGCCCTGGGATAGATTCACTGTGCAAACAGATCTTTGCCACCCTCTCAAGCCTCGTTCTCCCACTGCTAACAAATATCCAGATTTAAGCATGCATCACAGCAGGTACAGAAAAGGTCAACAAGGATGATCGGAGGACCGGAAACTGAGCCCTAGCACAGTGATGGCTAACCTTGGCACTCCAGGTGTTCTTGGACTTCAGTTCCCAGAAGCCCGTCAGTCCTCCTGCTGAACAGGGCTTCTGGGAATTGAAATTCAAGAACACCTGGAGTGCCAAGGTTAGTCATCATGGCCCTGGGAGGAAAGACAGAAGGAACTGGGCATGTTTAGCCTTGAGAAAAGGAGACTGTGAGGGGATAGGATGATGATGATGATTGGATTCCAAATATTGACTCTCCACATGGCGATCAGCCATGGAGACTGTCCTGAGAATATAATGCAGTGGCCTTTCATCTGCTTTCCACATCGCAGCATGATTTCGCCGCCGCCACTTTCTCACTTTTTGACCTTGGACTGGAGTGAGTCGTGTGTCGTATTATCGAGTTGTTATTGTTATTATTGAGTTGTTATTGCTACTGTCTGCTATTGCATTTTGACACTGCTCTTATATTGTATTTTGTTTTTGCTACATAGTGTATTTTCTGTATTTTGTTTGCCACCTTGTATTTAATATTGTATCTTGCATTTGGGTGTAACTTTGTAATGAACTGCACTTGGATATTTTGTATTTTGAATTTTGTAAATAGCCTCGCCTCCAGCCGAGACACGGAGCTCCTTGCCCAGGTCCTGTTGGCTGGGGGGAGTGGGAGCACCTGTGCCGGTGTATACTGTATTATTGCATATTTATTGCATATTGTATCCTGTATGTAAAGCCCTTGGGTTATTTATATGTTGTTAGCTGCCCTGAGTCGGCCTGTGCTGAATAGGGCGGGGTATAAATCAAATAAACATAAACATCACACACATACCACTGATCCAGTTCCGTGTGTCACTTTCTGGTCCTGAGCCCTTTTAGCACGCAAAGTCCTCCTCAGCCCCAGACCAGGATAGATGAATCTACTACCCTCCATCAAGAGGGATTCAAGTGGGATTTAATCCCCTTGGGGACCATCACCCTTCCCTGGGGACTTGGCCACCCAAAGCCATTAGTCTTCAGGGTGGTCAGGTTAGTTAACCGCCGCCTGACAATTGGTGTCGGATCACTGGCCACGCCCACAGTGTGGTAGTAAAACTTTTTGGAGCCCACCTGGCCAGACTGTACATGATGACGGCACCCTTCAAAGGCCTGGAAGATGGTCATAAAGAGGAAAAGAACGATCTGTTCTCCACCATCCCAGACTGCAGGATATGTAATAACAAGCTGAAACTATAGGAAGCCAGATATAGGCTGAATATCAGGAAATGCTCCTTAACTGTTAGAGCAGTACGGCAGTGGAACCCACTTGCCTCAAGAGGTGGTAAGCTCTCGAACAATGGAAGCATGCAAAAGAGAACTGGGCAACTCTCTGTCATATCTGTTTTGTCTGGATTCCTTCATTGAGCAAAGGGGGTTGGACTAGATGGCCTCATGGGACCCTTCCAACTCAGGGATTCTGTGATCTCAGAGCACCTGTAGACTTTTGCTACCTGTTCTAACCCTCCAGGTTGGCTCCATCCACGCCAAGCCCGCCCTTCTATAAACCTGCCAAGCCTGCAAGAATTAACAAGCTGCCTAGTGGCCAACGTGTGCCCACCCTCTGACCCAAAACCATCCCTGCTCACCTGGTTTACCTTACTGCCACCACCCCAATCCCACAACCCATAGCAGACCCCTTCTGCTTGACCCCTTTCTGCAGGCGGTCTATCACCACCACTCCCTTCCCGCAACCCGAGACGCTGGCCAAACGGTCCCCCAGCTGTCAGAACAGGATAAATAAAGTTTGGTAACTGGAGCCCTGCTAAGCAAAAGGATCGGCATTAAATATATGCTGCCCATGTGCTCAAACCCCCAAAGCCATCCACACATAGAGAGACAATTGTTTTTTGTCTTGTTACGTATAATTTTATCCGGTCGGGTTTGTTGTGCGCGTTTGATTTTGTGGAATAGTAGCTGTGTTTCAAGTTTATCAGAGAGAGTAAACAAAATTGCGGCACTTTAAAGACGAACTGAGCCCTGGCGGCACAGTGGTTAAACTGTGGCAGGCACGGCTAGATGCCAGAGCACATGGAACATTGCTACCTTTGCCACTGAAGCTATAACCTGTTTATCTACTTGCAAATTCTTGTTTTCAAACTGCTAGGTTGGCTGCTGGGACAGACTCGGGTCTTGAACTGCTAACCTGCCCCCTCAATCATCTAGTTGACCGACTTGGGATCCAGACTAGGTTAGGAAGGTTTTGAATTGAGGACTTTTTAATGGTATGCCTTGTTTTTATACTAGGAGGAGAACTGGGTCTGATCCAGCTTTTCCCTATTAAAGCTCCTGACGCCACCTGTTCCCAAGCTATGGCTCAGACCACAACTGACGACGGGGCAATCTCTAATTTTAGCCCCCACCGAGTATGGGCGAGAGGAGGCCAAGATCGCACCCACCCCACACCCCACACCCTCCTCTGCCAATGCCCGGGCGTTGTAAAGGAACGCGGGCAGATGCCAAGGGGACCAGGCAGCCCCAGCAGGTACCAATTAAGCCTCCCTAAAACCCAGTTTTGCAAAGTTAGGTCCCACTTTCAACTCAAGACCGTCCCTCGAGCAACATCTTCCCAAGACTACAAAGCTCATGGCTCCAAAACTGAAGGCCAGCAACACACACACACACACACACACACACACACACACACACAAATGTCCAGGAAATCATGCACGGATTTTCCAAACACCCTTTAAAAAAAAAAACTGAGTTAGGGACTAAGTTGGGGGCTAAGCCACAAACTGGTTGAATGACAAACCAAAGACGAACGGGCCAAGGTGGGGCAAAAAAAAAAAATGCCCTGGGAAAATTAACCAGGGTCTCTCCCCTCCTCCTCCTCCCCCTCCTCCCGCAACAATTAACCCTTCACCTGCCAAAAACCCAACTGGGCTCACCTTAGGGGACCTCACACACACACCCAAACCCCATTTCCTTTGCCATAGTGGTCCATCTTCTGCCTCCCTCTGGTGGCAGCCAAAACTTAACCCCCCCCAAAAAAACCCCCAATAATAATTACAATTACACCAAACTTTAATCCAGACACACACACACACCATCCCAACCAGCCCGGGTTTGCCCTTCAGGTGTTAGTATCCCCCCATCAAGTTCCTAACTTTCTCTCTCTTATCTTCCCCCTCCCCATTGACTAGCATCCCTATTCTTTTCCTCCCTTTTTCATTCTTTTCTTCCTTCCCTTTTTTCAGATTTTGCCCCCCCCCATCTTCTCAACACCCCCCCAAAAAATAATAATAATAATAATAATAATCCCTGATCTTCAATTGTCCCCCTCTTCCTTATCCTCCCCCCCTTCTCTGCCCACCCACCCCCCTTTCTTAGACTCACGGTCCGGAGAAACTGGACATCGTCTTCTCCCTCCCCGCTGGCATCGGCCATGGCTGGGCTGGAGGGGCCGGAGCGACGGCTGGCCGGCCGGCGGGGCGAGCTGGGATCGCGGCCGCGACGCCCGAGGACGGAGCGGCGGAGAGACGCTGTCCGGCAGTCCCGGTGCTAGGCTAGGCTAGAGCCCGACGGCTCCCCGCCCCCCGGACCGCCCCTGGGTGGGAAAGGGGGTGGGAGAGAAAGGAGGGAGGGGGGAGAGCAAGAGGGAAGGCAAGGCTGCACCTCTGGACAGGCCAACGAACATCTGGACACAGGGCGTCGTAGAGCCTCCAGCGCCGGGCGCAGCCTACCTGGCCCCGGGGCTCAGCTCCAGGCAGCGTTTGGGAAGCTTCTTTCCAGCACTCAGTGGAGGGCTTCAAGCTCCAGTGATTTAATTTTAATTTTAATTTTAATTTTAATTTTAATTTTAATTTTAATTTTAATTTTAATTTTAATTTTAATTTTAATTTTAATTTTAATTTTAATTTTAATTTTAATTTTAATTTTAATTTTAATTTTAATTTTAATCTTTTTCTTGGAATGGCTGGCTTGGAAGGAAGACACGTGCAGCCCCGACCAGAGTCGGGGGGGGGGGGGCTGCGTATTTATTACCCTGCCTTGGGGTTTGTGACACATGCCTAGGGCACTCGTGCCGGCCAGTGTTGGGCATCAGCAGGTTCGCACCAGTTCGCCAGAACCGGTAGCAGAAATTCTGGCTGACCCCACCAATCCGCGTTTTGAAATAAAGTAGTCCTAATTCTTAGAAACAGAGATGAGCACTGCACCCTAGAGTCGGATACGACTGGCTTTCGAGCAAGGGAAACCTTTACCTTTTTAATTCAGGTGCAATGCAAGGCTTTTCCCCTGGCCGTGCCCACCATACCACACCCATAGTGTGGTAGTAAATTTTTTTGGAGCCCACTACTGGTGGCGCCCCTATACAGAAGGCTTGCATACGTGGCGTTTTCCAGTGGTCAGCTACAATGTCCGCTCTTGGACGTTGCCCTGTGGTTAATGGACAGTCGGCAATTAATCACATCTGGCTGGCGAAACCCATTGTTCCTGCCCTAATCTCGGGGCCTATGTGTATTGACTCCGGGTATCTAACTTGTCCTCTTTCTGCCTTGGCTTGTTTGCCCTACTCTATTTGCCCCCAGCCTAGGTTATGGTTCATCTCTAACTAGCCCGCTTTATCTTCCCAATTTCCCCTCCGGCCAAGCTCGGGTGATCCCGGATCTGTCGAAAGCTGAGCGAACCCCTGGGGAGAGGTTTAATTGCCAATTATTCCTGCAGGCAACCCACAAATTTTAATTTTAATTTTTGCACTTGCATGCCACTCAATCAGGGGAACCCAACTTAGGGCAGCTCAAATGGTAAATAAACAATACTGTATACAATACACAAAGTAAATACACAGCAATACAATATACAAAATTCAGTCTACCAAAACAGCATATAGCAATATAATAATATAATCAGTCCTTAGGGAAGCTCTGATGGCGAACCTTGGCACTCTGGGCACATAGAGAACAAAAAACAAAAACACTGCAGCGCTGTAAAGACTAACTGCTACATTTTTGCTGTGAGCTTTCATGGATCAAGTCCCCTTCTTCAGACAAAAGGAGTAAAAAAAACTTCCAGGCATGGTTTATATACACCAGATGCAGGGGGTCAAGATGTCACAAGGCAAATGGATCACAAAGGTAAAGGGTAATCAAGCAGAATGACAGACAAGCATGCACATCACTACAGTATCCTACAGCTGGCAGTAACAAATGATTGTTCAGATAAGTTTTAAATGATCCCCCTTTCAATCTTGAAAAGTGTGAAGTTGCCAAGCAAAGCATATGGCGCTCCAGCTGTTCTTGGACTTCAGTTCCCAGAAGCCCAAGTCTCCGTGAATCCACACGAATGGGTTTACTGCACGTACAACCTTGGCACTCCAGCTGTTCTTGGAATGATTCACAGAGACTTCGGCTTCTGGGAATTGAAGTCCAAGAACACCTGGAGTGCCAAGGTTCGCCATCCCAGGTAAGCTGTGAAACAGAGGCTAGGTCAGTGATGGGCAGTCTTGGCCCTCCAGCTGTTCTTGAACTTGAACTTCAATTCCCAGAAACCCTGACCAGCTGGTGTGTTGACTTGGGCTTCTGGGAATTGAAGTCCAAGAACAGCTGGAGGGCCAAGACTGCCCATCTCTGGGCTAGGTGAAGGGCTTCCACAGTGCCTGCATGGGTGACTAGAACCTCCACAGTCAGGTGCAGTCTATCAGGGTGTGTTGCCCCACTCAAGAAGCAACTCCATTTCTCCCAGACCGTTGCTTTCCGTTATCCTCATGCCAATTGTTTCCCAGGGACTTCATTGATGGGTGAATAGGTAAAGGTTGCCCTGTTGTATCTGACTCTAGGGTTCTGCGCTCATCTCTGTTTATAGCCAAAGAGCCAGCCACTTTGGACTATAATCCAGACACAGTTTATTTTGTTTGGGTTATTTACAGCAATCTGGAGATATCCTTCAGGATTTGAAGGCAAAAGTTGTTTTTAGTCCTTGGGGAAGTTAAATTCCAATTCATCATCTCCCTAGTGCAGTCAGAAGCTTCACTTGATTTCAAATTACTGCATCCCTTACGAGTTAACTAAATGGTTTAAAAAATCTGGTTTTCTGGGTATGGTTAATTTGAAAACTTTGCACATTTCAGGCTTCCACTTTTTAAGTGTCATCGCACATCTCCTGGGGTCAGCCTCTTTCTGGTAACAGAAGAATGAGTGGGGCCCCTTATTCCCTTGAATAAAGGTCTTAAGGACACGTTGGCTTTGAGCATGGAGAGAGGTCATGCTTAAAATGTACTGTCATAACCTCCCATCCGTGCCTTATGGAAGGATGAATAAAAGAATGGTGCTCACAAATTTTTTTGTCCTAGTCCTGCACATTGGTTTTAGATGGTAGCCACCCCTTCTGTATCAACAACTGAAATCCCAAGCAGTAGCATACCTGTCAAGTTTTGGATTTGGAATAAGGGAAATTTCCTGGAAAATATGGGATACTTGACAGCTATGCTTATCTTGTGCTGCCCTCCAATGGCGGCAATAGGGCATTGCAGTCTAATTAATATGGGATGACGGCAGGGAAGAGGGTAAAATAAGGGGTTTTCCTGGCCAATACGGGATACTTGACAGCTATGCTTATCCTTTGCTGCCCTCCAATGGCGGTAATAGGGCATTGCAGTCTAATTAATAAGGGATGACGGTGGGAAAGAGGGTAAAATAAGGGGTTTTCCTGGCCAATAAGGGATACTTGACAGCTATGAGCAGTAGCCGAACAGTCACACACACACACAAGGTGTTGTGTTGTTTGGGGGCATTGCAGAAATGTTGAAGGGGGCAATGCTGGGAAAGACACACATCCAACCTTTGCAGAGATGTTAGCAGAGTCTGCTTTAACCAAGCCAGGCCAAAAACTGAGATGAGTAGTAAGCATAAAACATATATATCTTAAATTCTGCAGAGTCATGCTGGTGGAAAGAATAAGAAACAGAAACACAGTCCAAAGCAAGAGAATTCTATTCAAAATAAATAATAAGTAAACAGAAATTTAATTTAAATTTAATTTAATTTTCACAGTTATATACCGCCCACTCAGGTGCAACCCGACTCAGGGCGGTTTATATGGCGGAAAATAAATACATAATAATAATAATACAGTAGTAAAGGTAAAGGTTTCCCTTGCTCGAAAGCCAGTCATATCCGACTCTAGGGTGCAGTGCTCATCTCTGTTTCAAAGCCGAAGAGCCAGCGCTGTCTGTTTCTGCAGACGTTTCCGTGGTCATGTGGCAGGCATGGCTAGACACCGGAGCGCACGGAGCGCTGTTGCCTTCCCACCAAAGTGGTCCCTATTTATCTACTTGCCATTTCTTGCTTTCGAACTGCTAGGTTGGCAGGAGCTGGGACAAAGACGAGAGCTCATTCCGTCCTGCAGTCCTCGGGAATCGAACTGCTGACCTTCCGCTTCCCAGTCAGCGTCTTAGCCACTTGAGCCACTGCAGTCCCAAAGGTACAGTTACAAAAACTCAAACCACAAAATATGCAATTCAATTACAGCAAGAGAAAACAACAATAAATATGACCTCCCTGGAGGTTGGGGGGGGGGGTGTCCGAAGACGCCGGGGGGGGGGGGAGAAATCAGGTCCTACTTTGTTTTCTCCATATGTGGAAGGGAGGGGGGATTAATTAGTCTTATAATTGGCCATTAAAATCCAAATCACCTGATCCACCGACCAATTCATTGGATTAGACCAAGTGTGCCCAAACTTTTTGGGCCGCAGGCTGGTCGTGTGGTTCAATGGGCCGGTCACGTGGTTTCTCCCACCGGAAGCGGAACTAAAGCACTCCTTGCAATATGTTTTGTAACAGATATGTTTTGCAACAGGCTGCCATTTTCTCTGCTTAAACCAAGGGTGCCCAAACTACAGCTCATGGGCCGGATCTGGCCCCCGGTGTCTATTTGTCTGGCCCGTGCCACCCTCATCGAAGCCGGGAGTGACAAGGGTGGTGTGGGCTGGATGATTTGGCATTGGGGGCCGGATCTGGTGCATGGGCTGTCGTTTGGGCACCCTGGATTAGACGTCATTGCAACACACTGTTTTGGAGAAATCTACTTTTGTCAAATGTGTTGTGAGGAGTGTAAATAAGGCCAGAACAGGAAAGCCCAGATAGGGAAAGTTTGTTAGATGGCGTGTTGGTTTTTCCTGCTATTCAAACAGCTCTGGCACTTCAACCTTGTAAGCTCTAGCATCGATGTGCCCCATTTATAACGCAATAAAAAAAAAAATCATGTTGCTGAACAGGTAGAAAGCACAGAGCTAGTTGAATCAGGAAACTAAGCCCAAACTAGAAGTATAATAATATTGGGAACAGAAATCTTCTTATTTAATAAAAGACATTTGGTTGTCTCTGCTTTGAAGGAACGGTGTGTCTGGAGGGAAAACATCATTATCAGAAAACACACATTTTCCATAATGTGGGATTTGACCCACAGTTTAAAGCAGCTTAGGGTTGTGATGGCTTCGTGGTTAAGACAGTGAGCTTAATGACCAGAAGGTCAGCAATTCAAGACCCCTGTGCTGCGTGACGAAATGAGTGCCCATCGTCTGACCCAGCTCCTGCCAACCTAGCAGTTCGGAAGCAAGAAATTGCAAGTAGATAAACAGGTACCGCTTTGGTGGGAAAGGTAACAGCATTCCATGTGCTTTGGCATCTAGTCTGCAGACAAATGTCTGCAGACAAAGATGACTGTGAATTGAGATGTCCCCTCCCCTGCAAAATCCTATCCTATCCTAATGTATAATTCTCTGGGGACAGGGGAAAGAAAGCTTGTTGAGCCAGTTGTAACTCTATAGTAAAGGTATAGGTCACTCTTGCTGGAAAGCCAGTTGTATCTGACTCTAGGGTGCAGTGCTCATCTCTGTTTACAGCCAAGCAGCTAGCGCTATCTGCATCTCTAGCTGTTTCCATGGTCATACAGCAGGCATAACTAGATGCCGGAGCGCATGGAACACCGTTACCTTTCCTGCTGGAAGCAGTGCCCATTTATCTACATGCAA
This sequence comes from Bradypodion pumilum, assembly GCA_035047305.1. NCBI lineage: Eukaryota > Metazoa > Chordata > Lepidosauria > Squamata > Chamaeleonidae > Bradypodion > Bradypodion pumilum. Next base: position 3,517,743 of record JAWDJD010000007.1, read on the forward strand.
TTTCTTGCTTTCAAACTGCTAGGCTGGCAGGAGCTGGGACGGGCGACAGGAGCTCATGCCGTCACACAGCACTCGGGTCTTGAACTGCTGACCTGCCGACCTTCCAGCTGTCAAGTTCAGCGTCTTAACCACACTAAGCCACCACAGTAACTCTATAGTTACGACACCAGGAACTCCAGTCTGAGAGTTGAATCTACTCTGGGTTTTAGCCTGCACTTTAGAGGCATTATGAAAGGCGCTGAATCGTTTCCCCTGGTGCAGTTTCAGCACTTTGGACAGCTCTCTAACCTGCAAACTACACCCTAAGACTGGAGGAGTGCATTCACAGCACATTTGACCCCGTGAAATGCCGTCCCTCCCGGCTTTTAGCCTCCGCTTCCGGCTATACAACTGCTAGAAAAATTCCAACAATAAGGGATACAACCCACTTGTCAAAACTCCTATGGCAAAAGAACAAAAGCCGAGCGATTTCACAGCGACCGAAATTACAGAAGAGAAGTTGAGAAATTAACCCGGCCTTCGCAGCTCAAACTGATGTGACCGTTTCACCCACTTGTAAACTAAAAAGCTTTCCCTGTTGCAAGAATACTGTGGTTCTAAGGGAACAAGAACCAGGGTTGGCAGTAAATCACAGTTAATTTAATTCGGCTAAGGAGGCGGAAATCGCCTCTGCAAACAAGGTAAAGGTAAAGGCCACACTTGCTCAAAAGCCAGCCGTAGCCGACTCTAGGGTTCAGTGCGCATCTCCTGTTTATAGCCAAAGAGCCAGCGCTGTCTGTGTCTGTAGACATTTCTGTGGACACATGGAGTGCACGGAATGCTGCCCACCTTCCCACCAAAGAGGTCCCTATTTATCTACCAGCAATTTCTTGCTTTCAAACGGCCAGGTTGGCAGGAACTGGGACAGAGACAGGCGCTCACTCCGTTGTGCAGCACTTGGGTCTCGAACTGCTGACCTTCCAGTCGTCAAGTTCAGCATATTAACCACTAAGCCACCGCAGTGACTAGGAAACAGAACCGGAATAAAGGGGTGTAGCTTGTTTTGGGAGCCTTAACCGTACAGGCGCGTTTTACTTCTGCTTCCGGGAATGAAAAGAATGAACCATTTAAAAGGTGGTGGGGTGTGGAGGCTCAGGGGTTAAGAAGCTGGCAAATTGGCAGTTTGAGACCCGGGGACTGCACGACGGAGTGAGCTCCCGTTTCTGGCCCAGCTCCTGCCAACTTAGCAATTCGAAAGCAAGAAATTGCAAGTAGATCAATAGGGACCACTTTGGTGGGGAAAAGATCTTGGGGGACATGAAAGGAGCTTCATTCAGGAGTCCCCTGAGCGGAGTTTCTCCAGCAAAAAACCTTTCTGCCCAAAATAATGTCTGACAAGAAATGTATGTGTGTGTGTATCTATCTATCTATCTATCTATCTATCTATCTATCTATCTATCTATCTATATCTATATCTATATCTATATCTATATCTATATCTATATCTATATCTATATCTATATCTATATCTATATCTATATCTATAGATATATAGATATAGATATAGATATAGATATAGATATAGATATAGATATAGATATAGATATAGATATAGATATAGATATAGAGAGATAGAGAGATAGATAGATAGATAGATAGATAGATATATAGATAGATAGATATAGATATAGATATAGATATAGATATAGATATAGATATAGATATAGAGAGATAGAGAGATAGATAGATAGATAGATATAGACATATAGATATAGATATAGATAGATAGATAGATAGATAGATATAGACATATAGATATAGATATAGATAGATAGATAGATAGATATAGACATATAGATATAGATATAGATAGATAGATAGATAGATAGATAGATAGATAGATAGATAGATAGATAGATAGATAGATAGATAGATAGATAGATAGATAGATAGATAGATAGATAGATAGATAGATAGATATAGACATATAGATATAGATAGATAGATAGATAGATAGATAGATAGATAGATAGATAGATAGATAGATAGATATAGACATATAGATAGATAGATAGATAGATAGATAGATAGATAGATAGATAGATAGATAGATAGATAGATAGATAGATAGATAGATAGATAGATATAGACATATAGAGATAGAGATAGAGATAGAGATAGAGATAGAGATAGAGATAGAGATAGATAGATAGATAGATAGATAGATAGATATAGGGAAGAAAAAGCCAGGCCAGTGGGCACTAATATAAATTTGTAATAATAATAATAATCATCATCATCAGCAGCAGCAGCAGCAGCATTTAAAAGGTGTCAAAGAGAGAGAGAGAGAGAGAGAGTAATTTAAAGGAACGACAGTCACGTGATATTTCTTGCTTTTAATTATTTAGTAACAGCATATAGAAAACAGAGCAGAAGAGGCAAACACAGATTTCAGGACTGATTTTTTTAAAAAAAAACACAATTGTGTATCTTAGAAATCAGAAAGGCGCTTCACCACCCTCTGGAGGAAGACAGAAGAAATATACCTCAAATATAGAATACTACGTATATAGAAGAATGTGTACAGGCTTTCCCAGACTGGTACCCTCTGGCTGTGTGGGAATAGCTGTCTGGGGATGATGGGACTTCTGCCCTTCCACACAGCTGGAGGGCAGTCGTTTGGGGGAAGCCCGTTTCGACAATATACACTGTTTTCTCACTTTTGCAACCACTAGTAATTTGGCAAAGGAGTTTGAAGAACTGAGACCAAAGTCCGGTTGGAGTTTCTTTGCTCTCAACTGCAAGCCTCAGGCACTTTCCAGGAGCCACATACGGATTGTGAAGCCCTTGCTTGTCGATGTAACATGTGCTGCATGATACCTTTCGCCCCCAACTCAGAAATCAATGGGAGGAAATATTACCAAGAATAAAAGAGAAGCACAGGCCAGCAGGAACTGGTTTGGAGAAGCCAGCATGATGGTCTCCCTGATCATCCTATTCACTATCGAGAGAAGGTTTTGTGCAAAATGTTGGAGAAGGGGGGAGTGAGGGGAAACAGGAGAATAAATAAGATTTCTGAGTGAAAGCTAGAATGGAAGTCAACGTTAGAAGGACGAATCCCAACCCCTGACTTTAAAAATCACCCATGCCTTTTTTAAAGGCAATCAATTATCACCCTACTTACTCCATCCCAGAACTGTGCCAAAAGCTATAATAAAATTCAAAGAAATTGGATATTGCAGATTAAACCTGAGCTAGGAGTCATCGACAGGGAGACAGAGACATTGTCCTTCCAAGATGAAAATCTGCCTAGATTGACCCAGTTTTTGCTACGAACCTTGCCAATGATGATTGGCCATGGATGATGGGAATTGTAATCCAAGACAGTTGGCGAGACAGGAACATTTTTCTACCTAGCTGAAAATCTACCTAGATTGACCCAGCTTTTGCTATGACCCCTAACAGTGATGATTGGCCATGGATTATGGGAACTGTAATCCAAGACAGCTGGAGTGATAGCAACATTTTTCTATCTGTATGAAAATCTGCCTAGGTTGACCCAGCTTTTGCTACGAACCCTGGCAATGATGATTGGCCATGGATGATGGAAATTGTAATCCAATGGTTGGTAAGACAGGAACATTTTTCTACCTAGCTGAAAATCTGCCTAGATCGACCCAGCTTTTGCTACGAACCCTGGCAATGATGATTGGCTATGGATGATGGGAATTGTAATCCAACACAGCTTGGAGAGACAGGAACATTTTTCTACCTAGCTGAAAATCTGGAAAGGTGATGTTTGGGACTACAACATCCAAACTCCCCCAGCCAGTAGCTGTGCTGGTGAGAAGAGGGGATTCTGGGAGATGTAGTCTGAAAAAAGTAACTTCTGCAACACAGTTTCTCTCTCACACACACACCCCAGGTGTTCCTAGTGTTGGTTCTCTAGAAAAGTTGGCTTTGGCAGTTCAGCCTGGACAGGGCTTTGCACGTTTCTCTTTCGCATGCTGGCAAATGACATCAGGATCTGTTTCCGGGTGGTGCATATCTGCCTGCCACAGGCTCTGAAGACTCGCAGGGGGCTCTGGGGAGGCTGCCCGGGCACCATCCTCTGGGCCGCTTGGCCAGCCTGCCCAGAGGGAACCTCTTGCCCGGCTTGCAAGGGAAGGCCGCTTTCATGGCTCACTGAGCGGCCAAACCGGCGTCCCGCTTTGCGCTTGGGAGAGCTGAACTTTACAACGCTGGAGCCTTGGTTGGACCGAGATGATGAGATGCGTTGCAAACAGAGGGTCAGGCGCTTCAGGGCACTTTGGGAGGCCGCGTTGGGATGGCGCAGGTGATCCTCAGGAGAATTAGGGCCATTGGGTACATCTGCCCTGGAGAGAGAAGGGCTTTGGGGCAGGTTGCTAGTCCCGTTCTCTGGACAGCCGGTCCCATAGCTGTCCACCAGAGTCATATAGACCTCAGAAACAATGCCCGGTCTTGCTCCTGCCATAATGCCTTTTACAGGAGGCTGGGTTGGCTCCACCAGGCCAGACATCTGGCCTTCATGCCCTCCAGGGTCAAGAGTGGCTTCGTCAGGAAAGAAACCCATCTCCCTTCTTTCGGCTGCGTTCCTCATGGACAGATCTTCCGGCCAACTCAACGATCGGCGTAGGACTCTACGGGTTGGAAGAGCCGGCAGGACAATCGTCTCTCCGGCTAATGGCTCTGATTGATCCTGAAGTTCTTTGCCTCCATGCTGGGCATCCATGCCCACCTCTTGGCGGACAGAGGTCACCCCATCTGATGGTGGCATTGGCTTCATATCGCTCACAACAGCATGTGGAACATCTGGATTTCTGCAGGTAGATGTGCAGATGTTTCTGCTGGACAACTGGTTTGGGGACCCTAAACAGCAATAGCAATATCAGGAGGAGGAGATGGAAATGGAGAAGAAGGAGGAGAAGGAGGAGGAGGAGAAGAAGGAGAAGAAAGGAGGAGGACAGGGACATGGATGGGGATGGAGACAGAGATAGAGAAGGAGGATATGGAGAAGGACAAAGATGACAAGGAGGAAGATATGGAGGTGGAGGAGGAGGAGGATGGAGATGGAGACAGGGATGGAGAAGAAGGACAAGGAGGAAGAAAGAATGGGGATGAGGACAGAGATGGAGGAGGAGGAGGAGGAGGACGAGATGGAGAAGGAGATGGAGAAGGAGAAGAAGGAGGACGAGGAGAAGGAAGAAGGAGGATGGGGATGGAGACATACATGGGAGAGAAGGAAGAGAAAGAGGAGATGGAAAATGAGAAGGAGAAGGATAATGAGGAGAAGAAGGAAGGAGGAGGACAGGGACGGGAGTGGAGACAGAGACAGAGAAGAAGTAGATAGAGAAGAAGGAGTTTGAGGAGAAGGAAGAAGGACAGGGATGGGGATGGAGAAAGAGATGGAGATGGAGGCGGTTTAGTTAATTGAAGCCATATGGAGTCCTTAGGTTCACACTCATTCATAGGGAGAAAACAACCAAGAGTCTTGTGGCATACAAAACACTGGCAGGGTTTATATACAATGAGCCTTTGTGGACTACAGTCCACTTTTTCCAGATGCACTCAGCATCTGGTGTCAGTGTGGAAATGTACTATCTAAATTCCTGCAGTTGTTGTGAAAAGATGTTGAGGTCAAACCACCTCCCTCACTTTTTAACAAACAGTGTTGACTGAAATTGTCCCCAGGGCTGAACAGCTCACCTCAAAGGAAATCTGACCAGTTTGGACTCGAGGGTTTCGGACGACTGTGTTTGCCATGGCCCTAAGGCAGCTCTAAGTTCTGACTCCTATTACCATGCACCGACAGCACTTTGCAAGCATCCTCACCTCTTTCCATTTCCCTCTGTTTGTGTGGCTTTACTTGGGCACACCCCTCTTGCGAGGTAGGCCCTTCGAGCACCTCTGTCACCATCTTCTTCATCCACAGCCAGCCGCTGGGTTCTCCAGCTTTGGCAGAGGTAGGATGGGGCTGTAGAGAGGATTGGAAAGGAGGAGAGTAATCCATAATCAGTCCAAATGAATATTTATTGATCGGTGTATTCATTCATTCACTTAATATCCTGCTGCTCCCCCAGTGACTTAGTGGTTAAGATGCTGAGCCGGAGACTGGAAGGTCGGGTTTTGATACTTAAGGGCTGCACTTGGGGACATGAAAAAAGCCTCATTCGAGCATCCCCCGAGCAGAGTTTCTCCAGCAAAAATCCTTTCAACCCAGAGTAATCTCTGACACGAAAAACAAACAAAAAACTTAATATCCTGTCCTGTTTTCCAATTCAGGAGGCTTACGACACCACAAACAACACAGATTCTGCCCCCAAAAAAGCCTTAAAATTTAATATTAAGCCTGGTTAAACATATTATGATGTTAAAACACCCTCACGTTTAGTAGTTCGGAGCTGCAGAAAAATTAAGGATGGGTGAAGAATTTCATTTCAATGTGATTTTGATTGAAATTTACCACAACTGGCATAATTTGAGTGCGGGGGGGGGGGGGGGCAAGACTGCTGGATTCTCCTGTGTCTAAATAAAAGGCAGGAGGGAAAAAACCCTAACCAAGATGGGGAAAACCAAAAATGCCCTTATTGACATTTCTGGATGGATGAATGGTTGGGTGGGTGGATCATGGCCTTTGATGGATAGAAGAGTCTCTTACATCAGAATGGTGGACCAGTTCCTTACTACCATGAGAGAAGATGCTCAAAGATTTGTGTCTCTTCTTCTTCCGTTCCAAAGATGTTGGGGAACAGCAGGGGGAAGCACGAGAAGAGTGTTTTCTGAAAGGAAAGGTTGGTAGTTATTCCAGGACTTAGACCTGTGATGGCGAACCTTGGCACTCCAGATGTTCATGGACTTCAATTCCCAGAAGCCCAAGCACCCTGTGAACCCACACGAATGGGTTTACTGCGATTCATCTGGCCCGTGCCGCCCTCGTCGTTCCCGGAAGCGGAAGTAAAACACGCCTGTACGGAGGAAGGGTTAACCCAGAAGAGCCTTAACCGTACGGGCATGTTCCGCTTCCAGGAGCGATGAGGGCAGCGTGGGGCGGATGCATCGCAGTAAACCCCTTCATGTGGATTTGCGGGGGCTTGGGTTTCTGAGAATTGAAGTCCAAGAACATCCGGAGTGCCAAGGTTCGGTTCGCCATCACGGGCTTAGACTGTCACCTTTAAGAAGGAATCAGGTTGTGTTAGTTACTCCTTTGTTGCAACCGCAGCCTGTGAAAGAATTTTGCTATGTTGCTTGTGACATCGTAAACCACCCCCACCCTGATACAAATGGCCACTGGTCACCCCACCTCTGAGAGTATTTCCTGCCACTGCTCCGTCTTCTCTGAACTTTCACAGGCAGGGCTCGCAGAATGTCTGGTCTTGCGTCAGGCGTCGGAGTTGAGTTGCTGGAGAAAACTGGATCGGAAGTTGAAAGAACTAGGTTGGCAGAAGACAAGGTGAGAGAAAAGGTTGGAAAAATACACACAGTTACAGTACTTTGTTTTACATACACTGCCCCAGGTACTCCCAACCAAACAGGTCAAAAAGCAAAAAGAAATGCAAGTAGATAAATAGGCACCCCTTTGGTTGGAAAGGTAACAGCATTCTATGTGCTTCAGCATTTAGTCATGCCTGGCCCTTGGCCAGAGAAATGTCTGCAGACAGTGCTGGCTTTTTGGCTGTAAACAGATGAGCCCCAAACCCTAGAGTCAGATACGTCTGGCTTTCGAGCATGGGATACCTTTACCTTTACAGCTAATTGCAAGTAAAAAAAGATAAAAATATGATTACCTTGAGCAGGATTCAGCTCTCCTGGTTGATCAAAAGGATCCCCGTCATTCCTATCAAAGGAGTCTGAAACAGATGACTCTAAACCTGACCTCCTAAAAAAAGATAACAGAGAAAAGTAATAGTGGTATTTAATTTAATTTAACTTAATTTAATTTAATTTAATTTAATTTTCGCACTTGTATACCGCCCAATCAGGGAACCCAACTCAGGGTGGCTCACATGATAAATAAACAATATACGCAATATGCAATACACAGTAAACACACAGTAATACAATATAAAAAAATTCTATCTACCAAAACAGCATATAATATAATAATATACCACAACACAATCCTATAACAGCCTCTCCACCCTGACCACAGGCAAATTCCAAAGGTGGTATCTTGTTATTGTTTGAGAGTTATCTGATATAAATTCCTACTAGCATCTTACAACACCAACTGAGCCATAAAATTAACTGGGTGAGCTCTGACCAGTCATGGTCAGCATGATTGACCTCATGGTGTGAGAAGTGGACATCCCCCCCTACACTGCTGTGAGCTGACCGGAGGAAAGACAACTGACGACCAAGTCAACAGAGTCCCATGAGAGCTACCTCTTCTTGGTCGAAAGTTCCGCGGTCCAGGCGACGTCATCGGAGGCTTTCCTCTTGGCATTGGAAGAGGTTTTCCGAGTTGTGCCACTCAAAGAGTCTGTGGTGGAAAGAGAATAGTTCCAAAGCAATGTTAGACCAGACACTTTTTTTAATAAAAAAAAAACCAGAGTCTTTCCTTAGATGGTGGCAGCGGTTGGATAGAAACAAAGAGCTCTTCAAATAGAGGACTGCCCTACCTAAAATGGGGCACATGTCCATCCTTATGCTGCTGCAATCCATCAACGGTATATAATTTGCACCAAAGCTGTACAGATTTATGGGGTGGGGGGTTTGACAACAAATGCTAGTGTTAGATGTTTAGCCACTTCTTTTGTGTCTAGGTCAAATGGTAAACTGCCGAAATGAAGCCACTTTCTTGACTTTGACGTTGGCCAAACTCAAGTCCTCGTTGGTGCATGTTTCTAGTAATCGGCAGACCAGCAAATGAGCCGTATTCTGTATCTCTTCACATTCACAGTACATGTTGTGGTCCGACAGCAGCCCCCACTTGAGCCTGTTGGTCTTACATTGAGGGACTCCGACCCTCAGCCTATTCAGGGTCCTCCAAGTGACGTTAATGCATAGCTGTCAAGCATCCCTTATTGGCCGGGAAAACCCCTTATTTTACCCTCTTTTCCGCCATCATCCCTTATTAATTAGACTGCAATGCCCTATTGCCACCATTGGAGGGCAGCACAGGATAAGCATAGCTGTCAAGTATCCCTTATTGGCCAGGAAAACCCCTTATTTTACCCTCTTTCCCGCCGTCATCCCTTATTAATTAGACTGCAATGCCCTATTGCCGCCATTGGAGGGCAGCAAAGGATAAGCATAGCTGTCAAGTATCCCGTATTTGCCGGGCACTTTCCCTTATTTCCAAATCCAAAACTTGACAGGTTAATGGGAGGTTGAGTTCCTCAGCCATTCCCTCCTTTAATGATGTTCCTTGTCCAATGAGCTCCTTCCTCCATAGTTTATCTACTCACCAGCTTTGATCTCCGGGCCGGGAGCAACGCTAAGGTTCCGGCCGGTTTTGAATTTGCTCAGGGCCTCCGTGACAATGTCTGTGAGGAAGCAAGAAAGAACGATTCCAGAGAGCAAAGAAACAAGCGCACTCTCCCAACCCTTATAAATGCATTTCAGCTCCAAATAGGATGATGCTAAAGTTGAGATGTATTATCCAGAAAGAGGCATATCACTACTAAAACAAGGCAATGAGTTGCAGAACCAACCAATCAAATATTTCTACATACTAATTTATAAGTACAGGTAAAGGTATAAAGTCGCCCGTGCTCAAAAGCCAGTCATATCTGACTCTAGGGTTCAGTGCTCATTTCTGTTTATAGCCAAAGAGCCAGCAATATCTGCTTCTCAAGGCATTTCCGTGGCCACGTGGCAGGGAGGACTAGGCACTGGAGCGCACGGAATGCTGTCACCTTTCCCACCTATCCGTCTACAGTACTTGCAATTTCTTGCTTTCAAACTGCTAGGGTGGCAGGAGCTGGGGCAGATGACGGCAGCTCACTCTGTCATGCAGCACTCGGGTCTTGAACTGCTGGCCTGCCGACCTTCCAGTCGTCAAGTTCAGCATCTTAACCATTAAGCCACCACAGTCCCAGATGCAACATCGTTTGCATCATTCAAACTGCAGATGGAACTCAGACAAAGCGTCGGGAGAGTTGGTTTGTTGTGGATTTTGTGGGTCAAGTACTGGACTGCTATTTGCACATTGGCACCTTCATGGGCTCCGATGTCCTTCTTATGCCACTTCATCTTTAAATCAGATGTAAACCAGACAACCTTTCCAAAGGAGGCCATTAAAACAAGGGGCCTTTGGCCACTCTAAATGCAACACACCTCCAAGAGACACTAGGGGGTGGAAATTGAGTGGCCATTAATGGCTTGATTGAGTCCCATTATTATATCTATCTCCATAGCAATCCCTTTCTAAGAAGCAGCCAAGTTGCAGAAGAGCAAGGAGCCAAAGGCTGCATTTAAAGAGTATCCAGCATGGCTTGAAAGCACTTTTTCCCCCCTGCCAAGTTAATTACAAAATTGAACTTCTTCGGTCTCAGAGCTGGCTCTCGGACAAGCCCATAATGCAACATTTTGGCAGGGTTCAGACCGCACCACGTCAAAAGGCTACCTGCAGAGTAGCATGGGTTGGCCAGCACCTCCTGGAAGGTCACCAACAAGAATCGGATTTAATCATTTTAAACAAACAAGAAACCTCAGAAGAATGGCAAATGCCTGACACGTCGCTTCTACTTCCAAACCCCACCGATCATAAAGAAGCCAGAATGAAGGAGATGCTGGAGGCTGGCCCAAATTCTGGCAATTCATCTTAAGATATATATTATCTGGACACTCACTGCCCACGCTGCGTCTCCGTCTCCTTCTCCCTTCCACGGTCTTCCCTCTGAGGTTGTCCTGTTGAGTTGCGGGCTGCCTCCCCTTGCTTTCCAGGTCTGAAAAGGCAGCTTGGACTTTTTCCAACAGCGGCTGGGGGACCGTGCCTGACCACAGGGAGGGAAAATAAACCACGACAACATGAAAAGGTGGTGCTTCGTATCTAAATAATTACAACACACCACTCTTCACACAAGGAGACTGCGGTGGCTTAGTGGTTAAGACGCTGAACTTGACGACTGGAAGGTCAGCAGGACAGTAGTTCGAGAACTGAATGCTGCACCACGGAGTGAGTGCCTGTCTCTGTCCCAGCTCCTGCCAACCTAGCAGTTCAAAAGCAAGACATTGCAAGTAGATAAATAGGCATTGCTTCAGTGGGAAGGTAACAGCGTTCCAGACATTCCAGGGCCTAATCCTGCTTGCTGCATGTCCACAGAAACGTCTGCAGACACAGAGACGGTGCTGGCTCTTTGACTATAAATGTAGATGAGCACCGAACCCTAGAGTTGGATACCACTGGCATTCGAGCAAGGGAGACTTTGGCCTTTTGTTTACACTAGGGTTTCCCATGCTTTTCAAGCCAGGGGCCGGGTCAAGCTCTCTCAGTCAATTTTGAGGGCCGGATGGCCATTTTGCCCTGCCCGCATGATCGGGGTGGCCATTATGTCCCAACAGCTTGAAAGGGGTGGCCATTTTGTTTCTCAAATGACCTTGGAGGAGTGGTGGGACACATGAAATGGCACCGTGGGCTATATTTGGCCCATGGGCATTAGGTTGGGAACCCCTGTTTTACACCCTCTACTTCCACTGAGCCCCCCACCCCAAGAAACTGCCAAGAGGAAACTGGAGGTTCTGTATCCCCTGAAAGTCCACTGAGATGGAAAGGAGGAGGTGTAGAATTAGGAAACAAAGAAGCAAAACACACATTAACTATGGGGCCATTGGGTTGGGTGAGGTTGACCCATGTCCTTTACTCATGGCTATCCTTCCTCCACCCAGCAGAGGGCAGTATAGATCTCTCAGGTTGTACACAAACGCCTCTTCCATTGCATTATGTGCAGTAGAGAACTTAGAAAGCCTAACATGTCCATGTATTGTATTGTTGCTTATATTGTTAATTGTTTTTGATGTTGCAAGCTGCCCATGTTCCAATCTGGGTGCAATATAAGTTAAATTAGGGTCATAGTGTGGTAGTGGCTATGATGCTGAGCTTGACAAGAGGTGGCAGGTCAGAAGATCAAGACCCGGTTGTTGCCGTCATCTATCCCAGCTTATGCCGACCTAGAAGTTTGAAAGCAAGAGGTTGCAAGTAGATAAATAGGTACTGCTTCAGTGGGAAAGGTAATACCATGTCATGCACTTCAGCATGTCATCACACAGAGAGTGTGACGAGATTCGTTCTTTCATTCGTTCGTTCGTTCGTTCGTTCGTTCGTTCGTTCGTTCGTTCGTTCGTTCGTTCGTTCGTTCGTTCGTTCGTTCGCTTGCTCGCTCGCTCGTTCGCTCATTCGCTCATTCGCTCGTTCGCTCGTTCATTCATTCAACTTTTATTCTGCCCATCTAAGCAGACAACCACTCTGGGCTGTTCACAAAATAACAATAACGGACTGGTGTGTGTGTGCAATACTTTAACATAATAGAGCAACAAATACCAATTCCAGATTTCATATAAAGCTAAAACCAACCTACTGACCTTAAGTACCTAAAAGCAGACCCTTATATGATGGCCAAAAGGTGGAAACAAACAATCAAATCAAGGGAGGATATATCAAAGCAGAAGCAAAATATTATAAAATTCCTCCTTAAAAAGCTTAACCATAAGGGAGCATGGTAGCCTATCTAGAGGCATTGCCTGTACAAATCCCAGACCAGATCAAATCTCGATCATGGGCAAATCTACGAGAACGGGGCTTACCGATCTCTGGCGCATGGCCCATCAACACCTGAAGGACAGCTGCCTGTTTCTGTAGTTGCCCTTCCGCTTGGCCGCTCAACTGGCTGTAGTCTTCGGCGGAGAAAAGGTTGGGTGCAAAAATGACGGCCAGGTTGGGCAAGTCCATTTTATTCTGAGCACACCTGGAAAGAATCCCCCCAAAAATAATAATTTATACCTGGCCTTGGGATTGGTGGTAGTAGGAAGAAAGAGCATAATTTTGGCCCAAATCCCTTCTTTCTCTTAAGAGTCTTTCCTCAACACTTGGGATCATCATGAAGTTCCCAATGGAATCTTCATTACAAATTTTCTAGGGTAAACATAGAAAAATGGTGCATATCTGGTATTTATTTATCTTGCCTCCATTGTTTACTCTGACTAAAGGCTGCTCTCCAGGGTCCTGGACAGAGAAGAGCCTTTTCAGTCCCTTTTAGGGGCTGCAGGGGCTCAGTGGTTAAGAAGTTCTCCTTGTTGGCTGGAAGGCTGGCAAGTCCATAGCTGTCAAGTGTCCCGTATTGGCCGGGAACCTCCCGTATTTTACTCTCTTTCCCGGCGTCATCCTGTATCAGTCAGATTGCAATGCCCTAATGCTGCCACTCGAGGGCGACACAGGATAAGCGTAACTGTCAGGTTTCCCGTTTTGTCCTGGAAAGTTCCCTTATTTTCAAATCCAAAACTTGACAGCTATGGACAAGTCGGTAGTTCGAGACCTGGGTACCGCATGATGGATTGAGTGCCCGTCTCTGTCTCAGCTACTGCCAACCTAGCAGTTCGAAAGCAAGAAATTGCAAGTAAATGAAAAGGGACCACTTCGGTGGGAAAAGATTTTGGGGACATGAAAGGCGCCTCATTCGGGCGTCCCCCGAGCAGAGTTCTTCCAGCAAAAATCGTTTCAACTCAGAATAATCTCTGGCATGAAATTATTATTTAATTTAATTTAATTCTTCAATTTTTATTCCGCCCACTCGGACAAACCCAACTCAGGTTTCTGCCTAGAAATAACAGGGATCAGATTTTCTGATTGCAAATCACATCCTTGAAAGAGTTTGAAAATGTAACTTTTTGGGGGGATTAAAAGTAAAGGTCTAGGTCTCACTTGCTCAAAAGCCAGTCATACCTGACTCTAGGGTTCAGTGCTCATCTCTGTTTTACAGCCAAAGGGCCAGCACTGTCTGCATCTACAAACATTTCCATGGTCATGTGGCAGGCATGACTAAACAACAGAATTCACAGAATGTTGTTACCTTTCCCGCCGAAGCAGCACCTATTTATCTAATTGCAATCTCTTGCTTTTGAAGTGCTAGGTTGGCGGGAACTCACTCCGTCATGCAGAACTCAGGTCTCAAAGTGCTGACCCGCCAACCTTCCAGTAGTCCAGCTCAGCATCTTAACCACTAAGGCAGCACGGTTCCTTTTTGGACTACATCCCCCACCAAAAAAAAAAACAACAACATGCAAGCCTAAATTTTGCATAGGTGCCTTCATCTGGATGTTACCATCTTTAAAAAAAAAATTGTTCAAGTTGCTGGGGATGTGGGCAAGTTTTGGGTAGACCTATTAACACAATGACTACTTTTGATAACTTTTACTCACAAGCTCCTTCACTCATCCCTCCTTCTCCAGGGTTTTGACCAATTACAGCACAGCATACAATGTCCATCAAATTAATTCAGTTCCCACAGTTTTCAGCCTGTTATGACTACAAGCACAGTAAGCCATCCAGGACCTGCCTTGAAGGTTGAACTCTTTCTCTGCCACTGGAAATCAAGAAATCAAAAACCGACTTTCCTCTGTAAATGCAAGGCCCCCCTGACACATTATTTCCTTACACATACCCACCTGGCTGCCACATCCTGTAGGAAGCAGAAGAGGTAGTGAAGGGTGTTGGTACACCTTGGGGGCAAGAGGCAGGTGAGAAGGAGAGCCAGGCCTGTGCGGTCCGGCTCCTCTCCTTGCTCCTGGGTCTGGCAAAGCGGGCCCTGGAGCCAGGCTGGGATCAGGGGTTCAGGCAAGCCTCGCAGGAATTGCTTGACCAGTGTGGCTATGTCGCATGGCAGGGCCATCTCTAGGCAGCGTTCCCCAGCTTCCAGCCGCTTCTGGGAGAACAGAAGAAGAAGAAGGTCAGCAAGAGATGGATCGAAACATCAACAGCAAATCAAACTTCCCTGGGACTAACTTTTCCTGGGTCCATGCTCTAAGGCAGTGGTGGCGAACCTATGGCACACATGCCAGAGATGGTGGTCACAGCCCTCTCTGTGGGCACATGCACCATCGCCCCAGCATGAGTTCACCCTGCCCCTCTGCCCAGCAGCCCAATGGGTGTGCCTCCTCCCTCTCCCCAGCACAGAGTTTGCCCCGCCCCTCTACCCAGCAGCCCAATGGCAGTGCTTCCTCCCTCCCCCCCAGCACAGAGTTTGCCCTGCCCCTCTGTTTGGTCTCTAAAACATTCACCATCACTGCTCTGTTTCTTGGGTCTCCTGATGGTCTTGGACTTCCGTTCCCAGAAGTCCAAGTTGGCAAAGGTAAAGATAAAGGAAAAGGTTTCCCTTGCTCAAAAGCCAGTCGTATCCAACTCCAGGATTCAGTGCTCATCCCTGTTTACAGCCCAACAGCCAGCGCTGTCTGCGCCCACAGACATTTCCCTGGTCATGTAGCAGGCATGACTATACACGGAATGCTGTTTACCTTCCCACCCAAACGCAACCTATGTATTTGCTTGCAATCTCTTGCTTTCAAACCACGAGGTTGGCAGGAACCGGGACTGAGACGGGAACTCACTCCACCACGCAGCACTCGGGTCTCAAACTGCTGACCTTCTTTGGCATCAAGCTCAGCATCTGAACCATTAAGCCACCGCGCAATTTGTGCTACTGGATTCTTCCACGGAGAAACAGCATGCAATGTTTTAAGATCTCCAGAGAAGATCATGAGAATGGTCTGGATTTCGAGGAAAGAACGCCTTCCTCTGAGACGTTTTTAAAATGCTCTTTTCTCACCCTGTGGGTTCTTGCACACAACATGGAAAAAAAAGGGGGAGGCTGTAATAAAGCAAAACATTTTTTTTTACTGGCAAGAGGCTTGCTTAAGTTCCCTTCTCTTTTAAGCAACCGATTGCCATCTGCATTTCGACACCCCTTTCCCTACGTCATCAGCTGGTGAGACATCGGAGAATAGAAAAACCCAAAATGGGTCAAAAAAGGTCAGATCTGGGAGATCTGTTTTTATTTTGTTTTGTTTTTTCAAAAGTGATCTAGCCCAAATTCTGGGAAGGAATGCCAGTAGAAGATTTTTAAAAAGGGATAGATAAAAGGAAGGAATATAGATTCAATTCTGGGAAAAGAAACCGGGAGCATTTCCCAAAGTTTGGTAGTCAAAACCAGGATAGAAGCATATTCTGATCACATGATTTTTTTTAAAAAAAATTAATTACTTTTTTGGGATGAGAGGTCCCAAAAATCTACCCAACAGGCAGATATCCTTGCTTGGGAGTTCTAGGGGCTGTAGTTCAAAAGTTGTCACTTTTAGGACAGGGGTTCCCAACCTTTTCAAGCCGGGGGCCAGACCATACCTGTCAAGTTTTGGATTTGGAAATTAGGGAAATTTCCCGGCAAATACAGGATATTTGACAGCTATGCTTATCCTGTGCTGCCCTCCAATGGCGGCAATAGGGCATTGCAGTCTAATTAATAAGGGCCAATAAGGGATACTTGACAGCTATGGGCCAGACAATCATTTTGCCCTGCTTGCATGATGGGGCGGCCATTTTGTATCAACAGCTTCAAAGAGGTAGCCATTTTGTTTCTCACATGCCCTTGGAGGGGTGGGGGTAGGCCACATGAAATGGCACCATGGGCCGTATCCAGCCTGTGGGCCTTAGGTTGGGAACCCCTGCTTTAGGACCTTCTATAAATCCATTAATGCTGTGGGGCATCAAATCATTTCCGATTTATGGCAACCCTACCAAATCGTGATCTGCAAAAATAAAAAAGCCTCTCATTAACAGCCCTGTTGAGATCTTGCTAAACTTATGTCTGTGGTTTCCTTTACTGAGTCAAAACATCTCACATTCCGCCTTCCCCATTTCCTGCTGCTTCCCCTGGCACAGGATTATTGCCTACTCCAGGGAATCTCATCTTCTCATGTGCCTAAAGTCCCATCGCATGAGTTTGGCCATATTTAGTCATTCCACACTTTACCTTTAAAGCTCTGATACGTGTCAGGGAGCCGCTTTTCCGGAAAAGCCCTTCAACATGAAGATGTGAGCGGAGCAGTTCACATGCATCCACAAGGAACCTTGGGTTACAAAAGCAAACAAGGCAAGCCATGGGGGTGGAAGATTTCCATGCCCACAAGCCAGAAGGTGGAGAGTTACTTCAAAACACCCCCCATCCCTGTTACTACAGTGGGGTGTGAGCTAATTCAGAAGGCAACCTGGCGGATCCATGCTTAAAAAATTACTCACTGTGGTACTCCTTCTACATGCTCTGAGACGGGCAACGCATGCAGAGGAACGCCAAACACAGCCCCGCGGAGAGGAGCCTCCGTGTTATGTTCCTAGAAGTAAACAAACTCAGATTGAACCATCCAGCTGTTTTACTGGTCTGATGATTGTTGCCAGAAAAATGCACCATAAGGACATAGGTTTGGTCAATGACAAAGCCAAGAAAGTTAAGGAGCAGAATCCAAAAAGATCTTGACAGGCTTGAATGTTGGCCTGATCATTGGAATCAGGATTCGTTCCCTTGATTCATTATACCAAGGACTGGAGAGTAAATAATGAGTAATATCTTCAGTCGGATTACAACCGTAAATACACACCATAGGGTCACAACATTGATCCAATTTGCCCTTTTGAAATTGACACTGAAATTTGCAATTGACACTTAAGGGGTTTGGGAACGCTGAAAATTAGGTAAAGGTAAAGGCCGTCTTTGCTCAAAAGCCAGTCGTATCTGACTCTAGGGTTCAGTGCTCACCTCCGTTTATAGCCAAAGAGCCAGCGCTGTCTGCATCTGCAGATGTTTCTGTGGACATGTGGCAGGCATGCCTCAACACTGGAGCGCACGGAACGCGGTTTACCCATAGCTGTCAAGTATCCCTTATTGGCCAGGAAAACCCCTTATTTTAACCTCTTTCCCACCGTCATTCCTTATTAATTAGACTGCAATGCCCTATTGCTGCCATTGGAGGGCAGCACAGGATAAGCATAACTGTCAAGTATCCCGTGTTTGCCGGGAAATTTCCCTTATGTCCAAATCCAAAACTTTACAGGTATGGGTTTACCATCCCACCGAAGGGGTCCCTATTTATCTACTTGCAATGTCTTGCTTTCAAACTGCTAGGTTGGCAGAAGCTGGGACAAAGAATGGCGCTCAGTCCGTCGTGCAGTACTCGGGAATCAAACTGCTGACCTGTCGACCTTCCTGGCGTCAGGTTCAGCGTCTTAACCACTAAGCCACCGGACTCCCTTCCGTTGGGTCATAAGATTGATCCCATTTGCCCTTTTGAAATTGACACTGAAATGTGTGATGGACTCTTAAGCGGGTTGGGTATGCTGGAAATTAGGGACCTCCCAAAACTCTGTGCCAAGGTAGAGACTAGGAAACCAGGACAGCTGTAACACCTGTATGTTTTCACCATGTGCTTAAAGTTATGGTTATGGTCCCTTTCTCAGTTCACTCACCTGGCTGGCAGGACTGGTCTTCGCTGGTTGGATGTGCATGCCGCGACATCGGAGATAGTGGACGATGGCCGGCGAGAGGTCTCCTTCCTCTGAACTAGGCATGGCGGCTTGGGCGCAGGGCAAATCTGCATAACCAAACTCAACTTTCCCTTCCTCAAAAAAGTAGCACGTCTAGAAAGTTTGGGTGGGATGGCGGAAGGGGAAGCAGGCACTTTCGGGAAGAAAACTTACAAGCTGTTTTCTCAGGGAAGAAAATATGGATTCTTAAACCGGCTAAGTTTTCAGTACTCCCAACTGGTTTTCTCCTGGCAAAATGGGTTTGTTTGTTTTTTGCACAATTAAGACTTATTCTCTATTAACTTTCCAGGTGGATTAACCACTGAAATTGGATCTCGGGAGACGAATATGGAGTGCAAAAATTTGCTTTTCATTCTGTAATAATGGTCACCATCGCCATTTCTTATATCTGCAAACACAGAAAGAAACTCCCTTGGCCCTTGAGTTTTGCCCCTAAAGAAAGCTAGCAAGACATAAAACCTTGCTTGGTTAATGAGTTTGCTTAGTTCAGGTGAGTTTTGCTCTACGCCTCCTTTCAGTGAATCTCATTTCTCCCTAGCCAAGAGAAATCTTATTTTGCCTGTAAAAACTTAGGCTGAAGGTGGACTAGAAGTTGGGATTTAAAGGAATATACTTTCCTTTTTTAAAGGCAGACAAATCTTTGAAGGAGAGAAAAGCCTCTTTTGCTCAAAAGCCACTCGTATTCAACTCTAAGAGCTAGCACTGACTCCATCTGCAGATGTTTTCCATAGTCACGTGTCAGGCATGAATAGACACCAAAGAAGGCG
Organism: Bradypodion pumilum; assembly: GCA_035047305.1. NCBI lineage: Eukaryota > Metazoa > Chordata > Lepidosauria > Squamata > Chamaeleonidae > Bradypodion > Bradypodion pumilum. Next base: position 3,537,033 of record JAWDJD010000007.1, read on the forward strand.
AACGCTGTTACCTTACTTGCCAACGCGGTACCTATTTATCTACTACTTGCCTTTTTTTTTTTTTTTGCTTTTCAACTACTTGGTTGTCAGGAGGATAGAAAAACATGCTGCAGGTGTTACCGGGTTAAAATCAGAGCATTGGTTTTAATTTAACTTAATTTAATACTGCAGTGGCTCAAGTCGCTAAGACGCTGACTGGGAAGCGGAAGGTCAGCAGTTCGATTCCCGAGTACTGCAGGATGGAAATGAGCTCCTGTCTTCATCCAGCTCCTGCCAACCTAGCAGTTCGAAAGCAAGAAATTGCAAGTAGATAAATAGGGACCACTTTGGTGGGAAGGTAACAGCGTTCCGTGCGCTCCGGTGTCTAGTCATGCCTGCCACATGACCACGGAAGCGTCTGCAGAAGCAGACAGCGCTGGCTCTTCGGCTTAGAAACAGAGATGAGCACTGCACCCTAGAGTCGGATACGACTGGCTTTCGAGCAAGGGAAACCTTTACTAATTTAATAGTCATATTTATATATGCCGCCCACTCAGGCAGAACCCGACTCAGGGCGGCATTACAACAAGTTCTAAAAACACATAAAAACACTTTAAAAGACCCACATCCCACCCACTTTAAAAGACCCATATCCCACCCACCCATCCCACCCACTATAAAAAGAAGAAGAGAGAGTTCTTCTAACAAGGCTGGGGTCTTAAGGGCTATAAGTCAAGAAACCTTTGCAGCCAGAGCTGGCAAAGTTACTTTTTTTGAACTATGACTCCCAGAAAACTTTAGATCTCATGCTCAACCAGGAGTTTTGGGGAACCGTAGTCCGAAAAAAGGAGGACACATTTTTCCATGTACAAAGCATGGTAACCTCTTCCCCTTTCATAACTGAGAGTTCACATTTTAAATTAATTAGGAAATAGAGTGGTGCCTCGCTTACAGAGCATAATGCATTCCATGGGATTGCTCTTTAAGCGAGTTCGCTCTTTAAGTGAAACACCATTGTAAGTGAACAATTGTGACTTCTGGCAGGGAGGGGGGGGATTGCGAACCCCGATTTAGTTGTTAAGCGAGGCAACCATTCAGAAAAACTTTTTGCTCTTTAATCGAGTTAGTCTCTACGCAAGGTGCTCTTTATGCGAGGTTTTACTGTACTGTAATAAAGCAGGCATGTTTAATTTGATTCATCATGCTTTTGCCGTGTCAGAAGCACACAAAAGTGCTTTCTGGGTTGAAAGGATTTTTGCTGGCGAAACTCAGCTCAGGGGAGGCCCGAATGAGACTCCTGTCCTGTCTCCCAAGATCTTTTCCCCACCAGTGGTCCCTATTTGTCTACTTGCAATTTCTTGCTTTTGAACTGCTAGGTTGGCAGAAGCTGGGACAAAGATGGAAGCTCACTCCGTCGTGCAGCACTGGGGCCTTGACCTGCCAACCTTCCAGTTGCCAAGTTCAACATCTTAACCACTAAGACGGAGATATAGAACAATGAAGGTAAAAACGAGCCGTCTCAAGAACAGTTTCTTCTCCAGAGCAATTATGGCCTTAAATGGAAACTCTGGACTCTGAAGTAATCTTATCTTATTTTAAAAGTTTTCATTTTTTTAGATTTTTAAATTTTAGAATTTTATATATATTTTTAAAAAAAATTTAGAATTTAAAAATTTCGAAATTTTAAAATTTTGAAGTTTTAGAATTTTGAAGTTTTTAAGTTTTTAAATTGTACTGTATGGTACTATCTTAATTGGTGTTTCTGTAGCTGTTTTAAATTAAGGGGTATGCCTTATTCGAGTTGATATATAGTACATACCTGTCAACCGCGGCTCCGGCCAATCCGGGACCTGCGCAGAACGGTTCTGCGCAGGTCGCCTTCTATGCATGCGTAGAAGGGTTATACGCTTGCGTAGCCCCCTTCTATGCATGCATAGCCTTCTACGCATGTGTAGAAGGGTTCTATGCAAGCGTAAAACCCTTCTACGCATGCGTAGATGGTGACCTGCACAGAAGGGCTGCGCAGTACCTCCTTTCCCCCGCTGCCAAATTCCGGGGTTTCAGCAGCGTGGGGCGGGAAATGGCGCAAATCGGTGCCGAAAACCGTGAAATCCCGACCAATCCGGGAAGGTTGACAGGTATGATATAGCAACCGAGAAATTTCGTTGTTCCCGCAAGGAGACAATAATAATAAAGATTTATCTTATCTTATCTTATCTTATCTTATCTTATCTTATCTTATCTTATCTTATCTTATCTTATCTTATCTTATCTTATCTTATCTTATCTTATCTTATCTTATCTTATCTTATCTTATCTTATCTTATCTTAGCCACTGCAGTGTCTGATTTACAGTACGACCCATTTATTTGTTTTTGTCCATCCAGATATCTGCAAAGTTCTCCTCCAGCGCCATATTTCAAGCGCATCAATTCCCCCCCCCTGCCAGCTTTCTTTACTGCCCAGGTTTCCAACCCATACAAATGGTACAGGAAACAATCCTAATTTTCTTAATTTAATTCTCGATTCCAACCTCTTTCCAAAATCCACTAAGTGGCTGGATTATTGTTAATGACAATACTGTTTTCCAGCATCGTGAAAGCATCAGGAAGAGAGAAACATGTGTGTGCAAATGGCCGAAAGCATCAGAATCTTGTTTTTAAAAAAGCAAAGAAAGTCCCAAAGCTCTTCAATCTTTGACAAGATTCCATCTCCAGGGCATTGTATAAAGCACCGGGTGTTTACTGTTTTGTAAAGAATTTAGTATTTTAATTTGTGTAACGTTGTAATGATTAAGAAGTTTGATTTAGTAGAATTATCAAATGGTGGAGGTTACGATCTGAGTGTGAATTGGTATACGGAGGTAATAAGAACATAAAAATATGTGAATATGAGTATTATCTTATATCTCCTGCCATCCTAGCAGTTCGAAAGCAAGAAATTGCAAGTAGATAAATAGGGACCACTTCGGTGGGAAGGTAACAGCGTTCCGTGCGCTCCGGTGCCTAGTCATGCCTGCCACATGACCACGGAAACGTCTGCAGAAGCAGACAGCGCGCGCTCTTCGGCTTAGAAACAGAGATGAGCACTGCACCCTAGAGTCGGATACGACTGGCTTTCGAGCAAGGGAAACCTTTACTATGAGTATTATGATAATTATATAATACATAGGTGTGTTAAGATTTTGTATTTTGTGAAAGCATAATCAAACTATCAAAGATGGGTTTTACTACTAAGTCATAATGAAATGGTATTTCTTCAAGATTGTATGATAATATTTTTTTCCTTTTATTCTTTTACATATTAGTTAAATGTTGTATTAGTTTTAATTGGTCATTTGTGTACGTATGGTTTGTATTTTTTATGTATTATTGTTTTTAAAAAATCAATAAAAATTATTTTTTTAAAAAAAAAAACTGTTATCTTCCTTTCTTACACGCTTGTGTGTCAACACACAGAGCGAGGGAGAGAGAGACCGACCACATGCGTAACCCAGTTCCCTTTAAAGTGCACATCAGCATAAAGTCAAGCAGTGTTTTTTTTGAGTCAGCTGGCTTGCGGAAAGGCAGGGTTAGGCCGTCTCTGCACAACTTCTCTGCCTGGGGTGGAACAGCAGAGCGAAAATGCGCAAGGCTAGAAATGCGCAAGGAACCTCCGACTGAAACCAAACCTACGGGACAGAGGTCGGGTTTTTTTGGCGGGCCGGAAAAATTATGAGCCGACGAGAGAGCAAGCGGTAAGGAGAACATTGTAAGCCCATGGTGGTGAACCTTGGCACTCCAGGTGTTCTTGGACTTCAATTCCCAGAAGCCCCCGTGAATCCACATGAGTGGGTTTACTGCGATTCATCCGGCCCGCGCCGCCCTCGTCGCTCCTGGAAGCGGAAGTAAAACGCGCCCGTCCGGGCGCGTTTTACTTCCGCTTCCAGGAGCGACGAGGGCGGCGCGGGCCGGATGAATCGTAGTAAACCCATTAGTGTGGATTCACGGGGGCTTCTGGGAATTGAAGTCCAAGAACACCTGGTTCACCATCACTGTCTAAGCCTTCCTATTCTTCTACTCTTTGGGTTTTTCCTGCCTTTGAAGGACATTTGGTAGGGTTTGCCTATTTGCCAAGACTCCTCCTTTCTTTGCCTGGATCTGGAAGTAGAAAACAGATGATTGTTTAAAAAGCCTCAGCTGACAATCTTTGGTCTTTAGGTGTTTTGGACATCGAGGTCCCAGAATTCCCTGGTCAATGGGGGTAGGGGATTCTGGGAAACTGGATCCGAAACATTTGGCAGGTGACGTGTTAAACTAATAAATAGTTTACCCTAAGGGACTCAAGTGGTTAAGACGTTGAACTCACCGACTGGAAGGTCGGAGATTCCTGGGTACTGCGTGACGGAGTGAGCTCCCGTCTCTGTCTCAGCTCCTGCCAACCTAGCAGTTCCAAGGCAAGAAACTACAAGTAGATAGAGACCACTTTGGTGGGAAGGTAAACAGCGTTCCATGCACTCCGGTGCTGAGGCATGCCTGCCGCATGTCCGTGGAAACATCTGCAGAGATGAGCACTGAACCCTAGAGTCAGATACAACTGGCTTTCGAGCAAGGGCGACCTTTATCTTTACCGACCTAATGCAGTGATTCCCACTCTTTGGGTTGTTTTTTTTTTTGGGCCATGCCCCACCTAAACACCTCTAAAATCCTGATGTGTCCCACCACCCTTGTGACATATAATTTTTATTATTCAAAAGGTGAACTCCTATTTGTGTGGCGGAAGCCTAAAAAGCGATTAACTGTTAATAACTCATGCTCGAACTGCTGCCCTTTTAAAAAAATCAAATTTCCCCGCTGTGGTGCGTGCGCCCAACATTGGGAACCAGAAGTCTAAAGTGAGCATTTTAAGGGTGTGCTTGCTAGGACCATGGAGTGCTGGGACTGTTCGGGTCAGTGCGCTAAATAAGGTCTCCTGACAAGGGCAGGGCATGTTGGAACCACATATCGCGACCAGAGAAGTCCGCAGAGACGTGGAATTTGTGGCTAGGGCAGGGAAGGGATTTGGGTGTTGTGTTGATTAAGGGTGGCAAACAAACCAAAATTGTTGCTCTCTGTTTCACTTTGTGGACTGGCTGCTTTGAAGCCTAACAATTCTAGAGACCCCAATGTGTCATCCAGGACGGGCATCTCAGGATCATGTATATCATTGGGTACAACAATCCACTGTGATAGAGCCATGGTGGCGCAGTGTTTAAACTGCTGTCCTGCAACCAAAAGGTTGCGAGTTCAATCCTTAACCAGGGCTCAAGGTTGACTCAGTCTTCCAAGGTTGGTAAAATGAGTCCCAAGCATGTTTGGGGCAAAATGCTAATTAACTTGTGCACTGCCCAGAGAGTGCACAGAGCGGTATGGGGCAGCATAGAAGTGTGGTTGCTTTGCGTTTTGCATAATCAGTCAATGCATGCAAGGAAGTTGGGCAAGGAAGTTCCTTTAATTACAATAAAAGACTTCCAAGCGCTGTCGATGGATGGGTGGCCTTGTTCTCAGATGTAAGCAAGCCGAATACAGGAAGAGTGGTTTGAGCCGGGGAAATGGAGAAGCCCTGGAGTTGTGGTAGATCAAATTTGTTGGAGGTTTTAGAGTCATAAGAACATATAAGAACCGCCTTGCTGGAACAGGCCACATGAGCCCATGATCCAGTCCAGCCTTCTGTCTCACACAGTGGCTCACCATGTGCTTCAGGGTATTATTCCCAAGCAGATGCCTTCACCTGCTTAGGATTCCCTGGAAATGGCATGGAGAGATATCCTGCCTATCTCTCCAACCCAGAGGTTGTCCTTAGGTATCCATAATTATACGGAGGTTGTCCTTAGGTATCCATAATTATACGGAGGTTGTCCTTAGGTATCCATAATTATACGGAGGTTGTCCTTAGGTATCCATAATTATAGCCATGGATACCCTTGTCCTCCATGAACTTGCCTAATGTCAAGACTGACAGCTGTCAGGTGAGGTTGTTAGAGGAAACTATCATAGGTTTGAACTTCCTAGGAATCAACGGAGGGGATTGTTGGGGCAGAACTCAGAGTTTGGCAGGGGTTTCTAAGAGTCCCAAATCCCCGCCGAGCGACTCTGGGACCTACAGAGATGCAAACCGTCCCCCAGCCCCAAAATTTTCTGGGTCCAACCCTGACACCTGGAAGCAGGTCCTTGAAATGTCACAGGGGAGGCAATTGCAAAACAGCTTCTGTCTCTGGCTCTCTCTACGATGAACTTAAAAGTGGAGGTGTCAGTTTTAGGCTGGGGTGGCTTAGCGGTTGGAAGGTCTGGAAGGTCAGCAGTTCGAGACCTGAGTGCTGCACGACGGAGTGAGCTTCCATCTTTGTCCCAGTTCCTGCCAACATAGCAGTTTGAAAGCAAAGAAACTGCAAGTAGACAAATAGGCATCACTTTGGTGGGGAAGGTAACAGCATGCCGTGCACTCCAGTGTCTAGTCATGCCTGCCACATGTCCACAGAGAACGTCTGCAGACATAGGCAGCTCTGGCTCGTTGACTATAAACAGGGATGAGCACTGAACCATAGAGTCGGATATGACTGGCTTTCAAGCAAGGATGACCTTTACCTTTACCTTTTTACCTTTACCTAATGAACAAGACAGAAGGACTTACTTCAGAGGATGTCAACACAGCAAGTCTGCTGATGCCACGAGCATCAACTCCCCCCCCCCCAAACTTGGGGTTGATAAACTTGCAGCAAGGGGGCCGCAGTGGCTTAGTGATTAAGACACTGAACTTGACGACTGGAAGGTTGGCAGGTCAGCAGTTCGAGACCCGAGTACTGCACGACAGAGTGAGCTTCTAACATCAGCCTCAGTGGAACTATATCAAGTATTTTTTTATTTTATTTTTGCTTTGGCCAATTAAAAAGTTGCCTATTTTGCAGGAAATCCCAAGCGGAAGCCCCCAGCGGGACGGATGCCGGGACCATTCCAGGCATCGGGGGCAAGATCTATCGGCGGAAAAGCCGACGGCGCATGACCTGCCCGAACCCCCGGGAGATCAACCAAGCTTTGGCCTCCATCACGCTGGGAGAACTGAACCGCTCTTGTACCTTGGAGGAACTGGTTGAGAAATGCCTTCGCTCTTTTGGTAAATTGGCACAGAAAAGTGAGGGGGAGGGGACAGATTGGGACCCCTATTGTGGACCAAAGGGACTGTGGTGGCTTAGTGGTTAAGACGCTGAACTTGACAACCGGAAGGTCAACAGTTCAAGACCTAAGTGAGCTCCCGTCGTCCGTCCCAGCTTCCTGCCAACCTAGCAGTTCGAAAGCAAGTAATTTGCAAGCAGATAAATAGGTAGTGCTTTGGCAGGAAAGGTATCAACGCTCCGTCCACTCTAGCATCTAGTCTTGCCTGCCACATGTCCACGAGGACGTCTGCAAACGCAGAGGGCGCTGGCTCTTTGGCTGTCAATAAAAATGAACACCACCTTCCAGAGTCGGATGTGACTGGCTTTCGACCAAGGGAGACCTTTACCTATTGTGGGTCAAACACAACGTTGTGATGACCCTTGTCTGCACATGAACCTGGGAGCGTTCAAGCTACCAATGGGAGGAAAACCTCGTGTTCCGTCTCCCCCTTAAAAACAGGGATATGGAAATAGTATTTGGGGCCAGTTTGCCATTGGTTGGTTTTATCTCACCTGTTATCTTATTCCTTTAGCTCTCATATTCCCGCAGCAATGTGAAACACATCAGCCTTGGGGTCTAATCATTATGAACATAAGTAGAGGACTTTAACATACTAAGGGGCTGCCGTGGCTCAGTGGTTAAGAAGCTCGCCTTGTCAGCTGGAAGGCTGGCAAGTCGGCAGTTCGAGACCCGGGTACTGCATGACAGATTGAGCACCCGTCTCTGTCCCAGCTCTTGGGGACATGAAAGGAGCCTCATTTGGGCATTCCCTAAGCAGAGTTTCTTCCACAAAAATCCTTTCAAGCCAGAATAATTTCTAACACAAAATTATTATTATTATTATTATTATTATTATTATTATTATTATTATTATTATTATTATTATTATTATTATTATTATTATTATTATTATTATTATTATTATTATTATTATTATTATTATTTAACATGTTTGTGTGCAGTGCACTTTTAGTAACAAATTGTTGCACAATATTTAATTTTAAATATATATATATTTAATTTTTACTTTAAAAAAATCCGCATAGTCAAGGCAATGGTATTCCTGGTGGTAATGTATGGGTGTGAGAGCTGGGCCATAAGGAAAGCTGAGCGCAGAAGAATAGATGCCTTTGAAATGTGGTGTTGGAGGAGAGTTTTGAGAGTCCCCTGGACAGCGAGGAGAACAAATAGGTTGATCTTAGAAGAAATCAACCCTGACTGCTCCTTAGTAGGTCAAATAGTAAAGATGAAGCTGAAGTATTTTGGACATCAAATGAGAAGAGACCAGGCTTCTGGGACTCGCTTGAGAAAGCGTTGATGCTGGGAAAAGTGGAGGGCAAAAGAAGAAGGGAAGATGAGATGGCTAGATGGTATTGTAGATACAATGGGCACAGAGCTGGGTGGGTGGGGGAGGATGGTGGAGGACAGGGGTGCCTGGCGGGCAGTGGTCCATAGGGTTGCAAAGGGTCGGATTCGACTGTGCGACTCAACAACAACAAATTTAATGAGAATTGTGATACATTTAGGCAGCTTGGATCTGCCTAGACCAGTGATGGTGAACCTTGGCACTCCAGCTGTTCTTGAACTTCAATTCCCAGAAGCCCAAGTCTCTGTGAATCCACATGAATGGGTACATGCTGTAAACCCATTTGTGTGGATTCACAGAGACTTGGGCTACTGGGAATTGAAGTCTAAGAACACCTGGAGGTGCAGTAAACCCATTCGTGTGGATTCACAGAGACCCAGGCTTCTGGGAATTGAAGTCCAAGAACACCTGGAGGTGCAGTAAACCCATTCATGTGGATTCACAGAGACTCGGGCTTCTGGGAATTTAAGTCCAAGAACACCTGGAGGTGCAGTAAACCCATTCGTGTGGATACACAGAGACTCAGGCTTCTGTGAACTGAAGTCCAAGAACACCTGGAGGTGCAGTAAACCCATTTGTGTGGATTCACAGAGACTTGGGCTTCTGGGAATTGAAGTCTAAGAACAGCAGGAGTGCCAAGGTTCATCATCACGGGCCTAGACAAAAGCAACCGTTACAAGTAACTAGCTCTTTGGAGTAATGAATAATGTAATTAGAGGTGACTTTCTAGATCTCATGTATTAACACTTAGTTACTTTCAAAAGTTACTTTTAAAAGGGGGTGGTGGTTGTGAGGATGTTTTCTGGTTTGTATTTTCTGCTCAGGCCCAAGTAGTAAAAGAAAGCGTTATTTGTCTTTTCTAAGATGGCCATAAAGTTGGAGTTGACTTAATGGCATACAGTTGTTGTTGTATTATTATTATTAGTTTTAAAAAATTGTTTGATAGCTCAGAGCATAGCTGTCAAGTATCCTGTATTGGCCAGGAAAACCCCTTATTTTACCCTCTTCCCTGCCATCATCCCTTATTAATTAGACTGCAATGCCCTATTGCCACCATTGGAGGGCAGCACAGGATAAGCATAGCTGTCAAGTATCCCTTATTGGCCAGGAAAACCCCTTATTTTACCCTCTTTCCCGCTGTCATCACGTATTAATTAGACTGCAATGTCCTATTGCCGCCATTGGAGGGCAGCAAAGGATAAGCATAGCTATCAAGTATCCCTTGTTTGCTGGGAAATTTCCCTTATTTCCAAATCCAAAACTTGACAGGCGTGGCTCAGAGTTACATTGAGAATAACAGCCATCTGCCGGAGCAGATGCAATGAGCAATGCAACAAGTTCCGTTCAAAAATGTAACTTCCCAAGCTCTCTCTTTGGGGTCATCCGCTAGCCGTCGCCTGTTCCAAATTGGCTGCTTAATCTCCTAGATTTGGATGGAAATATGTGCACCAGCGACTTCATGGTGAACATGACGTTAACCGTCCACAGCTGGGTGATACCGTCGGCTGAGCTGGCCCGACTTCTTCTCACTTTATATCCTTTTGGAGGTAACCCCGAACTGATGACGATTGCAAAACCAGTGACACGGCTTCTCAAATGGGCTTTGATGAAAAAGGACCGTCCATTAAGACAAACCAGGTGGCACCAGTACTCTCGATGATTTGTCACTCTTCCTTTTCTATCTGGTTATTTCTTATTCTATTGTTTAGAACAGGGGTTCCCAACCTATGGCCTGTGGGCCGTATCCAGCCCACGGTGCCACTTCATGTGGTCACTGCCCCACCCCTCTAAGGGCATTTGAGAAACAAAATGGCTGCCCCTTTGAAACTGTTGGGACAAAATGGCTACCCTCATCGTGCAGGCAAGGCAAAATAGCTGTCCGGCCCTCGAAGCTGACTGAGAGAGCGGGGCTGGGTCAAACTCTCTCAATCAGCTTCGAGGGCCGGATGGCCATTATGCCCTGCCTGCACGATGGGGGTGGCCATTTTGTCCCAACAGTTTCAAATGGGTGGCCATTGTGTTTCCATAGCTGTCAAGTATCCCGTATAGGCCAGGAAAACGCCTTATTTTACCCTCTTCTCTGCCATCATCCCGTATTAATTAGACTGCAATGCCCTATTGCCACCATTGGAGGGCAGCACAGGACAAGAATAGCTGTCAAGTATCCCTTATTGGCCAGGAAAACCCCTGATTTTACCTTCTTTCCCGCTGTCATCCATTATTAATTAGACTGCAATGCCCTATTGCCGCCATTGGAGGGCAGTAAAGGATAAGCATAGCTGTCAAGTATCCCTTATTTGCTGGGAAATTTCCCTTATTTCCAAATCCAAATCTTGACAGTTGTGTGTGTTTCTTGGATGCCCTTGGAGGGGTTAGGAGGACCACATGAAATGGCACCGGGGCCGGATCCGGCCTGCAGGCCTTAGGTTGGGAACCCCTGCTTTAGAAGCTGAGGACTTGTAGATCCTTGATCCCAAAGCTTGAGAGATGATTCTTGACTCGATCCTCTACCTACCAAGAAGCAGTCAAGGAGAATCAACAGGAGCGCCAGTTACGGATCTGCTACTTCATCAGGTCAGGGTTCCCCATAATTATCCTCCTCTCCTGCCCCCCCCCCGAACTCATGCCTTCCTCCTGGGTGGAAGGCACCTCTTGCTCCATGGCCCACCTGTGGCTCCTGGCTGAACCTTGGGTTCTGACTGCAGGTACTGGCTCGCCAACTATCCCGAGGCCTTCCATCTCGATCCTCACCTGGAAGAGGCGGTTGGGGAGATCTTGGAGGTGGTGCGGAAAGAAGGCCACCAGGTACAGTGCCAGCTGCTCGACACGTCTAGCACGTAAGTCTGTCTTCTTTCTGATGCTTGCACATGAAACTTAGAGTGGAACTGAGTGGTGGTTGTAGGGAGGGGGAGAGGAACGTACCATCTATGCCCGCAATGGCGAACCTTGGCCCTCCGGATGTTCTTGGACTTCAATTCCCAGAAGCCCAAGCACCCTGTGAATCAACACAAATCGGTTTACTGCGATTCATCCAGCCCGCGCTGCCCTCGTCGCTCCCGGAAGCGGAAGTGAAACGCGCCCGTACGGTTAAGACTCTTCTGGGTTAACCCTTCCTCTGCACAGGCGTGTTTTACTTCCGCTTCTGGGAGTGACGAGGGCAGCACGGGCCGGATGAATCGCAGTAAACCTATTTGTATGGATTCACAGGGTGCTTGGGCTTCTGGGAATTGAAGTCCAAGAACATCTGGAGAGCCAAGGTTCGCCATCACGGATCTATGCCATTGTATCACAAGACAAAGCACGGATTACCACTGCTTTCCAAAAAGCTTCTGTTTTGACAACCAGATGCTTTCAATAGTTAAGAGATTTCCTCTTCTAATGACGAGTCATCTGTAAATGTATAGTGCAGCCCTGGAAATATACACTGCTATGTTCTTGTAGCTTGTCAGTGTTGCTCTTAGATCCATTTGGCGACTCTTTGAATTGGTTCTTCTTTTTCCCACTTCTATGAATCCCTCCCCTTCCACTCCTACGAAAGGAACCCAGGAGTTCTGGCTTCTCAGTGCTTCTGTCTATGTGCACCTGTCCTTATTGCCACATTGTTCCTCAGAAGCCTGTTCATGTCCAGACGAGAGTGCCTCTGAGCATGCACGGGGAATGTGGCACCTAACCTGGTTTCCTCGACCTGCTTCCCTTCCAGAGCGACTCACACATGGCGCCGTTCGCTCAGCTGCCACGGGAGCCCTGGTTGTGGCAAGAAGAGAAAAGTTTCTCTTCTTTTCGACCACCTGGATGCAGGTGAACTGGCCAACCATCTCAGTTACCTGGAGTTCAAAGTGTTCTGCCACATGTCGGTAAGGATTGCCTTCAACTCCATCCTCTGTTGTTCAGGTTGCTTTTCATGTTTTAAAAACCTTACAAATCAGGGATTATGCCACTGGTCTTCTCATTAGCAACCCTGATCAGGTCATGCAAGCTCTAGGCTGTGGTTCCCTTTAATGAGTGAATCCATCTCTTTTCTTGCTGCCTCTACTCTTACTAGCATTAGCATCAATGTATTATGCTTCATTTGATTCGGTGCTTGAAATGCAATTGTAATTAGAACAGGCCCCTTGAATCAATGGGAAATTAAAGGGAGGAATTGACTGCCCTTCAATTATTGAGTCCAATCTAGTTGCAACATACAACTGGCTTTCCGCCACTGGATGTTCTTCAATGTCATATTGTGTTTTTGCGGTTTCTGTGACGCCGTTATCATGATCTCACCAGAGAAGTGCGGGCCTAGCTCTATGGACAACTCATTTTAATTTCTCGTGTTTTATTTTTGGAGGGATTGGTTCTCTGTTGCCTAGCCCCTGCTTCATTTGAACTCGTTTTGAACATGCTCTAGGGCTGAGTTGGGTTTAGCATTAGAAATCAGAATGACAAATCTGAAATGGGTTTTCAGGTTTGGCTACTTTGGAGTTTACCAGAAGGATTTGTACCTGAAAGAGCCTGAAACCAAATAAGAAGTCCCACAAACAGAAGATATCCTAAAGCAGTGATGGCGAACCTTTTAGAGACCGAGTGCCCAAACTGCAACCCAAAACCCACTTATTTATCGCAAAGTGCCAACACAGCAACAGGGGAAGGGGGAAACGCTCCCATTGGGCTGCTGGGCAGAGGGGTGGGGCAAACTCTGTGCTGGGGGATGGAGGAAGCACTCCCATTGGGCTGCTGGGCAGAGGGGTGGGGCAAACTCTGTGCTGGGGGATGGAGGAAGCGCTCCCATTGGGCTGCTGGGCAGAGGGGTGGTGTGATCTCCGTGCTGGGGGAGGGAGGAAGTTGCTCTCATTAGGCTACTGGGCAAACGGGCAGGGGAAACTCTGTGCTGGGGTGACTGCACAGGTGCCCACAGAGAGGGCTCTGAGTGCCACCTCTGGCACGCATGCCATAGGTTTACCACCACTGTCCTAAAGATTTCTCCCTGCACATTTCTAATGTTAAAACGTCTTCTGGTTCCATGCTCATACAGTACCTGGACTTCCGGAATTATGTGCTTTGTGGGTCGGTGCGGGGCAGTCCTACGCTGGAACGGGCCATCGGTTTATGCAACAGCATCTCCCAGTGGGTGCAGGTCATGATCCTCAACCGGCCGACCCCCCAGCAGCGGGCGGAAGTCTTCACCAAGTTTATTCGCGTTACCCAGGTAGGTTACCGTGCGGGCGCGTTTTACTTCCGCTTCCAGGAGCAACGAGGGTGGTGTGGGCCGGGTGAATCGCAGTAAACTCATCCGTGTGGATTCATGGGGGCTTCTGGGAACTGAAGTCCAAGAACATCTGGAGTGCCAAGGTTCGCTACCATAGCAGGATAACCTGGCCAGACAGTCAGGAAGGATGGGTTTTTAGCGTCACCGCCCACAAGATGTTTGGAAGGACACTGGTTTTCTTCTGACTCTCTTCACCCCGTTCTGTTGCTTCTTATCCTTCCAGAAGCTGAGGCAACTGCAGAACTTCAGCACGCTCATGGCTGTTGTCGGTGGTCTCTGCCACAGTGCCATTGCTCGGCTAAAGGACACGCATGCCCTCCTCCCCACCGAAGTTTCCAAGGTAGAGAACCGGTGACAAGTCAAAAAAAGGAGACCTGTAAACTGAGGAACGTGATGAAAAATGCACCAGTTCCTCTTTCTTCTGGACCCCTGGAACACCAAACTGTGCAGCTTGGAGAAGTCACTTTCCAAGGAAAGTAAGCTGCCTAGTCTCCTCAGGTTGGCTTTATAGCTAGGACGATGAGCTTGATGGACAGAAGATCAGCAGTTTGAGACCTGAGTGCTGCGTAACGGAGTGAGCTCCTGCCGTCTGTCCCAGCTCCTGCCAACCCAGCAGTTTGAGAGCAAGAAATTGCAACTAGTTGGAGTGAGGACAGGCACCAAATAATCTGGCCCCTGTCCTCACTCCAACCCCCACTGACGCCGATGCTGCTAGACACGGCTGCGGATGCATTTATTTATGGTGGGGGGCCACCAGTCCAGCTCCCTCAACTATCTGAGGGAGCATGACCTGGTCCCCAACTTAAAAAGGTTACACCAGAGATTTTCAGCCTGTGGGCCGGATGTGGCTCATGGTGCCATTTCATGTGCCCCTGCCGCCTCCACAACACCAGGAAGTGCCATGTGGTGGAAGAAGGGCAAAATGGTCATCCAGCCCCCGAAGCTGTCTGAGGGAGCATGACCCAGCCCCCAGCTTTAAAAGGTTGATAATTCTTGATCTACACTATTATATCTTCTTGAGATGCCTTTCTCCTTATTCTCCATGTGTAGGTCCTGTCCGAAATGACGGAGCTGCTCTCCTCATGTGGGAATTATGGGTCATACCGACGGGCGTATGCCAACTGCGATGGCTTCAAGATCCCCATTGTGGGCATCCACCTCAAGGACCTCGTGATGCTCCACGAAGCTTTCCCGGACCGGGTGGAAGGCGGGCGACTCAACCTCAGCAAACTCCAGAGTCTGTACGAGCCAGCGTGGGAGCTCCGGATGCTACAGAGGGCTGTCCCCCCATTCGAGGCCAACAAGGATCTGATCCACCTCCTCACTGTAAGAGGCGGTCTCTCCCAATGATGAATGAGGAACCGTGGAGAACCACAGGCGGTGGGCTGGTTACATGGGCTGTACGAAAAGATTGTGCGCGAGAGACAATCAAAGGTGCTAAAGCAAGGTTTCTCAAACTTGGCTCTCCAGATGTTCTTGGACTTCAGTTCCCAGAAGTCCCGATCAACAAGTGTGCTGACTTGGGCTTCTGGGAATTGAAGTCCAAGAACATCTGGAGCGCCAAGGTTGAGAAACCCCAACTGCTAGCGCTCAAAATAAATAAATAGCCTTCCTGTGACCTCGTTGGTCTACAAATCCCATCAGCTCTCGTCACTGGCTGTGCTGGCTAAGGCAACTGGGAGCTGTAGTCCGATGAGGCCACGAAGGCTGTGCTTTGCCCATCCCTGGCAGGATGCTACCAGCCTGTGGTTTGTAGCAACCGCAAACAGAAAGGGGCCATGGCATTGCGCAATTTAGGAAACACGAGGGAGGATGTATGTTGTGGTTGCAGTCAGCAACCCAGGCCAGAAGTGGAAGAGGACCACAAATACTGTTGCCTAGCAACCGCTCCAAGGCCTAAAGCCCTTGTTTCTTAGAGCCACTGTTTTTTGGACTCTAAAGTAACATTTCCAAATTAATTTCTCAGAACTGGGAACCGTCACTTTTTTGTGGGTGAGCTTCTTTGAGTGGCTCAATAGGTGACTCAATAATGGCAGGCTCCAGGTTGCCTAGCAACCGCGGCAACCCCTGCCGGGATATTGGGTCATAAAGATTGCATGGGCCCCTACACGCGGAAGAAGGTGAAGCCTTGCAGTCTTAACCCAGATCTGTGGGGACTTCCTCTGTTTCCATGGCTCGTCTTGTTTGGCACGCACCCAGCCTCTTGGCCTAGATCAGGAGTTCTCAACCATTTTGTGCCGGGTCACGCTCCCTCAGACAGCTTCGGGGGCCAGACAGCCATTTTTGCCCTTCCTCCACCACATGGCACTTCTGGGTGTGATGGAGGCAGTGGGGTGGGGGCACATGAAATAGCACTGTGGGCCGCATCCGGCCCATTGGACTCAGGTTGAGAATCCCTGGCCTAGATACTGCTGAGTGACCAGCGTCAGGGAAACTACCGTTGTTACCCCTCAGTCCCGGTGCCGGCCCTGTTGTTAGGTGCAGTGAGGATGCATATTTGAGGCAACTGACTGGGATGTTATTTGCTTCTGCCTCGGGAAGCAAAATTTATTAAGCCACCCCCCAACTGGTTTGAGGAACTCCATCACTTGCCCCCCCCCCCGTGCCCGAAATGGGCCACGCACACCAAAAATAGTAATGTGTTTTTAATATTTTTTATTTTCTAAAATGGGAAGAAAGCAGAAATTCACTTTTGGTTTCATCCCCTGGAAAAGGTCACATAATTAAACGAAAGTCAAGTATTGCAGGGAGGTTTTTTTTTTTTTTTCAGGAGCACAATTTCTCTTTTTTGGAAGCAAAAAAGGGCCCCCACCATAAGTATCGATTGAGGGTAGCATCATGTGAAAGGGCTCAAGGCTGGGCAAAACCGGACGGTTCAGCATGGGGCATGGGTAGTTCTGGGATTTTAGGAATTATATATAGTTTAAGAAGGCAAGTTTCAAAAGCTGGTAGACTCAGGGGCTGATCAGGTATTCAAATATTTTGGACTGGCCCCCGTGCATGTATGGATGAGCCCATTATCAAATGGAGGGAACAGCAGCCAAAATGTTATGAGTTCGATCCTGACAGGGATCAAGGTTGGCTCAGCCTTCCATCCCTGTTAAATAGAAAAGTTTTTAAAAGATAACAGTCCTTGTTAAATATTGTTGTGGACAGCTACTCATGTGCAAGCATACATTTCTTTCCCCTGAAAGTCATTATTTTTGTTAAATATATTTGTTAAATATAACAGTGTTAAATATAACAATGATTGCAGTGGCTCAAGTGGCTAAGAAGAAGCTGACTGGGAGGTGGAAGATCAGCAGTTCGATACCTGAATACTGCAGGACGGAGTGAGCTCCCGTCTTTGTCCCAGCTCCTGCCAACCTAGCAGTTCGAAAGCAAGAAATTGCAACTAGATAAATAGGGACCACTCCGGTGGGAAGGTAAACAGTGTTCCATGCGCTCTGGTATCTAGTCATGCCTGCCACATGACCACGGAAATGTCTGCAGAAGCAGACAACGCTGGCTCTTCGGCTTTGAAACAGAGATGAGCACTGAACCCTCGAGTCGGATACAACTATGGTCTATCTACAATGTCTATTTCTGACCCTACACTCCATCAAATTCTTCTTCATGGTCCTCTGTGAATCCATACAAATGGGTTTACTGAGCATTAAACATGCAGCAAACCCATTCATGTGGATTCACAGGGGGCCACAAAGTCGAAGAACAGTTACAGGTAAGCAGCCTGCCATTATAGAGTCCTGGTGGCGCAAGGGCCATCATACTGTACTGCAGCCAAAATGTTGCGAGTTCAATCGTGACCAGGACTTAAGGTTGACTCAGTCTTCCATCCTTCCATCCCCAGTATGTTGGGGGCAAAATGCTAGTTATGTTGTGTGCACTAAGCGCAAAAGTGCAGTGTAGAAGTGGAATTTCTCTTGCTCGTCTATGGCCGACAGAAAGCCCGGTTGAACCACTTGAGTGGGTTGTATGACTACTATAGCCTTAATTCTGCCTCTCCCCCAGCTCTCTCTTGATCTCTACTACACCGATGAGGAAATCTACACCCTGTCGTATGCTCGCGAGCCTCGTTATCCAAAGTCACTGGTAAGAGACCAACGTGGCGGGGGCAAATCGGAGATGGGGAAGAGCCATTGCCCAGAGTTTCTTAATCTCCTCTTCTCTTCCAACTCTCCATCATATATATGGTCTCCGTTTCTTCTTCTCTCCTTCAAGCCGGCTCCACCTTTCAAACCCCCTGTGGTCCTGGAGTGGGCGCCCAAAGTGACCCTCAAGCCGGACCGCCTCACCATTAGGCAGCACATCCAGGAAATGGTGGAGGTAAGTGGTCCCAAACAAGAAAAGTCTGAATAAGCAGAGAGCTTTGGCGACTTGTTCTAGCCTCGGTGCAGTTCTGCACATGACCAGAAGTCAAGAGCATGTTTTGAACCTTGGCAGAATCCCAAGCCCCCTGTGAATCCACACGCGCTGCCCTCGTCGCTCCTGTCCAGGCGCGTTTTACTTCTGCTTCTGGGAGCGACGAAGGCAGCGTGGGCCGGATGAATCGCAGTAAACCCATTCGTGTGGATTCACAGGGGGCTTGGGCTTCTGGGAATTGAAGCCCAAGAACACCTGGAGTGTCAAGGTTTCGCCATCATGGTACCTAGTCCAATGCTCTTACGTTGGCAGAGGATAAAGCACCACCATGTCTGGTTGCTACAGTCTGGCCGGGTTATCCTGCTATGTTAATAGACTACTCCAGTGATGGTGAGCCTTGGCATCCCTTCTTGGACTTCAATTCCCAGAAGCCCTGATCAGCAGGAGTGCTGACTTGGGCTTCTGGGAATTGAAGTCCAAGAACAGCTGGGGTGCCAAGGTTTGCCATCACGGCCCTAGACCCTACTGCCAGCGACTCAACGCTGATCGTCAGGTGGCGATAACAATAATTTTGTGTCGGAAATTATTCTGGGTTGAAAGGACTTTTGTGGAATAAACCCCGCTCAGGGATGAGGCTCTTTTCATGTCCCTAAGAGCTGGGACAGAGACAGGCACTCAATCCATCATGCAGTACCTGGATCTCAAACTGCCGACTTTCCAGCCTTCCACATGGCGATTAACTAACCTGACAACCCTGAGTACTAACGGCCTCGGGTAGCAAAGGGTGATGGTCCCCAAGTGGATGAAATCCCACTTGACTCCATCTGGATGGAAGGGCAGCAGCTTCATCCATCCTGGCCTGGGGCTGAGGATGACGTTGCATGCCCAAAAGAGCTCAGGACCAGAAAGTGACTCATGGAACTGGATCAGTGCTACGGGTGTCATGCTACGATGTGGAAGGCAAATGAAAGGCCACTGCATTATATTCTCAGGACAGTCTTCATGGCTGATCGCCATGATGAGAGCCAATATTTGGAATCGGATACAGCACAAGAGGTAGTTCAGGATGCGTCGTAGCACAAGAAGAGACCAGTGCGTCTTTTTTTCCTGCGTCGCTCATTTTCAAGATGTTTTGGTGCTTGAGGAACGCAGGTGGGCGTTGTCATGATTGGGTTGCTGCATGACCCCAGATGAATCCAGAGGTGCCCCCTCTGCAAGAGCGGTGCCTGTCCCCGCTTTTTCCTCCACCCCCTTTTGTGAAGGAAGAGGCTCAAATCCGGCCACTTCAACCACATCCTTTTCTGCAAAGGAAAGTCTTCGGCTGAGACAAACCATGCATGCAGGGCGGGGTGTGCTTGTGTGTGTGAGTGAGACGCCGTGTAGCTTCATCGTTTCACAGACAAAAACGGGAGCACGCTAGTAACCCCCTTGGGCTCACACTAAAGGCGGTAGGAGCCCCTTCCAAAAGCTAACATCTGGCTGCATTCATCTGGCCATTTGTGGGTATCCAGATTCTACCCAATCATTCCTTACCGCTGTCTAAGCAAGGCAGAATTAAGGTGTGCAATGGCCCCCAAATCAGGCTCTCCAGATGTTTGTAGCATATCAGGGGGGGAAACCCAAAAACCACTGCAGCACTTTAAAGTCTGCTACATTTTTAATGTGAGCTTTCGTGGCTCCAAGTCCACTTCATCAGACATAAAAGTGAAACTTCAAGGCGTGAACTTATATACACCAGATACAGAGGCATAGTGTGATTAGTCAGAATCAGATGTCGTGTGGGTTGCGATGCTTGTATTCTTTGGGCCTTTAGTGTCCATCAGCCCTGCAGGTGATACTTGCTAAGGGCGAGGGGAATTAAAAGACCAAACAAATAATAACCCCTGCGGCGGCTCAAGTGGTTAAGACGCTGAACTTGATGGCTGGAAGGTCGGCAGGCTAGCAGCTTGAGACCAGAGTGCCACACGATGGCGTGAGCTTCCGCCTCTGCCCCAGCGCCTGCCAAACTAGCAGTCCAAAAGCAAGAAATTGCAAGCAGATAAATAGGTACCATACCACGTTGGTGGGAAGGCAAGCAGAGTCATACCTGTCAAGTTTTGGATTTGGAAATAAGGGAAATTTCCCAGAAAATACGGGATACTTGACAGCTATGCTTATCCTGTGCTGCCCTCCAATGGCGGCAATAGGGCATTGCAGTCTAATTAATACGGGATGACGGCAGGGAAGAGGGTAAGAAAAGGGGTTTTCCCCGACCAATAAGGGATACTTGACAGCTATGCTTATCCTGTGCTGCCCTCCAATGGTGGCAATAGGGCATTGCAGTCTAATTAATACGGGATGACGGCAGGGAAGAGGGTAAGAAAAGGGGTTTTCCCCGACCAATAAGGGATACTTGACAGCTATGCTTATCCTGTGCTGCCCTCCAATGGTGGCAATAGGGCATTGCAGTCTAATTAATATGGGATGACGGCAGGGAAGAGGATAAAAAAAGAGGTTTTCCCGGCCAATACGGGATACTTGACAGCTATGAGCAGAGTTCCGTCATACTCCGATGTTTAGTCATGCCTGCCATATGTCCAAGGAAACTATAAAAAGAGACGAAGACTGGACCCTGAAGTCAGATATGACTGGTTTTCAAGCAAGGGCGACCTGATAATAACTAAAGAAAGTTAGAACATTTTTTTCTCTTCTCATAGGTTTTGAGGCCTTGGAGTGTTCTGAGAAATATGCTGTCGTTCTCAAAGCTCTGTTAAAAATAAATAAATGTAAAATATGCTCCTTCCTTCCCATTGATTTTTTCTCTCTCCCCTACTAGACTGTGTTCAAGAATTATGACCCTGAACAACAGGGCCATATCTCCCAGGAGGATTTTGAGACCATTTCCACCAGTTTCCCTTTCTCCTTCTATGGACTTGAAAGAGACCGGTAAGAGATTAGATCTGTGATGGCGAACCTTGGCACTCCAGATGTTCTTGGACTTCAATTCCCAGGAGCCCAAGCACACCATGAATCCACACGAACAGGTTTACTGCGATTCATCCGGCCCACGCCGCCTTCGTCGCTCCTGGAAGCGGAAGTAAAACGCGCCCGGATGGGCGCGTTTTACTTCCGCTTCCGGGAGCGACGAAGACGGCGTGGGCCGGATGAATCGCAGTAAACCCGTTCGTGTGGATTCACGGGGGCTTCTGGGAATTGAAGTCCAAGAACATCTGGAGTGCCACAGTTCGCCATTACAGGATTAGATCATGAACGATGTCAAGTCGTCTTAAGGAAGGGAGAGATGATGGGCGGAAAGGGATTTCTTTGGGGGAATTAAGACCCTAAAAATCATCTTCAGATGGGGATTTGATGTAGCCTCTTCACACCAGTTGCCTTGACAGGTGTGGCTATTGCGCAGGTTCAAGTAATGACTCTCCAACCATAAATGTGGAGCCATTCACTCCGTTACCAAGAAGGCTCTCCTAGGAAGTCCCTAGTAGCAGGTAACCTGCAGACTACTTAGTGGTTAAGACCCTAAGGTTTATGGCCAGAAGGTTAGCAGATCAGCAGTTCGATACCCAAAGGCTGCGCAACGGAGTGAGCTCCTGTAATCTGTCCCGGCTCCTGCCAACCTAGCAGTTCGAAAGCAAGAAATTGCAAGTAGATAAATAGGTAGCGGCCACTTCGGTGGGAAAGGTAATGGCGTTCTGTGTGCTCTGGGTCTGCCTTAAGGAAAACTCTGTAGTTGGGTGAAAGGAGATGGGATCCTCCTCTAGAGTCAAAGGTTTAGTGCTATAGAATCGCACTACAGCTCTTAAGAGCTTTCTATGCTACTGGTCCAACTATGACACCCACTTGAGCACATTGGTCTTGCATTGAGGGACCCCGGCACTCAGCCTATTCAGGGTCTTCCAAGTGACGTAGGGGAGGTTGAGTCCCTCGGGCGAATCTTCCTCCTCTCATGTTGTTCCTTGAAGATCGAATCATGGCCATTATTTATTTATTTATTTATTACACTCCTCTCTGCTTCCACAGCAAAGGAACCTGGAGCCGGGAAGAGCTGTCAGAGTACTTCATGCGCGCCTGTGCCATCGTCTCCAAGTTGGGTCTCGGGTACCTGCACGACTTCCACGAGGTGACCTTCAAGAAGCCTACTTTCTGCGACAGCTGCAACGGCTTTGTGAGTTTCCAAACCCCCTGCGACCGTCCTCTGCCATGGCGGAGTTAAACTACGTCCGCAACTGCAGGGGGTTCCCAACCTTTTCAAGCAGGGGGCCGGATCATGCTCTCTCAGTCAGCTTCAAGGGCTGGATGGCCATTTTGCCCGGCCGGCACGATGGGGGTGGCTATTTTGTTTCTCGGCTGCCCTTGGAGGGTTGGGGTGGGTCCACACAAAATGGTGCCGGTGGCCGGATCTGCCCCACGGGCCTTAGGTTGGGAACCCCCAGGTTTAAAGGATCGTTGTAAGGAAGTAGAACTTTTTTTTGCCAAGTGGGTGCAGTGGATGTGAAGGACAGACTATGTGACAAGGGACCTGGGTTTGAATCCCTGCTTTGTCATAGAAACTTGAGCCAGTCATATCTGACTATAGGGTTCAGTGCCCATCTCCGTTTACAGCCAAAGAGCCAGCACTGTCTGCACCAGCATGGTAATGTGGCAGGCATGACTAGACACCGGAGTACATGGAACACCGTTACCTTCCCCGCCAAAGTGGTACCTATTTATCTACTTGCTAGGTTGGCAGGAGCTGGGACAGAGACAAGCGCTCATTCCATCATGCAGCACTTGGGTCTCAAACGGCTGACCTCCTGGTTGTCAAGTTCGACGTCTTGACCCCTAAGCCACCACAGTCCCTAGCCCTGGTAAAATCACTCCGTCAACCTTTCGTACCTTGAAAGTTCCATTAGGATGGCTATAACTTGATGTCGCAAATCCACAGATTTCTCCTTTCCCTAAGACTCAGTGATGGTGAACCTTGGCACGCCCGGTGTTCTGGAACTTCAATTCCCAGAAGCCCCGATCAGCAGGAGTGCTGGCTTGGGGCTTCTGAGAATTGAAGTCCAAGAACACCTAGAGTGCCATTTTGACCATCACTGTATCCAGGCTAACATCTCCCTTGTGTATTCCTAGCCCCGTGATGGTGAACCGTGGCACCCCAGGTGTTCTTGGACTTCAATTCCCAGAAGCCCAAACCCCCTGTGAATCCACACATGCACGCAGTAAACCCATTCGTGTGGATTCACAGAGACTTGGGCTTCTGGGAATTGAAGTCCAAGAACAGCTGGAGTGCCATGGTTTGCCATCACAGCTTTTGCGGATTCTGTTACACGTTTCTATTGTTATTTACTTTGACTTTGAGGTCTAGGAAGCAGGGCCGGGAAAACCCCTTATTTTACCCTCTTCCCTGCCGTCATCCCTTATTAATTAGACTGCAATGCCCTATTGCCACCATTGGAGGGCAGTAAAGGATAAGCATAGCTGTCAAGTATCCCGTTTTTGCCGGGAAATTTCCCTTATTTCCAAATCCAAAACTTGACAGGTATGCACCCAGCAAGTCATTATATCGTCACCCCCCAAGGAAAGTAGGAAAATGATTGCAACCAACAGCTTCATTCATGCTTCTCTGCATTTCTCTTTTAGCTCTGGGGCGTCTCCAAGCAAGGATACAGATGTCGAGGTAAGGACGCCCCATGTTGGCCCTTGGTCATGCCATCCCGATTCTGTCCTGCCATACATTCATCAAGAGCAAGGAGAGGTTGATCACTTGGGTTGGGTCGGAGAGGGAACCTCGGCCAGTTCAGAAAGGTTGGAACACAACTCATTTTCTAGGGCCGTGATGGCGAACCTTGGCACTCCAGATGTTCTTGGACTTCAATTCCCAGAGGCCCCCGTGAATCCACAGGAACGGGTTTACTGCGATTCATCCGGCCCACACCGCCTTCGTCGCTCCTGGAAGCGGAAGTAAAACGCGCCCATCCGGGCGCGTTTTACTTCCGCTTCCGGGAGCGACGAAGGCGGCGTGGGCCGGATGAATCGCAGTAAACCCGTTCCTGTGGATTCATGGGGTGCTTGGGCTCCTGGAAATTGAAGTCCAAGAACATCTGGAGTGCCAAGGTTCGCCATCATGGTTCTAGAGTCTTTTACCATCTGCCCCAAAACTCTTGAAGGTCAAGGGGTTTTGCCCAATATTGACTGGAAGTGCCCATCAAAAGGGGTGGTTGCTACTCCAAGGGAAGATTTAATCTGTTCCCTGGGGCCAGGTTATTCACATTATTGATACGTGGTCCCACATCCATTCTCCAGTTTCAGATCTGACATCAATGCAGGTTCAGTATGCACAATGCGCTCACACTTCCCTATACCTACAGACCTCTTCTCTGCCCTGGTCTTTGGAAGTAAAGGTTTCCCTTGCACGGAAGCCAGCCGTGTCCAACTCTAGGGGGACGGTGCTCACCTCCGTTTACAGCTCACCTGTTTACAGACTAAGCGCCAGCACTGTGTCTGTAGACTTTTGCCACGGTTGTGACTATAGACGCGGAACGCTGTTACCTTTTCCGCCCAAGTGGCCCCTATTTATCTACTTGCAATTTCTTGCTTTCGAACTGCTCGGTTGACAGGAGCTGGGGCAGATGACGGGAGCTCACCCGTTAATTAACTTGTGATCACGCAGCGCTCGGCTCTCGAACTGCTGACCTGCCGACCGTCCAGTTGTCAAGTTCAGCGTCTTAACCACTAAGCCACCGCAACCCCCGTCAAGCATTGCCGATATCTAAAAGCGGCCATGGGTTGCCAGCCATGCGACAGCACAGATGCACGGACACGCTTGGAGGAAATGCTGCTGTTTCTTAAATCTGCTGCCTATAGGCCAGGTATACGACTGTAATAAGACATAGAGTAGACCCTACTGCCAGCGACTCAGCGCCGAGTGTCAGGCGGTGGTTAACTCACCTGACCACCCCGCGGACTAATGGCTTAGGTAGTGAAGTCCACAGGGAAGGGTGATGGTCCCCAAGGGGGTTAAATCCCACTTGAATCCATCTTGACGGAGGGCATCAGCCTCATCCATCCTGGCTTGGGGTTGAGGATGAGGACTTTGCGCGCCGAAAGGGCTCAGGACCAAAAAGGGACTCATGGAACTGGACCAATGGTACTATAGGTGACACACTGCGATGCAGAAGTCAGATGAAAGACCGCTGCGTTATATTGCGCCCAGGACAGTCTTCATGGCTGATCGCCATGATCAGAGCCAATATTCGGATTCAGAAGAACAAGAACAAGAAGACATATTCTCCTGACCTGGACGTCTGTCTGTCTGTCTGTCTGTCTGTCTTTCTTCTACAGACTGCGGAATGATCTGCCACAAGCAGTGCAAGGATCAGGTGGAGGTGGAATGCCAGCGCCGCCTCCGTTCTTCCTCGTCCTCCGACAGCACCCTGCCGCGCGTGGCCACGCCAGCCTTCAACCACCACCCTAGCTCCGGTAAGAGGCTGCCGGTACCGATAAGGTCTCATGTGGGACAGACACTACGGGGGCATGCGCTAACGTTTTGACATGGCCTTGCGATCTGAAGTGACTCACAAAGAGTAGCAAACGAGGGTCGAATGCATCGGAAGTCGTTCAAACAGGTAAGGCAGGGGATCCCAACCTAAGGCCCGCAGGCCAGATCTGGCCCTTCGGCACCATTTCATGCGGGCTCCATTCCACCCCTCCAAGGGCATTCGAGAAACAAAATGGCCACCCCTTTTGAGGCTGTTGGGGCATAAAGGCCAACCCCCATCGTGCAGGCAGGGCAAAATGGCCGTCCGTCCCTCGAAGCTGACTGAGAGCGCATGACCTGGCACCCTGTTTGGAAAGGATTTGAACTCCTGAGCTAAAGGTTGCCCTTGGTCAAAAGGCAGTCACATCTGACTCTAGGGGCTGGTGCTCATCTGTTTACAGACAGCGCTGTCTGCGTCTGTGGGCATTTCTAGAGAGTATGGGATGCTGTAACCTTTCCCGCCGAAGTGGCACCTATTTATCTACTTGCAATTTCTTGATTTGTGTACTGCTAGGTTGGCAGGAGCTGGGAAGGACAGCAGGAACTCCGTCACGTGGCGCTCGGGTCTCGAACTGCTGACCTATTGACTTTCCAGTCAATCAGGTTCAGCATCTTAACCACTAAGCCACCGCAGTCCTGAGTCTGATGCTTAGGCTGGTCTCAAAACACCCAAACATTTTTTTTAAATTCTCCAGACTTTGGCCAACATGGCTAAAACTATTTTGCCACAGCTAAACTGTGCTTCCGAACTTGCTGCGGACGGGCCCTTTTTCCTAGCAGCCACACTGGCTGGGGATGATGGGAGCAGTAATCCAGGCTCTGCATTAGGAGGGGACTGTATCAGGATGAACCCAGCGGTTGTTGGATACATCTGTCCAAGACTGAGACTCAATGCCCACATTTTCATCCTTGGCCCGCAGGCTCCGAGGAAGAGGCGTTTCCCTTCCCCGCAAGGCAGGAGCGGAGCAAAAGCCCCCGCAACACGTCAGCAAGCAGCTCAGGCAGCCAGGCGAGGAAACACACCGGTACCCAAACGGAGGACAATATCCTTGCAGCCGAGAGGTCGGAGGAAGCATCCGCAAGGACCGGTGGACCCAGCAAGAGCCACAGGCAGATGCTGGAACAGCTAAAGGAACTGGAAGAGGTGAGGATGTCTCTAACGTGGAGGAAATGCCACATCCTAGATTTCTTCCGGAGGGCTTTTTAGGTAAAGGTCCAAGTCACCCTTGCTCAAAAGCCCATCATATCTGACTCTAGGGGGCGGTGCTCACCTCCGTTTACAGCCAAAGAGCCAGTACTATACTGCACTTGCAGGCGTTTCCACGGTCACGTGGCAGGCATGGTTAGATGCTGGAGTACAGTGGAACCCCGAGTTACGAAATTCATTCATTCCTCGGGGGCGTTTTCGTATTGCGAAAAGTTTTGTATCTCGAAGGGCAGTTTCCCATAGGAATGCAATGAAAACCAAATAATCCGTTCCAGAGGTCAGGAAAAAAAAGTCAAAAAACATATTTATTTTCCTGTTCCAAACTCTTTATAAAGTGCACTTTGGAAATTTTTTGCCGCATCCTTTCGCCACTTTATAAAGAGATTTGAACAGATAAAAAGACTTTCCCCCCACTTTTTTTTCCTGTACATGGAACGCCATTACCTTTCCCACCCAAGTGGTACCTATTTATCTACTTGCAATTTCTTGCTTTTTCCGAACGGCGAGGTTGGCAGGGGCTGGGACAGACGACGGGAACTCACTCTGTCACGCAGCACTCGGGTCTTGAGCAAGGGCATTTTTTTCCTTTACCCCTCCAAAAGTCAAGGGAAAGGATCCGGAGCGGCTGTTGAGGTGCTGGTGACTGTCTTAAGGTTTCACAGTTAACTAGTCCTCCTGTTAGTCCGATCTAACTCAGGTGTCTGGGTGGGTCTTGTCCTCTCTTTCAGGACCGGGCAAGGCTCCTGCTGGCCAACCAGCGCCTCCAGAAACGCAACGCCAAGCTGGAGGCAGAAAACAGCCAGCTGCTGAAGGACACAGCGGGTCCCCCGTCCCTGGCCTGCTGGAAGGCGTGGGCCACGTGCAATTCCCACGCTCCTCCCAAGCCAAACTGAACCCAAGGGACTCAAGCCGCAGAAGAGAAGAAGCACAAACCTCCAGGGCAGGCACAAAAAGGAAGGTTTGAAGAAGTGGGGCCCAAAAGACTAAATCAGGGATGCCCAAACTTGTTTGGCCGTGGGCCGGCCACATGGTTCAGCGGGCTGGTCACGTGGTTTCTCCCACCAGAAGCAGAAGTAAAACATGCCTTGGAGTCTGTGTTTTGCAACAGGATGAGATAGATTTTCCAAGGCCGGTGAAATGAGTCCCCAGCACGTTGGGGGCAAAATGCTAATTAACTTGTGCACTGCCTAGAGATGGCACTAAGTGCCTAAAAGTCTATTTGCTAATTGGAATAAAAGTCTAATTGCTACTGCTAACTCCTTGTTCGATATAACAACATTCATGGGCTATCTAAGGTAAAGGTAAAGGTTTGCCTTGCTCGAAACCCAGTCGTATCCGACTCTAGGGTTCAGTGCTCATCTCTGCTTCAAAGCCGAAGAGCCAGCGCTGCCTGCTTCTGCAGACGTTTCCGTGGTCATGTGGCAGGCATGCCTAGACACCGAAGCACACGGAGCGCGGTTACCTTCCCACCGAAGTGGTCCCTATTTATCTACTTGCAATGTCTTGCTTTCGAACTACTAGGTTGGCAGGAGCTGGGGCAGAGGATGGCGCTCATTCCGTCCTGCAGTACTCGAGAATCGAACTGCTGACCTTCCTTCCGCCTCCCAGTCAGCGTCTTAGCCACTTGAGCCTACAGTGTCTATTTCTGCCCCTCTGCTCTATCAGGTTCTTCTTCGTGGTCCCCTGTGAATCCACAAGAATGGGGTTTACTGCACGTACACACGCAGTAAACCCATTCGTGTGGATTCACAGGGGACCACAAAGAAGAACAGTTACAGCTAAGCAACCTGTCCTTATAGAGCCCTGGTGGTGGGGTTAAACTGCTGTCCTGGAGCTAGAATTCTGTGAGTTCGATCCTGACCAGGGCTCCAGATTGACTCAGCCTTCCATCCTTCAGAGGTTGATGAAATGACTCCCCAGCATGTCGGGGTTGAAATGCTAATTTTTAATATCTTCCATTCTCTGAAAAAATCACAGAATAAAGAGAGGAGCAACAGGGATTGAGGAATGAAAATTTAGTGGACAAGACTCTTAAAAGAAGTGTTTGAATTACAAGATTTAATATCAGCTCTACCTGCACCCAGCCTTGTCCTTTTGATTTTGCCTGCCCTGAATTGACAAACAAATGGATTAATTCGCACGGTTTCATCCCCAAGATGCACATATTTTCTTCACAGTATGGAGACAATTCACAGGGTTTAAAGCCTGCACTTTTCAACAACTGTCAGCTACAGTGTTCTAAAAGTCTTCATAGTATGAAATTTTCCTTTAAATATCCCCCCTCCTCAAAAGAAGAGACGACAAGATTCATCAACCCAAAGCAAAAAGTTTAGAACAGGGGCGCCCAAACTTTTCAGGCTGCGGGCCGGTCACGTGGTTCAGGGGGGCGGTCACTATGGCCCGTGGGCCAGATCCAGCCCCCATGCCAATTTATCCAGCCCACGAAGCCCTTGTTGCTCCCGGAAGCAGAAGTAAAATGCGCCCACAGGCCGTAGTTTGAGCACCCCTGGTCTTTTAGACTGCAGGTTATCTTGGGTCAAAATACACAAGTTAGTATACTATTCGGAACATTAAGGTGATTCAGATTTCTGTGTCGTTTAGACTGCAGGTTATCTTAGGTCAAAATACACAGGCTAGTATACTATTCGGAACATTAAGGTGATTCAGATTTCTGTGTCGTTTAGACCACAGGTTATCTTGGGTCAAAATACACAGGCTAGTATACTATTCGGAACATTAAGGTGATTCAGATTTCTGTGTCGTTTAGACCACAGGTTATCTTGGGTCAAAATACACAGGCTAGTATGCTATTCGGAACATTAAGGTGATTCAGATTTCTGTGTCGTTTAGACCGCAGGTTATCCTGGGTCAAAATACACAGGCTAGTATACTATTCGGAACATTAAGGTGATTCAGATTTCTGTGTCGTTTAGACCACAGGTTATCTTGGGTCAAAATACACAGGCTAGTATGCTATTCGGAACATTAAGGTGATTCAGATTTCTGTGTCGTTTAGACCACAGGTTATCTTGGGTCAAAATACACAGGCTAGTATGCTATTCGGAACATTAAGGTGATTCAGATTTCTGTGTCGTTTAGACCGCAGGTTATCTTGGGTCAAAATACACAGGCTAGTATGCTATTCGGAACATTAAGGTGATTCAGATTTCTGTGTCGTTTAGACCGCAGGTTATCTTGGGTCAAAATACACAGGCTAGTATGCTATTCGGAACATTAAGGTGATTCAGATTTCTGTGTCGTTTAGACCACAGGTTATCCTGGGTCAAAATACACAGGCTAGTATACTATTCGGAACATTAAGGTGATTCAGATTTCTGTGTCGTTTAGACCACAGGTTATCCTGGGTCAAAATACACAGGCTAGTATGCTATTCGGAACATTAAGGTGATTCAGATTTCTGTGTCGTTTAGACCACAGGTTATCCTGGGTCAAAATACACAGGCTAGTATGCTATTCGGAACATTAAGGTGATTCAGATTTCTGTGTCGTTTAGACCACAGGTTATCCTGGGTCAAAATACACAGGCTAGTATGCTATTCGGAACATTAAGGTGATTCAGATTTCTGTGTTGTTTAGACTGCAGGTTATCTTGGGTCAAAATACACAGGCTAGTATACTATTCGGAACATTAAGGTGATTCAGTTTCTGCGTCTTTTATTTTTTTTAATGATTTTTATTATTTTAAAACATCAATGCAAAAACAAAAAGAACTTAATATACACAACTACATTTTAAATTTACCATACAACTATCAAATTTTTTAAAAAAATATATTTTCAATAAAATTGCTTGCCTTAATGTATAGCCTAACCCTTTAAGGTGATTCTGTAAGCACTTCCCTGTTCCAGCAAGATCGTACCTTCTGGAACAGGGCAGGTGGGATTTCTTACATGATTGTGCAATGGCACAGAATAATGGCCACGGCCCACGGCAAAGGTGTCAGAACCTCTCTTTACTGGAGAAGCAACTTGAAGAACGACTCAG
Source organism: Bradypodion pumilum (assembly GCA_035047305.1). Classification (NCBI taxonomy): domain Eukaryota; kingdom Metazoa; phylum Chordata; class Lepidosauria; order Squamata; family Chamaeleonidae; genus Bradypodion; species Bradypodion pumilum. Next base: position 3,567,885 of record JAWDJD010000007.1, read on the forward strand.
TGCCACCAAATTATGAACTTTGGCACTCCAGGTGTTCTTGGACTTCAATTCCCAGAAGCTCAAGTCTCTGTGAATCCACATGAATGAGTTTACATTGTGTATGTGTGTAGATTCAGAGACTTGCGCTTCTGGGAAATGAGGTTCCAAGAACACCCATCCGTGTGGCTTCACAGAGACTTGGGCTTCTGGGAATTGAAGTCCAAAAACACCCGGCGTGCCAAGGTTCACTAGGGCTGCTCTAGAGACATAAACGTCTGGCCTGATGCTTCTTAAGAGCAAACTGAAAAAGGGAGATCTGTGCACCAAACAAAAACCACAGCACCGTCCTCTCCTGCTCCGAAGCTGAAATAGTCATATAGAGTACTTGTTCCAAACCTGTTTTACCTCCACCCTGGGGAAGGGCCATCCTGAGAGCCCCTCCAAAAAGCCTGAGTATAGATTGCTGTGAACTGCTCACTCAGTTAAAACTGGAACTTAAAAATCTGCTGATCTTCTTTCAATAGTTCACCTCTTGAAAGCTCAAGGCCAGCCTGGGAGAGGTCAACATTCCTTCTTTTTCTTCTTATTCCCTCGCTTTCCCCAGCGTTGTTGGCCTCCTCCTCCTCCTCCTCCCTCACGCCTCTTTTCCCATGTCGGCATAGGCGGTTCGATTTCACCGGGACGTCCACCCCGGTCTGGGACGTCACCCATTAGCAAGATCTGCAACAGAAGAAATAAGCAGGTGTCAAAAACTGTCATTCTTCCCTTGGTGTTTTTATTTTATTTATTTATTTATTTATTGTTAAATTTCTATACCGCCCACTCAACCAAAGCCGACTCCGGGCGGTTCACACAGTGGGTAAAAACAAATAAAAACAGATAAAAACCAGCAATAAGAACCCACCCCTAAAAAGAGAGGGGTGCAGGAACCGAAGAAACCATGTTGGTGTTGGCCTCTTTGTTACCCATGCCTTTGTTTGGGAGAGGTTACCCACCCCTCAAACACACGCCCCGTTTGGGTACTTAGAAAGGCCTGCGGCGTTGGCTAAGCCGGTGTTTCCCAAACTTTGGTTCTTGGGACTTCAATTCCCATTGTCGTCAACTGCAACTCGTATCCAAGAATGCATTTTTTCCTGAAGCAAGAAAATGCCATTGCCGTGAATTTGTTACAGGTGGATCCCAGCTTGCCATGAAGTGACCCACATGCTATGATCTCGGAGCTATCTCTTGCGGCACATATGGAATGAGACATGCAGGATCGAACACCGGGACTGCCACAGCCTTGAGGATATTACCAAGGTGGGCCTTCACAGCCAGTCCATCTGGCATGGCCTCTTCCGCCTCCATGACCGTTGGGAATCAGAGTTCCTCCTCTGCTCAGTTTGCTGTTGGGCAAAGTGATAGTTTCCAGTGGCATTTCCTCCTGAGGGGGCCCATCACCCCACATAAAGGGGCTCATCTGCCCATAGCCATTGGCCCCTTGGGGGAGTCAGGTTATTTAGTGCCGCTCAACACTCGGCATTTAGTCACTGGCTGTATGGTCTACTCTCATGATGGCAAACCTTGGCACTCCAGATGTTCTTGGACTTTAATTCCCAGGAGCCCAAGCCCCCTGTGAATCCACACGAATGGGTTTATTGCGATTCATCCAGCCCACACCGCCCTCGTCGCTCCCGGAAGCGGAAGTAAAATGCGCCCATACGGAGGAAGGGTTAACCCGGAAGAGCCTTAACCGTACGGGTACGTTTTACTTCCACTTCCAGGAGCGACATGGGTAGCGTGGCGTGGGCTGGATGAATTGCAGTAAACCTATTCGTGTGGATTCACGGGGGCTTCTGGGAATTGAAGTCCAAGAACATCTGGAGTGCCAAGGTTCGCCATTATGGGTCTACTCCATTACCAAAGCACTGATCAGCCAATGTACTGACGTACGCTTCTGGGAATTGAAGTCCAAGAACCAAAGGTTGGGAATCCCTGCAGTCTCAGCGGTTCCTCAGCTTCCCCATCTGTTTTCAGGAGAGGAGGGCGACTTTATTAAAAAGTGACTTCCAGTGCTCTGGTGGCCCAGCGATTTAAACTCTTGCCCTGCAGCCACAATGTTGTGAGTTCAATCCTGATGGGGACCCAGCTTGACTCAGCTTTCCATTCTTAGTCCCAGGCATACTGAGGGTAAAATACTAACTTGTGAACTGCCCAGAGAGTGCACTAAGCACGATGGGACAGTATATGAGTATCACTGTTATTGCCACGTCCTTGTTATATACAACAATGTTCTAATGACAATGTCTATTTCTGCTCCTATGCTCTACCAAGTTCTTCATGGTCTCTGTGAATCCACACGAATGGGTTTACTGTGCATATTGGCCCCACCCACCTCCCAAAACAGGCAGATTTGAAAACCTAATGAAATTGCTTGTCTCCTGAAAAAAAACCATAGGTAGACTGTTTAAGTAACAAGATTAAGGTGTATGGTAGCGTGTAGGAGTGGCCTTGTAGGAATTGTCTTCCCCATCAGCTGGTGGAGGGAGCCATGGCTCAACAGAAGAAGATGGAGAAACATTTGCCCTCTACCACCCATTAACAATCAACTATGTCCTAGTTTGGTGCAGAAAACAGGGCCAAGGGAAAACTCCCCAGCCCGTACCTTGTTGATGGCACAACTGGTCTTGTCCCGCGAGGTGCCGCTGCTGGTTTTGGTGATGCGTGAGAAGTCCTCTCGAGCCGCTAACAGATGAGCAAGGGTGGCGAGGGACTCCCCGTGGAGAGACGCCCGCACGAGTTTAAAGGCTGCCGTCATGGCTCCCCTGCTTTCCTGGCGATGGATAAGAATTGCAGAAAACTAAACATGGCGTCTGGGGCTTACGAGGCAAGCCCCGTCGGCATCGTCACTTTCTCAAGGGGAAATCATCTTCACAAGCCAGCCTTTCCCATCTAGCACTGGCCCCTTTCCCAGTCTCACCTTTGCCCTCTCTGACCAATGGAAGGATGTGACAGTGACGTCCAGACGGGTGGCCATCATGCGTTTGCGGAGCCCATACTCAGTCTGTAGGGTTTGACGGATGGTTTCTAAGGTTTCCTGGAATGGGAGACGTAACAGGTTAGTAGCTAGCCATCGTAAACCTATCGGCCTGTAACCATGCTAGGGAAAATGGACTATCCCGTGGTAAAAGTCTCCCTTGCTCAAAAGCCAGTCGTATCCAACTCCAGGGGGTTGGTGCTCATCTCCATTTACAGACAATGAGTTAGTGCTGTCTGCATCTGCAGTCATTTACATGGACATATGACTAGGCACCGGAGCTCACGGAATACTGTTACCTTTCCTGCTGTTTATCTACTTGCAATTTCTTGCTTTTCAACCGCTAGGTTGGCAGGAGCTGGGGCAGATGACAGGCGCTCACTCTGTCGTGCAGCAGTCGGGTCTTGAACTACTGACCTGCCGACTTTCTAGTCATCAAGTTCAGCATCTTAACTGCTCATTCATCGCAGTCCCTTGAGTTTTCCCATACTAAGAGGCAACTGCGATAGCTGGTGCTTACAGCCAAATGCATGCATGACCTTGTAAAAGTTTAGGGGAACATTTGTGTTTTCAGCTACAGAATCCCACAGGTCAGCCGCTTCCCATCACTGGCTGGTACTCACCCATTCCTCAGAGGTCAGCGGGGCCCTCAGGAGTGGGGCCATCTGCTGATGTTCAGGGGGTAGCAAAGAAAGTACCCCCGAAATCTAAGGAGGAGACCGTAAATTTTTAACTGTTTGGGGAAGAGAGAAAGAAACAAATCGGATATTGAGGTCGGGCCAAAGCTTCAAAAGTGAGGTCCACAAACAGGGGTTTCTAAATGAGGTGCTCCCATCACTTTTTGGATTTTCCCCTGCCCCAAATTATACACTTAACATAATAAGTGCACTGAACACTTGAAATAATCAAAGTCAAATGTAGCATTTTCCCCCAGTGATCACTTGAGCAACCTTGTTAAGTATTTCAGCTCTCTTCAACTTGATTCCCCCCAGATATGCTTGAATGAATTCCTGTAAACCATCTGCCAGTAAAGCTGATCTATACCATCCCCATAACATTGATGGGCTCATTGATACAGAAAAGAGAAATTGTTTATTGACTCCAGGTGAATTTCTGGCAGGAATGAAATCTGAACCAGGGCTCCGCACTGGGTGGCTGCTTCTGCTCTTAGCCATTGCCCTGTTCTTGGGCTTAAAGCAGGGATTTTCAACCCGCGCCCTGTGGGCTGGATGCGGCCTGCAGCACCATTTTATGTGGCCCACCACCACACAAAGGAAGTGCCGTGTGGTGGAGGAAGGGCAAAATGGCCATCCGGCCCCTATTTATCTACTTGCAATTTCAAACTGCTAGGTTGGCAGGAGCTGAGGTAGATGACGGGAGCTCATTCCATCGTGAAGCACTCAGGTCTCGAACTGCTGACCTGCCGAGGTCGTCAAGTTCAGTGTCTTACCCACTAAGCCACTGCAGTCCCTCGTTTTGGGTTTAAGAACCTTAGCAAACCCAAATCTTTTACTTCTCAGTATCTTCCAGCCTCATAAGACCAGATGCCGATAGGCCAAAAGGCCACTTGGATCTCTAGTTGTGCAAGTCACAGAGGTGTCAGTTTGTCCATTCCCACCTTGGATTCTATCTCTTCCATTAACTGATGGACGGAACAGCTTGGATCTGGTTCCGGCATTCCCAAGGCCTGGCAGATAAGTTGGAGTTCATGCAAGGGTTCGCTAGATCTGTCTTGCTGCTCCGGTAAAGAGGGCTTTTTCCGAGCCTGGAGCAGGGCAGCAAGGAGCTCTGAGCTCAAGAAGTCTGAATCAAGGGGGACAGAAAAACAGAGGTAGATGCCCCCTTTTAAAATTCACAATTAAATCTCTATTTCACACAACCTTCAGTGTACAAGTGCTTCTAGAGCAGTGATGGCGAACCTTTTAGAGACCAAGTGCCCAAACTGCAACCCAAAACCCACTTATTTATCGCAAAGTGCCAACAGAGTAACAGGGGAGAGGAAATGATCCCATTGGGCTGCTGGGCAGAGAGGCCAGGTGAACACTGTACTGGGGGGAGGGAGGGATCACTCCCATTCGGCTGTTGGGCAGAGGGGCAGTATAAACTCTGTGCTGAGGGGATTGAGGGAGCACTCCCATTGGGCTGCTGGGCAGAGGGGCGGGATGAACTGTGTGCTGGGGGAGGGAGGAAGCACTCCCATTTGGCTGCTAGGCAAAGGGGTGGGACGAACTCTGTGCTGGGGGAGGGAGGAAGCACTCCCATTGGGCTGCTAGGCAGAGGGGCGGGATGAACTCTGTGCTCAGGGGATTGAGGGAGCACTTCCATTGGGCTGCTGGGCAGAGGGGCGGAATGAACTCTGTGCTCAGGGGAGGCAGGAAGCACTCCCATTGAGCTGCTGGGCAGAGGGGCAGGACGAACTCTGTGCTGAGGAGAGGGAGGAAGCGTTCCCATTGGACTGCTGGGCAAAGGGGGGGTTGAGGCAAACTATGTGTGGGGGCAATGGCGTGTGTGCCAACAGAGAGGGCTGTGAGTGCCTGCCCTCTCTGGCACGTGTGCCATAGGTTTGCCGTCACTGTTGTAGAGTGACTCATGTTGAAAGATACACATCCATTTTTAAGAGTTACTAATTCAAGATAATAATCAGATAAGATACTAGATAAGCAGGAAAGCAAATAAGAACTCCTGCCACCACTAAAATGACAAAAAAGGTAACAACCTGGTCATCAGGTGAGCTTTCCCAGGAGAAAGAGAGATGGACATGCAAGGCACAATTAGATTTCAATTTCATTGCTCAGGAGGAATGGGCAAGGAAGACATGCCTAGGAGTTATAGCAGCTCAGATCTCCAAATCTCAAAGCAGTAGGAAACCCAGATTCAAGGCTGGGACCCATGGCATTCTGGACCCAAGGTATATGGATTGAAACAGAAGACAACTGACTTCCTTCTGGACTTACACAGCAGTTGGAGACAACTCTCAGGGGTGCCGAGTCTGCTTGTCACATCCCCTGTAGTTAGTGAGGGATATGGACAGCACAACTCTGAAAGAAGACCACTCATTTCGATCTGGAATATCTCGGCATCTTCAGGACCTGAAACAACAAATGACTTAAGAAGATTCTTTTATGTCAGAAGAATTTTTTAAAGGAGAGATGAAGTGAGGATCAACTAGATGAACTTAAGAGAAAAAAGAAAATCTCAAAAGTTGAGGGGGGAACTGGTACTGCTAGTCTAAATTGACATGACTGAGCTATCAGTGGTGTGACTATTCACAAAGCAATTCCACTGGTTCATAAACAGACCTTTGCCCTCTTTTATGTGACCGTCTTTCAGATATTTATAACCCTGTTACATCAGCCTCTCCTTCCCCAGTTCCTCAATTTGCATGTAGACTTTTCTTAAATATGCAGACACACAAAATCCAGACAATTTAACCTTAAAAACATATCATTTCTTCCCAGAACTTACCAGTTTGTGGTCCAAGCCAAAGTCCTTAGCTGACATTCTTCACGGACTCCCCCTTCCCACTGGAGGAAACCTTTATGATACCTGCCTTTCTTTTTCAAAAAAAGCCAAAAAGGTATTGCCTACCTTGAGTGGGACTCACATCCTCTTCTAGAGGGCAGAGGGTTCGGAGCTCTGAAATGAGCCATGAGCACAGATCAGTAAATTCGGGACTGGAGACGCCAGCCTTGGCCACTTGGGCAAAGGTCTCCAAAGACAGGCATCTGACAACAAAAGAACAGGAAGGCACAAGATTCAATCGGAGAATCTACAACCAGCCACACCATCCCATCACATTTCTCACCCTAGATACTATCAATATTAAAAATAATTGGATGCCGTCAACTTGAACATAGGGTGACCCTTTCATGATTTTTCTAGGTAGGAATATACAGAAGTGGTTTACCATTCCTTTGTTTTGGGGGAGCCCTGTGATTTTGCAAATATACACAAGCTGCGAGGCACAGTGGGGGGTTGAACTCCCCAAAAGATATCTTCCAGTCTGGCCAGGTTATCCTGCTATGGCCGTGATGATGAACCTTGGCACTCCAGATGCTCTTGGACTTCAATTCCCAGAAGCCCAAGTCCCTGTGAATTCACACAAATGGGTTTACTGCGTGTACAGGTGAAACTCGGAATATTAGAATATGGTGCAAATGTTCATTCAGTTCAGTAATGCAACTTAAAAGGTGAAACAAATATATGAGATGGACTCATTACATGCAAAGCAAGATAGTTCAAGCCTTACTTTGTTATAATATTGATGCTTATGGCTTACATCGTATGAAAACCCCAACCCCCCAATCTCATGTACCCCATAATCATCACATAATCTCATGTACGTTGTACACCACGATCACCACAATTATAACGAATTAAGGCATGACATCTCTCGCTTTGCATGTAGTTAGTCTATCTCATATATTTGTTTCACCTTTTAAGTGAAATGAATGAACATTTGCATGATATTCTAATTTTCTGAGTTTCACCTGTATATTTATTTATTACATTTATATCCACCCATCTGGAAGATTTCCCCACTCAGGGTGGCGTACAACATATTAACAGTAATAATAACAAATCTTTACAATTTTTAAAAATGTAAATACATTGAATAAAATTATAAATAACAAGAAAACCGAAAATAAATTCTCTCCTTAAGGAATATAGAAAGAAAACCCACCAAAAAAAAAAAAAAAACAGGGAAAGTTACTGGCTTCTTAGATATGATCTGAGGAAGTTGACTTGAGCCACAAAAACTCGTATTATACTGGGAAGCGGAAGGAAGGTCAGCAGTTCGATCCCAGAGTACTGCAGGACGGAATGAGTTCCCGTCTTTGTCCCAGCTCCTGCCAACCTAGCAGTTCGAAAGCAAGACATTGCAAGTGGATAAATAGGGACCACTTTGGTGGGACGGTAACAGCGTTCCGTGTGCTCCAGTGTCTAGTCATGCCTGCCACATGACCACGGAAACGTCTGCAGAAGCAGAGTTAGCTCTTCGGCTTTGAAGCAGAGATAATGAGCACTGAACCCTAGAGTCGGATACGACTGGCTTTCGAGCAAGGGAAACCTTTACTATTAAAATATAACATATTCTCCCCCATGGAAGGAATAAGACCCACCCTTTGGGGGAAAAAGTAACTTTCCCCAAAATAACGCCTTGGGGAAGTTACTTTTTTAGGACTACAATTCCCAGGGTTCCCTCTAGTCAGCCCAGGCACGGGCCTTGGAGAAGCTGTAGTTCGAAAAAAGTAACTTTTCCCAAGCCTCTCCCCTGCTTACCGCTCGGTCCCAATTCCTTCCATAGTGGACTCGGCCGACTCAACCCTCCACTGGCACTTCCGGGTAGCAGCAGCGACGCATGCGCGCAGCAGGGCACAGTAGCCGCGCGCCTATTGGCTCTCGTTAGGGCCGCGGCCGCCTCAGAGAGCGAAAGGCGTGGTTTTCCATTCGCTAGGAGCCTTAGCCAATCAAATCCTTCCTTTGAGGTGGGGGAGAGGGGGTAAGCTTTCCGCGACTCACCAATCAGAGCCCACCTCGTGCCCCTTCTGATTGGCCTAAAAAAAAACGGCCTTCATCTCATGAGTTTTTTGATTGGTTAAAGACGACACCCTCTCATAGCAACCGACGCTTGCTCCGCCCCAACTCCCATCCTCGACCAATGAAAAGTTCCCTCTCACATGAAGCTAAACTCTTCGGCCAATGAAAGGCCACTGTAACACAGAGCGCCTCCCCTTTCCCCATGGCAACCGCCCCACCTACCAATCAGAGTCTCGCTGGGGCAGGCAAGCGGGGGCGGCCTTTGGCGGCGGCAGCTGCTCCTTCGCTGCTGTCCTTTTCGGGAGCTGAGCTGAAGGTTCCTGAGCATGTGCAGAGGTTAAGGGCCAAGCTTTCGCCCAAACCGAGGGGCCGAGCCTAAAGAGCTCCTGAGCATATGCAGAGAGCTTTTTGGCAAGTGAAGAAATAGGTTTTTTTAAAAAAATAAAACAAAACGTCCATTTTGTGGCTCGGTAGCTTTTATTATTTATTTGTTTGCAAGGCTTTCTGGAGGGGGACAGCAGTTCTTTTATGGGCGCTGCACCTGTCCAGGTTTTTAAGGAGGAAAGTGGAAGAAAAGAAAAGGAAATGGCAAAGCAGGACTACAGTTGAACATTAAGAAGACAAAGGTGGTCACGGCAGAAGAACGAGACAAGTTGACAGCGAAGAAATGGAAATAGCGCAAGGTTTTGCATACCATGGATCAGTCCTTAATCCCAAATAATAGTAATAATTTCGTGTCAGAAATTATTCTGGGTTGAAAAACCACTCAGGGAACACCCAAATGAGGCTCCTTTCATGTCCCCAAGAACAGGGACAGAGACGGGCGCTCAATCCGTCATGCAGACCCGGGTCTCGAACTGCCGACTTGCCAGCCTTCCAGCTAACAAGGCGAGCTTCTTAACCACTGAGCCACCCACAGCCTCTCTCAACCCAAATGGAAACAGCATTGAAGAAATCAGGTACAAGGCTGAGACTTGGAAGGGCAAAAATGAAGGAATTAGAAAAGATCATCTATGTGTCACAGGAGACCAAAAAGAAAATCATTCGCACTATTGGATTGCCAGTCGTCATGTATGCATGTGAAAGCCGGACAATGAAGAAAACACACGGGAAAAGAAAATGGTTCATTTGAATGGTGGTGTCTGGAGGCGAGGTTTGATGAAAGATGACGAGGGGGGAAGCCATGAGTCTGTCCTATTTGGGGCACATCATGAGAAAGCAAGAATGTCTGGAAAAGGCAGAAATGTTGAAAAAGTTTGAAGGAAACAGGGAAAGAGGAAGGCCACATGTGAGCTGGATTGGTTCCTTAAAGGAAGCCACTAACTATAACTTGCAGATGTTGAGTAGAGCTGTTGAGGACAGGAAATTTGGTGATCTCTCATTCATGGGGTTACCATAAGTGAGAGGCAGACAACAATATCACAACAGGAGGAGATTAAAAAGACGGCTTTGCATTTTTAAATTTAGATAAGGGGGAAAAGAATGTTAATTTTAGGAATTACTTTAACGCATCATGCACGTTACTTTAAAATGACGTTGTGTGAAGCAATACATCGTTTGGAATCACTGCTCCCCCAGCCACCGTATAATTATTTCAACCATATATATTTTTTTAATTTAAATAGGATGGGAGGTGGGGAATCGCCAAGCTTTTCTCCATTGAAATCAAGAAACGAACACACTGCTGATTAGTTTCTATGTGAGTGTGATTTTTTTTTAATTTACAACATACATTTTAAATAATAAGAGCATTCTTTTCCAGTGTTCTCTGAACCAGGCTTTTTTTTAAAAAAAAAAAATTAACCTTTTCAAAATACACAGAAATTACAATATTGAATATACAAATCTGGTAAAATACTTATAAGAGTAAAGATCAGATGGGCAACCACCAAAAAGAAAGGGGGGAAATGTTTGCAGTGTGAAACCTTCTTCCCTCCTGCTCTTTTGATTAACCGCTAATTTCTCTTTCTTTTGAAATATAGGGTGGCGGAGATTGAAATCAGTCTTGGGCAAATATATCAACCCCACCTTCACCCAGCCTTTGCATTGCCTGGTTCCTGCGATTTCTGTACAGCTTCCGTGCCTGGTGTCAGGGTCATCGCTGTCAAGTATCCCGTTTGGGCCGGGAAACTCCCGTATTTTATCCTCTTTCTCACTGTCCTGTATTAGTTAGACTGCAATGCTCTAATGCCGCCACTAGAGGCCAGCACAGGATAAGCATAGCTGTCAAGTTTCCAGTTTTGACCAGGAAATTTCCCTTATTTTCAAATCCAAAACTTGACAGGTATGCTCAGGGTTCTAGTAGAAAGTGTTTTGAGTCCAGAATGCTGGTGATTTCACTCCGGATTTGAGGGTGATGTTTTCAAGACAACCAAAGAGGAACTCCGGACATGAGTCTTGGGACTCCAGAGGCGAACCCGGGTTCAGGAGACAAAGACGAGGCCTGTTGCCCTGGACAGCTGATTACGGATGCCAAGAAGGTGATGGGTGAATCTGGGGTGGGAAACAGGCAGGTCTGACCCACGGTGCAAAATCCATGGGGTGGTGGTGGAATACCTTAGCCTGTCTGGGTGCTCTTTCAAATAAGCAAGTCGCTAACGCAAGAATATGTAGCCCCTGTATTCATAATGGAAAGTCTGGGAGTCATTGCAATTTTAACCCAGGTCTCTGTCTAGTCTTAAATTTTCAATTGTAAGCTCCTCGGGACTGAATCCTGTCCATCTTTGCAAACCACAATAGCAAAAGGAGGCGATTTCTGCAGGTAGTCCGTGTCCACAGAGGAGAGGGAGTATGCATTTGAGAAATCGCTCATGTATCGCTTAACTGTCTTCTGCTCTGGACTGTTAAAAATATTTATGCACTTCAGTCCCCTTAAAATGTCTCCGGTTGGTTATATCCTGATTCTAAGCCGGTTCTCGCACACATTCATTCAGATGCTGACTTTTGAATGCTTAAAAACACTGCCGTAAACACACGTATATTTTTTTTTAAAAAAGGAAAATAAAATAAACCTTGTTGGCTTTTTTAAAAAGGCATACAAGGAAGAGCAACATTGATCCATCATAATAAGTAGGTACGGAAATTTAACCCCAGCATTGCACTGCAGTGGCTCAAGTGGCTAAGATGCTGACTGGGAGGTGGAAGGTCAGCAGTTCGAGGACTGCAGGATGGAATGAGCTCCCGTCTTTGTCCCAGCTCCTGCCAACCTAGCAGTTCGAAAGCAAGAAATTGCAAGTAGATAAGCAGAGACTACTTTGGTGGGAAGGTAACAGTGTTCCGTGCGCTCCAGTGCCAAGTCGTGCCTGCCAAGTGTTTGAGCCATTTGCCAAATAATTGGAATCACTTGTTTTCAAGCGGACAGTTTTAAAGTTAACACAGGACTCCCTGGGGAGTAACTGTGTTTCTGTGCATGTTGTATGTTGTACTTTGGACTTCTGTTTCCAGGAAAGGTGACCTATTTATGGGATGAATTTACCATTGCTCCTGAGTCGGCGCATGGTGCGTGGGCGGCACAACAAATCAAATCAATCAAATCCTTGCCATCTCCACGATTCTCCATTGGCCAAAGCAAGATTTGAATCCAGGGCCTCCAGAGTTCTAGTCCGTCACCTTATGCTATTCAGACTCTTGGTGCTTTCAATGCCAGCTTGACATTTCTGCCTTAATTTCTCAGTCCACAGAATGGGGCCAAACAAGAGGTGGAGCAGACCTCTTCCTACCAACACCAATGGCATAGTAGTTAAACAGTGATGGCCAACCTTGGCACTCCAGGTGTTCTTGGACTTCAATTCCCTGATCATCAGGAGTGCTGGCTTGGGCTTCTGGGAATTGAAGTCGAAGAACACCTGGAGTGCCAAGGTTAGCCATCACTTGTGTAGTACCATCTCTCACTAAAAAACACCTTGCCAGTCCTGTTTCTCCCAAACTTAAAAGCTTATCATAAATGTGTTCACACACAAACATACAAACACAAGGGGAAAATTTGATACCATGGGAAAGGGATAGTAGCAAGTTATACCCTGTAAACCGAACCCTGTTCTGCATAAACATTACTACTAAAAAGAGCATTACTATGTCCTCTGCCAAAACCTTGTTTATCCACAGTTACTGGTCTACCATTAACAAAGCCCCAAAGCTTTGCAATGCTCTTGATGTAATTATCCTGGGTAATATAGTAAGCCAGTGTGGAGGCATTCTGGAATATTTAGGTTGAAACCTATCCATGCTGGAAGGATGCTCTCAGATGGATCATGTATCCTAGGGGGTGATCCAAAAGACGAGCGTGTAAAGCAGCAAATCTGTATATTTATCTCTTCTGCTTTCTTACAGATTCACGTTACAGAGCCAGTGTTAAACTGTAGGGCATAGCTGTCAAGTATCCCTTATTGGCCAGGAAAACCCCTTATTTTACCCTCTTTCCCGCCGTCATCCCTTATTAATTAGACTGCAGTGCCCTATTGCCGCCATTGGAGGGCAGCACAGGATAAACATAACTGTCAAGTATTAACTGGCAGGCATGACTAAACATCGGAATATGACAGAACTCTGCTCATAGCTGTCAAGTATCCCGTATTGGCCGGGAAAACCTCTTTTTTTATCCTCTTCCCTGCCACCATCCTGTATTAATTAGACTGCAATGCCCTATTGCCACCATTGGAGGGCAGCACAGGATAAACATAACTGTTGAGTATCCCGTATTTGCTGGGAAATTTCCCTTATTTCCAAATCCAAAACTTGACAGGTATGCTGTAAGGCATTTTTCAACTAGTCTATATGTGACGGCCTAGTTTTATATCAAAGCAAAGTGCTTTGAGTGTTTCCTGTTCCAATGAGTCTGACTCATTTTTAGACCTCCGACTAAACAGCTCCCTCCCTCTCTAGCTCATTCTTTGTCAATTCCTTCTCTGATTTCCCATGGGGAAAATGTAAAAGAACAAAATTATTTAATTAATAATCACATATTTTGCTTTAAATGTCCAGCGGGGGGACGACGGGGACCAGCAATTTAAGGGGGGGGCAGGTGTTAATCCTAAATTTTGGTATTTCTGCTTGTTGGGAACTATTTTACAGCTAGCCTTGGAGAATAGAAATACTTTATGCCTAGATGTTAAAACTAAAGAGTAGAACGAGGGTCAGAATGAAAAATCAACCTCTACTACGCAGTTTGCACCAAAACAAATTTTTAAAAAATTCAGCTGCACTGTGAATGCATTATGCAAATTGCAACTCCTACCTTTTTCTAAAGGTTGGCTTGTTCGAGAACTTTATAAAAAAAATTTTTTTTTGGCAAAGATCAGGAGACTAGAAAGAAGAGAAATCATGGAAAGAAACATTAAAGAGACCCCAAAGGAGGAAGTAAGAGGAACCCGAGAGCCAGATAAGATGATCCCATGGTCATACCTCTGAAAAGCCTTAGGCGGCGTTCTCAAGCCAACTCATGTTTCAAGTACGTAGTCCACATGGGTTAACTTAAAAAAACCCAAAGATACTTTAAATTCAAGGCCCATTAAGGAGGGTGCTGCCAAATATAATTTCCAGTCGATAAATCATAGAGAAGGGCTTAAATGCAGTGATGGCAAACCTGGGCACTCCAGGTGTTTATTATTTATTTATTAGTTCAAATTTATATTTATAGTGTTCTTGGACTTCAGTTCCCAGAAGGCCAAGTCAGCACTCTTGCTGATCAGGCTTCTGAAAATTAAAGTTCAAGAACATCTGGAGTGTCAAGGTTCGCCATCACTGGACTAGAGAATCACACAACTCAAACAACATAGAGTTGCTATAATTCTCTCTCACAAAGCCGGGACAGAAGTGCAAAATAGCTTATTTAAAAACAATATAACGATAGCTATTTTTCCAACCTTGAATCCAGGACAATGCCAGTTTTCCGGGACAAATGGCAACCCTAGACAAACATGATATAGATAAAGAAGAACAGAAAAAATAAATAAAAGATAAATATAATATTTAGGTTAGGGTTAGTTTAAAATATTTGGGGATAAATCTCAAACAAATTTGAGATTACTGGGTAAAAACTAAGGGAAGAAACTTCAGGAATAACGGGTGTGAAAGTTAAACTGGGGTCGAGTGCCGCCTTGTTGACAGATATAGATAACGTGAATATAGATAAGAGTAAAAAAAGAGTTATTATCTATAATATTAACAACTGGTAGATAATGTATTGCAAGAAATTGGAAAAAAACCAATGTGTTATTAAAAATAGAAGATTGGTATAAAGAAATGTGGGAAATTGCCCTGAATGGTAAGTTAACATGGGAGTTGAATATTAAAAAGGGTATAATTAACGAAAACAAATTTTGGAGTATATGGCAACCATTTGTGGAATACTGTATACGTTGACTAAAGGTAAAGGTGGCAAGCCGGCACCAGATAAACTGAGTTATTGGAAGTAATAAGAGAAGGCTGTGATAAACCGCAAACCCCAGGGCAGTGTATATACTGTGTCACTGGTGTTTATGTATATGCATATTTTCTTTTCTTGTATTGTAATAGAGAAATAACGAGTTTGTTTTATATTAAAAATAACAGACATAAAGCGAATAAGTTTGACGAGTAAGAATATGCATTATATTGAATACAGGAGAGTTTTTTTACTTTATTGAAATGTTTTTATGTAGTAGTGTAATTATGTTTTTGTATCGAATTTTTATGTATGTATTTTGTTTGTAGTTTCTTTTATTTTTATTTGAAAATTAATTAAAAAATTATTAAAGGAAAAAAGAGGTGCGGGACACATGACCCTCAAAATACGCTCGGCGACAGTGCCCATCATCCCCACCACCAGCTGTGCTGATGGGGATTGCAGTCAAACCGTGTTGAGAGGAGCAAAACTTACCCACGGATTTTTTTAATGGCAATCCCACCCAACTGGGGAAAAAAATATCCTAGATCCCATGATGGCGAAACCTTGGCACGCCAGGTGTTCTTGGACTTCAATTCCCAGAAGCCCAAGTCCCTGTGAATCCACACGAATGGGTTTACTGGGATTCCAGATGTTCTTGGTCTTCAATTCCCAGAAGCCCAAGCCTCTGTGAATCCACACGAATGGGTTTACTGCGCGTAAACCCATTTGTGTGGACTCACAGAGACTTGGGAGTGCCAAGGTTTCATCATCACTGTCCTAGATGATGGGAAACATTTTAGGAAAGAGGAAGAGAATATAGATCCTCTTCTCCTTTACATTTTGATTGACCAAACAGGGCAGATTCCCTTGCAGGCCATAGATGTTTTCTAGGAGGGGGAGACTTGTTAGCCTCCCAAAAAGGTATAATTATGGGGCTGTATCCATCCTGGTGGAACCCTAGTTATGGAAAGCTGCTTAAATCTAACCTCAAATGTAGTGATTCTGCCAGCCAGGGGTAGATTTTGTGGATGAAACAGGAATCACATGATAAAATAGGAACAGGGGGTTATGCTAGAACAGTGATGGTAAACCTTGGCACTCCAGCTGTTCATGGACTTCAATTCCCAGAACCCCAAGTCTCTGTGAGTTCACACAAATAGGTTTATGCACAGTCATTCCATTCATGTGGAGTCACACAGACTTGGGCTTCTGGGACTTGAAGTCCAAGAACAGCTAGAGTGCCAAGGTTTGCCATCACGGTGCTAGAAACTACTGTCAAATATATATATTATTCCCCATCCTGCTGTTTACTTTTCTCTTCCGTTCTCCCAAATAAATTCCTTTTCCTTTCCTTTAAAAACATTAAAATAATAAAGTGATGCATCCTCCCTGTGACACCCTCGGAAAGCCGAGCCTGTTATATAAATTGCAAAGTGCATCTCCTTCTGTTCTGCTACCAAAAAAGGGGACCACGGGTTTTGGGAACCGTGAAACAAATTTGCAAAAAATTCTGCCGGCTGGACTCAGAACTCTTTTCTCCCTCAGATCCGGCGTGAAGAGCAGAAAGGGAACGAAATCAAGAGTGGATGGATCAGGTTGGAGGATCGGAGCCCCCACCCCGGCTTTGCAGAAAAGCCACCAGTGTGTGCCTGCCGCCCGAGGCCCGGAAACTGAGCGCTCCCCATGTCGGATCTCCGGCCAGTCTCACCGCACGGCCTTGTGTTTCCCGCCGCAGCATCTGTAATGCTCGCCGCACGTGTGGCAGGCGTGCAAGGGCAGGTAGCAGCACATGCAGGGCACCACGAGCGACAGGGTGATGAGGGCCATCCAGCGGATGCAGAAGTGGGGGTGCCCGGTGTCGCAGGAACATGGGTCCGAGTACTCCCCTTCCGAGTCCGACATGCAGTGGTAGAGCATGCTCTCGGCGCACCACATGCACGAGAACTGGTAGATGCAGCGGCCGATGGGGTCCGGCGCGTCCTGGCACTGCCCGCGCCCGTTCTCTTCGTGGCTAAAGACGTCCCGGCAGTACACGCACCGCGAGGGGGCTGCGTCCTCCTCTATCCCGGCTGCCCCGGGAGGCGTCTCGTGTTCCTTCGAGGCCTTGTGTCTGGGAGGCGAAGGGGCTCCATGGATGCGGCATGAAGGGGAGGCCTTGGGGTCCTTGAGCCCCCCTTCGGCCCCCGGGGGGAAACTGTACTCCTTCTCCCGGGGGGATTTGCTGCCGCCTCCGCCCTTCTTGAAGTGTACGCACAGGTCCATCTTTTCGGGGTCCGGCGGGGGCTTCTGCACCGCGGCCCGGCGGTAGTCCTCGTAGCCTTTGGTGACCCAAAGGTCGCGGCATGGGCTGATGCTCTCGAGCTCCTCTTCGTCCGGAAGCGTCAGCTGTTGCAAAGGCTGGGGCTGGACCTACCACAGGGGAGGAGAGAAGCACTCGAACTCAGGTCTTGAAAGCCCCAGATCAAACCATTCACTGTTAAGCCAGTCTTTGCAGGGAGGGACGGGACGACACCACACCATGCGTTTAAACTGGCTTAAGAGTCCTTGCTTTCTATTCAGGGAGCCATAGAGACTGCTGTGGTGGGTCAGTGGTTAAAGAAGCTCGCCTTGTTAGCTGTGAAGGCCGGCCAGTCGGCAGTTCGAGACCCGGGTACTGCATGACGGATTGAGCGCCCATCCTCTGCCCCAGCTCCTGCCAGCCTAGCAGTTCAAAAGCAAGAAATTGCAAGTAGATAAATAGGGACCACTTTGGTGGGAAAAGATATTGGGGACATGAAAGGAGCCCATGGGCCAGATCCAGTGAAACCTCCACTTCCGGCAGCGACGAGAGCAGTGTGGGCCGGATGAACTGGTGTTGGGGGAAGGATCTGGCCCATGTGCTGTAGTTTGGGCACCCCTGTTTAAAGCAGAGAAAATGGTAGCCTAAAATCTATTTCATCCTGTTACAAAGCAGATGGCAAGGCGGGCTTTACTGTTGGTGGCAGGAACCGCGTGACCGGCCCGCTGAACCGCGTACCTGGCCCACGGCCCGAAAAGTTTGGGCGCTCCTGCTCTACAGCCCTGCCATGAACAACCTCCCAAAGAAGGATGGGTGCTTTGAAAAACCTGCCTGCCGCGGAACCCAAAAGCCACTGAAATGGCCACCCCAAGTGGACACGTACTGGCCCAGATGAGCCTGCCCCATGCGGCGTGCTGAAGGAAAACTCTTCCGAGATGGGCGAACGGAGGTAACAGCTGGAGGAGGACTCACTGGTTACGATCGTGATGGGTTTGGGGAGCATTTCCTTCCGGCTGTTCGACGAGGACTCACTGTCCGTGCGCACCTGGGGAGAAAGAGAGAAGATGCATTAGAGGTCCCTCTCATGTTCCTAACCCTAATTCCCACAACAACCCTTGGTTTTTGGACTTCAATTCCCAGAAGCCTCAGTCAACCCCCCCAAAACACGGATCAGCCAATGTACTGACTGAGGCTTCTGGGAATTGAAGTCCAAACACCAAAGGTTTTGGGGGAACACTGAAAGCTTTGGCTTCTCATCTCCGTTTACAGCCAAAGAGCCAATGCTGTCTGCTCCTCCAGACATTTCGGTGGCCATTTGGCCAAGCAATGACGAGACGCAGAACACTGTTACCTTTCCTGCTGAAGTGGTACCTTTTGATCTACTTGCAATTTCCTGCTTCCGAAGTGCTCAGTTGGCAGGTGCTGGGACGGACGACGGAAGCCCGTTCCGTCATGCACAGTGTTTCCCAACCTTTGGATTTTTGGACATCAATTCCCAGAATCCCTATGTCAATTCCCCAAAGCACTGGTCCGTCAATGGACTGACTTGGGCTGCTGGGAACTGAAGTCCCCTGATGGGGTATGGTACCTAAGGTCAGAAGTAGTAGCGGATGGTGAGAGAACTAAGCACGAGAATGACCCTCGACATCCTCCGCCTCGAGTCCGCCAGGAAGAGCTTTATGGCAAGAACACTCTTGAAGGTACATAAAAGCAAAACCAAATTAGAAGATGGAGGAAGGAGCTCACTGGACAAGGAACAACATGAAAGGAGGATATGGCTGAGGAACTCAACCTCCCCTACGTCGCTTGGAGGACCGTAAACAGGCTGAGAGTTGGAGTCCCTAAATGCAAGACCAACAGGCTCAAGTGGGGGCTGTTGGAAGACAACAACACATGGTATGAACATGGAGAGATATGGAATCCACCTCAGTTACTGGTCTGCCAATTACTGCCAGAAACATGCACAGACGAAGGTTTACGTTTGGCCAATGGCAAAGCCGAGAAGGTGGCTTTATTTTGGCAGTCTGAAGTTCAACCTGGACATGAAAGAAGGAGCAGATATACCTGGGCAGGCGGTACCTCTCACAGGCTGAGGAAAGGTACTGTTTGCACTGGAAATAGTCGTCTAGACCCGTGATGGCGAACCTTGGCACTCCAGATGTTCTTGGACTTCAATTCCCAGAAGCCCAAGCCCCCATGAACCCACACGCACGCATACCTGTCAAGTTTTGGATTTGGAAATAAGGGAAATTTCCCGGCAAATACGGGATACTTGACAGCTACGCTTATCCTGTGCTGCCCTCCAATGGTGGCAATAGGGCATTGCAGTCTAATTAATAAGGGATGACGGCAGGGAAGAGGCTAAAATAAGGGGTTTTCCTGGCCAATAAGGGATACTTGACAGCTATGCTTATCCTGTGCTGCCATCCAATGGTGGCAATAGGGCATTGCAGTCTAATTAATAAGGGATGACGGCAGGGAAGAGGCTAAAATAAGGGGTTTTCCTGGCCAATAAGGGATACTTGACAGCTATGCTTATCCTGTGCTGCCATCCAATGGTGGCAATAGGGCATTGCAGTCTAATTAATAAGGGATGACGGCAGGGAAGAGGCTAAAATAAGGGGTTTTCCTGGCCAATAAGGGATACTTGACAGCTATGCACGCATGGGTTTACTGCGATTCATCCAGCCAGTGCCACACTGCCCTCGTTGCTCCTGGAAGCAGAAGTAAAATGCGCCTGTACAGAGGAAGGGTTAGCCTGAAAGAGTCTTAACTGTATGTGCGTGTTTTATTTCCACTTCCAGGAGCAATGAGGGCGGCGTGGCGTAGCCCGGATGAATCACAGCAAACCTATTCATATGGATTCATGGGGGGAGGGGGCTTGGGCTTCTGGGAATTGAAGTCCAAGAACATCTGGAGTGTCAAGGTTCGCCATCACGGGTCTAGACACAAGTTCCTGCCGGAAGCACAGTCTCCTCCTGGCACTCAATTGGAATTCGGTTTTTCAAGCAGCTCCTGTTCTGACCAAAGCGAACTTACTGCAAGCGCTTCGTCTTTCCTGTCCGCTTCATCCTGAGGAGAGGAGGAGGAGGAGGAGGAGGAGGAGGAGGAGGAAGGCGAGAGGGAACCTGAGAGGAAATAAACACACATTTGCATTCCACTCTGAAGGTGTGGGCCAGGGCGGCTCCGACCCCCTAGAGCCAGCATTCGAGCAAGGGAGACCTTTGACCTTTACCTAAACCACTAAGCAACCTTAAAGATAAAGGTAAAGGCCACCCGTGCTCGAAAGCCAGTCGTATCCGGCTCTAGAGTTCAGTGCTCATCTCTGTTCCATAGCCAAAGAGCCAGCGCTGTCTGCTTCCGCAGATGTTTCCATGGTCGCGTGGCAGGCATGGCTAGACGCCGGAGCGCACGGAGCACTGTTGACCTTCCCACCCAAGTGGCCCCTGTTTATCTACTTGCAATTTCTTGGCCAGAGGTCCTTCTCTTGCGGGCCGCCATATGTTGCCTCCCAACCCTCCCAGGCTCCTTACAAATCAGTGTGGGGCCGGCCGCCAGCCTCCCCCCCAAAAAAAAATTCCCTGAAGCCCGCTCACCTTCGGCGATTTCCTCCAGCGCCGCCTGCACCCCGCTCTCAAAGGCCACGGCATCTGCAGGGCTCTGGAAGGTGAGGCCAAACTTGTTGTCCCCCACTTTCCAGTGGTGGAAAATGGGGTTCACCTTGTTGTACACCAGGTCCCTCTTGAGGGTGCATTCCAAGATGGTCTGTGGGACGGAGAGAAAGAGGTCATTGAGAGGCGACCCTCTTAGAAAGAGGAAGAACAGAAGATATAAAGCAGGGGTACCCCAAGCTTTTCAAGCCGTGGGCCGGGTCACACTCTCTCAGTCAGCTTGGCGGGCCGGATGGCCATTTTGCCCTGCCTGCACGATGGGGCGGCCATTTTGCCCCAACAGATTCAAAGTGGCAGCCATTTTGTTTCTCGAATGCCCTTGGAGGGGGCACCATGGACCGGATCCGGCCCATAGGACTTAGGTTGGAAACCCCTGTCCTACACCAAAGCAACTTTTCCCATGTTTTACGCCCTTCACAACCCTTCCGGTGGCCAACCACACAAGGCGGCTCTATTTTGGTCACCCTCTCCTCCTCCTTCCACAACCACCGTCACGACCAACACATATGGAAAGAAGAGATGTTCCATTCATTTCATGGGGGCATCTTGGTTTGTAACACCCCCCTCCCCGACCAACGAAGACCTCCTCTATGACCACTTTCCCCCCCAAAAAATCTCACCGTCTGGTCCCGAAGGCGCTCCCCACTGATCAAGTACTGGCGGTGTCGGCCTTCTTCGGGCCGTCGGACTTTGCAGATCATCACGTGGCTCAGGCCGCCGCCGCCCATGGGCACCCAACCCCCACTCGAGTCGTCTCGGGTCATCACCACAGCCCGCACCCGAACCATGTAACTGGGGACACAGTGGAGAAAGAGGCAGAGCATCAACAGCCACCATCATGAGCAAGGAACATTGCAAGGGCTCCTGTGTTTCTACCGTCAACAACACCCCTAGCAATACCAACTGAGCACCGAATTGCCTAGTGGAGAAGCCTGCTGATGCTCTGGAGTACATTCATGTTGGGCAATGCACCCAGGCTTCAGGATGGTGGTGGCTGAGCCTTCCACACCTGTTTCAAAGCCTTCTTCTCCTTTTATGTCCCGGTCAAACCTTTGACTGCCAAAATGACGCCACTTTCTTGGCTTTGCCGTTGGCCAAACCCAAGTCCGCATCAATGCATGTTTCAGGCTGTGATTGGCAGACCAGTAGATGAGCCCATGGGTTCTGTGTCTCTCCACATTCACACTGTGTGTTGTTGAATGTCCGGTGTATGTTTGAGGTGTCCTGTCACCATAGGCATGGCTTCATGGTGACAGGACGCCTCAAACCTACAGCAGTTGAGAAAAATATGTCCTCTTGTTATGCGACTCTGACCCTGGACATCCAGGAAGGGGCCTCCAACTCATTTCATAAAAGATTTGGGCTGACTTTCTGGGATTTCCCTCTCTCTGGCGAGCACACTCTCAATTTAGAAAATGGAACAACGTGAAAACCCAAAAAAGGTAAATGAAATGAAATATTTATCTCCTGCCTAACACCAGACACTATTCCAGGGCAGCTGCAGATGACTAAAGCAGCATTAAGCTGTCTAAGAATGGCACTGCCGTTAAGGTGTGCATAATTATGTTTTTTTGGACTGTAATGCTCCCAAAATTCTCCGTTTCGGAACCCTGCATGTTCAAGTTAGTGGGGACAGTTCAATTTCACACCGACAGAATTTTTGTAGGAATATGTGCTCTGTGCACTCTGGCATCTAGTCATGCCTGCCACGGGGCCACGGAAACGCCTGCAGACGCTGACAGTAATGGCTCTTTGGCTGTAAATGGAGATGATCACCACCCCCTAGAGCAGGGGTTCTCAACCTATGGCCTGTGGGCCAGATCCGGGCAAATCATCCAGCCCCCTGACCTCGCTCCAGCCTCGGCCACAGATGCATTTGTGACAGCCGTAAATGCATCCACATCTGTGGATACATTTTACAGCAGTGTTTACTGCAGGGGTAACCACCTGTCTGGCCCCCTCAACTGTCTGAGAGAGCTAACCCAGCCCCCCCAACGTAAAAAGGTTGAGAACCTCTGCCCTAGAGTCAGACACAACTAGCTTTCGAGCAAGGGAACCTTGACTTTTATCTTAAACCAGGGGTGCCAAAACCTTTTGGGCCTTGGGCCGGTCAGGTGGTTCAGCGGGCCAGCCACGTGGTTGCTCCCACCGGAAGCGGAAGTAAAACGCGCCTTGCAATCTGTTTTGCAACAGGATGAGATAGATTTTAAGCTGCCATATGGGACCATACGGGCACGTTTTACTTCTACTTCTGGGAGCGACAAGGACAGCATGGGCCAGATGAATTGGCATCAGGGGCTGGATCTGGCCCACGGGCTGTAGTTTAGGCACCCCTGTCTTAAACAATTGAGTAGGTTTTAAACCATTTCCAAGGAACATAGGACCTCAGCCAAGATCAGCAACACGACACTGACAGACATTTTGCTTTTCCTGCGAAGGCATTGTTTCAACCAACATAGACCTCCCAAGCCAAGGTTGTCTCTGCAGTATTGATGAGGAGGACATTGATAGATCTTAAATTCAGAGACTTGTGATTTCTGTCTGTTGAACAGCAGCTTATAGGAAGCTGGTGGGACGGCAGGTCAGCAGTTCGAGACCCAGGCACTGCATAACAGAGTGAGTGCCCTTCTCTGTCCCAGTTCCTGCCCACCTAGCAGATCGACATTGCAAGTCGATCAATGGGGACCAGTTCGGTGGGGAAAAGACCTCGGGGACATGAAAAGAGCCTCATTCGGGCATCCCCCGTGCGGAGTTTCTCCAGCAAAAAAATAAATCCCTTTCAATCCACAATAATTTCTGACATGAAATTATTATTGTTATTATTACCTCAGTCTATGGCAGCTTCTTTTAAGATGGGAGCTGGATGGAAATCATGACATGTGGCATTGTGGATCCATCTTTTAAAAATGACAAATCAAGCTACCGTATATATTCGGCTGTAAGTCGTCCCGAATATAAGTCGAGGTACCTAATTTGGACCTCTAAAACTAGGAAAATAGATTGAACAGAGTATAAGTTGGGGGTGGAAAATGCGGCAGCTGCTAGTGAGCTTCAATAATTAAAATACACGAAAATATGGTAAAATTAATTAATTTAGATACTTGTGTGGGTATGGTTTTGTGCGTTTAGGTTGACCCGAGTACAAGTCGAATCCCATTTCTGGACCCCATTTTGGGGGCTAAAAACCCGACTTATACTCGAGAATATAGGGTATACAATCTAGACCTATCAATTGATTCATGGTCAGGTTATTCATCCACTCAATCCACTTGCATATTCACCCAAAACACAAAATGCACTTTTCAAATGTGGAAAGAAGAGAGGACTTACAATTCGATAGATGACGGCTACCCTCCCTCCAATTAAAGCCCATCTTTCACATTTCAGTTTCTCATTTTCTGCCGTGACCACGTACTAGAAGGGAAGAAGCGCCTTCGTAATCCCAAACGCGTGAAGCTTCCAACCTGTACCTTCCGCCCCACCAGCCTTTCAACCAGTTAAACGGACGAAGCTTTCGCCGACCAATTTCCCCGTTTTAGCAAACACACCCACAAATGTCAGTGCACAATGAAAACGGCCATCACAACTCAAAGGTAGCCTGCATAGTTCTGGGGACGGTCACTTGCCGTCTATATCTCTAACCCTCTGACACCTAATTCATTTTTCAAGCTTGGGATGAGTAGTTAATTAAATATACTTTTTAAAAAAATTAAACCAGCTTCTGCTAAACCAGTCTGCGTGTCCAGCCATTTTCATTCCTGGTTTGCGCTTCCCAACATGTTTTTCCTACGTACATTATTTTTAGCTCACCAAAGCCTATTAAGCAATTTTCTTTCCCAAGCAGGACGTCAACGATTTCCCATGCTGCTTGTCTCCCTTGGCTCTAGTTTTTGCACATGGATTACGTGTCGGACTTGTAACTCACCCCCCCCCAAAAAAAAAAAACAACCAGGACTAGGGATGGTTTATTATAGGATGGAATAAAAATATGGTCTGACCAGGTTATCCTGCTATGGTTATAGAGTAGACCATACTGCCAGCGACTCAATACCGAGTATCAGGTGGCGGTTAACTAACCTGACAACGTGGAGGACTAACAGCCTTGAGTGTCGGAGTCCACAGAGAAGGGTGATGGTCCCCAAGTGGCTTAAATCCCACTTGAATCCCTATTGATGGAGGGCAGCAGCTTCCTCCATCCTGGCCTGGGGCTGAGGACTTTGTGTGCTAAAAGGGCTCAGGATCAGAAAGTGACTCGTGGAACTAGATCAGTGGTACAGAAGTCATGCTGCAATGCGGAAGGCAGCTGAAAATCCACTGCATTATATTCTCAGGACAGTCTTCATGGCTGATCGTCAGGAGGATCGCCAATATTCAGATTCAGATACAACAGATAAAGAATGAAAATATGTGTCCAAATGACAAGCCCGGTCAAGCGTCGGAACAGAAAGGAAAGGGTAATTAGAAGAAGAGGCCAGATTAGTGCAAAAGAACTGGATGCAGAGAATAACAGGATACAGTGGAACTCCGGATAACGACGGTACCGGATAACGACAAATCCGCATAACGACGCGTTCATTATGCACCACGTGATGCCCTGCATAATGCCAAAAAATGCTACAAAATGGTTGTTATGCGGGGCATTTGGTATCGATGCTCTAGATAACGAACACTTTTTGGTCGTTACCCGGAGCATCTCCCATAGGGACTGCATAGCGTCAAAATCCATGCACTCCATGAAACAAAGTTTTGACGTTATCCAGAGTTCCACTGTACAGGTGAAGGAACACCACATGGAGAAACACAACATGGAAGGCTGTGAAAAAGAGAAGCGCCTGGATTATGGTAGTACCAACAACTCGCCAGAGACACCTATAGAATGGAGAAAAGCCAAATAGGAAGCTGGACAGTCTTGCTGGCAATTCTACCGAGAAACACTGAACGCGGTCTCTTAAGCCATGGGTCCAACCACACAGTGAGCAGCTTCGCTCTTAGGTGTCAGTTTCCAAATAGGACATAAACCAAGGTTCTAGTCCTCATGGGTGAAAAATTTGCAGTCCCTTTCCCCAAAATAAGGAGGAATATGTTTCTGCCGAAAATTCTTACAGCAGGACATCAACGAAAATATTCAGCCAGAATAGCATCTCTACGTCCCAGGGGTCAAGGAAGTGGGAGAAATTAGTGTAATGCATTACAGGTTGCACGTGATTATATGATGCACAACTCTCATTTTGCTTTGGGGTGAATTGGGCAGCCTTGAGGCATCCCGAGATCTCATAAATTGTAGCTCCTACCACCACAACTTTGGGGTAGGTAAAGGCCAAGGGCTCGCTTGCTCGAAATCAAGTCGTATCCAACTCTAGGGTTTGGTGCTCATCCCTGTTTACAGCCAAAGAGGCAGTGCTGTCTGCGTCTGCAGACATTTCCGTGGGCTTGTGGAAGGCATGACTAAACACCGGAGTGCAAGGAACACTGTTTACCTTCCCACCAAAGTCGTACCTCTTTATCTACTTGCAATTTCTTGCTTTCGAACCGGTAGGTTGGCAGGAGCCGGGACAAACGACGGGAGCTCAGTCCGTCGTGTAGCTCTCGGGCTTCGAACCGCTGACTTGCCGACCTTCTGGTCATCAAGTCCAGCATCTTAACCACTAAGCCAGGCTGCCAAATTCATCCCAGCCGTTCTGATTCATGTGCTCCCGACTAAAGCCACTGCCTCTCTTTGACCTTGTCAGAGACCTGTGGAACGAGTCTTCCATTTTCTGAGTCAATATCGGGAAATGACAGCTGCGAACGCCATCTTTTTTCTCAAAGCTTGTGCACAGAGTGGAAAAAAATATATATGTGTGTGCAATTGTAATTACTATCTTTTTCTCTCTCCTTTTTGCACAATCTATTGCAGCCGCTCAAGAAGAGACGTCGCTGCATTTGAGATGGAGGAGAAAACCCTTGTAACGTTACGTCTCCTTCTACGCAAGCCGTCTTGGCCTCTCAGCCGATATTCCTTCCAACCTTGTGACGGAGATTCGCAAGGCAGTTTCTGAGAAAGCAAAGGTCCTTTTTGGTCCCAAAGTGTGTTTTTTGGGCTCATCCCCAGACCGCCAATGTAGTTGCTTGCAACACATCTGGAAGAGGGAATTTCACAGCTGCTGCGCTACTACAGGAGAAACCTTGGATTCCTCATCTGATATGCTTTGCCACCGTAAGGAAAGTTGGGTGGTCAAAAGGAAATGAAAGAAAAAGGCCACAAAACATGGTCTTCCTTGCTTGAAAGCCAGTTGTATCTGACTCTATGGTACGGTGCTCATCTGTTTGCAGCCAAAGAGCCAGTGCTGTTGTCTGCGTCTACAGATGTTTCCGTGGCCATGTGGCAAGCATGAATAGACACACGGAACGGTGTTATCTTTCCTGCTAAAGTAGCACCTGTTTAGCTACTTGCAATTTCTTGCTTTTGAACTGCTAGGTTGGCAGGAGCTGGGACAAATGATGGGCGCACACTCTGTTACGCAGCACTGAGGTCTTGAACTGCTGGTCTTCCAGAAGTCAAGCTCAGCATCTTAACCACTAAGTCATGCCAGCTTGCCAGCTTGGAAAGGGTTCTTCCCGTGACCATTACAGGAAACAATCTGTCCTGGATCTTTCTGGCCACCAAAGAATGAGGCCGTCAGGGCCGGACTCTTGGACTACGGCTTTTACAACGACAGGCGATACCTTAAAACGGAAATGAAAATGCACTCTTAATTCACCTCCACCTTCTTTTAGAGCCAGATAAAAAGAGGGCTTGTGCATTCTGAGAATCAGAACTGATTTTCTCTCGGAGGCTGTACCCATTTCACAGATGGGTAAAAAACAGAATTGCTAAAATAAATCCCGGCTGACCCGCCACGAATTTTAACCCTTTATACCGACATGCACTTCCATATCAATAAAACAGATGTTTAACAGATGCCTTTGCTTTTTAGATAACGCCCACCCACACATGTCATCGTGCACTGCCTTAGAGAAAGTATTCGATCTTGTATATGCAGGAGCAACAAGACGACGAAATGCACCTGACACGCTTTTCTAAGCGTAATGCTTTGGAAATCTGCATTAAACGGAGCTCAGTTTTAAGAAAAGCAGAACCGTGATCAATGAAACCAGGCTATATTTGAGCCATCGTAAGCGATTCATTGCAAAACTTTGCAGCCCGTGTGAATCGGAAGAGAAGGGTTGGCTAAATGAGTCAGCAGTGAGATTAGCAGGGTTGTATCTGCTACACCCGAAGACAAGATGGTTTGGAACCATTTTGACTGCCATGGCTTTCTCGGAAAGGATCACGGGAATTAAAATTTGGTGCCGGCCATCTACTAATAAACCATGTTTGATCCTTCGTTCACAAATCGACCGATCCCCTGTGATAAAAGAATGGCAGCTAACTTGGATATAAAGAAAGTCAAAAAAGCAGATCAGTCCAATATCTTCCTCTACTAATCTTTCTCCAAAAGTCAAAATAAATCCTCTAAAATGATTTTGCCTGTGGCCTCCATCTCAGTTCTAACTACTCGAAAACTATTATTCTTTCTCTCCTTCAACAGCCAATTTGACCAAATCTTCTTTGTGGTTCTTCTTCTTCCATATCCAGGCCGGACATGAAACTGCCAAAACGAAGGCACCTTTGGGTGAGTTCATTCTGCAGTTCCTTTGGCCTGACCCAGTGTGAGGAAGATTAGCCGGCAACACAAGGTTGCCGTTAACCAGTGTATTACGCCCAATTGTGGTATCAAAAATACCCCAATCTTCGAGGAGGCTCTTTCTGTGCCCCACTCCTTTAACTTCCTCCTCAATCAAGATATCAGGCTACCAAAAAGGGCCTTTTAAACCCCTTCCTGCAGGAAATCTTCCCAGTTTTAATGGAAAAATTGGAAACTGGTAAGCCAAAAGGAAACCAATTATTATTATTCTTTGCAGTTCACTTTCCAGAATCTTTTTTCGTGATTTCATGCACAAAACAGGTTCAAACAGCGAGATGGTGGTGGTGAAAGAGGAAGAATATATATGTACTTTTATATTATATATTATTTTATATATATTATTACAGATCAAGAATATGCAATACAGGGTCAGATACCATTCCAATCACCAGGAATTTGCAACACTACCCAATGGTCTCGTATAAAAAGGGAGATGTATGTTTTTATGTATATATAAAAAACCCATAAATCTCCGTTTTCAGTCTGAAACCACTGGGCGTTGTTGCGAAGTCCTAGTGATCGGAATGGTAACTTGTATACATATACTTGGGTCTCCTATATATCTATAAAACCCTATAATGGCTACAAAAATCAAAAGAAAAGAGAGAAACATCGGGACCCCACTTAATATAATATTATATATCTATATCTATATATCTCATACAGAGTCTTCAACATACAGGTGCCACATCAAAACGCGTTGCTATGGAAAACGACATTATGTATTACAAGATCAAAGATGCCGAAGCAAAGTGGAGACACATAAACCTCGTTTTGGTCGCCAGGAGAAGAAAATGAGGAAAAACAAGAACTGACTTTTGGGGGAATTTTTTTTTTTAAAGGGGAATCTTGTCAGCTGAAACATAAGGTATCCTTCTTTCATGAACATGCACAGGAGCTGAGCTAATACTGTACCCCATTTTCTATTACAACATGTTTCCATCTCTTCCTCGCAATGTTTTCTACCCTCATGTTGTCGGGTTTTTTTCCCCCTTAATGGAAAAATAAATCAAAATATATTCAATGCAATTGATCAGACAAATTCTCTCCAGCATAAGCATTGATTCCGGTGGTGGGGGCTACTACCATTTTTACGGTGAAGGAAAGAATTAAAATCATACAATTACCAGCCCGTCCGTCCCCCAGCCTCAATGCCCACACGTCTTCTATCAAAATCAACATTTTGGGATATAATGCATGCTATGCAAATAAATCTGATACACACACAATCCTCTTTTCTCTGGCCTTGGCAAGAATTCGATTCCAGAGGCAAAAGGTACCCAAAAAAAAAAAGTCAATTTTCATCCTTACAAGCACGCAAAATATCCACCCGGCCACTTGGAGACCCCTTTTTTATGAAATAATCACGTTTCCCAAGGAAAGACACCCACACATTTCCCTTTTGAAAAGAGGAGGGGGGGAAATATGAGCTTCCCCCCCTTTCCTCAACACCCTAGAAAAAAGGTTATATAAGTTAGTACAGATCTAATAAATATATATATATATTCCCCCTCCAGCTCCAAACCTTTTTCTTGCAGAAATGTCGGATCGATATTGATGGAGGGCAATAAATAAATAAATAAATAAATAAAATAAAGATTGCTTCCCTTCTTTCTGACAACCCACCCTTTCCAAGATTCACGATGCAGGCTGTCAACAGTTTTGTCTTTTTTTGGGGTGGGGGTGGGGGGGTTGCCAAAGCACCTCTCCTCTTCCCCTCCTCCCTTGCTTGCTGTCTCCTCGTCCTCGGCCCCCCTCCCTTCCCACCACTATCTTCCCCTTGGGCTGGCTGGTGCAGGTATCTCTCTCTCTCTATGGCCCATCCGCCTAGCCTAGCCCTTCAAGCCCATCTCAATGGAAACCCTGGGCTGGGATTTTTGTGAATGGAGGGTCACGTGACCTAGCCGGGGTTCTTTGTCCGTGTTTCTTGAATAAACAACAGGTGAATCGGAGAAAGGGGGGGGGGGTGATCATAATCCGGAGGATGGGACAGCTAGCTTTAGATCCGGATCATGCTGCCCAGGTTATAAAAATTATAAAAAATTAATTAAAAACCGGGGAAAGATAGAGACATAGGAGGTTTCTCTCCCTCCCCATTGATTTTTTTTTCACACGCACGTACCAGGATTAGATCCTTCCACTATGACACAACCAGCTTTAAAGCCCCCCCACCCTGCCTCTATTTCTCTTCTCCCTCCCCCCCACCCCAATTCAAAATTAACAGGCTAAGCAAAGAAAAAATGTATCCCTCACCATGACAGTCAATTCATGCAGCAGACCCCGGTTTTTTTATGAATGGATCCCGATGCCAATGGCTTTGATTCACAAACAAATAGACCCCCACCCTTTTTTTTCCCCTCTCTCTCTTTCTCTCTCCTCCTGGTGGGATTGGATTTCATTCATAAAAAAAAAGGAGACCCACCTTCGTCTGGCGAGGGAAAGGAAACCATTGGAAAAAAATAAAAATAAAATATAGATATGCCTCCCCTACTGACGTCTACATAATTATTATTTTAGCAAAATTAAATAAAATGCACGCAGAGGTGTTTTCTTTTTAAAAGATGGACCAAAAATATAATGCAAAGATGATTTTTTTTTTTAATGAAAGGAGGGGATGGTTCCCTCCCCCCTTCCATCCTATATAACATTACTTAGGATAATAGGGGAGGGGAATTGATGCCCCCAGCCTTACAATAAATAGGAAATCTTTAAAGCAGTAATAAATAATGCAAAAATGCTTTTAAGACATGCTCGTTTTTATGAATGGAGAGGATCTGTTCCCCCTTCCTCTCCCACCCCATAGAGCACATTACTTAGTAAATCGGGTGGGTGGGTGGGTGTGGGGGATTAATATCCCTTGCCTTGCAATATATAGGAAATCTTTAAAGCAAACATATATCATGCAAAAAATGCTTTTTATGACCTGCTCGTTTTTATGAATGGAGGGGATGTTTTTCCCTTCCTCCCCCACCCCATATATCATATTACTTAGTAAATCGGATGGGGGTGGTGGTGTAAATTAATGCTTCTTGCCTTATAATAAATAGGAAATCTTTAAGGAAATATATGTATAGAAGGAAGGACTCACTGTGACTCGATCGCCTGTTAGAGCTCCTACATTAGGTTTGCATATTCACACTGAAGGGACCCCCCCTCCCATTAAAATATTATGTGCATATACAGATAGATGCATAGATGGGATTAGATCCCCCTTTCTCATCATCATAAGGATGAGAAGGTAGCAGCCATTTCCAACCCCCCAAAATTAGCATCCTTTCTAACCACCCTCCTCCCCCAGTTCTGCAATTCCACCCCCTCCCCTTTAGATCCCCCCCCCTTTAATGCACCTGCTCTGAATTGCTCAGTCAAAGGAAGATACTAACCAAAACCTGGGGGCGAGGGGGGTCTCTTACACCGCCAGAAGCTCTGGATTGGGATGGGGGGGGGGGTTGCAGGACAGGATTGGCAAGGGGGGGGGCAGGATCTAAAGCTCTGAGATGGAGAGGGAGGTTTCTACCTGGTCCTAATGCCCTGGATTAAAGATCTGAGATCAAAAAGAAAAGAAGGAAGATGGGTGGGAGGAGGAGAGGAGAAGATGATGCTGAGCAGAAGGAAACCGCCTTTACCTCTCTCCGGCTTTGACCTCA
This sequence comes from Bradypodion pumilum, assembly GCA_035047305.1. NCBI lineage: Eukaryota > Metazoa > Chordata > Lepidosauria > Squamata > Chamaeleonidae > Bradypodion > Bradypodion pumilum. The sequence continues at coordinate 3,600,108 of JAWDJD010000007.1, forward strand.
GCAGAGAAGCCATCTGGAGCTGGCAAACCGAATCATTGGCCTGGCCTGAGTGTGTGTGTGTGTGTGTGTGTGTGTGCAAACAGAGGGCCTGATCCTTCCCCATCCACTGCTCGACCCTCTGCACATCCGTTTTCGAAAATAGGTAGAAATCAAGGGAAATTTAATGGTAGAAATCAAGGGAAATGGCTGGGAGGCATTGAAGTGCTAGCCGTGTAAATTAGGGTTGCCATAATTCTCTCCCACAAAACCGGGACAGAAGTATATTTGACCAAAAAAAATGGGCAGGTTATCTACAAAATAGCCTTTTCGGAAACATAATATGACAGCTATGAAACACTTTCACACTAAATATATCAATACATGAATGAGTTCATTTGCAACAGTTAATTCTTACTGTAAGCTGATCTGTCGTACTTCTGAGAAGTCGTGTCGCAGTCAACTCTTAAATGTCCTCCGTTCCAGGATACACACTGGTCACACTTACTAGGCAGTGGTGTGAGAGGCGAGGATGTTAAGATTTGTCTCCTGGTATGCTCCAATGCCAATGTGGCAGGAAATCGCTTGTTCGATGGCGAGGGTTTGAATTTATTTTAATAGTGTGTTATAATACACAATCAGTAAGTTTTAAAAAATCCAGGACTTTAGCATGATTTTTATTGGACTGGCCGGGACAATTTTTCCTGACCTTGAATCCGGGACAATCCCGGTTTTCCAGGATGTATGGCAACCTGTCAGTCTGTCCAAGCATATCTGAGTAAACAAAACAGAACAACAAAAAAGAGAGACAAAGAATGTTGTGGCACCTTAAAGACTGACTCCTGTATTTAAATGTGAGCTTTCGTGCACCAAGCCCACTTCATCAGACAAATTTGGAAACGAAGGGTTATGAAAAACATGTCAGTGAGAATTAAAAGGAACGTTGTTGTAGGATTATATTCTTCTGCTGTTTCCAAATCCGAATATCGGCGATTCTCATGACGATCAGCCATGAAAACTGTCCTGCAAATATAATGCAGTGGCCTTTCGTCTGCCTTGCGCATCGCAGCATGACACCCATAGTACCAATGATCCAGTTCCACTTTCTGGTCCTGAGCCCTTTTGGCACGCAAAGTCCTCCTCAGCCCCACGCCAGGATGGATGAAGCTGTTGCCCTCCATCAAGATGGGTCCAAATGGGATTTAATCCCCTGGGGGACCAGCACTCTTCCCTGTGGACTTTGGCACCCAGGACCGCTAGTCCTCAGGGTTGTCAGGTTTAGTTAACCGCCGCCTGATGCTCGGCGTTGAGTCACTGGCAGTAGGGTCTACTCTATTACCACAGCAGGATAACCTGGCCAGACTTCAGGCTGGAATTAAACGGAGATGGTATATGACCCCCGGGCCGATTAAGCCATTGTAACCCTAAATATTCTTCTTCTGTGTCTAGGCCAGATGTGAAACTGTCAAAATGAAGCCACCTTTTGGCAAATTCAGCCCATAGTTCCTTTCGCCTGCTCTAGTGTGAGAAAGATTAGCCAGCAACATATGTAAAGGACCCCCTGGTGGCGCAGTGGTGAAACTGATGTCCTGAAACCAAAATGGTTGTGAGTTCAATACTGGCCAGGTGTCAAGGTTGACTCGGCCTTCCATACTTCCAAGGACGATAAGTTGAGGACCCAACATGTTGGGGGTAAAATGCTAATTAACTTGTGAACCACCCAGATGTTATTTCCCAAGTCTCCTTTGAGTAACATAGAGTAGGGGGTTGCCTGATGGGCTAGGTTAGCTGGGGCAGCTGGGAGTTGTAGTACAAAACATCTGGAAGGTGCCACACTGGGGAAGGCTGGACCTGATCAGTAGGACCAGTGCCAGCGGTCCGGTTGCAGCCATACATATGTTGAATGGCAGCTAGGAGCATTGCTGACCACTGGCGATGCTGGTAACAGCTCTTGGGGGCTGCTGTCCCAAAACATCTGGAGGTAAAGGCTGCCCTTGCTCGGAAGCCAGTCATATCCTGTGTCTGCAGACATTTCCGTGGACATGCGGCAGGCACAACTAGACGCTGGAGGGCACGGAACGCTGTTTACCTTCACACCAAAGTGATACCTATTTATCTACTTGCAATTTCTTGCTTTCGAACTGGCAGGTTGGCAAATCGTGCTCCTTCCTTGTGGATCCTTTAGTGGCAATAAATTTAGATTTAAGAAAGGCTTTCCTGAAAATTTGCTTTATGGTCCACGAGCCCGCCCACCCTCAGTTGACGGACAGGCGGTTTCTAGGCAGGCAAAAGCCACTGCTGCTTTCTGCTGCCCTGTGGAACTCACGCCCACAAGATACTGTATAGTGAAGACCCTCAACCTGGATCGCTTTGAGGAGAATTTAGAAACATTGATAAAAAGGTAAAAGTTTCCCTTGCTCGAAAGCCAGTTGTATCCGACTCTAGGGTGCAGTGCTCATCTCTGTTTCTAAGCCGAAGAGCCAGCGTTGTCTGCTTCTGCAGACGTTTCCGTGGTCATGTGGCAGGCACGACTGGACACCGGAGCGCACGGAACGCTGTTACCTTTCCCACCGAAGTGGTCCCTATTTATCTACTTGCAATTTCTTGCTTTCGAACTGCTAAGTTGGCAGGAGAGAAACATTGATGGAGACAGGAAGGTCTATTAGTGACGGTTACTATACAAACCCCAGTATCGAAGGCAATTATAGCTCTCTAAGAGGGATGTTTAGCTAGGCTACTAACCAACCACCTTCGTTAGTTTGTTTAATTGGTTGTGAAGCATTAAAACAAAAAAAAATCAGCAGCACTGATTGAATTTGAACAATATATAGAATAAATATCATTTTGGAAAGAGGGGACGAGTACATAGTTAAAGAAGACTGAGACAGAAAATAGACAGGAAAATGTACATAGTGGGTGGCAGGTGCACGTATCAGTTGACAGCAATTTTGTTTCTATTGCGTCAATGTGTATTTTTTTTTCCTTTCTCTTTTGGATACGATGTAATTTTTTAAAAAATAATATATATAAATTTTTTTTGCCATGGTCGATTGTGTGGCGCAAAAAAACCGTATTGGTTGACTGGCTTGGCTTTGCTCCACTGATGCACGTGAGGACACACGGGCGACACGTGTCTCACCCACTCCATCCAGCCAACAACCCCCCCCCTCCCGCAACACCAAGGGAGGGGGGGGGGTATAAGGAGGGAGAAGGGGGCGGGGCGTCCGTTATATCCGTTGCGGCCCCGCCCACTCGTTCCATCATCATTATTATCATCCTCCCCGCCCCGCCCCCGCCAGCTCCTCAAGGGAGCATCAAAGAAGCCAGGCGGTGAGTGGGAGGGACTTAATTTGGGGAGGAGGAGGTGGCAAAATGGGAAAGGGGCGGAGCTTGAGGAGCAAGGGGAGGAGTCAGCCTTGGACAGTTAAGTTTACTCTCAGTAGTGTGTAAGTAGTAGTTTAGTGAGGGAGAGAAGGAATAAAGCAAAATGGTGTGTGTGTTACTCTTAAGTAGGGCTCCACCAAGAGGAGACCCATAGAAGTGAGGTGTTTTACTAAGTAAGTAGGATCCTGTAAGCTGGGGTCCTAAGCAAAGCTTGTATATTCCTCCTAAGGGCTTTTTGTGTTTACTCAGAGAGTAAGGACCAGAAGGGAGAGGGACCGAAGTAAGCTAGGCATTTAAAAATATCTCATTAAGTTGGCCTTAATGAGAGGAATGGGGGGTATCAGGGACTCCTGAGCTTGATGACTGGATGGCCAGCAGTTCGAGACCCGAGCACTGCGTGACGGAGTGAGCTCCCGGCCCTGGCCCAGCTCCTGCCAACCTAGCAGTTCGAAAGCAAGAAATTGCAAGCAGAGAAATAGGCACCGCTTGGGTGGGGAAGGTAACGGCATTCCATGCGCTCGGCTGTTTAATCATGCCTGCCGCGTGACCATGGAGACATCTGCAGGTGCAGACAGTGCTGGCTCTTGGGCTAGAAATGGAGATGAACACCGAACCCTATAGTCGGATACGGCTGGCTTTCGAGCAAGGGAGACCTTTCCCTGAATAATTTCTGACACGAAATTGTAATTATTCACTCAGACCTGCCCTGGGGAGAAAGGGATGAGTCTTCAAGATAATGGAGGTAACGCTTAGGATTCCAGATGTTTGCAACTCAATGCCTTCCCCCGCCCTCAGTGTTTTGGCATTGGCAGTACAGTTGAGAGATTCTGGGAGTTGGAAGTCCAAAAACATCTGGAAGGTTCCAGCTCCCCCCCCCAGCCTCTGTGGGCAGAGGCCCAGGTACCTTGACTTCTGCCTGCTTCTTGGACCCCCCCCCCCCCAGGTTCCCACTTTGTGGGGTGACTCCTGGCCTTACAGAGAAGAGACGGAGACAGGTTGGGGGATTTCGGCCCTCCAGATGTGGTTGGTTTTGGTGCCAGGTGAAAGGCCCTGATGGAGGCTAATCTCCTATATCAGTGATGGCCAACCTTGGCGCTCCAGCTGTTCTTGGACTTCAAACCCCAGAAGCCCAAGTCCCTCTGAATCCACATGAATGGGTTTACTGCACGTGCCAGTAAACCCATTTGTGTGGATTCACATAGATTTGGGCTTCTGGGAATTGAAGTCCAAGAACAGCTGGAGTGCCAAGGTTGGCCATCCCTGCCCTATATCATCTGGAGGGCCAAAGATTTCCCACTCTGAGAAGAGCGGTGGGAGTGGGGGAGATAAATTGTCTGTGGCCAGCTTCCCAGTGACTTCTCTCCTCTCCTGGGATTGCAAAGTGGAGTGGGTTGGAGATCTGGCCACACTTTTGGACTCTCCACCCAGTTTCCCATGCTTTGAGTGGGAGGCCAAAGTGGAGAAATGTAGGAAGCAGATGCTCCAAGGGAGAGCCACGTTGAAGGTCAACATGGGCTACCCTTCCGTAGAGTCCCTTTTCTTCCAGAGATCTGAACACAGGTCCCAATGGACCGGTCCACTAAGTCCTATTTACTCCCCCAGCAACAAATTTTAGGTTTGAGCCCCACGTTCAACCCCTTCTCCGAGGTAGGAGTCAACGGTGGCTGTTCAAAGAACTTGGCTCTCCCTGTTCAAAGCCAGACGGTTGGAGACTTTCCTGGAGGACATGTTCCATGGTTGCCCAGGGAGCGCGTCCCAGTGACTCTGTTGGCTGCGGAATTGTGGGTTGTGTAGTCCAGAAGAAAGAGCTGGGAAGTGTTTCTGAGTTCTGATCAAAACCAGCTGAACTGGGTTGCATTCATGTAGACCCGTGGCCCCACTGATGTGTCTTTGGGGCCATCTCATGTGCCCTGTTACACCTGCCGAGGTTCCTCTGCTCACCATCATGTGCCCTCCTTTCTATCCCTAGGATGACTATATAGAATGGGCAATGTTCAGTCAGATGCAACACAAGAATCGGAGTCTACTAAAGAGAGGGAGGAGAAGGCCCACCCAGACCCTAGGAGCAAGCCGCCAGATCGGGTCCCGAGTAGTAGCGGCAAGCATGAGCCGGAGAGCCGACCGCCCGGCCCTCAGCTCCCGGAGCCGAAAACTGCCAGCCAGCCGCTGAGCAGTGAGCCGGGCGGAGGGGACAGGCCGGCCGGAGCCCCCGAGATGGGGAAGAGCCATTCCAAGAAGTCCAAACTCAAACTCTCCTCCATGTGGGCCCAGAACTCGGCCAGCGGAGGGATGAAGGCAGCCAGCCTCTGCGATAAGGACCCTGGGGTGGAGAAGCGGGGGCTGGCTTGCATCAGCAGGGCTGACCTCCAGGGCCAGCCGGTGGTTGCCGTCCAAAAGGAACCCAAGGGACTCAAGGTGGTCCTCTGGCCTCCCCAGGGGGCCGCCTCGGAGGCAAGAGACTTGAGCATCAAACGAACACCGGTCAAAGGGAAGAGCAAGCTGGAGGCCTCTCCGCTGGACCAGAACCTGGCTGGGCTGGTGCCGAAGAAGTTGCAGCTAGGACAGCCGGCGATGGAACTGGACCGAGTGACGGAGGCACCCAAGGATGTGATGGAAATGGAGGCCTGTTGGACCCAACACGTCCGAGTGGGCTCCAAGGAGCATTTGCAGAAGGAGGACCACCCTCCGGAGATGTCGTCTTCCGCCAAGAAGGAGGCACTGGGTGGGCTTCGCAGCCCAGAGCCGTCCAAAGCAAGCGAGGAAGCCTCACCAGGCCTACGGCTTCTCAGTGAGCGGAGCACTGTCCGTCCGGCGCCGTCCGGTTGCATGGCCCTGCCCGGGAGGAAGAAGGCCCTCCTTTCGTGGGGAGCAGGGCCCAAGGAGAAAGAGAAAGCCACCCAGACGGACGGCAGCCCTGGGTGCGATGGGGACTCCCGGAGCCTGGCCTTGGCGGCCAACTCCCCGCTGCCTACGGAACCGCCACAGCCCTTGAGCAGCCCGGTGGAAAAGCCTCAGGCCTCCGAAAGCGAGGGGAAGGCAGGGCTTGCAGAGGAGCCACTGGAAGCCGAAGCGGTCAGTTCGGAGACCATGCAGGAGCTGTTGGAGAAAGGCCTCAACTTCCTCTACAAAGTGACCATCCAGCCGGGGCAGTGGCCGCCCAGCATCAAGCCAGTCAAGCAGAAGCCCAACGTCCTTTCCTCAGGTGTCTCCTACGCGGACGTCCTGAAGCAGTGCCCGCAAAAGAAGCCGCCGGTTGCCGGTGCCCCGGCCTTACCCAAGGCCCTCTACCACCTCTCCGCTGCAGGCAACAAGCTCCCATCCTTCAAGGGGATAGAAAGGAGCAACCCCGAAGACTTCTCCTCCCTCAGCCAGTTGTTCCTGGAGCACTTCAAGAAGGGCACCCCGGAAGAGCCGGCGCCCCACGCTCCCGGCCAGCAAGTGGTGACGTTCATCGAAGAAATATCCACCATCAACCCCAAGAGGACGGAGTGGCAGAGGCCTCGGCCGCCCACACCGTACCCTCAGCGGCGCAAAGGTCAAGGCAAGAAGCTGGTCAGGTTTGGCACGGCAGTGTCCCAAGTCATGGCCTTCTTGGGAAGCGACCCCAAGTGCGATTGGTTTGTCCATGACGAGAATCCGGTGTCTTTAGTGGCAGGGGACGAAGGGGACCGGGAATGCACCGATGCCGCCGATGCCGGCGCCGGGGTGGCCGAAGAGGTGGCCTTCTCTCCACCCATCCCGTCCCTCCTCCTGGAACAGGAAATCCCTATGGAAATTGACGACTTCCCCCTGAAACCCCGAAGTAGACCTCAGGGCCTGGAAGAGATACCCAAAGAAACCAGTCCCGTTAAGATGGTGCCGTGCAACGTTTCCCGGGGCGTCGTTGGCCCATTAGCGGCTCCGCAGCCTCTCCCGAAGGAAGAACAGAGCCCGGTCCCTCTCCTTGCTCCCGTGCCGAGGGAGACACCGGAGTTGCCCAGCCCGGCCTCGGCCCCGATGCACGTTCCCGCGGGACTGGTCCCAGATCCAAAGGCCCCTACCCCCGCTCAAGCCAGACCCAAGGTCCGAAAGCAATGTCCGGCCGCTCCCAAAGCCAAAGAGAAGGCCAAGGCTTCGGGGCAGCCCAAAGCAAAGACGCCGAAAGGGAAAGGACACAAGCCGTGGCCCCGTTCCTACGGGATGACCCCCACGCTGCGGTTAGAAGGCTCCCCTCTCTTCCCGCCTTTCGAGAAAGTCGCAAGACCTTTTTATTTTGGCGAAACTTTGGTAAGTCTGGCTAGAAGGCTGTTCTGGCTCCCACATCCCAGTTTAAACTAGTTCCTCAATCCCATTTCGATCCTTTCCTAGTTTCTGGCTTAGTTTAGCACTGAGACTATTGGAAGACTAACCTATTAGCATTAGCACTTGTGGGAAGAGACTGAACCCGGCTTATTTAACCGGTCTGCCGATGACTACCAGAAACACGTGCCGATGAAGATTTAATTGACCCAACGACAAAGCCAAGAAAGTGGCTTCATTTTGGCAGTCCAAAGTTTGATCTGGACAGTAAAGGAAAAAAAAAGCATTAGCATTACTTCTTAAAAGCCATGCGTTAGTTGCTTTTACTGTATCACACAAATACCATGTTAGCTTAAATTGACATTTAAATTGTTAAGTTATATTTAGCAGCAGCACAGTAAAGGTTTTTAGGCAAATCTTAGTTTCAATGCAAGTTCTCCTAAGCTTTCGCCCAGCCAGTGAATATATGTGCACTAAATGCTTAGAAAAGGAGCAAAATATTGTTTACTCCCAATTAGGTCAGACAAATATACCATACCTGTCAACCGCGGCTCCGGACAATCCGGGTCCTGCGCACAACGGTTCTGCGCAAGTCACCTTTTATGCATGCGTAGAAGGCTTTTACGTTTGCGTAGAACCCTTTTACGCTTGCGTAGCCTTCTATGTAAGCGGCGTAGCCTTCTACGCAAGCATAAAAGGGTTCTACGCAAGTGTAAAAGCCTTCTACGCATGCGTAGAAGGCGACTTGCGCAGAAGGGCTGCACAGTACCTCCTTTCCCCCGCTGCCAAATTCCGGGGTTTCGGCAGCGCGGGGCGGGAAATGGCGCAAATCGGCGCCGAAAACTGTGAAATCCCGCTCAGTCCAGGAAGGTTGACAGGTATGATATACATGCGCTCCGTATTTGTTTTTAGAAAGAAGTAAAGTTAAAATGCTTTAGGTCCATTGGTGGGATTCAGCAGGTTCACACCAGTTCACCAGAACCGGTAGCAGAAATTCTGGCTAGCCCCGCTCCCGCCCATCCAAGTTTTGAAATAAAGTACTGTAGTCCTAATTCGGGTGCAACACAGGGCTCCACGCCCACAGAGTAGGTAATATTTTTTTAAAAAGAAATCCCACCACTATTTAGGTCTATTAAGTCTTTTAGGCCTGCCTTGTGGCCCACAAAATGGAGGAGCTTAAATTTTCCTTGAAAGGCACAAAACGAGACAGAAGGCCAGAACATGCAAAGCCTTAATACATGCAAAGATGTCCCCTAGAGGAAGGAAGACAGGGAACTTTCCAATGGGTTACTTAGAGACAAACAATGTAAAACAACTTCCTTTAGTTTAGGCTAGTATTTCTGTCTCTATGCTAACGCCCACTAGTAATAATAAATTGAATTTGCCTGTTAGCCATCTTGACTGTTTTAACTGAACGAGTTAACTGTGTATGGCCAGGAGACGCCGCTTACTCTGGACAAACCAGCCGGCATTGACTCAGCTGTGACCTCAACCCAAGCCAGTCCTGAAGATGTACAAGAGGCCGACGGATCCCCTGCGCACCACTGGCCAGCTTTCCAGGTGTCAGAGTCGTGTCCCATGAAGTGCTACTGCAGACACCAGGCTCAGAGGAAACTGCCCAAGAACGTTGTGGCTTGGTGAGCAAGATGTCTCGAGCACAGCACCAACCCTGACCGGCCACATGCGAAAGGAGATCGGGTGTGCTGGTGTTAACAAAGATCTTGGGGGAGTGGGGGGGCTTTTCACCATTCTGGCTTCTCATAAAGAATTCTGGGAGTTGTAGTTTTACCAGAAGCTCAAGTCAGCACTCCTGCTGATTGGGGCTTCTGGGAATTCAAGTCCAAGAACATCTGGAGTGCCAAGGTTCGCCAACACTGCAGGTTAGGCACCACAGCTTATAGCAGTGATGGTGAACCTTGGCACTCCAGATGTTCTTGGACTTCAATTCCCAGAAGCCCCCGTGGATCCATACCATAGCTGTCAGGTATCCCTTATTGGCCGGGAAAACCCCTTATTTTACCCTCTTTCCTGCCATCATCCCTTATTAATTAGACTGCAATTCCCCATTGCCGCCATTGGAAGGCAGCACAGGATAAGAATACCTGTCAAGTATCCTTTATTTGCCAGGAAATTTCCCTTATTTCCAAATCCAAAACTTGACAGGTATGATCCACACGAATGGGTTTACTGTGATTCATCCGTCCCATGCCACGCTCGTCGCTCCTGGAAGCGGAAGTAAGAGAATATAATGCCGTGGCCCCGTGATGGCGAACCTTAGCACTCCAGATGTTCTTGGACGTCAATTCCCAGAAGCCCAAGCCCCTGTGAATCCACACGAATGGGTTGGCTGCGACTCTTCCGGGTTAACCCTTCCTCCGTACAGGCGTGTTTTACTTCCGCTTGCAGGAGCGACGAGGGCGGCGTGGGCCGGATGAATGGCAGTAAACCCATTCGTGTGGATTCACGGGGGCTTCTGGGAATTGAAGTCCAAGAACATCTGGAGTGCCAAGGTTCGCCATCCCGGGCTTATAGGATTCCCCATGAAGATGGAATTGCATATCAAACTGGTGGAAGTGTTTCACTGTTTAGGGAAGTAGTCAAGAGGGCTGCAGTTTCGGGCAGTGCTCACAAACTTCTATGTAGGATTTTTAAGGCTGTCCCGAGACTGCAACTAAGTTCTGGTCAAGTTAAGTACCCTTGTGCATTTATTTGGAAAAAGAGGGTGTTGATGTTTTTGTACCCCTCATTGACACGTAGCCTGCGAGGAGCCGGATCTTTCCTTCAGGCCTGGAGCATGTTGAGGTCTCCTATTGTGGGAGAAAAGGTAGGAGGAAATAAGCATTTCCCTAGCAACCACCCTCTTGTTTTCCCACTGAAGGTACTCCAGGTTGCTTAGCAACTTCTCCCATAGTTTCTTTCTTACACTGGCCAGGTAACTTTAGACCCCGGGCTTTTTTGTGTGTGTGTGTGTGTGTGCGCGGTGACTCAAGTGGTTAAGATGCTGACTGGAAGGCCGGCAGGTCAGCAGTTCAAGACGACCCGAGTACTCGTCTGTCCCAGGACAGCTCCTGCTAACCATGCTCACTCTGGTGTGTAGGCATGCTTGTCACATGGCCACAGAAATGTCCGCAGACAGCGCTGGCTCTTTGGCTGTAAAACAGAGGTGAGCACCGAACCCTAGAGTTGGATATGACTGGCTTTCGGACAAAGGCGTCTTTTACCTTCACAGTGGTGGTTGTAGCCATCATGAGCCACAGCTTGTTCAGTGTCAAGGGTCTCCCCATGCTGTGAACTCCCATTTTTCTTGCCTTTGGGGCAAGCATGGCACCTCCCGAGAAGACCCACGGTGATTTCATGAACATAGAAGTATCTCATAGAGCAAAACAGGCCAGCAAAAGCAATCCGGCTTCTATACCATCCCATAATGCTTAGTGCACTCTCTGGGCGGTTCACAAGGCGATTAAGCATTTTGCTCCCAACATGATGGGAGACTCATTTGACGACCTGCGAAGGATGGAAGAGGCGAAAGTCAACCTCAAGCCACGGCAAGGATCGAACTCACAACCTTTTGGTCACAGCACAGCGGTTGAGCCGCTGCGCCACCAGGGCTCTTCAATCCATCCACAGCATAGCAAGGAAGGTAGGATGTAGGATCAGCTGCAAACTGGGACATCTTCACAAACTCCATCATTAAGTTTCCAGGCCATGTGCTGTTCCTCCAAACATGTACATAAGGTAAAAGGTCACCCTTGCTCGAAAGGCAGTCGTATCAAACTTAGTGTTCATCTGTTTATAGCCAAAGAGTCCATGCTGTCTGCGTTTGCAGGCACTTCCATGGACATGGGGCAGGCATGACTAGACAACGGAGTGCACGGAACAGTTACCTTTTCATGCCCAAGTGGTCCCTATTTATCTACTTGCAACATCTTGCTTTCAAACTGTCTAGGCTGGCAGGAGCTGGACAGATGGGAGCTCACTCCGTTGTGCAGCACCCGGGTCTTAAACTGCTGACCTGCCAACCTTCCAGTTAAGTGGCTTGCAGAGCCACCACAAGATAAAGTATCTCTGTAGTAATCATTGTGGGTGATTACTACCTCCTGGACACGAACAACCATGGACTATGTGGAAAACTTTAGACTGTGTGCGGGGGGGGGGGGGGGTAGGAAGATCAAGGGCTATTCTGAGAAAGTGGGATTTCCCTGTAGATAGTAGCCTGTGTGAATGCAGAGAAAACAACCGTCCATAAGATACAATGCACACAATGCCCTTTCAACGTGCACCGAGGACCTTATGTTAGCAAGTGGAAATGCTGTGGAGGTGGCATGATATTGGGCGGATGTCATCTAGTCCTTTTAATTCTTTTTTTGTTTTAGATATGTTAATTTTAGCTTTGTAGTTTGATTCCAGAGTACTGCAGGACGGAATGAGCTCCCATCTTTGTCCCAGCTCCTGCCAACCTAGCAGTTCGAAAGCAAGAAATTGCAAGTAGATAAATTGGGACTTCAGTGGGAAGGTAAACAGCGCGCCAGTGTCTAGTTATGCCTGCCACATGACCATGGAAACTTCTACAGAAGCAGACAGCGCTGGCTCTTTGGCTTTGAAACAGAGATGAGCACTGAACCCTAGAGTCAGATACGACTGGCTCTCAAGCAAGGGAAACCTTTACCTTTATGTTATTACATGTATATACTCAAATATAAGCTGATACGAATATAAGCCGAGGTACCTAATTTTGACCTGAAAACCCAGGAAAATAGATTGGCCCGATTATAAGCCGAGGGTGGGAAATGCAGCAGCTGCTAATGAGTTTCAATAATCAAAATACATGAAAATATGGTAAAATTAATCAAATTGTTGGTGCGTCTCAATTCGGCTCGGTCTTGGGAGCCTTGTGGTCATTGACCTAAGTATAAGCCATGTCCCCTTTTGGGGGCTCATAAACTCGGCTTATACTCGAGTATATACAGTATGTGCTGGTGGTGCCTCTGACACAAATGTATCTCAGGTCACCTTTTCATGTCTTTTTCCCCAACTCCCTTCTTTCCAGGTTGAACCCCTCCACCAACCACCTGGCTGAACCCCCCTGGGTCGCTACCGCCATGCTGGCCGTTTCCCTGGTGGCCGGAACCAAGTTCTGCCTGGACTCTTATGAACAGCAGCACATTTCCCACGAAGACTGACTCGGCCCTTCCTCTCACACGTCCTTAGTAATAAAAAATTGTCTCTCCAGAACTTTGTGGATGTTCAGGCGCTTCCTTGCCTCACCTTGAAGATTAAGACAGACCTTAATTCTAGAAGTGGACTGCGGGTGATCTTGGTTGGCAATTCATTTTTCAACCAAACTAGTAGTCACACCGTCTCTTCCGTTGAGCCACAATGCGCTCTTTTAATTAGCTCCTCTTTAAGCAGAACTCTTATGCCTTAGACCAGGAGTGTCCAAACTACGGCCCATGGGCCGGATCCAGCCTCTGATGCCAATTCATCCGGGCAGTGATGCCCTCTTCGTTCCCGGAAGCAAAACATGCTCATATGACATTTTATTTCTGCTTCCGGGAGCAATGAGGGCGTTGGGGGCTGGATCCTGCCCACTGCCTGAAAAGTTCAGCCACCCCTGCCTTAGACCACAGTAGCAGTGGGAAGTCCAGCAGCGTTCCTCAGTCATTGCTTTATGGCCATCCTAAGTATCTGGCCCTCAAAGAATCACAGAATAATTGACTTAGAAGGGCCATTTTAGGCCATCAAATCCAACGTCCTGCTCAATGCAAGCAATAGGGGCTGTGGCGGATCAGTGGCTAAGAAGCTCTCTTTGTTAGCTGGGAGGTCGGTAAGTCGGTAGTTCAAGACCCGAGTGCTGCGTGATGGTTTGAGTGCACCCATCCATCCCAGCTCCTGCCAACCTAGCAGTTCGAAAGCAAGAAATTACAAGCAGATCAATAGGGACCCCTTTGGTGGGGAAAAGATCTTGGGGGACACGAAAGGCGCTTCATTCGGGCGTCCCCGAGCTGAGTTTCTCCAGCAAAAAAAATCCTTTCAACCCAGAATAATTTCTGACATGAAATTATTATAACACAAGAATTCGAATCAAAGCTATGACGAGATGTTTGTCCAATTTTCTCTTGAAGGCTTCCAATGTCGGAGCGTTTACATTACGAGGACATGAGCTCCAGTCGTACTTTCTCACCATTAAGACGTTTCTCCTAATACAGTATTCAACCCTAAATCTGGCTTCCTGTAGTTTCAGCCTGTTATTATGCATCATGCACTCGGGGATGTTGGAGAACAGAGCCTCTTCCCTTTCTCTTTATGACCATCTTTCAGGTATTTGAAGAGTGCTAGTATACCCCAATCTGTCTCCTTTTCTCAAGGCGAAACATGTCCAGTTCCTTCAGTCTGTCCCTCCTAGAGCTTGGCTTCCAGTCCTCTGAACATCATCCTCTGAGCTTGCTCAGTCAGTGTCTTAGTCACTTACTTCTGTTAATGCAGCCGCACCACACTGCAGACCCAAATTCCACCCATGATCTATAATTCCAAGATCCTTCTCGCTTGTAGTATTACTGAGCCAAGTTCATCCGCACTCTAGATGGGGGCGTTCTTGTTGCACTTGGTAGTGCACTAGATCCATGTTAAAGGGAATGTTCAAGCACAATCTGCTCAAGAAACCTAGGAAGCAATAGCTCTCCATCTCCATGGGTTTGTGGAAGGAAACATGATGTATATCTGGGTGCCTAAACTAAGGGTTGCGGGCCGTGGCCAGCTCATGGGCCGTCACCAACTGGCCCATGCGCCAGATTACCATCGACGCCGGAAGTGTTCCGGCTTCACCAGAAGTGCAAAAACATGGTCAAAAAAATAAAAAGGGTGTGAAAATGCTCCCCCAATACTCCCTCCTCTGGAAATGTGGCACAATTTCATGTGCCACCGAAAAGAACCACGTGACCAGCTCTGCTGACTGAGGGGGTGGTGGAGGTCAGGCCCCTGGCTGGAAGTTTAGGCAGCCCGATGTATATGCATAGCACCACAACCTTACCAATGAGCCTTCCATCCTAGTGCCTTAAAGGATTTACTTAAGATGGCTTGGAAAAACCACATTTGTAGAAGAACATGTTTATTTAACGAGTCATCCCTCTAAGCGACTTTGCACAAAAAGATGGCCACATGGTACCAAATTAGAAAATAAAAAAGGATCAGAACTTTGAACATAATTCTTTATAGACCTTTTAAAAAAAAGCCCGTGCAACCAGGAAGGAGAAAATTCTGGTTGTTACAACCAGACGCTGATGGATTTCACGACCATTAGACATGGACATTTGGGGGGGGGGGCATTTGTAAAAGGCAGCTTCTAACCCCACCAAGCAGCTCAAGGTCAGACCATCTCTCTCCCCCCTTTCCACATCGAGGATTTTCCTACCTGGGATCAAGAAACAACATAACTGTTAATGACACATAGATGAGCCCACATTTAAGTTTACTCTGGCATCTCAGGATAAATAGACCACACCCTATGCCACCACCCTTTCCTTGTAAGAAAAGATTGCCCAGCTGGATGGGAAGTGGTGTATAAAGGCTAAAATGTGGGGAAACGAGCCCCCCACCCCCCCAGTCCCAGCCCAGTGGGGCAACCGCATGCTAGACGATCATCTCTAGCTGTCGGGCGTATTCAATCACTTGTTTGGCTAGCTCTGTCGAAGGGATGGTCGTGTCTTCTGGCTTTTGCTGTTGGCCAATGAAACAGTAGTGGTTGTTCAGGCCCAGAGCCCAACCTCGCTGAAAGGGGAAGGAAGAAGTTATACAAAGATTCGATACAGAGCACCAGCATGAAAGCAAAAGATCCGTCTTTCTCGTCCTCAACGAGGTCTCCTCACTCAGGCTTAAAGGAACAAGCTTCCAAGAGGCATGGCTGCGTTAGTCTAAAACAGTGATGGGGAACCTTTTAGAGACCTGAGTGCCCAAACTCAACAGGCTGCCGTCTGCGCCGCAGAAGTGGGGTGAACTCTGTGCTGGGGGGGAGGGAGGAAGCACTCCCGTTGGGCTGCTGGGCAGAGCGAACTCTGCGCTAGGGCGACAGCATGTGTGCCCACAGAGAAGGCTATGAGTGCCCCTTCTGGCATGCATGCCATAGGTTCGCCACCACTGGTCTAGAGCCATGATGGCGAACTTTGGCAATCCCTGAGGACTAACGGCCTTGAGTGGTGAAGTCCACAGGGAAGGACCCCAAGTGGATTAAACCCTACTTGAATCCCTCTTGATGGAGGGCAGCAGCTTCATCCATCCTGGCCTGAGGCTGAAGAGGACTTTGCGTGTGCAAAGAGCTCAGGACCAGAAAGTGACTTGTGAAATTGGATCAGTAGTACAGGGGTCATGCTGTGATGCGGAAGGCAGATGAAAAGCCATGGCCGTGATGGCAAACCTTGGCACTCCAGATGTTTTTGGACTTCCCAGAAGCCCCCGTGAATCCACATGAATGGGTTTGCTGCGATTCATCTGGCATGCACTGCACTGCCCTCATTG
This sequence comes from Bradypodion pumilum, assembly GCA_035047305.1. Lineage (NCBI taxonomy): Eukaryota > Metazoa > Chordata > Lepidosauria > Squamata > Chamaeleonidae > Bradypodion > Bradypodion pumilum. The sequence goes on from JAWDJD010000007.1 coordinate 3,616,254, forward strand.
CTCCTGGAAGCAGAAGTAAAACGCGCCCGTACAGAGGAAGGGTTAACCCGGAAGAGTCTTAACCGTACAGGAGCATTACTTGCAACATCTGGAGTGCTAAGGTTCACCATATAATGCCATGGCATTATATTCTCAGTTCAGTCTTCATGGCTGATCACCATGAGGATCACCTATATTCGGATACAGTAGAAGTAGTAGGCCGCGCATGGAGAGATGAGAGGAGATTACAAGCAAGTGCTTAAGAGCGAGCTCAAGGAAAGGACGGCCCAACTCAAGCCACCTTTACCTTCTTGGCATAGTCGGTCATCTTCTTTGGGGTAAAGAAGAGCATACGCGTGGCCTCGCTGAACAGGATCTTCTCGTAGGCCTTCTCAATGCAGCTGGCAATTTCATCCCTGGAGCAAGAAAGGAAAAGACTCAGGCAGGGTCTGCGCGGGGGCTTTGGTGTGAATCTGACCACCCAACCACATTCCCTCGTTGCAAGGAAGCCAAAATGGACCTGACTGACCTGACGGTGTCCAAGAGGATGTCAATGAAAAAGGCGTAGCTTTCAGCCGGGATGTTGCCTTTGGCCAGGAAGACTTTGTTGTAACTGCCTTCCATCAGGTACTGTTGGGCGGGAGGGGAGGAAAAGTACAAAGTGAAGAAACACACCCGACTCAATTTCTGTGCAAATCTGCCCTGGGCCGTATGCAACTGTCTGGAGAATAGTTAGTAAAGGTCTCCCTTGCTTGAAAGCCAGTCGTATCCGACTCAAGGGTGCAGTGCTCAGCTCGTTTCACAGCCGAAGAGCCAGCGCTGTCTGCTTCTGCAGACATTTCTGTGACCATGTGGCAGGCACGACTAGATGCCAGAGTGCACAGAACGCTCATACCTTCCTACCGAAGTGGTCCCTATTTATCTACAGTACTTGCAATTTCTTGCTTTCGAACTGCTAGGTTGGGAGAAGCCGGTACAGAGGATGGGAGTTCACTCCGTCCTGCACCACTCAGGTCTTGAACAAGTGACCTGCTGACCTTCCAGTCGTCAAGTTCAGCGTCTTAACCACTGCCAACCTAGCAGTTCAAAAGCAAGAAGTTGCAAGTAAATAAATAGGGACCACTTTGGTGGGAAGGTAAACAGCATTCAGTGCACTCCGGTGTTTAGTTGTGCCTGCCACATGACCACAGAAACATCTGCAGATGCAGACAGTGCTGGCTCTTCGGCTGTAAACGGAGATAAGCACTGAACCCTAGAGTCGGATTCAACTGGCTTTCGAGCAAGGGTGACTTTTAAAATAGTTGTTCATTTTATTTTACGTAAGTTTTCCTGGACTGCAGCCTGCATCAATGCATGGATCCAGTAGGCAAAGCGGATTGGAGTCCATAAAAATGTCAGCCAGATAATGCTGGTTGGTCTTCAAGCGGCCACAAGACTGTTCTCTTGTTGGTCTTGGGGGTCAATTTACTAACACAGAATGTAGCAGAAATGTCCTCATTAAGAACTTGTTCTGCACTCGGAGGGCATGGCTTCTGATTTTTAAAAAAATACCTAATCCGGGGAAGAGATGTTACCTGTTCCAGAGATACCGGGTGTTTGATGTAGACGTTGTTCTGGATCTCTTTCGCCGGCAGCCTTTCAAGCTCCGTGTGGAATTCAGCAACACGGTTCTGGGACAGCAGGAAGAGAAGGTTCAAGCCCAAGAGCTGGTGTTTGTAGGCCGAGTCAGGCAGCTCATCTCTGTGGCAAGAAAAGGGGAAGATTTTGAAATTTGATGCTGTCCCTACCCCCCCTGGCCCTGCCTTGCCAGGGGATAAAAGGAGGGACGCCCGCAGCCTCGAAGGACTCCTGCCGCATTCTGGACTCTGCTATGCCTCCCCGCCACCCTCACAACCGGCGCGGGGAAGGAAGCGGTTGTCTGCCAGGACTTAAAAGGCCGTAGAGGGGGCCAGACTTTTGCCGCTGCCTCCGGTCTTGTAAGGCAGTTGAGGCTATGATGTTGTTGTATTTACCAAGATGTAATTGGACTTGATTGTATTTTACCTGCGTTTGTATTTTGCTACTGTATTTTGACTGTATTTCTATTGTTGCTTTTTTATCCATGTTCACTTTTTTCTGCTGCCGTCTGCTGTGCAGACAGCATGCATTGGTGTAAACTGCTTTGAGTCGCCTTCGGGCCGAATAAAGCGGTATACAAATAAAAAGTGAAATGAAATGAAATGAAAACTGGCATGTCTACGCCTAGCAGCAGAATTATCAGTAAGGTGATGGGGTCCCTTTTGCAAAAGACTCAACAAAAAGAGCCCTGCTAGTGCAGTGGTTAACTCAGCCTCTTCCATCCTTTTGGGGTCAGCAAAATGAGGACCCAGCATGTCTGTATGTCCTGGGAACAGTATAATGTAGTGGCCTTCCATTCGCCTTCCGCATTGCAGTGTGACACCCGTACCACTGATCTAGTTCCACAAGTCACTTCCTGGTCCTGAGCCCTTTTGGCACACAATTTAATTTATTTATTTATTTATTTATTATTGACACTTATGTCCCGCCCCTCTAGGGGAAAAAATCATCCCTACTCAGGGCAGATGGGAACAGTTATGCTAAACCTGTGGTAAGTCAAACGTTTCCTACCCCAGATGTTACTGTTCAAAAGCCCTTCCTTTTCATCTTTCAAGCAGACTCAGGGGATAAAATAAATAAAGGGACGTTCTATAAGGCTGCGAAGCACAAAGGCTTACTTATAATCAAAGTAGTAGCACTTGAGTTGGGCCATGTATCTCTCAAAAGATGGGATGTCTTTCTTCAGGATACTCCACTGTGCCCCAATTTCTAAGATGTCTCCTAGAAAGGCAAAAAGGAGAAATAGCGTTAAAAAACAACAACCTGGGAAAGGAGCAGAATTAGGTTTGAGTAATATAATAACCCAAGTATGTTATTGTGGGATTGTAAAGCTATATGTTAAGACTATACAACAGTGAAAAAGAGGGCAGAACAAGAAACTCAGTTGTTCTTGGACTTCAACTCCCAGAAGCCCAAGTCCCTGTTAATCCACATGAATGGGTTTACTGTGTGTACAACCATGGCACTCCAGGTGTACTTGAACTTCAATTCCCAGAAGCGTACGTGTAGTAAAGTCATTCGTGTGGATTCATAGGGAGTTGGGCTTCTGGCAACTGAAGTCCAAGAACAGCTGGAGTGCCAAGGCTTTCCATCACTGCCCTATGTATTCAGGATGCAGCAATTAGGCAGATCGTCAGTACTCACACAGATTTCCTAAGAGTTTTCTCTAACTGGCTCTTCCCTTGAATTCCACAAAATGAGAATAAACATATTTTTACCAGTGGAAATAAGGGGTGGGGGAGTCTTAGGGAATCCATCCAACTGGCCCACCTCGTACATTACTAGAGTGTACTTACTTGCCAAAATGAGCTGCTGTTTAGTCAGCTTCGTTCCTGTGGTTGGCAGAAAGTTGAGCTCAAGAAGAGCTAACTGGAACAGAGGAGGAGGAGAGAGAGATGTTACATGCAAGTGACAGAAATGCACCGAAACACAATAGCTTCTTAACTCAAATGTTCACAGTGCAAAGAGCCTGTTGTCTTTGGCATTTTTAAGCATCGCTGGCTTGCCTTGTTGTTAACCATTCATGCTTTTTCTAAGCCTTGAATGACAGTGCTTGTAATTTATGAACATCTGGTGAAATGGACAGCATGGGCATTCCCAGAGGCCACTGAGCTCAGAATCAGTCTAGTAAGGATGGCACCAGATAGTTCAAGAAAACAACTTAGAGCTATACCATCATGTCAGAAGCACACAAAGGTGCTTTCTGGGTTGAAAGGATTTTTGCTGGACGCCCGGATGAGGCTCCTTTCACGTCCCCAAGATCTTTTTTCCCACGGAAGCAGTCCCTATTTATCTACTTGCAACGTCTTGCTTTCAAACTGCTAGGTTGGCAGGAGCTGGGACAGACAACGGGTGCTTGTTCCATCATGCAGTATCCTGATCTTGAACTGCTGCCTTGCCGACCTTCCAGCTAACAAGGCAAGCTTCTTAACCAGTGAGCCGCTGCAGTCCCATAGCTCCAGATTTATCTGTAGAAAACTAGGCTGGTAGGAAAGAACCTTTCCCCATGACAACTTTGAAAATGATACTTGGTAGGCAGCAGCTGAATTAAGTGAGTTGTGAGATTTTTCAAACCACGACTAAAGAATCTTCTGCTGTTGCAGGTGAGATATACCAACTATACAGGTAGATATATTACTAAAGCCGCAAAGACCGCAGAACTAAATGGCTTTTGGGGGTGGGGTGGGTAAAATCACAGATGATTTAGGAATATATGCCCTCCCTTATATTCTTGGGTTGTAACTCCCACGGTCCTCCCATCTCTGCTTACCCTAGTCAGAGTGGATGGAAGCTGCAGCCCAGCTGCATTGAGAGAACCAGAGACTGCACATATTTGTCACAGAAGCCAGAACCAGTGACGGCCTTTGGCCGAGAGAGAAGAGTTTCCACCCCCAGAGGCAGCCTATACTTTATAAGACCCAAAGATGGCACACAGACACCTCTCTTCAGCAAACAGGGAGGCCGAAGTTTTGATCTGCTTTGGCAGCAACAATTCATAGTAACCTGACTCAGTCTTGAAGCTCATAAACAGGTTTGCACTGTGCGCAAAACAAGGCCGCTGAGTCATCCTCCTCTCTTCCGGCGGAAGAACAAGAGGCCATCATCACTACTGTCAAGATCTCCTTTCCTCACAACACTCTTTTAGGTTTTACTCTCAAGACTTCTGCTTCCCACACCCCACAGTTCACAGTTAGCTAACAGTTCACCCAACTTAAGAACATAAGAACGTAAGGACATCCTTGCTGGAAGAGGCCACAGGAGCCCATCCAGTCCAGCATTGTCTCACACAGTGGCTCACCATTTCCTTCGGGGTATTCCCAAGGAGATGCCTTCACCTGCTTAGGATTCCCTGGAAATGGCATTGAGAGATATCCTGCCTATCTCTCCAACCCAGAGGTTGTCCTTAAGTATCCATAACTTATACCATACTTGAACTTCTCGATTATGTCCCTGTCGCCCACCCCCCACTATTGCCAGATTCAAGCACATTAACCTCCCATTTCTGTCCCCCTCTCTGCCCAAGAAACCTCTTCAGCAGTCTGGCAGGCGGTTTCCTTCACGAACATCTCGGCAGCCCATGTTTCCTTCTGCAATGTGGGCGGACAAAGTGAGACACTTCTGATGTGGTTGGACAATCACTACTGACCTCCTTCACCTAGAATACCTAGGGTTGACGGATGCTGCAGTCTGTTTGGAAGACTACGCATCATCCACCATTACTTTGACCCCTTCCTTTTCCCGTTTGCTTACAGAAAGCAATTCTCTTGCTCTTCCACCGCCTAACCCCCACCTCCACTACAACAATGCCTTGTGCCAGAGGTGCCCAAACTTTTTGGGCTGTGGGCCAGTCACATGGTTCAGGGAGCCGGTCACTATGGCCCAGGCATCCGGATCCGGCCCCCTGATGCCAAATCATCCGGCCCACGAAGCCCTCGTTCCTGGAATCGGGAGTAAAGCGCACAAGCAAGACTGTCTAACTCATCCTCCCCAAAACACACACGCAAACACACAAACCTTGCCTTCTCATCACTCTTTCTCTTTGCCCAGCACCCCTTCCCACTCCCATCCCACCCCTCCTCCGCCCTGGCCCCTTCCCCAGGCGGCCCCTTCCCCAGCCTGGGATCCCCCAGCAATAGTCATCACATCCAGTCCTTTTGTGTGTGTGTTTGTGCTACCTGGTTCCTCCCCACCCACCCCACTTTTGCCCTCTGCTCCCTCTCCTGTAGCCCCCCCCCGCCCTTACAAACAGGCCCTTCCCCAGCAATAGTGATCACATCCAGTCCTTTTGTGTGCACCCCTCCCTCACCCTTTTTTCCCACCACTCCCCTGCAGCCCCCAACTGCCTCCCCACAGGCAGCCCCTTCCCCAGCCTAGGATCCCCCAGCAATGGTCATCACATCCAGTCCTTGTGTAAGTGCATGTGTGGGCTACCTGGTTCCTCCCCCACCCCTCTCTCTGCCCCCCCCCCTGCAGCCCCCAACTGCCTCCCCACAGGCAGCCCCTTCCCCAGCCTGGGATCCCCCAGCAATGGTCATCACATCCACTCCTCTTGTGAGTGCATGTGTGGGCTACCTGGTTCCTCCCCCACCCCTTCCTCTGCCCCCCCTGCAGCCCCCAACTGCCCCCCCACAGGCAGCCCCTTCCCCAGCCTGGGATCCCCCAGCAATGGTCCTCACATCCAGTCCTTGTGTGTATGTGTGGGCTACCTGGTTCCTCCCCATTCCTCCCCCCCACCTTCCCCTATAGCCCCCCCCCCCCGCTCGCAGGCAGCCCCTTCCCCGGGCTGGAGACCCTTAGTTTCTCCCTGGCTAGGCTTATACCCACCAGTGACTCGAAGGCCACTTTCCAGGCCCGGGGACGGTTCGAGCCCCCACCCCCGCCCCCGCCCTTACCTTGAGGCGTCCCAGCAAATCCCCGCACTTGTTCAGGTTGAGGTTCTTGCGGTTCCACTCGGCCCGCAGCTGCTCGTACATGCCGGCCGCCTCCTTCAGGCCCGCCACCGCCGCCTCCGCCCCGTTCAGCACCGGCCCGCCGGTCGCCGCCGCCATCATCGCCGCCGCCGCCATGATTCGGCATCAGGGGCGCGAGTCGCGACGCCGCCGTGACGAAACGCGGAGCGCGACGCGGCGCGGCCTCGCTTTACGGCGGCCGGTCTCCGTGGCGACCGCGCGCGGCGGAGCGGAGACAGCCATGCGGCGCGCGCCCATAACGTCACCAACCGCTTCCCCCCCCACACACACACACACACTCGCCATTTGGCCAGGGCTTTCTGCGCTTGCGCAGAAGAAGAGCAACGGTTTTTTAAAAAAAAATGTTAAAAAATAGCCTTTTTTTGTTGTGTGTGTGTGTATGTGAAGGAACGGGCGTGAGATCCCAAGAAAGGAATGGCTTGGGGAAAGCGGAGGCTATCAACAGCTGTGACGTCATAGTCACCCGAGTGACGTTTTCATTTGTGACAGCCTTGTGACGTCACAAGGCAAGAGGCTGCTGAGCTTGTGATGTCATCATGTAGCACAGAGGACAGTGGCCGCCTGAGGCTCTAGTTGGGCAGATTCCATTGCCTTGGTTAACTTAGGGAGCAAGTTCCCTTCCTGAAGGGGTTCAGCTTAAAGCAAGGGTTCCCAACCTAAGGCCCATGGGCTGGATTTCATGGCTGCCTCTTTGAAGCTGTTGGGACAAAACGGCCACCCCACATCATGCAGGCAGGCCAAAATGGTCGTCCAGCCCTCAAAGCTGACTTGAGAGATTGTGACCCCCTGGCTTGAAAAGCTTGGGAACCCCTGGCTTAAAGGAAATCCACCTCTGTATGTGCTCTGGTGTCTCATCATGCCTGCCACATGACCGCAGAAACGTCTGCAGGAGCAGACAGCGCTGGCTCTTCAGCTTTGAAACAGATGAGCACTGAACCCTAGAGTCGGATACGACTGGCTTTCGAGCAAGGGAGACCTTTACCCTTTACTATGAGCTATTTCTAATTCCCAGACAGAAATCTGCCAGTTGTGTTCATTTATTTTAAACAATATAAATTGTTTAAAATAACTCGGGTGACGGTTAAGACTCTTCCGGGTTAACCCTTCCTCTGTAAGGGCACGTTTTACTTCTGCTTCCGGGAGCGACGAGGGCAGCATGGGTCGAATGAATCGCAGTAAACCCATTCGTGTGGATTCACAGGGTGCTTGGGCTTCTGGGAATTGAAGTCCAAGAACATCTGGAGTGCCAAGGTTTGCTATCATGGACATATAGATTAGAATACATGCAAGGGTTAATTGAAGTGAGCACCTGAATATGTGTGTATTGAAAGCAAGAAATTGCAAGTACTGTAGATAAATAGGTACCGCTTCAGTGGGGAAAGTAACAGTATATATTGGTTGGTTCCACCGCAGAAAGCATCAGTCATGTGGAAATATTTTGTGGCCAGTTTATGGATGGTCCTCTTCCTGCATGTAAAACCAGATGATTGCGAATGGCTAGCTGTGCTCAACCATTTTGATAGACTTGGGGAGGACCGCAGTATCTTCTTCGATCAGCATGAAGTTCTAAAAGTGAGGGAGGTCTTCAAGGAACTGAAAGATTCGGCTATTGATCCCAACGATAAGAATGCAGTGAGTACCTTATCATGGATACCTTGGAGTTGTTACGCAGCGAGGAGTCCGCACATTGGTAGACATCTCCGCAACGACATTTTGCACATGCAAATGGATCTGAGAAATCAAGTCCATTTACACGTGGGGTTTTTTTTTTTAGCCATTTGGATATCATGTCACCCACAGGCTAGGTGGACCATGATGTGTGCCTTCTGCTTTCACCTTGCCCAAAGGATTTGTCGGAGGACACTTTGGTGAGTTTTAGTCCCGGCCTAACATCATTGACAGGAGATGGGCAACACTGCCTAGTTCAGTAATGGCGAAACCTTAGCACTCCAGCTGTTCTGGAACTTCAATTCCTAGAAGCCCTGATCAGCAGGAGTGCTGACTTGGGCTTCTGGGAATTGAAGTCCAAGAACACCTGGAGTGCCAAGGTTGGCCATCACTAGCCTAGTTAGAAAGCTCAAGCCCCTGCACCCCGATAAGGCTCTCACCTAGCGGGGGAGTACCGCTTTCCATTAGTATGGGAGACTTGAGAGGAGAGATGATGGTCTCTTCCATGCCACATCAAGAAAGGCTGCTAAAATACAAAATGTCTTGTAACGGGCTTCAGACAGCCTTGCCTTAAGCAACAAAAAGAGTCCTTGTGATGGAAAAATCTTCAGGTTCTCATGTCCAACCAGGTTCTCATGTCTTGTAGCTGAAGCAGATGCTTGGATTTCTCTCCCACATTCACCTGCATTGGTTTCTTTTATTGAAGCAACAAAACAATTACCTGCCTGTTAAGGCCGCTGCTGGTTTAATTTTGGGTGCCTTTCCCAACCGAAATGTTAGTTGACAATTGTGCAAAAGGCCAAGCCAGCAGTTAATTCAGAAGATTGTCCAGGGCTCAAGAGGAAGTTGCCAAACATGACATGAGAAAATTCCCTGAAACGATATGCTTTCTGTTTACAGCGTTACCTGGGATTTCCATACTTCCTGAAGATTAATCTGACCTGTAGCCTGCAGGTAAGAGAAAAGCTGCGTACTTTACTGAGGACTTACAAAGTCACTAAGGGACTGCAGTAGGCTTAGTGGTTAAGATGCTGAACTTGACGCCTGGGAGGTTGGCAGGACAGCAGTTCAAGACTGGAGTGCTGCATGACGGAGTGAGCTCCCATCTCTGTCCCAACACCTGCCAATCTAGCAGCTTGAAAGCAAGCAATTACAAGTAGATAAATAGGGAACACTTTGGTGGCAAGGTAAATAGTGTTTCGTGCACTCTGGTGTTTAGTTGTGTCTGCCACATGTCCACGGAAACGTCTGCAGAAGCAGACAGCACCGGCTCTTTGACTATAAATGGAGAGATGAGCACTGAACCCTGGAGTCAGATATGACTGGCTTTCGAGCAAAGGCAACCTATTAATTGTTATTGTTATTATGATATTTCCCTTTTTTATATAAAAAAACGGGCTTCTGTGTGCTGGGGGGCGTCTCGGGACAGAGAAGTGTCCTGTGTGGGGAGTGTCTTGCGTACCCTCTGGCACAACCACCTTGCGAGAGATGCAGCTCCCTTCCCCTTTCCAGGATTCGGAAATGTCTATTCGGGCGGGTCATTACAGTGGCTTGAGACCCATCGCAACTGTCACCTTTGAAGAACCCATCCATTCTGTGCGTCAGAAACAAGAGCAATTGCGGATCGAAATGAAAGCTGCTCCCTACAGGATGACAGGTAAGTTGTCCTGCTTCAATACAGATGCAAAGGCAGGTGGTGTTGTCCATAGAGTCCCTTGCATGGCCAGGCGTAACAGTCTGTATGTTTCATCATGGTCTCTCGCTCCACTCCTAGAATTTAGGCCAGTGATGCAAATTGCTTTGAAAGGAAGGGAGAAAGAAGAAGAAGCTGCTAATTTAAAAAAAAAAAGAGAGAGAGAGATGTTCATGAGATATGAACCACATTCATGGGGTATGTTGACCATGCTTTCCCCCCACCCCCTCCAGATGGCTGTGACAGTGAGGAGGTTTGCACGATGTGCTGGTACACGCCAATGCCCTTAATGAATGGCAGTGCAGTAATGGAGGTGATGATCAGAACCAACGACCTTGGTCTCCCTGTACCTGATAAAAGGTGAGGAAGGCTTGGGACTTGTGTGGCAACGATCAGTTTTCAGCCCAGGTGAGGCAGTTTTCATCCATACATTCACCTTGCCCTGCCTCGCTCTTCAATGGGAGAGGTTTTGTATCTTTTATGTTTTTTCATAGATAGACAGATGGATGGATGGAAAGGTTGGGTGGGTGGGTGGGTGGCTGGATAGAAAGAATGGATGGATGGATTTTTAATTTTAATTTATTTTAATATTTACATTTGTATGCCGCCCACTCAACAACGCGACTCTGGACAGATTACAACAGTACACAATAAAATCGCATTACAACAAAACAAAATATAAATCATCCAAAAAGCTCAAGGCTGACTGCAAAGAGTCCAGGGCCCAGGCTGGCCAGGGGGGCGATGTCCAGCCCCCCCCTGCCCCAATGGCCAAGGCCAAGTCCCTGGCCCCAAACGGCATAACCCCTGGCCGTTGGTGGGGCCTGGGGTCAGAAGTGGCGTTCTTGCTGCCCGCGGCAGTAGTTTGCTCTTTAACCCTGGCCGTTGGATGGACGGAAAGATTGGACGGACGGATGGATAGAAAAGAGAAGCGACAGACAGACAGACATTTAGAAACAAAATTTCAACACAAAAGATCAGCAAGGCTGGACCCAACTCTTGTTTAGTTCGTCTTTTTTCAAGATCCCCTCTTCCAGTGACACGTTTACTTGGCTGTCACAATACAGATGTGATGGTGACACGACACCTGCTCACTTTTAATTTTCTGCCCACAGTTGTTCTAGTGGTGTGCCTCTCAGAATGCGAGCTGTTGTTTTCCAGTATGAATTGCCTGCGGGGCTTTGTTGGGATGTTGATACATCAATCTCTTAAATAAAGTGGAGAGATTCATGAAAAAGATGTTTGTGTATAGCATCTGCCTCCTTTTTTCTAGGTTCTCTATCAACGTGAATGGATATGTGAGATTATATGAGAACAAGGTTGTGTTTCGGATTGGAACAAAGGTGAATTATTGGGGTTGGTGAGGGTTCTCCGTTGATGGAAACCATATTAATAGGAACAATTTTTGCCCTTTGTAAATACATAAATGATGGAGGGGAGTCTTTCCAGGGTCTAGGACAGTGATGGCGAACCTTTTAGAGATCGAGTGCCCAAACAGAGGAGGGGTGAACTCTGTGCTTGGGGGATGGATGAAGTGCCCTCATTGGGCTGCTGGGCAGAGGGGTGGGGTGAATGTGCTGGGGGGAGGGAGGAAGCGCTCCCATTGGGCTGCTGGGCAGAGTGGCAGAGTGAACTCTATGGTGGGACAGAGGAAATGCTCCCATTGGGCTGCTGGGCAGAGGGGTGGGTGAACTCTGTGCTAGGGGGAGGGAGGAAGCACTCCCATTGGGCTGCTGGGCAGAGGGGCAGAGCGAATTCTATGGTGGGTGGACAGAGGAAATGCTCCTGCTGGGCAGAGGGGCGGGATGAACTCTGCTGGGGCAACGGCATGTGCGCCATTAGAGAGGGCTCTGAGTGCCTCCTCTGGCACACATGCCATAGGTTCGCCACCACTGGAGTAGACCATACTGCCACCATCTCAGCACCAAGTGTCAGACAGTAGTTAGCTAACCAGACCACCCTGAGGACTAACGGCCTTGGGTACTGAAGTCCACAGGGACAGGTGATGGTCCCCAAGTGGATTACATCCCACTTGGATCCATCTTGATGGGCAGCAGTTTCATCCATCCTGGCCTGGGGCTGAGGAGGATTTTGTGTACCAAAAAGGTTCAGGGCCAGAAAGTGGCTCATGGAACTGGATAAGTAGTACTATGGGTGTCATGCTGCGTTGCGAAAGGCAGATGAAAGGCCACTGCATTCTATTCTCAGGACAGTCTTCATGGCTGATTGCCATGAGGATTGCCTATACAGTATTCGGATTCAGATATGACAGAAGAAGAAGCTTTGCTGTGTTGAAGAAGCACTGACTGTGTCTTTATGTCCTTGTCTCTGTTTTCTCGGTATGTTTTTCGGCGACCTATAGTTGGACCAACTGGACAGATTCCTCAGTGTAAATGATCCCTCACGTCCCTTGTGGAGTACTAACCTACGAGTCCCTGTGCTCATCATTGGAGATATCCCCAAGAACAAGATTGTCTTAATGTCGGATACAGGGTTTCAGGATTACTACGCAGTAGAGGTAAAGAAGAAAAATCCTCATCATATATATATTTTTAGTAGTGGTTCTCTCTCTCAACTTTGGCCAGTAGAGCTTTCCCAGCCCAGTTCATGCAAGCCAATGAAATGCCAAATGGACTTCTCTAAAGTTTGCTGAGAAGCCACGGTGGCTTAGCGGCTAAGGCGAGACGCTGGGCAGATGGTTGGCAGGTCAGCAGTTCAAGACCCGAGTGCAGCATGACGGAGTGAGTCTGTCCCAGCTCCTGCCAACCTAGCAATTCAAAAACAAGAAAGTACAAGTAGATAAATAGGTACCACTTTGGTGGGAATGTAACAGCATTCCATGTGCTCCAATATCTAGTCGTGGCTGCCACTTGCCCACGGGAATGTCTACAAACACAGACAGTGCTGGCTCTTTGGCTATAAACAGAGATGAGCACTAAACCCTAGCGTCAGATATGACTGGCTTTTGAGAAGGGGGGGACCTTGACTGTTACTACTCCGTTCTTTATTACTCCGGGTTGCCTGGAGCACGGTTCTCTCTTCACACAGAGACCAGTAACTTCCCTTCTTTTGGTCTCCTTTCTTACTTCAGCTCAGCATCGATAGCTGCTGGATCGGGTCCATCTCATGCCCACAGAAAGGTTTCTCTTCCTCCATTGTGGATAGCATCGCTACGGAAAGCACTCTCTTCATCCGGCAGAACCAGTTGGTCTATTACTTTAGAGGACATTACCCAGTGTTGCATGTGAATAATTCAGGGTCTGGTAAGTGAGCCTGGAAAGGCAAGCCCGGTTTTACTGAACTGTTCGAGCAGAGGTCCTCAACCTACAGCCTGTGGGTCGGACCTGGCCCCACGGCACCATTTCATAGTGGAAGTGGATGCATTTATGTCAGCCATAAAACACACCCGCGCTTGCCTAAATGCAGAAGTGGGTGCATTTACGGACGTCTTGAAACCGCTTCTGCTTTTGGGATTTGTGGTCAAGCGGGCCAGCTCAGCTGCCCGCGGCGTAAAAAGGTTAGCGCCTCCCTCGGAAACTCCTTGTGGATGTTTATTTGGCATGGGACTGAGAATTAATTTCCCCTAAGGGACAGAGACCCAGGGTGGGGTGGGGTGGGGTGGGATGGGTGTTACACAGAAAGAGCCTCCTCAAAGTGTGTGGTGGTTTTGAACCAGAATCGGGCATACCCTGGTAATGGCAGCCGTGCCAGCTCATCTTTCTCACACTAGGTCAGGCGAAAGGAACTGCAGAATGAACTCACCAAAAGGTGCCTTCGCTGCTGCCGCCGCCACCACAATAGCCGCAACCTAAGGGAGAGATAAGATAAATCTTTATTGTCATTGTCCTGCACAGAACAATGAGATTTGGGGGGGGGGGGAATAAAACACTTATTTTGGTGTTCAGAGACCAAGACAATGGAAGCAGCCGTAGTCTGGCTTAACACATCTTTATTGCATGGAGTACAGTACGAACATGTGGTAATGGCGGAGGTACAGCTCTTTTTATACAGTCACTATACATTTGAATGTGGTTACACGGTAGCCCATTGGCTACTGTCGGCGAGATGTCATCCTGAGTCCCACCTCTCTTGTCCAGGTGTATCTCTGGCGGGAAGGTTTCCCGCGGCCCGGCCGGGGTGATTGGGGAATGTGAACCATGTGAGCTGGATGCTCATTGCTACCACTACTTGTGGCAGTTCGCATCATTATGCAGCTGAATACAATGTCTCAATACAAGCTATGATAAGTATGCATTTCCTGTAGAACCGGTTACATTCATCTTTAAAGGCACAAGTATATAGTTACAATCCATACACAACACTTATCAACCCAACAAAACCTAAACCTTCTTTCCTTGCTGTTTCTTTTAGAATTCTGGACACGCATATTGAACAACGTCTGTGTGAAGAGGTTAAATCCCGTGTTTTTCCCTTCAAATAACACAGAGTTTGTGATTGCTCTTGGGGGCGGCTGGCAGGAAGGAGAATTATTTCTTATTAGTGTAAAAGGTAACTAATCTTTAATAGTTCAGAAGGGGTGGGATCGCGTGAGGTCAAATTCTACAATTAGGGAAGTTCGATTGCCCTGCTTTTACATTATCCCTCCAGGCAAACAAGCGCTTCAAAACTACATGATGGAAAAGTCAAGGCAGGCAATGAAGTCCAGCGGTTTGTCTTCTGATGACCAGTTAGAAAACAAAATAAGGCAGTTAGTGAAGAATCTGATTCATTCATAACTGTCTTATTGGACTCACACAATTACCTTTCTTTGTACTTTGTGTATTCCTGAAAAGTTCCGTTGCCTCCACCCCACCGAAAACCTGAGATCTGCAGGGCAATAAGCAATTTAAGATTTTTCTTTAGTGCACTCTCACCAAAATGAAAGTACAATACAGTAGTTTTAAGTGCTTCGCTAAACTACACAATCCCAAGAGTACAGAGTATGAAGCAAGAGCAGGTGCAGCGATAGTGAACCTCGGCACTCCAGATGTTCTTGAACTTTAATTCGCAGAAGCTGACTTGGGCTTCTGAGAATTGAAGTCCAAGAACACCTGGAATGCCCAGGTTCGCCATCACTGAGCTAAAGTGAGAACAAAGTGCTGTAGATTATAGATTCGCTTGGCTTAAATAAAAGGTTGCATAAATAGGTACAATTAAAGGTCGCCTTTGCTCGAAAGCCAGTCATATCTGAATCTAGGGTTCCGTGCTCATTTCCGTTTACATCCAAAGAGCCAGTGTTGTCTGCATCTGCAGACGTTTCTGTGGTCATGTGGCAGGCATGACTTAGATGTACAGAATGCTATTTACCTTTCTAGCTGAATTGTTACGTATTTATCTACTTACAATGTCATGCTTTCAATCTGCTAGGTTGGCAGGAGCTGGGACAGATGATGGGAGCTCACTCAGTCGTTAGCACTCGGGTCTCAAACTACTGACCTGCTGACCTTCTAGTTGTCAGGTTCAGTATCTTAACCATTAAGCCACCACAGTCCTGATGGACAAATACAGCAGGGGGAAACGTAGGGGCACCCATTTGTCACAGGCTTCCTATATTGTCTTTTCTTTTCAGTAAATGAATAGCTGTTACAACTGATGGCGCTTCTTCTCAATTTCCTTCCAGGAGAACACAGGGCAAAAACATTTTTCCTTTGATTTTAGCGGGATATTTAGCCTCAATACATAGAATTTTCTGGCTTTAAGGGACAAGGCTGAAACATGGTACCAGGGATGAGACTATGAGCGAACATGGTCCATCTACTGCCGTTGTCCTTTATGGAAGAGGAAGGGAAGATCAAGTTAACTAATATAACCTTACCCATACCTGTCAAGTTTTGGATTTGGAAATAAGGGAAATTACCCGGCAAATACGCGATACTTGACAGCTATTCTTATCCTGCGCTGCCCTCCAATGGTGGCAATAGGACATTGCAGTCTAATTAATAAGGGATGACAGCGGGAAAGAGGGTAAAATAAGGGTTTTTCCTGGCCAATAAGGGATACTTGACAGCTATGACCTTACCAATTGTTTTTTCCCCTTGCTTTACAGATGGAATAGTTACGACCTCTGGCCCTTTGAGGCAGAGGCAGGATAAGTCGAATGTGTGCCATACCGTGAGATGTAGGTCTTTTTAAAGCTTTTTGAGACCCGTTTCTCTGCTTTCATCTTCTGGAGTCCCAAGTTACTTAATCTGAGGAGCAGTCTCGACTGAATATAGATGTCTGTGGGCTCATTTGATAATCTGAGCAGCAAAATCCAGTGACTGGTTCTAGGACTTCATATCAAACACACACACCCTTTTTGGTTCTAAGACTCCTTTGGACCGTTTAGGCAGGGGTTATCAATGTTTGTGCACCACGGGCCGGGCCACTCCCCCTCAGACAAATGAGCGGGCAGGACACGTGCCCCCCCTGATCGTAAATGCTGCCATAAACTACCGGGGGGGGGGGAATGTTTGTGCATGCGTGGGGGCTTTTACGGATGTCATAAACACATCCGTTTCTGCTTCCAGGCCAGATGATTTGCTGATTTGTTGTCGTGGGCTGGGTCTGACCCACAGGCGTAGGTTGCGAACCCTTGATTTAAAGCAGGGGTTCCCAACCTTTTCAAGCCAGGGGCCGGGTCATGCTCTCCCAGTCAGCATTGTGGGCCGGGTGGCCATTTTGCCCAGACTGCACGATGGGGGCAGCTATTTTGTACCAAGAGCTTCAAAGGAGTGACCATTTTGTTTCTTGCATGCCCTTGGAGGGGTGGGGGTCCACATGTAATGGTGCCATGGGCCGGATAGGGCCTGCGGGATTTAGGTTGGGAACCCCTAGTTTAAAGGCTTCGTCTGGCAATATGGGCATGAACAGGGCTTTGTTACCTTTTGTACAAGTTATGTGAACCCCTCAAAATAGCTGTCATTCAGCTGCCCTTTGCCTTAAATCAGTACTGGTTTGCTGCTGCAGACATCATCACCATTGTGCATGTGGAACCGTGCAATGGGATTTCAGCCAGTAGGATTTTTTTTTTTAAAAAAAGCCCCCCAAATTAGAGTGTGGAGTTCTTTATTGTATGGTGCATTTTTAGATGTGTGTGGACACGTTTTGGCTTCATGCACCTAGTATATTTCCAGATCATGAGTGAGATTTTCTCCCTTCTCCCAGATGCGAAGTGCTCCATCACATGGGCTGTATTCTCTGCAGAGGAGGACAAGTTCTATTTGCTGGTAGCTAACCTCAATACAGAGACTAGCGCCATCGCGATGTACCGTCGAGGTTAGGCTAATGCTCTTAAGCAATAGTTTGATTATTATTTTTTTAAAATTCAACGAGACGCTACATTGGGAAGAAGATTCTTGCAAGTCCATTGAAAAGACGTCAGACAATCTGATTACTACAGATGCAACTGTCTATTTATTTATTATTTATATTTATATCACGTTCATCTAGGATAGTGGTGGCGAACCTTTTAGAGACCGAGTGCCCAAACTGCAACCCAAAACCCACTTATTGATCGCAAAGTGCCAAGACAGCAATGGGAGGAAGGAAACACTCCCGTTGGGCTGCTAGGCACTGGGGCGGGGCAAACTGTGCTGAGGGGGGGGGGAGGAAGTGCTCCCATTGGGTTGCTGGGCAGAGGGGCGGGGCAAACTGTGCTGAGGGGAGGAAGGAAACGCTCCCATTGGGCTGCTGGCCAGAGAGGCGAGGCAAACTGCTTGGATGACTGCACAAGTGCATACAGAGAGGGCTCTGAGTGTCACCTCTGGCACATATACCATAGGTTTGCCACCATTGATCTAGTATATCCTCTCACCCTGTGTGTTGTACAACAGCTAGAAAGACCCATACAATAGAGCAAACTTTTCAGGCTGCGGGCCGGCCACATGGTTCCTCCCACCAGAAGGATGTTTTGCAACAGGATGAGATAGATTTTTTTAGGCTGCCATTTTCTCTGCTTAAACCGGGGATGCACAAACTACAGCCTGTGAGTTGGAACTGGCCCCAACACCAATTCATCTGGCCCACGACACCCTCGCCACTCGTGGAAGTGGAAGTAAAACGTGCCGTAGTTTAAGCACCCCTGCAATAGAGGATCAAACCTAATGCAATACAAAAAGGCATTAAACAATCATTGATAAACATTAAAACTATGAAGCATCAATAATAATAATAACAACAGTAATGACCTACAGGCTGTTGTTCTAACTTTAGGCTGCTTTCTTTGTTTTGCAGCGGAAGAAGATTTTGAGCAGATTTATGAACTCCCTATGTATGTTCCCAAAGGTAAGAGCATCTGTTCACTCTCGATTCAGTGAGTCAGGGGGAAAAACTGCACATAGGGAATCTAAACCTATTTGGGAAATTTGTAATCCCTGCTTTATTTTGGCACACAAATCAAAACGGTTGGAAAAATTACAAAGCTTTGATTGTAGGTACAAGAAGATAATTAAGTGAATAAATATCTATGCCATCTGGTTCTGTTTAGTTTGCACATGTGGATTGTGGCAAATTCAGAATTACACCAAGTGAGGTTAAGTCAAGCCGGATTGCGGTGGCTTAGTGGTTAAGATGCTGAATTTGATGACTAGAAGGTCGGCAGGTCAGCAGTTTGAGACCCGAGTACTGCACCACGGATTGAGCTCCTGTCATCTGTCCCAGCTCCTGTCAACCTAGCAATTTGAAAGCAAGAAATTGCAAGTCGATAAATAGGTACCACTTGGGAGGGAAGGCAAACAGTGTTCCGTGCACTCCGGAGTCTAGTCATGCCTGCCACATGACCATGGGAACGTCTGCAGATGCAGACAGCGCTGGCTCTTTGGCTGTAAACAGAGATGAACACTGAACCATAGAGTCAGATGCCACTGGCTTTCAAGCAAGGAGTCATTGACCTTTACCTAGGTTAAGTCATGGGTATATAAATGTTAATTACACTACTGGCTGAGCTTAACTAAATAATTCTAATTCCTGGTTCTTCCCACATTGGGGAAGAGAGCCCTGCCTAAAGGCTAAGGTAAACTTTAAATGCATATTAGCATTCTTCTGGTAGGATTAAGAAAGAATCCAATAATGATAATAACAATGATAATAACAATGATGATGATAATAATAATAGCAATAATAACAATAACAATAATAATTTTGTGTGATAAATTATTCTGGGTTGAAAGGATTTTTGCTGGAGAAACTCCACTCAGGGGACACCCGAATGAGGCTCCTTTCATGTCCCCAAGATCTTTTCCCATTGAAGCGGTCCCTATTTATCTACTTGCAATTTCTTGCCTTCAAGCTGCTAGGTTGGCAGGAGCTGGGACCGAGATGGGAACTCAAACTGTCATACAGTACCCAGGTCTCGAACTGCTGGCTTGCCAGCCTTCTGGCTAACAAGGCAAGCTTCTTAACCAATGAGCCACTGCAGCCCCTAAGAACCCAGTTCGTATCATCCCACCCCGAGATCTCACAATTACAGGGCAGGGCATCAATATTTGAAACAAGTACGGTATGTAAAATATATTGATCGTATCCCTTTCGTAACATTGTGGCAGTCTGCCTTTTGTGACTCTCTGCTTCCCCCTTTTCTTTTACAGCCTCTGATAAAGGATTTGTGATGATGTTAGGAATGGAGACCTTTACAGGTAGACCCCTTTTGGCAAGAGGCTTGGCTTTTGACCCCTATAGCAAGACATTCTATATCTGGGGGAACATTATCTTACAAAGGTAAGATTCCTTGTGAACAATCTACTGGTTTGAATATCGTTCTGAAAGAAGTTTTGAAGAAATTTGTGTGCCCAGAGGTGTAATGTTTTATCAGCTATAAATTATGAAGCTGGGGTGCCCAAACTATGGCCCGTGGGCCAGATCCAGCCCCTGATGCCAATTCATCTGGCCCGCACCACCCTCATCACTCCTGGAAGCAGAAGTAAAACGTGCCCGTATGGGTGGCACGGGCAGGATGAATTGTCATCAGGGGCCGGATCTAGCCCATGGGCCATAGTTTGGGCACCTTTGGTGGGAACCCCTGTTTCATATATTCTGTGATATGCCTGAAACACAGACTAACATGGCTGACTATTCAAAAAATAATAATTTTAGCAGTTTCACATCTGGCCTGGCAATGGAAGAAGAAGCACAAAGCAACACTTTACAGCGATAATCTTTCAGTCTTTGCTTTTACAGCAGCGACATGAAGAGTTACATATACCTGTCCAACTTCCATGGCATAACCCCAATCAAGTATTTTGTCCTCTCATTTACCGGGAGCATCGCCTTCGTCACGGATACAGACGAGGTATGTCTGCTTTGTCTTCCTGTACTTTTCCAGTGACCCCACCATCTTCAAAAACAGAGCTTCCTGATTATCTGGAAATATTTTCTGCTCATTTTAAAAGCTGTTTTGCTCTGACCCTTCTGGTTTGGGCTGCGTTGGGTGGGGAAAGCGTGGCGTCGGTGGGTCTGTGAGATATACTTCCAAAAAGTCCAGTTTCTGATATCGGAGTCCCGGTTCCCGGTTTCTTTTTTGACGAACAACCCTTTTTTTGCCTCTAGGTCTGGGTGGCCCAGGAAAGAAGCACGGAGGTCAAACAGGTCTATCCATCGAAAGCCTGGTCCGTCTACAACACCTTGCAGGTGATGATGGGCTCAAACGATTACAGCTTGGCCTTGAGCCACGCCATCATCACCATTTTCTTCGACAAGGATGGAATGCAAGAGGTGGGTACTTTTGCCGGTCGAGAGGCCACTCAAGAAGTCACTAGTGCCAGAAGAGGTAAACAGCCCCAGATGGGGCCAGCCATGACGCTGGTCCATTAGACTCCATGCAGGGCTTGCCCAGCCTCCACCTTGGGCTCAGGCTACCTGCAGCCAACTTGCTTCCTGGAATCAGAAGAGGGAAACTTTGCTCCGACTCTCTTCTCCCTCTACTACACCCATCCTCAGACTCTGGTGTATCCTGCTTCAAGGATGAGTTGTGGAATTTGTCAAAAATTGCCTGCCTGCTAGTCCCCCCCTCTCTTACTCTTACCCTCCCTCCCTCTCTCCCCCTTACCTCACCCCTTCTCTCTCCCCTTCCCTCCCTCTCTCTCCCCCTCCCTCTCTCTCCCTTTCTCCTTCTCCCTCCCTTTCCCTCTCTACCACAGAGATTCTCAACCTGTGGCCTGTGGGCCGGATGCGGCCCATGGCACCATTTCATGTGCCCCCCCACTGCCTCCACAACACCAGGAAGTGCCATGTGGTGGAGGAAGGGCAAAATGGCCGTCCGACTGCCGAAGCTATCTGAAGGAGTGTGACCTGGCCCCTGGCTTAATAAGGTTGAGAATTCCTGCTCTCCCCCTTCTCCCTCCCCCCCCTCTCCTTTCCTCTCTCATTTACTTTGCCTTCTGTCCCACCAATTGTTGGATCGGGGGGGGGGGGGGGCGATGCGGGCTGGAAGGTCCCGTCAAGTAAAGACACATGAGGCAAGATGGAGCGAAGACCAGTGTTTATTGATCAGAAGGCTCTAATCTTTATACCCTGCCTAGTTTGACCGCGTGCATAGGTCGCGCGTGGCCGTTACAGGAAAACTGCAAGTCTGCACTTTGAGATTACACAAGTTACTCATCAGGGATGACTTCACCAGGGGAAGTTCCTTATCTAATTTACTACCAGGGGACATGCATTGTCTACTGCTATCGGGAGTAAACATCTGCCTAAGTTGACTCTTGGGCTCAGAGTCTCTGCGGATACAAGATTACCCATTACATGCTATCACCTGGTGATCTTTTGCCCTCTACTGTCCAAACTGCCTGCCAGGTCAGCGATCTGTGAATTAAACTATGACTATTTATCCGCTCCCTAATTTCTGTCCCTTTGGAACCAGGCTCCAAGGAGTGTTCCCCCAAGCCATGGTTCTGTCAAGGACAGTATGCCAATTATGTGCATGGAACCCACAACCAATGAATGTGGACACCAGCTGACCCCCACAGCCTGCTTTGATACCTGTTACTTGAAGCTAAAACCTTGGGTGTGATGTATTTGTCTTTGCATCCTTGTGGGATTCTGTTCCTTTGCAAAGTTGGTTGGACTCTGCAGACTTCTCCAGTTTAAAGTTCTGGTAGGCTTTATGCTTCGGTAAACTCCCTGTTAGGGCAGTCGGCTGCTGAGATTTGCTTGGTTAGAGGAAGAGGACTGGGTCAGTTTCTGGCAGCATTTGTCTTCTGTTTTATGTTGTTCAGTCGCGCAGTCGATTCTGACCCTTTGCAACCCCATGGACCATTGTCCTCCCGGCACCTCTGCTGTCCCCCACCCTCCTCCTCAACCTGCCCAGCTCTGTGCCCATTACGTCTACAGTACCATCCAGCCATCTCATCTTTGGCTGCCCCCTTCTTTTGCCCAGCATCAAGGCTTTCGCAAGCGAGTCCTCTCTTCTCATTTGATGTCCAAAGTACTTCCTCTTTACTATTTGACCTTCTAAGGATCAGTCAGGGTTGGTTTCTTCTAAGATTGACCTATTCTCCTTGCTGTCTCAAAACTCTCCTCCATCACCACATTTCAAAGGCGTCTATTCTTCAGCTTTCAAAGGCGTCTATTCTTCAGCTTTCCTAATGGTCCATCTCTCACAACCGTACATTACACCTGGGAATACCATTGCTCTGACTGTGAATTTTTGTTTGCAATTTAATGTCTCTACTTTTAACTACGTTTCCCAGGTTTCTCATAGCTTGTCTCCCAACAATCAGTCACATTTTTATGTCATGGCTGCAGTCTCCATCTGCAGTGATCTTGGATCCTAAGAATGTAAAGTCTGTCACTGCTTCTTCTTCTTCCCCATCTATTTTCCAGGGACTGATAGGGGCCTGTTGCCATTATCTTGGTTTTCTTGATGTTGAGTCTCAAGCCAGCTTTTCCACTCTCTTTGTTTAACCTAATCAGTAACTTCTTTAGGTCTTCCTCACTTTCTGCCATTAGGGTAGTATCATCTGCGTATCTCAAATGGTTGATGTTTCTCCCAGCAATTTTGATTCCAAAGGGTCCTGTTGTTTTGCTTGCCACATCTGTAGAAAGACTGCATACCGGGGGTTCCATTTATAGTGCTGCATTTTGTAGGGTTTGATTTTTCCATCATTATTTTTTAGGTAGACAGACAGAAAGAGCAGACAGTCTGCTTATCCTCTTCACCAGCGTACCCCATGGCTAATTCAAACTACAGTGCCTATTGAAAACATGCTCAATTTTGCAGATTGTGGCCAAAAACAGGTTTTGTGTTGGGAAGGGTTGATGACTGGAATCATCTTCTTGTTCCAATTTTTGAAGTAGTCACTGTGTTAGTCTGTGCAGGCATATAGGAGATTAAACCAAACAAAAACAACAACAAAAAAACCCACACATTGTGGCAGTTTAAAGACTACCTCCAGTCTTTACATGCTTTACAGCTTTCATGGATCATGTCCACTTCGTAGAGAGTGTCCAGTGGAACGGCGCATGACTAAGGGTGTCAGAGATAAATAGGAGAGGATTGTGTTTTGTTGGACCTGATCATTCTAGCTTAACACCTATTAATAATGGATCCTTTCAGCTTATTTTCATGGAGGATGTCAAATCCAATGGAAGACTAATTAAGAGGAATTTCCCTCTGGATTACGTCCTGACCTATGACCAGTTGATCGAGATGCCTAACAAAGGGATGGAACACAAGTGAGTGGCTATGGTATCATCCATCCATCCATCCATCCATCCATCCATCCATCCTCCCATCCATCCATCCATCCACTTATTCATTCATTCGTTCATTCATTTTTCATTCATTCATTGCATTTTATACCACCCATTTTGGGATATTTCCCATTCTGGGCGACGCACATATAAATACCAAAGTAACACAATAAAACATACAACACATTAAAAATGAAACAACCAAATAAGTACAGTACAGCCTAAAATGAAATAAAATAACTGGCTTCTGTGAGCACAGAGGGTCAACTGACTAGCTAATTTATTGTTAAGGGGTAATAATATTCTGAAAGGCTTCCTTGAATATGAAAGCTTTTAATTATTATTTTTAAAAAAGATGTCCAGGGATATCGTTCTCAACTCAATTCAGTCCCCTCGCAGGGCAGAGGAGGCACATTTCTCAAATTGAACACCTGCCTCTCTCTTTTGCAGTTTGGCTTCGGCCATTTTCTCCTTTGAAATCTCTTGTCTCTATATTGAGCCATTTTTTTCATGCAACAGCAGACCCCTGGCTCCTCCTCGCAGTAGTTCCCGATGTGGGGCCCAGGCCCCACTGGTGGACTCTATTTCCCAGAAGCCTAAATCAGTACTTTGGCTGATCAGTGCTTTGGGGGAAAATTTCACTTAGGCTTCTGGGAATTGATGTGTGGGAAACACTGCTCTGTGAAGCCACATGAATGGGTTTAATGCACGTGCGGCTGGCCTTGACCTTACCTTTACTAACATCTAGGTGGGCCTAAAGTTCAGACAAGGAATCCTGATGTTGCCCGATTATTCCTGGCTCTCACCAACCCCAGCCTAGCACATCTGGTGGCAAAGGATAATGGGAATGGCCACCTAGCAACATCTGGAAGTCTGTTTGTTCCCCATCCCTTTTCTAGGGGGGAAATCCCTTTTGGCCAAAGGCTGCCGGACTTGCCCCTGGTGTTCTTAGCTGTTCCTTCCCTCCTTCCTTTCCCAGTGGGCTAGACTACATCAGGTTCACCCACCGTTGCCCGTTTGCCATTATCCGCTTGGTAGACCTGCCCTTCCCCCAGCGCTTCACTCGGATGGAACACTACCGTGCCAGGCCGCCGGAGATCATGGAGAAGACGGGCTTCCACGACAGCAAGTCGCTGACTGTCTACCAGGGACTGGTGTACCAGTTGCTCCAGCTGCACTCAACCTACCACAGAGTGAGAACGCCCTTCCTTTCCCGTATCAACCCTAAGTATTGATGTTGCTTAGCGTAAAACTCAGATACCTGTCCTCTGCCGGTTGCCCCACTTCTAGGCAGCGATGGTGAGAGAATGGGATGGGGGAAGGAGTCAAGTGTCTCTCCCCATAGCACTTCAGTGGGAAGGTCAACAGTGTTCCGTGTGCCGCAGTGTCAAGGCATGCCTGCCACGTGCCCACGGAAACGTCTGCAGACACAAACAGCGCTGGCTCTTTGGCTATAAGCAGAGATGAGCACTGGGACCCTAGAGTCGGATTCGACTGGCTTTTGAGCAAGGGTGCCCTTGACTGAGTGAAGGTTTTCGTCTTTTGCTTTCAAAACTTAACCTGTCTTTTTGCCTTGTTAGTCATACGCTGATCCGGTCCATGACCCTACGTGGCGCTGGTGGAAGAACAAGAAACAAGATGCAGTAAGAAAAAGGGTTTTGAGATTTTTTTCCTCCATTGGAGATTCATTTAAAGTTCTTTCTTTGGTAAAACGAATTCTCTGGGTGGTACAGGAAGAGATGGAGTTGAGATGGAGTTGAGCTCTTCACCACGTAGAAAAGGGACAGGATCGCTGCTCGTGTCCTTTAGTAGCAAGAAGTCTTCTGGTTTGGGTAATTTTCTATGCCTATAGCAGAGAAGAGGGACTACGGTGGCTCAAGTGGTTAAGATGCTGAACTTAATGCCTGGGAGGTTAGCAGGTCAGCAGTTTGAGACCCGAGTGAGCGCCCGTCTCCGTCCCTGCTCCTGTCAGCCTAGCAGTTTGAAAGGAAGAAATTGCAAGTAGATAAATAGGGACCATTTTGGTGGGAAGGCAAACAGAGTCCCATGCACTCCGGTGTCAAGGCATGCCTGCCACATGTCCACAGAAACGTCTGCAGAAGCAGACAGCGCTAGCTCTTTGGCTTTGAAACAGAGATGAGCACTGAACCCTAGAGTCGGATAAGACTGGTTTTCGAACAAGGGTGGCCTTTACCTTGACTGATAGCAGAGCAGGAAAGGGAATGAAGGAGTATATTCAAATATGGCTTCTGATCTTTCCTCCCATAGAGTCATCCAAGGATGAGGAAGGCGGGGTAGACATTTTGTAAATAAATAAATAGTGTTTCCCAAAACCTTTGGTTCTTGGACTTCAACTCCCAGAAGCCTAAGTCAGTCCATTGGCTTGACCAGTGCTTTTGGGCATTGAAGTCCAAGGACCAAAGGTTGGGAAACACTATTTTAGATGGAGGGCGTCTACAGTTGAAAGGCACTGTTCAGCTATTCTTCGTTTCCCCTCTTGATGTTCTCAAAAGGTAGCACAGGAAACATTGTAAACGATGGGGTTTTCCAGATCCCAGGCAAAATTAATTGATTGGGATAGTCTGAGACCGTGATGGCCAACCTTGGCACTCCAGGTGTTCTTGGACTTCAATTTCCAGGAGCCCAAGTCTCTGTGAATCCACACGGATGCGTACGCGCAGTAAAACCCATCTGTGTGGATTCACAGAGACTTGGACTTCTGGGAACTGAAGCCCGAGATCACCTGAAGTGCCAAGGTTCACCATCACTGGTCTGAGACTACAATAAAGGTGCAATAAAAAAACACCCCAAAATGTGGAACACTAGGACCAAACAGCCCTCGTGTGTCAGATCTGAATAGCGAAATGTCTGCATAAGGTAAGATTTATGTAGCCTTCTGTACATTTCAGTTAACAAAGTTCTCTGTGGCTGCTTGCAGGTACAGTTTCAATGCCTGGCATGTGCTGGGGGCAAAACCTGCATCATGCAAAACTACTAGAAAAATTGCAAGATTAATTATGCCCAACTGCAGAAATGATAGGAGTTTCATTTACCCACAGATTACAGATGTTCTTGTTCGAAGATTAAAGTTTGTCTGAAAGCAGAATTTCTGGTATTATTTTGCCTCTTATTCACCAGGAGCCCTGGTGGCGCAGGGGTTAAACTGCTGTCCTGCAACCAAAAGGTTGTGAGCTTGATCCTGACCAGGGCTCAAGGTTGACTCAGCCTTCCAAGCTCAGTAAAATGAGTACCCAGCATGTTAGGGGCAAAATGCTAATTAATTTGTGAACTGCCCAGAGAGTGCACTAAGTGCTTTGGGGGTCAGTATATAAATGTAATTGCTTTGCTTTATCTATT
The DNA here is from genome assembly GCA_035047305.1 of Bradypodion pumilum. Lineage (NCBI taxonomy): Eukaryota > Metazoa > Chordata > Lepidosauria > Squamata > Chamaeleonidae > Bradypodion > Bradypodion pumilum. The sequence continues at coordinate 3,643,203 of JAWDJD010000007.1, forward strand.
GGGAGAGGCTTCTCTCTCCCTCTCTCTGTCTTTGGTCTTTTAAAAAACGAGTAAAACAGGAACATACCCTCAAACTACAGGATAGAATAGATGATAACCTGTATTGCAACCTTTTCCAGGAATATTACAACTACGTGGCAAGCAACTGGAAGTCCTTAGGAGGCATCTATGTCGATATGGCCAACTACATCAAAATCTACAATCTCATGGCCAATAACATGCTGCCAGGCATGATCTACCTGGACAAGAACATGGTGTTTACCTTCGTGGTCTATCTGAGCATCAGGACAACCAAACAGAGCAGTAAGCAATGGGGAGGCCAGACACTTGTGACAAAAAGGGAGAAGTGGATAGTTTAATTGACACGCAAATGTGCAGGATGGTGAAAGATTTGCACGTCGGCTGGTTGCATTACGGAGACTGCAGTGGCTTAGTGGTTAAGACGTTGAATTTGATGACTGGAAGGTTGGCAGGTCTGCAGTTCGAGACCCGAGTGCTGCATGTCCGAGTGAGCTTCCCTATCTCTATCCCAGCGCTTGTCAGTTTAGCAGTTTGAAAGCAAGAAATTGTTGTTGTTGTTCAGTCGCACAGTCGATTCCGACCCTTTGCGACCCCATGGACCATTTTCCTCCAGGCACCTCTGTCCTCCACCATCCTCCTCAGCCCGCCCAGCTCTGTGCCCACTGTGTCTACAATACCATCTATCCATCTCATCTTTGGACGTCCTCTTCTTCTCTTGCCCTCTACCTTTCCCAGCATCAGAGCCTTCTCAAGTGAGTCCTCCCTTCTCATTTGATGTCCAAAGTACTTCATCTTCATCTTCACTATTTGTCCCTCCAATGAACAGTCAGGTTTGATCTCCTCCAGTATTGACCTGTTTGTTCTCTTTGCTGTCCAAGGGACTCTCAGGACTCTTCTCCAACACCACATCTCAAAGGCATCTATTCTTCTGTGCTCAGCTTTCCTAATGGTCCAACTCTCACACCCATACATTACCACTTTACCTTTACTTAATCTCTGCCCTTTTTGTACTTAGGCATTGTTAAGAGAGCAATTAAAAACCAAACATACAATAAAATAAAATGATGTAATAAAGTAGGTATTACACTTTTAAAGTGTATAATAAGTAAATAGCTCAATTATTTTATGAAATGAGATAATAATAATAATAATAATAATAATAATAATAATAATAATAATAATAATAATAATAATAATAATAATAATAATAATAATAATAATAATAATAATAATCTGCTACTTGGTCTAATCCATGAGACGAATATTAAATCAAGTGCGCTGAATCCAAATCTGAAGTCTGATTATGCCTAGGACATCAGGATCTTAAGCTAGCAAATCTCACCCTCTTGGTTAAGTTCTTGTGTTGATCATGAGGATATATTTGCCACAAACGTAGCAAAAATTGTACGGTTTGTTAACACAGCTGTGCCTACTCATCTTTAGCTCAAAACAGACTCACTATGGCCTAACTGCACTATCCAATAAGATGGTTTCACACTAGATAAGCCCTTGGTCCATCTCGACTTATACAGTATACCTATTTGTGACGTCAGCTCACTGACTTGCCCTGACAAACCCAGCCACTGCTGGAACATGCATGCCACCAGGAGACATGATTCAGCTGAGGCAGCAGCAGGCATAGTGGCAGCTACAACTGTTCTAATGTTCCCATGTAAAAATACATTACTCAGTTACTGACCATTTGAACAGCTATAGCACACCTTAAAATCTATATGTGATAGGCAAATTCTGAGTTCAGATTTAGAATCAGCTCGATATCATGTAAATCACATGTGCTATTCCCGGTAGCAAAATAGTTGTTGTGCAATGATGATAATGATAATGATATCTTGCTTTCAAACTGCTGGGTTGGCAGGAGCTGGGACAGAGATAGAGGCTCACTCTGTCATGCAGCACTCGGGTCTCGAACTGCTGACCTGCCAACCTTCCAGTTGACAAGTTCAGCATCTTAACCACTAAGCCACAACACTCCCTTCCTTTTTACTGTATACATTAGGCTAAATGTGGATGCACCCTTGATTTACATAGAAAGAGTAACTCTTGTCTTTTGCCTGCAGTGGGAGAAACGGCAGAAGAAAATTCCCTCCACTACATGTGGCTCACAATAATTTTAGCTCATCCTGAATATGTCCATTCAGATCTCCAGAGGAATGAACTGATCAGCCGAGGCTCGGTGCTGTATCGGGTAAGCATTTCTAAATTCCCAGCAGGTGCAGTGAAGTGAAACTGTGGCTTAAAAGTGAGTACCGTATATACCCGACTATAAGCCGTCCCAAATATAAGTCAAGGTACCTAATTTGGACCTCTAAAACTAGGAAAATAGATTGACTCGAGTATAAGTCAGGGGTGGAAAATACAGCAGTTGCTAGTGAATTTCAATAATTACAGTTCATGAAAATACAGTAAAATTAATTAATTTATACGTTTGTGAGGGTGTGTTTTTGAGTGTTTACGGTAGTGTTGTTCCCCTTGTTGAAATAAAGGATTTTCTCTGCGGCAGTTTGAGATGTGCCCAGTTTCCCCATCTTGTTGTCAATCGGCGCGTCTCAATCCAGCGAGGATTTGGGACCTTCGGGGTCATTGACCCGAGTATAAGTCGAGTCTCCTTTTTGGACGTCATTTTGGGGGTGAAAAAAACTAGATTTATACTCGAGTATATACAGTACAGTTAAAACCCTATGTACGAAAAAAAGTCCATTCGGTAAGCTTTTGCTTAAATCGGTTCTTTATGTAACTCGAAGCAAACCCACAGGAAAACATTTTTTTATGTAACTTGAAGCAAACCCATAGGAAAAATAATCTTTATGTAACTTGAAGCAAACCCATAGGAAATCATGTAAATCGGGAATGGTTCTAGCATAAAATCATTATGTAAATCAAATTTTATGTAACTCGAGGAATATGTAAGTCGGAGTTTTATTGTACTCTATTTAACACCCTTGTGCCTGAATCAAATATATCAATCGCATTGACAAGAAAAGGTAGAAATGTATATTCATATGTGGTGGGAGTGTAAATATACACAACATTTTGGGTCTAAAATAGAGGAAGATATACATAAGATAATAGGAATAAAGTTGAAATAAAGTCCTAAAGAAGCATTAATAATGGAACTAGAAGTAAAAATAAATTATGACAAAAAGAAATTGTTAGTAATTTTTCTGATAGTCACAAGACTACTAATTGCAAGAAATTGGAAAACTAAATATGGTATAAAGAGATCTGGGATATTGCCCAAATGTTGTATGTTTTTCACTTCTTAATGAGTCACCCTTGTTTTAGATCAGGGGTGCCCAAACTATGGCCCATGGGCTGGATCCAGCCCATGGCACCTAATAATTCGGTCCATGCCGCCCTCTCCGCTCCCAGAAGTGGAATTTAAACATGCCCACGCATGAGCAAAACACACACCTCATCTTTACTCTGATCTGATAACCAGCCATAAGGAGAGAGCGCGGAACAGGCCATTAACATTTTGGAGAACTTGGCAACATTATTCGATGGCTCTTAGAGTGCCAGATCACGTGCATGCAATTTTTAAAAAATGGAGATGGGTCTTTTTCGTTGTTGTCACGCTAACACAGTACAGTACAGTAGTAGAGAACGGGATGGGTGTCAACCTGTTTTGTCCATCTCTTCTGCAACCTCAGAGGTCTTCCCCAGGAGGAAGTCAAGCCTAAATAGAGAGCAGTGTTTGGCTTTAGGCAAGGGAAATCTCATTCATTTAACACAGACACACTTTAAAAATAAATAAATTAAATCTTCTCCCCCCTGACAATAACAGGTGACCATCAGAGACAGTGGCCGTTACCCAAAGCAACAGCTCAGTGGGAAAAACCTTCTGAAAAGCTCTGCTACTTTAAAGGTAAGCCAGCGGTGTCTGTGTCAACAGCAGTGCTTGGCCCCCTCGTGTGGGACTTAAAGCTGCCAGGTTGGCCCTTATCCTGTGATAGGTTCAGGGTTTGTATGTTGTTTGTCTTTCCCAGGTGGCTCATTCAGGAATGAATTGCTACAGCTACACAGCCCAGGGACCAGACATAAAGGTGACCATGGCTTTCATCAGTTTCTTCTTCTTCTTCTGTTTCTCCTCCTCCTCCTTGTGCCGTATCTGAATCCCAATATTGCCTATCATCATGGCTATCGTCAGCCATTAAGATTGTCCTGGGAACCATATAATGCAGTGGCTTTCCCTTTGCCGCTTCAGGGTCCCCAATTCTGAATCCCCTCCATGCTATCACATTTGCGTCTCTCTTTAT